>OY997596.1:31611931-32811931 GCA_963921825.1 Erodium maritimum
TGAGTCTTTATTTGCTTCTTAGTTAGATCTTGATTGGAGTTTTCTTTTGTTCCAAAGACCTTGGTTTTGAGCTCGAGGATCGAAGACCTTTCTGGAACCCGTGTGAAGAACGGAGGAGATGTGAAGCGAGCGTTACAACAGAGAATTGTTAGAGGAAGACCACAAGGTAGGGAAAGTCTAACTACTCGAGTATTTCAATTTCTAGTATGCCTATTAGGTTAATAAAAATGGAAAGGTCCTAGAATTGCATATAGGATGCGAATAACTAGAATAATCGTCTTTCAATTACTAATAAAAGGATGTGTCTAGTATGCATGAGTAGGATGAGAATAACTAGTGTAATTCGCTTTCAATACTTGGGACTTGTTTTACTGGTAGAGAGGCCTTGATGAGCCCTCGGATTAGTTGTTGTGTTAGGATCACATGCTTGTTTGCCTAGTTCAGGATAAGCTAAGAGTCTAATGGAACTAGTAAAATCGCATGATTGAATGCTCGGTTGAAGGTTTACATGGTTGATTGATTGAATGTTTACTTGATTGGTTGAGTGATTGCGTGTTGAAATAGTTGTTTGATTGAACGGATGATCGAGTATGACTGGTTGTGCCACATGGTACAATCAGGTGATCGATGTACCGATGGTTCGTGATAGGTAAGTATACGGTAAGTGTAGAGCCCTACAACTTAAACGGCGGGCTATAAACATATCTTATAGAGGTTAACATAAGACTATGGACATTGAATATCTAGTCTTTCATGCATCTTGGAAATTTTCTTATCCTTTTCTTGTATTCGATATTTTGAGCTTTTATGAAATGTTTGAATAAATTTCATTAAAAGCTCTATACGGAAATTTATTATATACACTTGAAAATGTCATATATGGAATGAAGAGAAGAGTTTTCATTAGTTTATAGTGAACCTTCCTTTTTTTCATGCACAAGGCCAAATCTTATAACCAGCCAAGCCCATGTGCGCGTTGTCCGTCTTGACAAGCTCAAGTCTCGAGCTTTCGGGTAATACCCTTTCTGATTTTTGTTTATTTCGTTTATATTTAGAACAACAAGATATCTCTCCCACATCAAGCTACATAAAATCTAAAAGTAGTTTGGCGCTACGTAAAAAGATGACCCCAAATTGTAGTACATATCCGATGGGAGCATGGCTTTCACGTTAATCAAAACGTCAAATTTATTCATCAATAAGAGCAGAAGTAGATGTAACCTGTAAATTTCCATTCTATCGCAAGCTATAATAAATAATCAATATGAAGTGCAGTAGGAGATAGATGCGGTCCAGCATTAAAGTGAGATGGAGTTTCTGAGGCAACTAACCAGAGTGAGACAAATCAACGGCTCTTGTTAATAAGTTTTTAGTACTCGTTGTCCTTGTTTTTATGGTTGTCTTTCAAGGCCACGCTTCTTTATTACAATTTGACTATGTGATCCAACGAACAACTAACTGCCGATCTTTATTTATGAGGCTTTAGGTTAGTTGGTGGGGTTTTACATGATAAATTGAATACTTCATTCCATTTTGGAATTGCATAATTTTACTTTCTCATCTACATTTTGAAATGTGCAATTACTCTGTGGATATAATTGAAAAAGACCGTTTTGTATATTTTTTTTGAGAGGTAATGAAATGTTTATCCGTTTTGTATATTTTGTATTAGTCTATTTGGAACGATAATTTTCTCATGAAACTTTAAAATTTCAAAAATAATAAATAATTTTGTTCATCTCTTTGATGTCTGCCTCATTATACTTTGAAGTGCCAGTTGGAGTATGTAACGTCATCTAAGTTATTTTTGGGATAACTCGGAATTTAAACGGTGTGGGAAATGTGTATTTCACTTCCTAATTGTGACTCACCTTTTGTCACACGTCCTATACCAAAGGTGGCGTCATTTTACAAAACATGACAAATGACACCAAAAAAGTGGTATAACCTTCGCATTCGATGGTTTTTCCTCTTAATTTTTTTTATAATTTGCGTTTATCTGTGCACTACAAGAGGTAGGTGGTATAAATTTACCAAAAAAAACACTTTATTTTGGTGTCATTTTTCATGTTTTGTCCAAAAAACCACCTTTTGTATAGGACATGTGACAAAAAGTGACCATTGGTATAGGACATGTAACAAAAGGTGAGTCACACTTAGGACGTGAAATACACATTTCCCACACCGTTTGGATTCAAAGTTATCCCATTATTTTTTGCTAAACATTATAAACATAATTTGTTTGTATGACTAGAGATGTTTTATAAAGGCTTCAAAATCAAAGCAAAAAATTTAGTTTGGCCGTAGAAAGCAATACGGTGTAAAAACGCTCTCGTCTCTTATCCCTTTCAGACAAACCCTTGCCGCCTCTACAGTAAACCCACACCATTTCCTCTTCATCTCACCGGCGGCGTCACCGGCTCCAGCCATAGACGTCGTCGGTGGTATGTTCAGCTACCCTCCCTCTTCTCCCCTTCTTCTTTACCCTTGGGCTTTCTTCCTCCTCCTTCCTTCCCTTTTCCCGTTCTGTGCATCCGCCTCCTCCTTTGCTTCGGCGACCTCGCAGTGGTGGCATCTGTCAGGCCGTTACCTTCTCACGGTGGTGGCGTCCTTCGGGCCATTACCTCGCATTTCAGTCGGTTTCAGTTTTGCCACTCCCATTTATCCTTCGTTTCTCTCTGTTTTGAGCATTCGTTGTGGTGCTGGCCGGCGAACGACGAAGGTTTTTATGGGGTTAAAGTGTCAGTTGTGGTGGTGTTTGGGTCCGGGGGTTGTGGTTCGCCTCGGTGGTGAACTATCTCTCAGATCTCGTGCATCGAGGATTAGATCTGTACTTCTCTTTCAGATCTAATCTCACTGGTTGTGTTTGTCGGTGTTCGTTGGTGGGGTGGTCGGGTTTTACCTCCGGTGGAGCTCGGTTTCTCGTGGGTCTGCTGGTCCTGCCTTGGTGGCACGATACCAGGACTTCATTGTGCAGTTCGGGGTGGAGTAGTAGCTTGGAACTCTCTGATGGAAACAGGGTTTTGGTGGCGTCTTGTCTTGGTGCTGGTATGTTTGGCTTCGTGGACAAGGTCTCCTCCTTGGTTCTGTTTTCGATGACTGTATCCTTTTCCGAAGTGGGACTACTTTCTCGGGATTTCAGTTCTGATTGTAGCGGGTAAGGTTCAATCGCAGTTGGTGTGTTTGTGCTTCGGTTCCTTTCTCTTTGACTGGTGTGGTACCGGCGACTCCTTTTGATCTTGTGTGGGACGCGTGTCTCGATCTTGCTGGTCTTGGATCGTTGAAGATCATCACGAGCCATGCCCTTTGTTGTTTGCTATGTGTTGGCTACAACTAGTTGGTGCATTTTCCGGTGCTGGTAATTTTCAAGCGCAACGGTTCGGTGTTGGTCGTTCTTTGATCAGTGCTTTTCAGTTGGTCTTGTGGTCTTCTGCTCCCTCGCCGGCGATTCGTTTTAGAGCTACCGTGGGAAGCGTTTCTAGTTGTAGATTCGTTGTGGTTCTGATCTCGTCCCTCGTCGTTGCGGATGGTAAGGATTACTTTTCTTACTTTACGTTATCTGTTGCGTGTGGAATTCTGCTCATACCAAAGATTTAGACTCTTTTGATTTCCTTTGTCTCCTCGCCCCTTGTTGGCGGGGGCCCATTGGTTAGTTAGGTGTTGGCCTCCAACGGGTGGTTTTTGGTCTTTGGATCATTGTTGGAAATCGAGAGGGTTCTTTTTCTTTGGACGTTGAGTATCGGGGATTTAATCCTCGGTCTATCTCTGCCGTATTGTGGTGTTGATCGCCGGCGTGTCGGTGTCCTTTAATTCTTCGAGTTGGGACCCTGATGAGATAGATGTCTTCTCCAAGCTCATGTTTCGTTTGGGATCTCCTGTGAGTTAGCCGGTTGTTTTACTTGGGCTTCATGGTTGGAAATCCGGATTTAATATCTTCTTTCATGCGCTTCATGGTTGCAAAATCAGGGTGGTAGACCTTTCATTTGCTTTTGTTATGTTTAGTGTTTGTTTTATCGGGTTTTAAGGCTTGTATTTGTATTTGGTTGTACTTCGGTTTGGACGAGGTGTGTCTCGGTCCTCCTTCTGGGTTGAGGCTGTGCTTTGAATGCCAGTGCTCTTGTTTGTTCTGTTGGGTTTCTGTAGCTAGAACCCATTCTGTCCTCCCTTTACATTCTCTGAAAGGGGAGAGATTTATAATACTGTTTTGCTGATCAAAAAAAAAAAAATCAAAGCAAAAAAGAAAGACGCTGTCCAAAGACAGACTAAGAACAAGATACAAGATCGTTGCCTACTAAACAAGCTGAAACCAACAAAAACCAAAACCAAGACTAAAAAGCGAATGTACCAAAACACAACTAAAAACAGAGACCCATGGACATCTCGGCCTCCGACCTTGGATCGAAAGGAACTCTACAACTATCGACGCTAGTCTAAGAGAGACACGGAAACTTGGACCCCAACAATGGGAGGACAAACAAACCCGCACTTGAACAGTCAACATTTTCCAGCAGCCTCCAAAACCACCAGGTGCCGAAAAGAGCTCTCACAAACTCTAAATTATACCGCCCGAAATACCCAGTGCCTCAACGCAAATATGAATCTAGTCCAGACTTAAGCCTCGCGACCATGAGTAGCATAATGATCAACATCTTCAGTATCATGCAAACACAATTCTGCGTCAAGCCGATCCAATTCATGTCGAAATTGCTCGACTGTAATTTTGGATTTAAAACTCTGCTTGCTGCAATAAGCCTATTCCTTTGTAGCCATATGAGTTTTATTTAAATCGGGCTTGAGCCCATAAATTTCAGCCCCCAACAACTCGTCCTAAAGAGCACCTGAGTTGCCATACAACTCTTTGCCTCTTCTAACCTTGGTTTTCTTACGAACTAGTCTAGACACTATCCTTATTGAGTCCACATACATCAATGTATGATGGGATTCTAGCACTACCGTACTACTCTCGGACTGTCTCATATCCTTCTCCACCTCACTAGGTTGCGTTTATGGAGGTTGCACACTAAGAATATCATAATCTAGGCGTACAAACTCGAACTGATGCTTACAGTCGGGCTAGACTAACCGTTGCTCTCAGCACCTCCAGAAAAAACCCCTACATTCTCAAGATCGATACGACTTCCTCCCTCAACCAATCTCATCTTCCTCAGTTTCACCGTTGGGATGTTAGGTACCAAGTCGTTTTTCACCGCTGAAACATGTAGTGAAAAAATTTAACCGTCCAACTCCAGCTCCACCAGTTGAGAAGTACAAGGCTTGAAAACATGAACAAGGATCCAAGCTTCTTCCAAATTCAACTCATCTAAAGATAAGGGATCCATTAAAAATACTGTTCCATGTTAGTCTTAGTGCCCGTAGCTCAATCATAAATGTCCAAATGTATATATCATCGTTAGCAATAAAATTAAAGCGCCTTTATATTACTTATGTGTTGGAGTAATATATCGATGTGTGCTCTGATCTATACTCACAATGCGAATAGAACCATAGATCGAGATAGATCACACTCGATGGGTCCCTAGTCAACAAAGCTTCACTAGAAGCGACTAGTATGAAAGATGGCTCTTTATGGCTTACGTTCTGTTAGTCATTGGAATGAGATTCCGGAGTCTGATCATAGATATCATGTGGGACATGATATTGGACGACCCGCCCTGAATATGTGTCATAGATTAAGTCATGAACATATTCAGTGTTGTAGCTTGTCATGTATCCTTAGACCAAGGAGTCTTTGTGATCGCTATGTAGTCAACAACTGAGTTTGACCTGAGCCTAACGTTGTCCGTAACAGGGCTTCCATAACGGCCAGGATTGGCTTGGGGACGACCTACATGAGTGACACGAAAGGCGGCTAAGGGATTTATCCCTCATACTGAGATATGGGAAAGATATCGGTTCTCGGCCGCTTGATCGAGAGTGACTGAAAGAATAGCATGGCCATGCACATGATACTGGGTATCATATCTTCAGTCATCTCACATATCAAGGAACGGTGATTGAGAATAATAAGGATGACGGCTCTATGCCTTATCTCAATCAGGATATCGGAGATAAAAGGATAATGACAGGGACGACGGAAAGGTTAGAATCGACAGGGTCGATTCGTTATGTAGTGTCAGGCAATACTAAAGTCTCGTTAGTTGCCACTTAAATAGGATCAAGTAAAATGGGATTTTACGTTTATCTATTGACATGCATAAACCTAAGGGTCACACCGGAGGATGAAACTCATTGACACATTTATGGAGAATGGCCAAAAGGGAGTTGTCTCGGGACATGACCAAAACTGGGTTTTGGATCATGTGCCCGTAAGTGAATAGGACTTTACGGATCGAGACAAGGCTTGGAGTCTTGGGATTGATCGCGTCGGATAATGTTGGACATTTCTGGTATGGAAGGCATGGAGGCGATGAGCGAATCACGGGACCTCGTGTTAGTCTTAGTGCCCGTAGTTCAATCCTAAATGTCCAAATGTATATATCATCGTTAGCAATAAAATTAAAGCGGCTTTATATTACTTATGTGTTGGGGTAATATATCGATGTGTGCTCTGATCTATGCCCACCATGCGAATAGAACCATAGATCGAGATAGATCACACTCGATGGGTCCCTAGTCAACAAAGCTTCACTACAAGCGACTAGTATGAAAGATGGCTCTTTATGGCTTACGTTCTGTTAGTCATTGGAATGGGATTCCGGAGTCTGATCATAGATATCATGTGGGACATGATATTGGACGACCCGCCCTGAATATGTGCCATAGATTAAGTCATGAACATATTCAGTGTTGTAGCTTGTCATGTATCCTTAGACCAAGGAGTCTTTGTGATCGCTATGTAGTCAACAACTGAGTTTGACCTGAGCCTAACGTTGTCCGTAACAGGGCTTCCATAACGGCCAGGATTGGCTTGGGGACGGGCTACATGAGTGACACGAAAGACGGCTAAGGGATTTATCCCTCATACTAAGGTATGGGAAAGATATCGGTTCTCGGCCACTTGATCGAGAGTGACTGGAAGAATAGCATGGCCATGCACATGATACTGGGTATCATATCTTCAGTCATCTCACATATCAAGGAACGGTGATTGAGAATAATAAGGATGACGGCTCTATGCCTTATCTCAATCAGGATATCGGAGATAAAAGGATAATGACAGGGATGACGGAAAGGTTAGAATCGACAGGGTCGATTCGCTATGCAGTGTCAGGCAATACTAAAGTCTCGTTAGTTGCCACTTAAATAGGATCAAGTAAAATGGGATTTTACGTTGATCTATTGACATGCATAAACCTAAGGGTCACACCGGAGGATGAAACTCATTGACACATTTATGGAGAATGGCCAAAAGGGAGTTGTCTCGGGACATGACCAAAACTGGGTTTTGGGTCATGTGCCCGTAAGTGAATAGGACTTTACGGATCGAGACAAGGCTTGGAGTCTTGGGATTGATCGCGTCGGATAATGTTGGACATTTCCGGTATGGAAGGCTTGGAGGCGATGAGCGAATCACGGGACCTCGTTGGAAATGGCCACGGGCCATGTTCCAAGAGGCCCATGAAAGGCCCATGCAACCAAGGCCCATGGAACTAATTAATCAAGTCTTGATTAATTAGTACTAAGTAAGCAAGACAAAGATTAAGGTGTTGGTGATTCACCACCTAACCCAATCTTGTCTTGCCATACTTTGTCCTATTTACACCTTACTTGACACCATACTTGTCCCATGCCTTTAGTTGGACAAGTATGGGTTTTGTTATGTTTAAGTCATCTTTTTTCAACATAACAAACACAAGACAAGAATAGGAAACACATTTTCTCTCCCTCTTCCATGGCCATTTCGGGTTTGGCTAGTTTCCTCCTCCATTTTTGTGTTCTTGAGTCCTCAAAGAGAAGAACTACGTGGCTTTGATTCCCATGTGGATACGTAGGCGTCTTGGAGACTCAAGCCAATCATTCGTTAACCGGTGTTCTTGTTTTGGTAAGAGATAGTGCTGAATTTTTCTCTTGTGAATCCATTCTTTGTTAGTTGTTTCATGGTTTTAATCGTCTCTTGGTTTTTATTGATTTTCCGCTGCGAGTTGGTTCATCTCCAACCCTACCTCGAGACCCAACAGTGGTATCAGAGCCGTGCTACCTTCGGGATTCACAAGACGGTGTTCAAAGTTTCGGTTTTGCTTGAAAGTTTCGTTTTTGGCATGTTGTTTTGCTAAATTGTTTGATAACATGTTTTAAATTGTTGTTTATGGATTTAATGCATGTAAAATGAATTTTTGAAAATTATTTCAAATCTGGAAATTTTGAAAAAAAATTTGATTTTTCGGGTCTCGGGAGCGGGACTCTCGGGGAGCCGAAACCGGGACCGAACGGGGCTCCGTTGGACGGAGCTAGGCCAAGCATGACCATTGGATGGTTGATATGCCAAGGCTAAACCGTTTTGTTAGTTATGACGAGTTTGGAACCGTCATGACGAACTCGAAGATCAAATGTTCAAAAGTTTCATTTTTGAACGGTTTCGATAAACCGAGCATCAAAAAATTTCGAAACTTGGCTATTAATTAAAACCGGAAAATCACATGATGTTTGATAACATGCTTGTTTGATAACACGATGTGTGATGTGATGTTGGCATGGTGTACATAATAGCCCCGAGCTCAATTTAATTATTTATCGCTTTTCACGGCCTGCGAGCCGTTAGTGTTAGCGTGTAATTATTCTTTCAAGGTGTGGTCGTCGAACCACTTGTTTGTAATATTTATTTATTCCCGACCTGCGAGTCGTGTATTAAATTGTAATATTTTACTCAAGATGAAGAAAGGGCGAAAAGGTCATTTGGTGGCTTTTCGGGTGTTGGCATCGGCTTGGAGTCGGTGGAGCTCAAGAAGCTAGTGGGAGTTAGTTTAGGGGGCTATTATGTGCACATTTATCGCTTTATGCTTGGTTTAGTTTATGCATGATTAATTCTATGTGTTTTAGAATTGCATGCTTAACTTTATTTACCGAGCATATCACCTCACATGCAAAGATAAAATTGGAATTTTAATCCTTGTGTGTGAACCCTTAGAACCGTCATTGCATTGGATGTAGTTGACGGGTTCAAAGGAAGAATTACATTGGATGTAATTTGAGGCATCATTGCATTTGGAATGTAGTTGATGTGCTCATCGCATCTAGGATGTGCCAAAGTTTTGAACACAACTGGACAAGTAAAAGCGGGTCATGTCCGATACCTCCCAATCATCAACACCTTACTACCTCCCCGTCCTATGGGTGTCGTGCGCATTAGCGGAGCATCCATGGGGAAGCGGGATAGTAGGTTTGGACGACATATGTGGGTGTCGTGCGCATTAGCGGAGCACCTACATAGTGACGGGCCATAGTTGAAAATTGGTGGACCCGACTACGATTCTCAGCCTGAGGTTGAGCTAGGGTAACAGATAGGGTAAGTCGTGTACATATGTACATACCCTAGCCAAGAGTCACATTGGATGTGATTGGATGGAGTCCTACCTACATAGCTCGATTAAGTGGTGAGCATTAGTTCAGCTTAATCGAGTGAATCAAGGATCTTGGTTTCAGATTCTAAAGGTTTAGAATTGATTGTTGGTGTTTAAGCTTGATCTTCATAAAATTTATTCAGTTTACTGATTGAATTTTATCTGTTGTAGATCAAATGGCAAATTCAGCGAACATTAATAGTTTGTCATTAAAAACCATTCTTGACAGGGTCAAGCTAAATGGGACAAACTATTTGGACTGGTACAGAATTTTGAGGATAGTCCTCAAGTCTGAACGCAAAGAATATGTCCTTGACAAGGCTGTCTCTAAGACCATATCAGAGTTACATGAAGTGTCATCAGCTGCTGAGAAGAATATCTCAGGGATCTGGGATCCAAGGATATTCTGATGGTCAACAAGGGAATTGGAAGTGGCAAGGGCTGGGCCCATGCGCACTTGGCAGGAAAGATGAGACACCTGAGAATGTCTGCTTCTACTGCCAACAGCCTGGTCATTGGAACCGGGATTACAGGAAGTTCACGGCTGATTTGAAGAAGGGCAGTGGGACTGCGCCTTCATCAAATAGCGTGGATGATCTGAAGAAGGGCAGTAGGACTGCGCCTTCATCAGGAAACCTGGATGATCTAAGGAAGGGCGGTGGGACCGTGCCTTCATCCGGTATTAACTCTATAGAGCTACATCTCTCTACTTCCAAAGATTCATGGGTATTAGATACCAGGACTGAATCTCACACATGCACTTATATATGGTGGCTGAAAGTAGGAGAGGTTTGGAAAGCACGAAATGGACCTCAGAGTTGTGGCAACTGCTGTAGGATCCATGAGTCTTGCTTTGCCAAGAGGCCTTGTCTTAGTATTGTATAATGTATATTGCATACCTACTTTTAGTAGGAATATTATATCTGTATCCGTGTTTGACAAGGAAGGATATAATGTTAATATTGGAAATGGAGTTTTCAATGTTCTATGCAATGATATGTTTTATACCAGTACTGACATGGTTGGAGGATTGTACATATTAGATATGGGTAACAATGCCTCAAGTTCTATATATTCCGTTAATACCAAGAGGTCTAAATCCAACGATTTAAACCTAACTCTGTTATGGCACTGTCATTTGGGTCGCATAAATAAGAAGCGCCTATCAGCACTTCAGAAGTGCGGGCTTTCAGGTTCATTCGAATTCCATTCGATCGATAGGTGCAAGGTTTGTTTGATGGGAAAAATGACTAAAGTGCCCTTTATCGATCGCGATGAAAGGGCGGGTGAATTATTGGAGCTGATACACTCGAATGTGTGTAGACCAATAAGTTCACCTGCCAGGAGGGGTTTTAGCTACTTTATCACATTTACTGATGATTACAGTAAATATGGTTATGTCTATTCGGTGAGACATAAGTCTGAAGCTTTTGATAAATTCAAAGAGTTTAAGACTATAGTAGAAAACCAGCTCGACAAAGGTATTAAGGCACTTCGATTGGATCGAGGTGGAAAATACTTGACCACAGAGTTATTAGATCATCTAAAAGAGAATGGGATCCTTTTGGAATGGACTCCTCCTAGGTCACTTTAGTTGAAAGGTGTAGCCAAACGGAGAAATCGGACATTGTTAGACAATGGTCTGTTCCATGATTAGTTGGACTGATCTCCCAATCTCTTTTAGGGGTTTTGCTCTAGAGACGACCGCATTCATAGTGAATCGGGCTTCGACGAATGGTGTGGAAGGGACACCATTTTAAAAAATGGTACGGGATGATGCCCGCTTTGTCCTTCCTAAAGATTTGTGGTTACGAGGCTTATGTGAAACATTTGGTTTCGACTAAGCTCGAACCAAGATCTGAGATATGCACCTTCGTGTGGTGTCCCAAAGAAACAAGGGGATACTATTTCTACAATCCCAGTGAGAACATGGTGTTCGTCGCTTGGGGTGGGGTCTTTATGGAAAAGAAGTTTTGTTTCCAAAGACGTCATTGGAAGGACTGTGCATCTCGAAGAAATTCAGGATGGTACAGATCTGTCTAAACCAATTGACAACCCAGTAGAAAGGAGTCAGAGATTGTCGTAGAGTAAGAACCAATTCCTGTTACAATTCCGGAAGGTCCAAGACGATTTGAAAGGATCAATCTTCCACCTCCAAGATATGGTATCCGGAGGTGACAATGAAGTCATGGTGGATCACGATGATCCAGCCACCTTTCAGGAAGTCGTGGATGGGCCCAACTCCGAGTTATGGCTGGGAGCCATGAGGGAGGAAATGCAATCTATGTCGGACAACCGAGTCTGGGAACCGGTTGATCCCATCAATGGTGTGAGGACCATCGGATGCAAATGGATCTTCAAGGTGAAGATGGACATGGACGGCAACCCTCTGACCTACAAAGCTCAACTGGTGGAGAAAGGTTATAGGCATGGATTGACTATGAGGAAACCTTCTCCTTAGTGGCTATGGTCAAAATCGATTCAAATTCTTCTTGACATAACTGCGTATTATAATTACGAGATATGGCAAGTGGATGTCAAAACCGCTTTCCTAAATGGAAATTTGACTGAGTACATTTGTATGTCTCGGCCCAAAGGTTTTGACGATCCGAAGAATAAAGGAAAGATTTATAAGTTGTTGAAATCCATTTATGGATTGAAACGAACTTCTCGGAGTTGGATCCTTCGTTTTGATGAAGCTGTAATTGGATTTGGCTTAATCAAGAACGAGGATTAATCTTGCGTTTATAAGAAGGCTAGTGGGAGCAAGATTACCTTTCTGGTTCTCATTGAAAACGACATCCCAACCTTGCACGAGACTAAAGCTTGGTTGAGGAAGTGTTTTTCAATAAATGACTTAGTCGATGCTTCTTATATCTTAGGGATTAAGATATGTAGAGATCGCACCAAGAGGGTCTTGGATTTAAGTCAGGGAACCTATGTGAACAAGGCATTGAGTAGGTTCTTAATGCTCGATTCAAAGAAAGAACTCTTACCCACTAGTCATGGCATTCATCTCAGCAAGACTTAGTGTCCTAAGACACCTGATGAGCTGAAAAGGATGATGAAAATCCTATGCGCCTGGGGGCAGGATCGATCATATATGCCATGACATGTATGAGACCAGACGTCTCGTAAGCCTTATGTTGTACCAGTAGACATCATTCTAACCCGGGGGAAAGATGATGCTGAACTAGTCGTCGAAGGATGAGTAGACGCTAGTTTTCCAAGACAAATCCAGATGACTTTAGAAGTCAATCAGGATATGTGTTTACGCTGAATGGCAGAGCTTTAGCTGGGAAAGCGTAAAGCAAGATACCATTGCCGAATCTACGACAGAGGCCAAGTACATGGATGCTGCAGAGGCAGCTAAGGAGGCTATGTGGATTTGGAAATTCATGGCAGGGCTGGGTGTAATTAAAAACCCATCCAGTCCGGTGAATCCATTTTGCGACAACACAAGGGCCATTGCGCAAGCTAAAAGCCTAGATCGCATAACAAATCCAAACATGTACTGCGGCGTATCCACCTCATCAGATAAATACTGAACTGAGGTGAAGTGAAGATAACCGATATTGCAACAGATGATAACATAGCCAACCCTTTGACTAAGGCAGTGTCACTTCCTGAACATGTTAGACATGTAAAGTCGATGGGGACATATTGGAGTTTAGATTGGAACTAGGGCAAGTGGGAGATTGTTAGTCTTAGTGCCCGTAGTTCAATCCTAAATGTCCAAATGTATATATCATCGTTAGCAATAAAATTAAAGCGGCTTTATATTACTTATGTGTTGGGGTAATATATCGATGTGTGCTCTGATCTATGCCCACCATGCGAATAGAACCATAGATCGAGATAGATCACACTCGATGGGTCCCTAGTCAACAAAGCTTCACTACAAGCGACTAGTATGAAAGATGGCTCTTTATGGCTTACGTTCTGTTAGTCATTGGAATGGGATTCCGGAGTCTGATCATAGATATCATGTGGGACATGATATTGGACGACCCGCCCTGAATATGTGCCATAGATTAAGTCATGAACATATTCAGTGTTGTAGCTTGTCATGTATCCTTAGACCAAGGAGTCTTTGTGATCGCTATGTAGTCAACAACTGAGTTTGACCTGAGCCTAACGTTGTCCGTAACAGGGCTTCCATAACGGCCAGGATTGGCTTGGGGACGGGCTACATGAGTGACACGAAAGACGGCTAAGGGATTTATCCCTCATACTAAGGTATGGGAAAGATATCGGTTCTCGGCCACTTGATCGAGAGTGACTGGAAGAATAGCATGGCCATGCACATGATACTGGGTATCATATCTTCAGTCATCTCACATATCAAGGAACGGTGATTGAGAATAATAAGGATGACGGCTCTATGCCTTATCTCAATCAGGATATCGGAGATAAAAGGATAATGACAGGGATGACGGAAAGGTTAGAATCGACAGGGTCGATTCGCTATGCAGTGTCAGGCAATACTAAAGTCTCGTTAGTTGCCACTTAAATAGGATCAAGTAAAATGGGATTTTACGTTGATCTATTGACATGCATAAACCTAAGGGTCACACCGGAGGATGAAACTCATTGACACATTTATGGAGAATGGCCAAAAGGGAGTTGTCTCGGGACATGACCAAAACTGGGTTTTGGGTCATGTGCCCGTAAGTGAATAGGACTTTACGGATCGAGACAAGGCTTGGAGTCTTGGGATTGATCGCGTCGGATAATGTTGGATATTTCCGGTATGGAAGGCTTGGAGGCGATGAGCGAATCACGGGACCTCGTTGGAAATGGCCACGGGCCATGTTCCAAGAGGCCCATGAAAGGCCCATGCAACCAAGGCCCATGGAACTAATTAATCAAGTCTTGATTAATTAGTACTAAGTAAGCAAGACAAAGATTAAGGTGTTGGTGATTCACCACCTAACCCAATCTTGTCTTGCCATACTTTGTCCTATTTACACCTTACTTGACACCATACTTGTCCCATGCCTTTAGTTGGACAAGTATGGGTTTTGTTATGTTTAAGTCATCTTTTTTCAACATAACAAACACAAGACAAGAATAGGAAACACATTTTCTCTCCCTCTTCCATGGCCATTTCGGGTTTGGCTAGTTTCCTCCTCCATTTTTGTGTTCTTGAGTCCTCAAAGAGAAGAACTACGTGGCTTTGATTCCCATGTGGATACGTAGGCGTCTTGGAGACTCAAGCCAATCATTCGTTAACCGGTGTTCTTGTTTTGGTAAGAGATAGTGCTGAATTTTTCTCTTGTGAATCCATTCTTTGTTAGTTGTTTCATGGTTTTAATCGTCTCTTGGTTTTTATTGATTTTCCGCTGCGAGTTGGTTCATCTCCAACCCTACCTCGAGACCCAACACCTCGTTGGAAATGGCCACGGGCCATGTTCCAAGAGGCCCATGAAAGGCCCATGCAACCAAGGCCCATGGAACTAATTAATCAAGTCTTGATTAATTAGTACTAAGTAAGCAAGACAAGGATTAAGGTGTTGGTGATTCACCACCTAACCCAATCTTGTCTTGCCATACTTTGTCCTATTTACACCTTACTTGACACCATACTTGTCCCATGCCTTTAGTTGGACAAGTATGTGTTTTGTTATGTTTAAGTCATCTTTTCTCAACATAACAAAGACAAGACAAGAATAGGAAACACATTTTCTCTCCCTCTTCCATGGCCATTTCGGGTTTGGCTAGTTTCCACCTCCATTTTTGTGTTCTTGAGTCCTCAAAGAGAAGAACTACATGGCTTTGATTCCCATGTGGATACGTAGGCGTCTTGGAGACTCAAGCCAATCATTCGTTAACCGGTGTTCTTGTTTTGGTAAGAAATAGTGCTGAATTTTTCTCTTGTGAATCCATTCTTTGTTAGTTGTTTCATGGTTTAATCGTCTCTTGGTTTTCATTGATTTTCCGCTGCGAGTTGGTTCATCTCCAACCCTACCTCGAGACCCAACAGTGGTATCAGAGCCGTGCTACCTTCGGGATTCACAAGACGGTGTTCAAAATCACATGATGTTTGATAACATGCTTGTTTGATAACATGATGTGTGATGTGATGTTGGCATGGTGTACATAATAGCCCCGAGCTCGATTTAATTATTTATCGCTTTTCACGGCCTGCGAGCCGTTAGTGTTAGCGTGTAATTATTCTTTCAAGGTGTGGTCGTCGAACCACTTGTTTGTAATATTTATTTATTCCCGACCTGCGAGTCGTGTATTAAATTGTAATATTTTACTCAAGATGAAGAAAGGGCGAAAAGGTCATTTGGTGGCTTTTCGGGTGTTGGCATCGGCTTGGAGTCGGTGGAGCTCAAGAAGCTAGTGGGAGTTAGTTTAGGGGGCTATTATGTGCATATTTATCGCTTTATGCTTGGTTTAGTTTATGCATGATTAATTCTGTGTTTTAGAATTGCATGCTTAACTTTATTTACCGAGCATATCACCTCACATGCAAAGATAAAATTGGAATTTTAATCCTTGTGTGTGAGCCCTTAGAATCGTCATTACATTGGATGTAGTTGACGGGTTCGAAGGAAGAATTACATTGGATGTAATTTGAGGCATCATTTCATTTGGAATGTAGTTGATGTGCTCATCGCATCTAGGATGTGTCAAAGTTTTAAACACAACCGGACAAGTAAAAACGGGTCATGTCCGATACCTCCCAATTATCAACACCTTACTACCTCCCCGTCCTATGGGTGTCGTGCGCATTAGCGGAACATCCATGGGAAAGCGGGGTAGTAGGTTTGGACGACATATGTGGGTGTCGTGCGCATTAGCGGAGCACCTACATAGTGACGCGCCATAGTTGAAAATTGGTGGACCCGACTACGATTCTCAGCCTGAGGTTGAGCTAGGGTAACAGATAGGGTAAGTCGTGTACATAAGTACATACCCTAGCCAAGAGTCACATTGGATGTGATTGGATGGAGTCCTACCTACATAGCTCGATTAAGTGGTGAGCATTAGTTCAACTTAATCGAGTGAATCAAGGATCTTGGTTTCAGATTCTAAAGGTTTAGAATTGATTGTTGGTGTTTAAGCTTGATCTTCATAAAATTTATTCAGTTTACTGATTGAATTTTATCTGTTGTAGATCAAATGGCAAATTCAGCGAACATTGATAGTTTGTCATTAAAAACCATTCTTGACAGGGTCAAGCTAAATGGGACAAACTATTTGGACTGGTACAGAATTTTGAGGATAGTCCTCAAGTCTGAACGCAAAGAATATGTCCTTGACAAGGCTGTCTCTAAGACCATATCAGAGTTACATGAAGTGTCATTAACTGCTGAGAAGAATATCTCAGGGATCTGGGATCCAAGGATATTCTGATGGTCAACAAGGGAATTGGAAGTGGCAAGGGCTGGGCCCATGCGCACTTGGCAGGAAAGATGAGACACCTGAGAATGTCTGCTTCTACTGCCAACAGCCTGGTCATTGGAACCGGGATTACAGGAAGTTCACGGCTGATCTGAAGAAGGGCAGTGGGACTGCGCCTTCATCAAATAGCCTGGATGATCTGAAGAAGGGCAGTAGGACTGCGCCTTCATCAGGAAACCTGGATGATCTAAGGAAGGGCGGTGGGACCGTGCCTTCATTCGGTATTAACTCTATAGAGCTACATCTCTCTACTTCCAAAGATTCATGGGTATTAGATACCATGACTGAATCTCACACATGCACTAATATATGGTGGCTGAAAGTAGGAGAGATTTGGAAAGCACGAAATGGACCTCAGAGTTGTGGCAACTGCTGTAGGATCCATGAGTCTTGCTTTGCCAAGAGGCCTTGTCTTAGTATTGTATAATGTATATTGCATACCTACTTTTAGTAGGAATATTATATCTGTATCCGTGTTTGACAAGGAAGGATATAATGTTAATATTGGAAATGGAGTTTTCAATGTTCTATGCAATGATATGTTTTATACCAGTACTGACATGGTTGGAGGATTGTACATATTAGATATGGGTAACAATGCCTCAAGTTCTATATATTCCGTTAATACCAAGAGGTCTAAATCCAACGATTTAAACCTAACTCTGTTATGGTACTGTCATTTGGGTCGCATAAACAAGAAGCGCCTATCAGCACTTCAGAAGTGCGGGCTTTCAGGTTCATTCGAATTCCATTCGATCGATAGGTGCAAGGTTTGTTTGATGGGCAAAATGACTAAAGTGCCCTTTATCGATCTCGATGAAAGGGCGGGTGAATTATTGGGGCTGATACACTCGAATGTGTGTAGACCAATAAGTTCACTTGCCAGGAGGGGTTTTAGCTACTTTATCACATTTACTGATGATTACAGTAAATATGGTTATGTCTATTCGGTGAGACATAAGTCTGAAGCTTTTGATAAATTCAAAGAGTTTAAGACTATAGTAGAAAACCAGCTCGACAAAGGTATTAAGGCACTTCGATTGGATCGAGGTGGAAAATACTTGACCACAGAGTTATTAGATCATCTAAAAGAGAATGGGATCCTTTTGGAATGGACTCCTCCTAGGTCACTGTAGTTGAAAGGTGTAGCCAAACGGAGAAATCGGACATTGTTAGACAATGGTCTGTTCCATGATTAGTTGGACTGATCTCCCAATCTCTTTTAGGGGTTTTGCTCTAGAGACGACCGCATTCATAGTGAATCGGGCTTCGACGAATGGTGTGGAAGGGACACCATTTTAAAAATGGTACGGGATGATGCCCGCTTTGTCCTTCCTAAAGATTTGTGGTTACGAGGCTTATGTGAAACATTTGGTTTCGACTAAGCTCGAACCAAGATCTGAGATATGCACCTTCGTGTGGTATCCCAAAGCAACAAGGGGATACTACTTCTACAATCCCAGTGAGAACATGGTGTTCGTCGCATGGGGCGGGGTCTTTATGGAAAAGGAGTTTTGTTTCCAAAGACGTCATTGGGAGGACTGTGCATCTCGAAGAAATTCAGGATGGTACAGATCCGTCTAAACCAATTGGCAACCCAGTAGAAAGGAGCCAGAGATTGTCGTAGAGTAAGAACCAATTCCTGTTACAATTCCGGAAGGTCCAAGGCGATTTGAAAGGATCAATCTTCCACCTCCAAGATATGGTATCCGGAGGTGATAATGAAGTCATGGTGGATCACGATGATCCAGCCACCTTTGAGGAAGTCGTGGATGGGCCCAACTCCGAGTTATGGCTGGGAGCCATGAGGGAGGAAATGCAATCCATGTCGGACAACCGAGTCTGGGAACCGGTTGATCCCATCAATGGGGTAATGACCATCGGATGCAAATGGATCTTCAAGGTGAAGATGGACATGGACGGCAACCGTCTGACCTACAAAGCTCAACTGGTGGCGAAAGGTTATAGGCATGGATTGACTATGAGGAAACCTTCTCCCTAGTGGCTATGGTCAAAATCGATCCAAATTCTTCTTGACATAACTGCGTATCATAATTACGAGATATGGAAAGTGGATGTCAAAACCGCTTTCCTAAATGGAAATTTGACTGAGTACATTTGTATGTCTCGGCCCAAAGGTTTTGACGATCCGAAGAATAAAGGAAAGATTTATAAGTTGTTGAAATCCATATATGGATTGAAACGAACTTCTCGGAGTTGGATCCTTCGTTTTGATGAAGCTGTAATTGGATTTGGCTTAATCAAGAACGAGGATGAATCTTGCGTTTATAAGAAGGCTAGTGGGAGCAAGATTACCTTTCTGGTTCTCATTGAAAACGACATCCCAACCTTGCACGAGACTAAAGCTTGGTTGAGGAAGTGTTTTTCAATAAAGGACTTAGGCGATGCTTCTTATATCTTAAGGATTAAGATATGTAGAGATCGCACCAAGAGGGTCTTGGATTTAAGTCAGGGAACCTATGTGAAAAAGGCATTGAGTAGGTTCTTAATGCTCGATTCAAAGAAAGGACTCTTACCCACTAGTCATGGCATTCATCTCAGCAAGACTCAGTGTCCTAAGACACCTGATGAGCTGAAAAGGATGATGAGAATCCTATGCGCCTGGGGGCAGGATCGATCAGATGATAACATAGCCAACCCTTTGACTAAGGCAGTGTCACTGCCTGAACATGTTAGACATGTAAAGTCGATGGGGACATATTGGAGTTTAGATTGGAACTAGGGCAAGTGGGAGATTGTTAGTCTTAGTGCCCGTAGCTCAATCATAAATGTCCAAATGTATATATCATCGTTAGCAATAAAATTAAAGTGGCTTTATATTACTTATGTGTTGGAGTAATATATCGATGTGTGCTCTGATCTATGCCCACCATGCGAATAGAACCATAGATCGAGATAGATCACACTCGATGGGTCCCTAGTCAACAAAGCTTCACTAGAAGCGACTAGTATGAAAGATGGCTCTTTATGGCTTACGTTCTGTTAGTCATTGGAATGGGATTCCGGAGTCTGATCATAGATATCATGTGGGACATGATATTGGACGACCCGCCCTGAATATGTGCCATAGATTAAGTCATGAACATATTCAGTGTTGTAGCTTGTCATGTATCCTTAGACCAAGGAGTCTTTGTGATCGCTATGTAGTCAACAACTGAGTTTGACCTGAGCCTAACGTTGTTCGTAACAGGGCTTCCATAACGGCCAGGATTGGCTTGGGGACGGCCTACATGAGTGACACGAAAGGCGGCTAAGGGATTTATCCCTCATACTGAGGTATGGGAAAGATATCGGTTCTCGGCCGCTTGATCGAGAGTGACTGAAAGAATAGCATGGCCATGCACATGATACTGGGTATCATATCTTCAGTCATCTCACATATCAAGGAACGGTGATTGAGAATAATAAGGATGACGGCTCTATGCCTTATCTCAATCAGGATATCGGAGATAAAAGGATAATGACAGGGACGACGGAAAGGTTAGAATCGACAGGGTCGATTCGTTATGTAGTGTCAGGCAATACTAAAGTCTCGTTAGTTGCCACTTAAATAGGATCAAGTAAAATGGGATTTTACGTTGATCTATTGACATGCATAAACCTAAGGGTCACACCGGAGGATGAAACTCATTGACACATTTATGGAGAATGGCCAAAAGGGAGTTGTCTCGGGACATGACCAAAACTGGGTTTTGGATCATGTGCCCGTAAGTGAATAGGACTTTACGGATCGAGACAAGGCTTGGAGTCTTGGGATTGATCGCGTCGGATAATGTTGGACATTTCCGGTATGGAAGGCATGGAGGCGATGAGCGAATCACGGGACCTCGTTGGAAATGGCCATGGGCCATGTTCCAAGAGGCCCATGAAAGGCCCATGCAACCAAGGCCCATGGAACTAATTAATCAAGTTTTGATTAATTAGTACTAAGTAAGCAAGACAAGGATTAAGGTGTTGGTGATTCACCACCTAACCCAATCTTGTCTTGCCATACTTTGTCCTATTTACACCTTACTTGACACCATACTTGTCCCATGCCTTTATTTGGACAAGTATGGGTTTTGTTATGTTTAAGTCATCTTTTCTCAACATAACAAAGACAAGACAAGAATAGGAAACACATTTTCTCTCCCTCTTCCATGGCCATTTCGGGTTTGGCTAGTTTCCACCTCCATTTTTGTGTTCTTGAGTCCTCAAAGAGAAGAACTACGTGGCTTTGATTCCCATGTGGATACGTAGGCGTCTTGGAGACTCAAGCCAATCATTCGTTAACCGGTGTTCTTGTTTTGGTAAGAAATAGTGCTGAATTTTTCTCTTGTGAATCCATTCTTTGTTAGTTGTTTCATGGTTTAATCGTCTCTTGGTTTTCATTGATTTTCCGCTGCGAGTTGGTTCATCTCCAACCCTACCTCGAGACCCAACATTCCAAACAGCCCAACAATTGCCTCCATGTTCTTATGAGTCCACCCATGGATTGGGAGACCTCCGAGCTTCACCCAGCTATATCAGCCACTATTTTTCATAAGGGGTTCTTCGTCTAAACCCATGACGATCGACTGGATAGTCATGCCCATTTCGTCATAACCATTCTTTTTTCCACTGAGCTGTCCGAACAAGAGAGAAACACCACCCTATTCCCCAATTATATAACAACAAAATGATGTTCTCCTTGGTTAGTGAATTCCTTCCGCAATAAGGTCGGAGTAAAGTTCTCCCTTAAGACCCCGAGCCACCCCTCCTCAGCTTCAAACAAAAGTTCTTCATCCACCTCCAAATTAATTTTTGGATTCAGATTACCTTTGGCCATAACTCACTCCTTCCTCCTCTCTGTAGGCACCTGCCTCAATTCTGGACGGACCCATACCTTCCCTTCCATTGATTCTCCCAAGCCTAGGTAATAAACAACTTGTGTGTGCCCAACATGGACCCGTCCACCATTCTTACTACCTGCTCCAGGTCAATACCAGGTCTGAAAGATAAGAAGCCAAAAAAATTACCTCTCTGATTTGGATTAGCCGACAATGCACATGAGTAATATCTGCTACAGACTTGAAAATTTCTCGGACACCATCCACTGAGTCCCCCTTTGGGAGATTATGGACAAAAACATGCCATGTGGATAAATCCCCGCCCATCTCCGACTTCTTCTACAGAGGCCTCACTAAA
The DNA here is from genome assembly GCA_963921825.1 of Erodium maritimum. NCBI lineage: Eukaryota > Viridiplantae > Streptophyta > Magnoliopsida > Geraniales > Geraniaceae > Erodium > Erodium maritimum. Next base: position 31,634,053 of record OY997596.1, read on the forward strand.
TCCTCGTCGGTTCTCACAACAACCTCATTCCAGGCTCCCCGGCTCGAACCCTCCGTTCCCCGACCTAACTCAACTACCAGTGCCGAACTCTGAACGGTAACCTTTCCTCTAGCCACCACTCTCTCCGTTTCAACTAGCTCGGGCGAGAGGACCATCAACCTCAACTGTACCCTCCCTAGAACCTGAGGCACGGGGCCACCATTTGATATGAAATCACCATCCATTTCAAGTCGAGATCGACTAAATCTCAATGAAAAAGAACCCACCAGCGAACCCTAAGAGCATGTACATCAAGGGGGCTAGAGGCAAGAGGCAAGAGGCAAGATGCAAGAGGCAAGAGGCAAGAGGCAGAATCATCTGCTGATTGGGCTGAATTGTGATCCCGCCCCTCTGAAATTGAAAGTGTTGCACATCAAAAGAGGCATATATGAGGATCAGGCCCCTCTTGAAATGCTGACTAGATAATTAATAATGCTTTTGCTGAATTTTTTAAATGCATATTTAATTAACAAAATAATAAATAAAATATATATAATTAATTAATAAATACTTAAAATTAAAAAAATACAAAATTAATTAATAAATAAAATTAAAAAACTAAAATGGATATGAAACTTGAAATTTCATTATAACTCGTCGTCGTCACTTAAGCCTCGTCGTCGGACATTTTTTTATCGAAATAGAAAACTGATTTTTTAAATTTAAAAAAAATTATAAATTACAATTTTTTTTAAAAAATTTAAAACAGATTTTATAAATTAAAATTTAATTTATATATAAAATGGAAAAAAACAAAGGGACCCCTGCCACACTGGCAGCGCACGACAGAGAGGCGAGAGGCTCAATCCTACCTCAGGTTTTCTTGATGAACATTATTGATGAACATTGATTTTTGGTTGATTATTGAGTTCTAATATTTTTCCTTATTTAATAACAATGAGAAGCCATAGTCATAAATGTCCTCTTTTCCTTCTCTTCCTTTTGTTATGTTTTATTATCGAGTTATGATGTTTATTATATAATCATTTATCCATCAGTTAAAAAGGAAATCAAGGAATCCAAGAAGGGAAGGGGTGGTTCTCTTCAGCATGGTTCTCCATTCAAGAAGGTACAAGCTCCGACTGGTATTTCGGATATGGTGAGTGGCTTCGGTGAGCCTTGTTCAACTATGCTAGGTGACCTGATCGTTGTTCCTAAAGGAAACGACGTCCCTCATTGTTTTAAGCAATCATGTTAGTGTCAAAATCGAGCCCAGGACGTGGGAGATCAATCTATCAAGCCCTTAAGAAGACCGGAGTAGAGTCGACGGTGGGTATAGGATGCGATGTTTTCGTTTACCACTTACCTTACGACACATCCTCGAATAGGTTGTGTAACTCATTAGGGACGTTTAGAGAGGTGACTTTATCTACCGCCCTCAAGACACCAAATCGAAAAGGCTGTTTTTTCGGGTTTGCAGAGTTCAAATCCTAGACTTCAGCTTTCTAGGCAATCAAGTCCCACGATGGTCTCAAATTCAATGGGAATATTCTCTTTTTTTCACTTATTTGCCTTGGCAAAGGCAAAGTACGACCAATCGAACGTTCGCCGACAACGCTAGGAGGAGATCAAGTTGTAGGCGTGTGAACAGATTCGCGAAGATATGGTGTAAAATTGTATCGATACCGGGAGTTTGAACTCTATCATTCCGATTGTTACGAATGTTGGGTCTCGAGGTAGGGTTGGAGATGAACCAACTCTCATCGGAAAATCAATGAAAACCAAGAGACGAATAAAACAATGAAACAACTAACAAAGAATGGACTCACAAGAGAAAAATTCAGCACTATTTCTTACCAAAACAAGAACACCGGGTAACGAATGATTGGCTTGAGTCTCCAAGACGCCTACATATCCACATGGGAATCAAAGCCACGTAGTTCTTCTCTTTGAGGACTCAAGAACACAAAAATGGAGGTGGGAGCTTGCCTTGGCCGAAATTGCAAGGGAGAGGAGGGAGAAGTTGTGTTTCCTATTCTTGTCTTGTGTTTGTTATGTTGAAAAAAGATGACTTAAGCATAAAAAACTCCATACTTGTCCAACTAAAGGCATGAGCCAAGCATGGTGACAAGTAAGGTGTACATAGGACAAAGTATGGCTAGATAAGATGGGGTTAGGTGGTGAATCACCAACACCTTAATCCCTGTCATGCTTACTTAGTACTAATTAATCAAAACTTGATTAATTAGTTCCATGGGCCTCTTGGAACATGGCCCGTGACCATTTCCAACGAGGTCCCATGATTCGCTCATCGCCTCCAAGCCTTCCATACCGGAAATGTCCAACATTATCCGACACGATCAATCCCAAGACTCCAAGCCTTGTCTCGATCCGTAAATTCCTATTCACTTATGGGCACATGACACAAAACCCAGTTTTGGTCATGTCTTGAGACAACTCCCTTTTAGCCATTCTCCATAAATGTGTCAATGAGTTTCACCCTTCGGTGTGACCCTTAGGTTTATGCATGTCAATAGATCAACGTAAAATCCCATTTTACTTGATCCTATTTAAGTGGCAACTAACTAGACTTTAGTATTTCCTGACACTGCATAACGAATCGACCCTATCGATTCTAACCTTTCTGTCGTCCCTGTCATTATCCTTTTATCTCTGATATCCTGATTGAGATAATACATAGAGCCGACATCCTTATTATTCTCAATCACTATTCCTTGATATGTGAGATGACTGAATATATGATACCCAGTATCATGTGCATGACCATGCTATTCTTTCAGTCACTCTCGATCAAGCGGCCAAGAACCGATATCTTTCTCATACCATAGTATGAGGGATAAATCCTTTAACCGTCTTTCGTGTCACTCATGCAGTCCGTCCCCAAGCCAATCCTGGCCGTTATGGAAGCCCTGTTACGGACAACGTTAGGTTCAGGTCAAACTCAGTTGTTTACTACATATCGATCACAAAGACTCCTTGGTCTAAGGATACATGACAAGCTACGACAATGAATATGTTCCTGACTTGATCTATGGCACATATTCATGTCGGGTCGTCCAATATCATGTGCCACATGATATCTATGATCAGACTCCGGAATCCCATTTAATGACTAACAGAACGTAAGCCATAAAGAGCCATCTTTCATACTAGTCGCTTCTAGTGAAGCTTTGTTGACTAGGGACCCATCGAGTGTGATCTATCTCGATCTATGGTTCTATTTGCATTTTGGGCATAGGTCAGAGCACATATCGATATATTACTCAGACACATAAGCAATATAAAACCGGTTTAATTTTATTGCTAACGATGATATATACATTTGGACATTTAGGATTGAACTACGGACACTAAGACTAACCATCTCCCACTTGCCCTAGTTCCAATCTAAACTCCAATATGTCCCCATCGACTTTACATGTCTAACATGTTTAGGCAGCGATAATGCCTTAGTCAAAGGGTTGGCTATATTATCATCTGTTGCAATATAGGTTATCTTCACTTCACCTTGGTTCAGTATTTCTTTGATGAGGGGGATACGCCGCAGTACATGTTTGGATTTGTTATGCAATCTGGGCTTTTAGCTTGCGCAATGACCCTTGTGTTGTCGCCAAATGGATTAACCGGGCTGGATGGGTTTTTAATTACACCCAACCCTGCCGTGAATTTCCAAATCCACATAGCCTCCTTAGCTGCTTCTGCAACATCCATGTACTTGGTCTCTGTTGTAGATTCAGCAACGGTATCTTGCTTTACGCTTTCCCAGCTAAAGCTCCGTCGTTCAGCGTAAACACATATCCTGATTGACTTCTAAAGTCATCTGGATTTCTCTTGGAAAACTAGCGTCTACTCAACCTCCGACAACTAGTTCAACATCATCTTTCCCCCGAGTTAGATTAATGTCTACTGGTACAACATAAGGCTTACGAGACGTCCGGTATCGTACATGTCATGACATATATGATCGTTCTTGCCCCTAGGCGCATAAGATTCACATCATCCTTTTCAGCTCATCAGGTGTCTTAGGACATTGAGTCTTACTGAGATGAATGCCATGACTAGTGGGTAAGAGTCCTTTCTTTGAATCGAGCATTTGAGAACCTACTCAATGCCTTGTTCACATAGGTTCTCTGATTTAAATCCAAGACCCTCTTTGTGCGATCTCTACATATCTTAATCCCTAAGATATAAGCAGCATCGCCTAAGTCCTTTATAGAGAAACACTTCCTCAACCAAGCTTTAGTCTCGTGCAAGGTTGGGATGTCGCTTTCAATGAGAACCAGAAAGGAAATCTTGCTCCCACTAGCCTTCTATAAACACAAGATTTATCCTCGTTCTTGATTAAGCCAAATCCAATTACAGTTTTATCAAAACGAAGGTTCCAACTTCGAGAAGTTCGTTTCAATCCATAAATGGATTTCAACAACTTATAAATCTTTCCCTTATTCTTCGGATCGTCAAAACCTTTGGGCCGAGACATACAAACGTACTCAGTCAAATTTCCATTTAGGAAAGCGGTTTTGACATCCACTTGCCATATCACGTAATTATTATACACAGTTATGTCAAGAAGAATTTGGATCGATTTTCACCATAGCCACTAGGGAGAAGGTTTCCTTGTAGTCAATCCATTGGATCTACCTATAACCTTTCTCCACCAGTCGAGCTTTGTAGGTCAGAGGGTTGCCGTCCATGTCCATCTTCACCTTGAAGATCCATTTGTATCAGATGGTCCTCACACCATTGATGGGGTCAACCAGTTCCCAGACTTGGTTGTCCGACATGGATTGCTTTTCCTCCCTCATGGCTCCCAGCCATAACTCGGAGTCGGGCCCATCCACGACTTTCTGAAAGGTTGTTGCACCATCTTGATCCACCATGACTTCATTGTCACCTCCGGATACCATATCTTGGAGGTGGACGACTGATCTTTTCAGATCGCCTTGGACCTTCCAGAATTGTAACATGAATTGGTTCTTACTCTACGACCATCTTTGGCTCCCTTTCTACTGGGTTGTCAATTGGTTTAGATGGATCTGTACCATCTTGAATTTCTTCGAGATGCACAATCCTCCCAATGACGTCTTTGGAAACAAAACTTCTTTTCCATAAAGACCCCACCCTAACTGACGAACACCATGTTCTAACTGGGTTTGTAGAAGCAGTATCCCCTTGTTGCTTTGGGATACCCCACGAAGGTGCATATCTCAGACTTTGGTTCGAGCTTAGTCGAAACAAAATGTTTCACATAAGCCTCGCAACCACAAATCTTTAGGAAGGACAAAGCGTGCATCTTCCCATGCCATTTCTAAAATGGTGTCCCTTCCACAACCTTCGTCGGAGCCCGATTCACTATGAATATGGTCGTCTCTAGAGCATAACCTCATAAAGAGATTGGGAGATCAGTCCAACTCATCATGGATCAGACCATATCCAATAAAGTCCGATTTCTCTTCTCGGACACAACATTCAACTGCGGAGTTCCGGGAGGAGTCCATTCTGAAAAGATCCTGCTCTCCACCAGATGATCTAAAAACTCTATGGTTAAGTATTTTCCACCTCGATCCAATCGAAGTTTCTTAATACTTTTCCCGGGCCGGTTTTCTACTTCAGTCTTGAACTCTTTGAATTTATCAAAAGCTTCAGGCTTATGTCTTATTGAACAGACATAACCATATATACTATAATCGTTAGTATATGTGATGAAGTAGCTAAAACCCCTATTGGCCAGCGAATCTATTGGTCCACATACTTCCGAGTGTATCAGCCCCAATAATTCACCCGCCCTTTCACCGCGGCCGATAAAGGGCGCTTTAGTCATTTTGCCCATCAAACAAGCCTTGCACCTATCGACCGAATGGAATTCGAATGAACCTGAAAGCCCACACTTCTGAAGTGCTGATAGGCGCTTCTTGTTTATGCGGACAAAAGGACAGTGCCATAACAGAGTTAGGTTTAAATCGTTGGATTTAGACCTCTTGGTATTAACATAATATATAGAACTTGAGGCATTGTTACCCATATCTAATATGTACAATCCTCCAACCAAGTTAGTACTAGCATAAAACATATAATTGCATATAACATTGAAAACTCCATTTCCAATACATTATATCCTTCCTTGTCAAACACGGATACAGATATAATATTCCTACTAAAAGTAGGTATGAAATATACATTATACAATACTATGACAAGGACACTTGGCAAAGCAAAACTCATGGATCCTACAACAGTTGCCATAATTCTGAGGTCCACTTCGTGCTTTCCAAACCTCTCCTACTTTCAGCCACTATACGTCACTGCATATGTGAGATTCAATCTGTTAGTCTTAGTGCCCGTAGTTCAATCCTAAATGTCCAAATGTATATATCATCGTTAGCAATAAAATTAAAGCGGCTTTATATTACTTATGTGTTGGAGTAATATATCGATGTGTGCTCTGATCTATGCCCACCATGCGAATAGAACCATAGATCGAGATAGATCACACTCGATGGGTCCCTAGTCAACAAAGCTTCACTAGAAGCGACTAGTATGAAAGATGGCTCTTTATGGCTTACGTTCTGTTAGTCATTGGAATGGGATTCCGGAGTCTGATCATAGATATCATGTGGGACATGATATTGGACGACCCGCCCTGAATATGTGCCATAGATTAAGTCATGAACATATTCAGTGTTGTAGCTTGTCATGTATCCTTAGACCAAGGAGTCTTTGTGATCGCTATGTAGTCAACAACTGAGTTTGACCTGAGCCTAACGTTGTCCGTAACAGGGCTTCCATAACGGCCAGGATTGGCTTGGGGATGGGCTACATGAGTGACACGAAAGACGGCTAAGGGATTTATCCCTCATACTAAGGTATGGGAAAGATATCGGTTCTCGGCCGCTTGATCGAGAGTGACTGGAAGAATAGCATGGCCATGCACATGATACTGGGTATCATATCTTCAGTCATCTCACATATCAAGGAACGGTGATTGAGAATAATAAGGATGACGGCTCTATGCCTTATCTCAATCAGGATATCGGAGATAAAAGGATAATGACAGGGACGACGGAAAGGTTAGAATCGACAGGGTCGATTCGTTATGTAGTGTCAGGCAATACTAAAGTCTCGTTAGTTGCCACTTAAATAGGATCAAGTAAAATGGGATTTTACGTTGATCTATTGACATGCATAAACCTAAGGGTCACACCGGAGGATGAAACTCATTGACACATTTATGGAGAATGGCCAAAAGGGAGTTGTCTCGGGACATGACCAAAACTGGGTTTTGGGTCATGTGCCCGTAAGTGAATAGGACTTTACGGATCGAGACAAGGCTTGGAGTCTTGGGATTGATCGCGTCGGATAATGTTGGACATTTCCGGTATGGAAGGCATGGAGGCGATGAGCGAATCACGGGACCTCGTTGGAAATGGCAACGGGCCATGTTCCAAGAGGCCCATGAAAGGCCCATGCAACCAAGGCCCATGGAACTAATTAATCAAGTCTTGATTAATTAGTACTAAGTAAGCAAGACAAGGATTAAGGTGTTGGTGATTCACCACCTAACCCAATCTTGTCTTGCCATACTTTGTCCTATTTACACCTTACTTGCCACCATGCTTGTCCCATGCCTTTAGTTGGACAAGTATGGGTTTTGTTATGTTTAAGTCATCTTTTTTCAACATAACAAACACAAGACAAGAATAGGAAACACATTTTCTCTCCCTCTTCCATGGCCATTTCGGGTTTGGCTAGTTTCCTCCTCCATTTTTTGTGTTCTTGAGTCCTCAAAGAGAAGAACTACGTGGCTTTGATTCCCATGTGGATACGTAGGCGTCTTGGAGACTCAAGCCAATCATTCGTTAACCGGTGTTCTTGTTTTGGTAAGAACTAGTGCTGAATTTTTCTCTTGTTAATCCATTCTTTGTTAGTTGTTTCATGGTTCTAATTGTCTCTTGGTTTTCATTGATTTTCCGCTGCGAGTTGGTTCATCTCCAACCCTACCTCGAGACCCAACAGTGGTATCAGAGCCGTGCTACCTTCGGGATTCACAAGACGGTGTTTAAAGTTTCGGTTTTGCTTGAAAGTTTCGTTTTTGGCATGTTATTTTGCTAAATTGTTTGATAACATGTTTTAAATTATTGTTTATGGATTTAATACATGTAAAATGATTTTTTGAAAATTATTTCAAATCTGGAAATTTTGAAAAAAATTTGATTTTTCGGGTCTCGGGAGCGGGACTCTCGGGGAGCCGAAACCGGGACCGAACGGGGCTCCGTTGGACGGAGCTAGGCCAAGCATGACCATTGGATGGTTGATATGCCAAGGCTAAACCGTTTTGTTAGTTATGACGAGTTTGGAACCGTCATGATGAACTCGAAGATCAAATGTTCAAAAGTTTCATTTTTGAACGGTTTCGATAAACCGAGCATCAAAAAATTTCGAAACTTGGCTATTAATTAAAACCGGAAAATCACATGATGTTTGATAACATGCTTGTTTGATAACACGATGTGTGATGTGATGTTGGCATGGTGTACATAATAGCCCCGAGCTCGATTTAATTATTTATCGCTTTTCACGGCCTGCGAGCCGTTAGTGTTAGCGTGTAATTATTCTTTCAAGGTGTGGTCGTCGAACCACTTGTTTGTAATATTTATTTATTCCCGACCTGCGAGTCGTGTATTAAATTGTATTTTTTTTACTCAAGACGAAGAAAGGGCGAAAAGGTCATTTGGTGGCTTTTCGGGTGTTGGCATCGGCTTGGAGTCGGTGGAGCTCAAGAAGCTAGTGGGAGTTAGTTTAGGGGCTATTATGTGCACATTTATCGCTTTATGCTTGGTTTAGTTTATGCATGATTAATTCTATGTGCTTTAGAATTGCATGCTTAACTTTATTTACCGAGCATATCACCTCACATGCAAAGATAAAATTGGAATTTTAATCCTTGTGTGTGAACCCTTAGAATCGTCATTACATTGGATGTAGTTGATGGGTTCGAAGGAAGAATTACATTGGATGTAATTTGAGGCATCATTGCATTTGGAATGTAGTTGATGTGCTCATCGCATCTAGGATGTGTCAAAGTTTTAAACACAACCGGACAAGTAAAAACGGGTCATGTCCGATACCTCCCAATCATCAACACCTTACTACCTCCCCGTCCTATGGGTGTCGTGCGCATTAGCGGAGCATCCATGGGAAAGCGGGGTAGTAGGTTTGGACGACATATGTGGGTGTCGTGCGCATTAGCGGAGCACCTACATAGTGACGAGCCATAGTTGAAAATTGGTGGACCCGACTACGATTCTCGGCCTGAGGTTGAGCTAGGGTAACAGATAGGGTAAGTCGTGTACATAAGTACATACCCTAGCCAAGAGTCACATTGGATGTGATTGGATGGAGTCCTACCTACATAGCTCGATTAAGTGGTGAGCATTAGTTCAGCTTAATCGAGTGAATCAAGGATCTTGGTTTCAAATTCTAAAGGTTTAGAATTGATTGTTGGTGTTTAAGCTTGATCTTCATAAAATTTATTCAGTTTACTGATTGAATTTTATCTGTTGTAGATCAAATGGCAAATTCAGTGAACATTAATAGTTTGTCATTAAAAACCATTCTTGACAGGGTCAAGCTAAATGGGACAAACTATTTGGACTGGTACAGAATTTTGAGGATAGTCCTCAAGTCTGAACGCAAAGAATATGTCCTTGACAAGGCTGTCTCTAAGACCATATCAGAGTTACATGAAGTGTCATTAACTGCTGAGAAGAATATCTCAGGGATCTGGGATCCAAGGATATTCTGATGGTCAACAAGGAAATTGGAAGTGGCATGGGCTGGGCCCATGCGCACTTGGCAGGAAAGATGAGACACCTGAGAATGTCTGCTTCTACTGCCAACAGCCTGGTCATTGGAACCGGGATTACAGGAAGTTCACGGCTGATCTGAAGAAGGGCAGTGGGACTGCGCCTTCATCAAATAGCCTGGATGATCTGAAGAAGGGCAGTAAGACTGCGCCTTCATCAGGAAACCTGGATGATCTAAGGAAGGGCGGTGGGACCGTGCCTTCAATCGGTATTAACTCTATAGAGCTACATCTCTCTACTTCCAAAGATTCATGGGTATTAGATACCATGACTGAATCTCACACATGCACTAATATATGGTGGCTGAAAGTAGGAGAGATTTGGAAAGCACGAAATGGACCTCAGAGTTGTGGCAACTGCTGTAGGATCCATGAGTCTTGCTTTGCCAAGAGGCCTTGTCTTAGTATTGTATAATGTATATTGCATACCTACTCTTAGTAGGAATATTATATCTGTATCCGTGTTTGACAAGGAAGGATATAATGTTAATATTGGAAATGGAGTTTTCAATGTTCTATGCAATGATATGTTTTATACCAGTACTGACATGGTTGGAGGATTGTACATATTAGATATGGGTAACAATGCCTCAAGTTCTATATATTCCGTTAATACCAAGAGGTCTAAATCCAACGATTTAAACCTAACTCTGTTATGGTACTGTCATTTGGGTCGCATAAACAAGAAGCGCCTATCAGCACTTCAGAAGTGCGGGCTTTCAGGTTCATTCGAATTCCATTCGATCGATAGGTGCAAGGTTTGTTTGATGGGCAAAATGACTAAAGTGCCCTTTATCGATCGCGATGAAAGGGCGGGTGAATTATTGGGGCTGATACACTCGAATGTGTGTAGACCAATAAGTTCACTTGCCAGGAGGCGTTTTAGCTACTTTATCACATTTACTGATGATTACAGTAAATATGGTTATGTCTATTCGATGAGACATAAGTCTGAAGCTTTTGATAAATTCAAAGAGTTTAAGACTATAGTAGAAAACCAGCTCGACAAAGGTATTAAGGCACTTCGATTGGATCGAGGTGGAAAATACTTGACCACAGAGTTATTAGATCATCTAAAAGAGAATGGGATCCTTTTGAAATGGACTCCTCCTAGGTCACTGTAATTGAAAGGTGTAGCCAAACGGAGAAATCGGACATTGTTAGACAATGGTCTGTTCCATGATTAGTTGGACTGATCTCCCAATCTCTTTTAGGGGTTTTGCTCTAGAGACGACCGCATTCATAGTGAATCGGGCTTCGACGAATGGTGTGGAAGGGACACCATTTTAAAAATGGTACGGGATGATGCCCGCTTTGTCCTTCCTAAAGATTTGTGGTTGCGAGGCTTATGTGAAACATTTGGTTTCGACTAAGCTCGAACCAAGATCTGAGATATGCACCTTCGTGTGGTATCCCAAAGCAACAAGGGGATACTATTTCTACAATCCCAGTGAGAACATGGTGTTCGTCGCTTGGGGTGGGGTCTTTATGGAAAAGAAGTTTTGTTTCCAAAGACGTCATTGGGAGGACTGTGCATCTCGAAGAAATTCAGGATGGTACAGATCTGTCTAAACCAATTGGCAACCCAGTAGAAAGGAGCCAGAGATTGTCGTAGAGTAAGAACCAATTCCTGTTACAATTCCGGAAGATCCAAGGCGATTTGAAAGGATCAATCTTCCACCTCCAAGATATGGTATCCGGAGGTGACAATGAAGTCATGGTGGATCACGATGATCCAGCCACCTTTCAGGAAGTCGTGGATGGGCCCAACTCTGAGTTATGGCTGGGAGCCATGAGGGAGGAAATGCAATCCATGTCGGACAACCGAGTCTGGGAACCGGTTGATCCCATCAATGGTGTGAGGACCATAGGATGCAAATGGATCTTCAAGGTGAAGATGGACATGGACGGCAACCCTCTGACCTACAAAGCTCAACTGGTGGCGAAAGGTTATAGGCAGATCCAATGGATTGACTATGAGGAAACCTTCTCCTTAGTGGCTATGGTCAAAATCGATCCAAATTCTTCTTGACATAACTGCGTATCATAATTACGAGATATGGCAAGTGGATGTCAAAACCGCTTTCCTAAATGGAAATTTGACTGAGTACGTTTGTATGTCTCGGCCCAAAGGTTTTGACGATCCGAAGAATAAAGGAAAGATTTATAAGTTGTTGAAATCCATTTATGGATTGAAACGAACTTCTCGGAGTTGGATCCTTCGTTTTGATGAAGCTGTAATTGGATTTGGCTTAATCAAGAACGAGGATGAATCTTGCGTTTATAAGAAGGCTAGTGGGAGCAATATTACCTTTCTGGTTCTCATTGAAAACGACATCCCAACCTTGCACGAGACTAAAGCTTGGTTGAGGAAGTGTTTTTCAATAAAGGACTTAGGCGATGCTTCTCATATCTTAAGGATTAAGATATGTAGAGATCGCACCAAGAGGGTCTTGGATTTAAGTCAGGGAACCTATGTGAACAAGGCATTGAGTAGGTTCTTAATGCTCGATTCAAAGAAAGGACTCTTACCCACTAGTCATGGCATTCATCTCAGCAAGACTCAGTGTCCTAAGACACCTGATGAGCTGAAAAGGATGATGAGAATCCTATGCGCCTGGGGGCAGGATCGATCATATATGCCATGACATGTATGAGACCAGACGTCTCGTAAGCCTTATGTTGTACCAGTAGACATCATTCTAACCCGGGGGAAAGATGATGCTGAACTAGTCGTCGAAGGATGAGTAGACGCTAGTTTTCCAAGACAAATCCAGATGACTTTAGAAGTCAATCAGGATATGTGTTTACGCTGAATGGCAGAGCTTTAGCTGGGACAGCGTAAAGCAAGATATCATTGCCGAATCTACGACAGAGGCCAAGTACATGGATGCTGCAGAGGCAGCTAAGGAGGCTATGTGGATTTGGAAATTCATGGCAGGGCTGGGTGTAATTAAAAACCCATCCAGCCCGGTGAATCCATCTTGCGACAACACAAGGGCCATTGCGCAAGCTAAAAGCCTAGATCGTATAACAAATCCAAACATGTACTGCGGCGTATCCACCTCATCAGATAAATACTGAACTGAGGTGAAGTGAAGATAACCGATATTGCAACAGATGATAACATAGCCAACCCTTTGACTAAGGCAGTGTCACTGCCTGAACATGTTAGACATGTAAAGTCGATGGGGACATATTGGAGTTTAGATTGGAACTAGGGCAAGTGGGAGATTGTTAGTCTTAGTGCCCGTAGTTCAATCCTAAATGTCCAAATGTATATATCATCGTTAGCAATAAAATTAAAGCGGCTTTATATTACTTATGTGTTGGAGTAATATATCGATGTGTGCTCTGATCTATGCCCACCATGCGAATAGAACCATAGATCGAGATAGATCACACTCGATGGGTCCCTAGTCAACAAAGCTTCACTAGAAGCGACTAGTATGAAAGATGGCTCTTTATGGCTTACGTTCTGTTAGTCATTGGAATGGGATTCCGGAGTCTGATCATAGATATCATGTGGGACATGATATTGGACGACCCGCCCTGAATATGTGCCATAGATTAAGTCATGAACATATTCAGTGTTGTAGCTTGTCATGTATCCTTAGACCAAGGAGTCTTTGTGATCGCTATGTAGTCAACAACTGAGTTTGACCTGAGCCTAACGTTGTCCGTAACAGGGCTTCCATAACGGCCAGGATTGGCTTGGGGATGGGCTACATGAGTGACACGAAAGACGGCTAAGGGATTTATCCCTCATACTAAGGTATGGGAAAGATATCGGTTCTCGGCCGCTTGATCGAGAGTGACTGGAAGAATAGCATGGCCATGCACATGATACTGGGTATCATATCTTCAGTCATCTCACATATCAAGGAACGGTGATTGAGAATAATAAGGATGACGGCTCTATGCCTTATCTCAATCAGGATATCGGAGATAAAAGGATAATGACAGGGACGACGGAAAGGTTAGAATCGACAGGGTCGATTCGTTATGTAGTGTCAGGCAATACTAAAGTCTCGTTAGTTGCCACTTAAATAGGATCAAGTAAAATGGGATTTTACGTTGATCTATTGACATGCATAAACCTAAGGGTCACACCGGAGGATGAAACTCATTGACACATTTATGGAGAATGGCCAAAAGGGAGTTGTCTCGGGACATGACCAAAACTGGGTTTTGGGTCATGTGCCCGTAAGTGAATAGGACTTTACGGATCGAGACAAGGCTTGGAGTCTTGGGATTGATCGCGTCGGATAATGTTGGACATTTCCGGTATGGAAGGCATGGAGGCGATGAGCGAATCACGGGACCTCGTTGGAAATGGTCACGGGCCATGTTCCAAGAGGCCCATGAAAGGCCCATGCAACCAAGGCCCATGGAACTAATTAATCAAGTCTTGATTAATTAGTACTAAGTAAGCAAGACAAGGATTAAGGTGTTGGTGATTCACCACCTAACCCAATCTTGTCTTGCCATACTTTGTCCTATTTACACCTTACTTGACACCATACTTGTCCCATGCCTTTAGTTGGACAAGTATGGGTTTTGTTATGTTTAAGTCATCTTTTTTCAACATAACAAACACAAGACAAGAATAGGAAACACATTTTCTCTCCCTCTTCCATGGCCATTTCGGGTTTGGCTAGTTTCCTCCTCCATTTTTGTGTTCTTGAGTCATCAAAGAGAAGAACTACGTGGCTTTGATTCCCATGTGGATACGTAGGCGTCTTGGAGACTCAAGCCAATCATTCGTTAACCGGTGTTCTTGTTTTGGTAAGAACTAGTGCTGAATTTTTCTCTTGTTAATCCATTCTTTGTTAGTTGTTTCATGGTTCTAATTGTCTCTTGGTTTTCATTGATTTTCCGCTGCGAGTTGGTTCATCTCCAACCCTACCTCGAGACCCAACAGTGGTATCAGAGCCGTGCTACCTTCGGGATTCACAAGACGGTGTTTAAAGTTTCGGTTTTGCTTGAAAGTTTCGTTTTTGGCATGTTATTTTGCTAAATTGTTTGATAACATGTTTTAAATTATTGTTTATGGATTTAATACATGTAAAATGATTTTTTGAAAATTATTTCAAATCTGGAAATTTTGAAAAAAATTTGATTTTTCGGGTCTCGGGAGCGGGACTCTCGGGGAGCCGAAACCGGGACCGAACGGGGCTCCGTTGGACGGAGCTAGGCCAAGCATGACCATTGGATGGTTGATATGCCAAGGCTAAACCGTTTTGTTAGTTATGACGAGTTTGGAACCGTCATGATGAACTCGAAGATCAAATGTTCAAAAGTTTCATTTTTGAACGGTTTCGATAAACCGAGCATCAAAAAATTTCGAAACTTGGCTATTAATTAAAACCGGAAAATCACATGATGTTTGATAACATGCTTGTTTGATAACACGATGTGTGATGTGATGTTGGCATGGTGTACATAATAGCCCCGAGCTCGATTTAATTATTTATCGCTTTTCACGGCCTGCGAGCCGTTAGTGTTAGCGTGTAATTATTCTTTCAAGGTGTGGTCGTCGAACCACTTGTTTGTAATATTTATTTATTCCCGACCTGCGAGTCGTGTATTAAATTGTATTTTTTTTACTCAAGACGAAGAAAGGGCGAAAAGGTCATTTGGTGGCTTTTCGGGTGTTGGCATCGGCTTGGAGTCGGTGGAGCTCAAGAAGCTAGTGGGAGTTAGTTTAGGGGCTATTATGTGCACATTTATCGCTTTATGCTTGGTTTAGTTTATGCATGATTAATTCTATGTGCTTTAGAATTGCATGCTTAACTTTATTTACCGAGCATATCACCTCACATGCAAAGATAAAATTGGAATTTTAATCCTTGTGTGTGAACCCTTAGAATCGTCATTACATTGGATGTAGTTGATGGGTTCGAAGGAAGAATTACATTGGATGTAATTTGAGGCATCATTGCATTTGGAATGTAGTTGATGTGCTCATCGCATCTAGGATGTGTCAAAGTTTTAAACACAACCGGACAAGTAAAAACGGGTCATGTCCGATACCTCCCAATCATCAACACCTTACTACCTCCCCGTCCTATGGGTGTCGTGCGCATTAGCGGAGCATCCATGGGAAAGCGGGGTAGTAGGTTTGGACGACATATGTGGGTGTCGTGCGCATTAGCGGAGCACCTACATAGTGACGAGCCATAGTTGAAAATTGGTGGACCCGAGGACTCTGATATGACAATTCATGTAACTCTGATATGGTCTTAGAGATAGCCTTGTCAATGACATATTCTTTGCGTTCAGACTTGAGGACTATCCTCAAAATTCTGTACCAGACCAAATAATTTGTCCCATTTCGCTTGACCCTGTCAAGAATGGTTTTTAATGAAAAACTATTATTGTTTGCTGAATTTTCCATTTGATCCACAACAGATAAAATTCAATCAGTAAACTGAAATAAATTTTATGAAGATCAACCTTAAACACCAACAATCGATTCTATACCTTTAGAATCTAAAACCAAGATCCTTGATTCGCTCGATCAAGCCGAACAAAGGTTCACCACTCAATCGAGCTATGTAGGTAGGACCCCGTCCAATCACATCCAATGTGACTCTTGGCTAGGGTGTGTACTTAAGTACACGGCTTACCCTATCTGATACCCTAGCTCAACCATAGCTGAGAATTGTAGTTGGGTTCACCAATTTTCAACTATGACCCGCCACTATGTAGGTGCTCCGCTAAGGCACATGACACCCACATATGTCGTCCAAACCTACTAACCCGCTTTCCTATGGATGCTCCACTAAGGCGCATGACAGCCATAGGACAGGGAGGTAGTAGGGTGTTGATAATTGGGAGGTATCGGACATGACCTGTTTTTACTTGTTCGGCTGTGTTTAAAACTTTTGGCACATCCTAGATGCGATGAACACATCAACTACATTCCAAATGTAATGATGCCTCCACTTACATCCAATGTAATTCTTCCTTCAAACTCGTCAACTACATCCAATGTAATGACGGTTCTAAGGGCTCACAAACAAGGATTAAAACCAATTTTATCTTTGCATGTGAGGTGATATGACAAGCTACGACACTGAATGTGTTCATGACTTAATCTATGGCACATATTCAGGGCGGGTCGTCCAATATCATGTCCCACATGATATATATGATCAGACTCCGGAATCCCCTTCCAATGACTAACAGAACGTAAGCCATAAAGAGCCATCTTTCATACTAGTCGCTTCTAGTGAAGCTTTGTTGACTAGGGACCCATCGAGTGTGATCTATCTCTGTAATAACCACTCCCGGTCAACGCCAGTTAAACCTGCGAAAAACAGGAAAATTTAAAATTTTTGGACAGACACTTAAATGAACCCAAATTTGACCCCGAGCGTCATACCGGACTTAAGTTGACTCCGATATCGACCAAAGTGAGTTCCGGGGGACTCACGGCAACTTTCTGACCAATTTGGGAAATGTTGACTTTTCGCTGGAAAAGTCAATCGAGCGACGTTTTGGTCCGTTCGAGGCCCGTTTTGGATCCAAAAATCTTAGCCGTCATCGCAGCGGTCTTAGTTGAGCCGTTTCCCTGTAGCCCGTGAAGTTTTGTAATTTCTTGGAAAAAGTGCCTGTTCGGGGCCCGAGACGGCCGAATTTCGCGAATCTGATTGGAAAATATCTAGAAGATTTTTTCCAAAAGGTGTGGGACCTACTTGCCACATGTCCATTATGTGGTGGTGTTAGGTTTCTTGAAGAAAACAAAGATGAGACTTGAAGTGTTAGTTTTGTATTTAAATATTAGTTACGGCCAAACAAAAGGAAGAGCAAATATGTGGGTCACGGCCAAGCATTTCAAAAGAGCAAAAAAAGAGATATTTTAGAGAGAGAAAGGAGTTAGAAGGAGGAGAGAAAAAGAGAAGAGGCTTTGGGAAGTTGTGACGTTTCTTGTTCATCAAGCCGTTGGATCGTCTCAACGATAGAAGATTCAAGCTCACACCGTCATTCTCTACGGTGAGCACCTAACCGATTTTCGTTTTGGTACATTTGAAATTTAGGGTTTGAGTTTAAACGGTTTGATTATGGTTGGGTTTTGGTTAGAATTGGTTTAAAGATTGAATGGTTGAGGTTTAGGGTTCGTTAGGAACGTTTTGGGGCAAAAAGGGAATTTTGCCATTGTGGC
Source organism: Erodium maritimum (assembly GCA_963921825.1). Lineage (NCBI taxonomy): Eukaryota > Viridiplantae > Streptophyta > Magnoliopsida > Geraniales > Geraniaceae > Erodium > Erodium maritimum. Next base: position 31,652,085 of record OY997596.1, read on the forward strand.
CGTGTGGGGCCCACGTGCTCGGGTGATCGGGTTTTGTGTTCGGGTGGTTTAGAACGTTCCCCGGACCATTTATCCACAACCGAATTGAAATTTGGAATTAAATTGGAAAAGTTGTAATTAATGGGTTTTAGAAACTTGAAACGCAAATTAAATGACTCGGAAGTCGGAATTCGATTCCGTCGAGTGCCTAGGAACCCTTGAATTATTCTAAGACCGTAGAAACGAAAACGGGAATTTTCGGAGCCCCGGAAGGGCGTTTCCAAAACCCGGGCAGATTCGCCATGTCGGATGAATCGGGCCTTTCCGGGTCCAATATCGACAATGTCGAGTAATTGGGGAGTTTGGGAGTGATCAACATTGTCGGGGTTACTTTTGGGCGTCAGGTTCATTAAAATTCAGCATTATGCCTGCAAGCTTAAAAGCGTTTAAAATTGTGTTCTTTTAGATCGTGCCGCGGACCGAGGCAAGGGAAAGCTGGGTGAGTGACTGAGATCACACCGGAGCTCGTTGGTTGGATTTTGGAGAATACGCACGAGGTAGGGAAAAGTAGCCGGATCTCGGCCCTGATTAGGGAAAGTTAACAGTAGAATTGCATGTGACACCGGGGTGTCGTGGGTTAAGTAGGTTATCGAATATTAGAAAAGCATGATACGAGAACGTAGCAAGTATTAGAATTGCATGTGACACTTAGTAGTGTCGTAGGAGCAGAGAACTTAGCCATATTAGAATTACTGGAGGCATATGACCATGCCCGGAGGTTGATTGTTTAATTTATGTCTTGGGTGGCCGTGAGAGCCCGTGTTATTATTGTTGGTGTCTTGGGTGGCCATGAGAGCCCGTGTTATTATTGTTGGTGTCTTGGGTGGTCGTGAGAGCCCGTGTTTGACTGTTGGTGTTTTGGGTGGCCGTGAGTGCCCGTGGGGTGGTTGAACCAGAGTCTTGACTGTTGGTGTGTCTTGAGTGGCCGTGAGTGCCTGTGGGGTTGTTGAACCCGTGTCTTTACTGTTAGTATGTCTTGGGAGGCCATGAGTGCCCGTGGGGTTGTTGAACCCGTGTCTTTACTGTTGGTATGTCTTGGGAGGTCGTGAGTGCCTGTGGGGTTGTTGAACCCGTGAGTTACTGTTGGTGTGTCTTGGGAGGCCGTGTGTGCCTGTGGGGTTGTTGAACCCGTGAGTTACTGTTGGTGTGTCTTGGGAGGCCGTGAGTGCATGTGGGGTTGTTGAACCCGTGAGTTACTGTTGGTGTGTCTTGGGAGGCCATGAGTGCCCGTGGGGTTGTTGAACCCGTGAGTTACTGTTGGTGTGTCTTGGGAGGCCGTGAGTACCCGTGGGGTTGTTGAGCCCGTGAGTTACTATTGGTGGTTTTGAGAGGTCGTGAGTGCCCGTGGGGTTGTTGAGCCCGTGAGTTACTATCGGTGGTTTTGAGGGAGTGCCCGTGGGGTTGTTGAGCCCGTGAGTTACTGTTGGTGTATCTTGGGAGGCCGTGAGTGCCTGTGGGGTTGTTGAGTCCGTGTTTTACGGTTGGTGTCTTGTGTGGCCATGAGTGCCTGTGGAGTGTTGAACCTGTGTTGTTGCTGTTTGTTGAACTTGCTTGTGATTGTGATTGTGGTTACCTGAGGTTGGTGGCCCGCTTCATGAAACGGGGGTCCACGAGCACACGCGTCTGCATGTTCAGACGGGGTAGGGGCCCGCCCGACAACAAAGGGGTCCTGGCCTCGCGTGTGTGGGGTTTGGGGTTGTGAGTGTGATAGGTCGACAGCCTGATCCGACTTTGTGTCGATGAATTGCGATAGGTCGACAGCCTGATCCGACTTTGTTTCGATGAATTGCGATAGGTCGACAGCCTGATCCGACTTTGTGTCGAGGAATTGCGATAGGTCGACCGCCTGACCTGATTGAGATTGGTAAAGGGCGTGAGGGAGGACTTGAGCAGCTGGTATGCGATCCTTTGTGATCTTGTTTGGTGTGCGATCCTTTGTGATCTTGGGTTTGCGTGGTGGTCTTTTGAGTCCTTGGAAGAGGTCGTGATCGTTGTGTTGGGTCTACATTACAAGTCCGAGTGTTGAGGAAGTAACGGGTTGTGTGTCAGTTAAGTTACTTGAGTTTTGGGGATAGTGGTCCCCGGTGTTGAGTTGGGTGTTGATGTTACCGGCATTGTCTGCTAATTATGCCGTAGTCAGTCTGTTATCCGTGGTGGTGAGCGAACGCTCACCCCTAGCTGCTTTTCCTACAGGTACCGGTCGCAGGTTGAACTAGGTGAGCTTCCAAAGCTTGAAGAGCTAGGAGCGGGATTCTGGGTTTATTTTGAGTCTAGCGATGGATACCATACTTTTGTCCACTTGTTGGGACGTATTTTTAAGTTGTAAATATTATTTTGATTAATTAAATGACGATTTTTAAAGTGTTGATTCAAAACAGGTTTCAATCGTTTTATTATTTTGAATGTTCGCGTCCCGAGTTCGGTTTACTGAAATTTGGGCGTGACAATCTCGATCTATGGTTCTATTTGCATTGTGGGCGTAGATCAGAGCACACATCGATATATTACTCCAACACATAAGCAGTATAAAGCCGCTTTAATTTTATTGCTAACGATGATATATACATTTGGACATTTAGGATTGAACTACGGGCACTAAGACTAACAACGAAGGATTTGGTTTGGCTGAATCCACGGTAGCTTTGCAGCTTCCGTTTGGATCAGAATCCCTTATTTGTAGCTGGTGAATCAGTGGAGAAAGCTGACGTGGTGATTGACGTGAGAGCGTGTATCGTAAAGATGACCTCGTCGACTCCGTTTGATGTTTCTAGTCCTTCACCTTTGGTAGAGTGTACGGATCGTTTGGATTCAAGCCCAAACAGAGTTGTGGCTGTCAAGGGTTATTCTCACGAAAAACATTGTGTCTAGACCTCGGTTTCTGAAGTGGATCACTCTACTTTGGTAAAGCATGTTCTCCTGAAGCCGCTTGAGAGGGGCTTGGACTTGTAGGTCCTATCGCTTTTATGGGGCTTGTTAAAGAAAGTGGAATTGGTGGGACTCAACATTTACTTGTATCTCAACTTGGTACGGGTAATCTAGATTTTGTTGTTTGTAGGACTCGACCTTGCTTGTTATGGGTCAGGGCAACCCTTGGAAGGCTTCCCTTATAAAACCTATGAGATTTAGGGGTCAGGTTACTAATAAATATTCATCGTCTGGCTCTATTGTGGTTTACTATAGGCCTACAATTCGTTCTATGATTCGAGAACGCGCTTTCAAAGTTGCACCATTGACCGTGGATATGCGGAATCAGATAGGACATAAAGAACAAACTGCTCTCTCGGGCGTCAAGGAGAAGGCTGTTGGGTCTCGAGGTAGGGTTGGAGATGAACCAACTCAGAGCGGAAAATAAATGAAAACCAAGAGACGATTAAAATAATGAAACAACTAACAAAAAATGGATTCACAAGAGAAAAATTCAACACTATTCTTACCAAAACAAGAACACCGGGTAACGAATGATTGGCTTGAGTCTCCAAGACGCCTACGTATCCACATGGAAATGAAAGTCACGTAGTTCTTCTCTTTGAGGACCAAGAACACAAAAATGGAGGTGGAACACACCCTTGGCCGAAATTGCAAGGAGAAGAGGGAAAAGTTGTGTTTCCAATTCCTGTCTTGTGTTTGTTATGTTGAAAAAAGATTACTTAAACATAACAAACCCCATACTTGTCCAACTAAAGGCATGGGACAAGCATGATGACAAGTAAGGTGTAAATAGGACAAAGTTTGGCTAGACAAGATGGGGTTAGCTGGTGAATCACCAACACCTTAATCCTTGTCTTGCTCACTTAGTACAAATTAATCAAGACTTGATTAATTAGTTCCATGGGCCTTGGTTGCATGGGCCTTTCATGGGCCTCTTGGAACATGGCTCGTGGCCACCTCCAACGAGGTATTGTGATTCGCTCATCGCCTCCAAGCCTTCCATACCGGAAATGTCCAACATTATGCGACGCGATCAATCCCAAGACTCCAAGCCTTGTCTCGATCTATAAAGTCCTATTCACTTACGGGCACATGACCCAAAACCCAGTTTTGTTCATGTCCCAAGACAACTCCCTTTTGGCCATTCTCCATAAATGTGTCAATGAGTTTCATCCTCCGGTGTGACCCTTAGGTTTATGCATGTCAATAGATCAACGTAAAATCCCATTTTACTTGATCATATTTAAGTGGAAACTAACGAGACTTTAGTATTGCCTGGCACTTCATAACGAATCGACCCTGTCGATTCTAACCTTTCCGTCGTCCTTGTCATTATCCTTTTATCTCCGATATCCTGATTGGGATAAGGCATAGAGCCGTCATCCTTATTATTCTCAATCACTGTTCCTTAATATGTGAGATGACTGAATATATGATACATAGTATCATGTGCATGACCTTGTTATTCTTTCAGTCATTCTCGATCAAGCGGCCGAGAACCGATATCTTTCCCATACCGTAGTATGAGGGATAAATCCCTTAGCCGTCTTTCGTGTTACTCATGCAGTCCGTCCTCAAGCCAATCCTGCCCGTTATGGAAGCCCTGTTACGGACAACATTAGGCTTAGGTCAAACTCAGTTTTTTACTGCATAGTGATCATAAAGACTCCTTGGTCTAAGGATACATGACAAGCTATGACAATGAATATGTTCATGACTTGATATATTGCACATATTCATGTCGGGTCGTCCAATATCATGTCTCACATGATATCTATGATCAGACTCCGGAATCCCATTCCAATGACTAACAGATTGTAAGTCATAATGAGCCATTTCATACTAGTCGCTTCTAGTGAAGCTCTGTTGACTAGGGACCCATCGAGTGTGATCTATATCGATCTATGGTTCTATTCGCATCGTAGGCATATATCAGAGCACACATCGATATATTACTTGAACACATAAGTAATATAAAGCCGCTTTAATTTTATTGCTAACGACGATATATACATTTGGACATTGAGGATTGAACTACGGGCACTAAGACTAACAAAGGCTTGTGTTGATTCTAGCTTGGCATCGAAAGGTGAAGAAGGGATTGAGATTGACGGTTGATTTTGTTCTTCTCTTTGGTTTTTTTAGGACATGCAGTCCTTTGTTCTCTCTTTCAAAGCTACAACTTTTAGCTCTATTTTTGAGAGCTTCTCTGTAATCGTATACTGGTCTTTTTACCCTTAGATGATTTCCTCCCGGATAGCATGTTTTCTTATTAATCAATATCTGAACTGATAAAAAAATTGAGTAACTGTTGAGAGTCGTTATAATGCTCAAACTTGTCTCACAATAAACGGGTCTAGCATTAGTCTTGATAATTTTCTAGATAGCAGACCGATTATCAAGGATAATTGAATGATTTATCACTAGTAACACGCTAACATATCTAGCAATTGTTGTTGGTAGTTGGACTATATATGTGTTCAAATGGCATGACTATTATTACGCAAGTATAGTGTTTACGGTAATGTACCGTCGATCCCACATGGTAGCACTAAGTACAACTCATATAAGATCTATCTAAACTAAAGTTGTCACTACCCAAGTCTTTCTTTATTTACACTTTTCTTGCTCGCTATAGTTGTCGAAAGGGAGGAGGTAATGGTAGCATCTTCTTAGTTTGGTAATTTATCTTTTTAGCTTCTTTCGTTTCAAATCATCATATTTAGTCCTTTTACTTTTTTTTTTGAATAAGCGCTTAAAATTTGCATTCAATGGCCAGTCTCCAAGGAGGAGAAAGCCAAAAAGCACACACATCACGATTACAAAAGACTCCATATAGGAGAAACGGGGAACAAATCCCTTAACAAAAAACGACCAGACATTATCTAGTCAGCAACAATCTCCTCGACTTCTTCCTCAAACAGCCCGAAAGATCCACATGCCAATCCGAGTAAGACCGGTCCTTCCTTATCAAATTCGAGGCCCATAAAACCCCAATCCCTGTATTCTGAATCTTCCCAAAAACAACATATGCACACTCCATCACCCCATTGAACACCACAACATTTTGATGCAACCAGAAATGCCAAAAAGCCACGTAACCGACCCTCACCCAGTCCCTCCACCACCCTGCACAACCAAAGCCCTTCCACGATAGATTACCCTAAGCCACAGAACATGGAGAAACCCAATCTACTCCCCACCAAGAAAACACCTTACACCACACAAAACATATGAATTCACAATGTAAGAACATATGATTTACTTCCTCCATCCCAACTCTACAAATCCTACAGTACATATCATTAAGCGACACATAGACCCCCCGGTCTTCTAAGAAGATGGAAGTTGGTAAAGCCGATAAAGCCGCCAACCATATGAGCATAGAGTACTTAGACGGAATACCCTTCACCCACAAAATCGAAGCCCAAGCAACTTTTACTTGGTTCAACTTTTGTAGCTAAAAATTTGATGTTCTTTCTCCCCTTTTCAATCTATGAAAAGGTGGTTGATAAATTTTTTTGCCTAATTAAAAAAAAGGTAAGGATCCACTTTTTCTAGAGAGATTACTAAAGGATGGGAAGAGAGGAGTATAAGGCTACCTAGGATTAGCATCTAAATAGGTAGAGTAAAAGAAAACTATGGATGTATGACATATTATATAACACATGAAGTTAATGTTAGCATGTGATTCTGGTGTTTATCTAACTCTCACGACGGTTTCTCGACTCGACTCAAGTAAGGACAAAAAGTGTCAAAAGAAACTCGCGCAAACTACCACAAGTATTTACTATCTACAAAAGAGATCAAATGATAATAGGCTAAAAAAATCCCCAACAATGAGAGGTTTTCGTAACCTCTTAAGTCCCTAATAACTATCTTCTTAATGAATTATATTTAGGCAATGGTATGAAGGATCACCGATTTATTACGATGCATTCCTAAACTTAGGTAGGAGTTAGGATTATGAGACTAACCAATTCCACACAACCTTTTATTCCTAATTTACCGGTGGTGACCTCGAACTCCTAAATCACTTACTTGACGGTAAAAGAAATGAGAAGACTATATTCAGTCCCCAAGATGCCACTACAACGTATTCTAGCTATGCATCGATGGTCTAAGCATCACACCTCAAATTACACATCGCCTTCCTACACTGGTTACTCTATGGGGACAAATGGAACCAATCACAATTTCAATTATTAGTCAGTTGTTTTACATGTGTGGAGCCTTGACTAGGTGTAGAGTTCATTAATTAGCAATTTAAGAAAATTATGACCCAATTCCACCTAAAGGTGATATATTTTACCCACTAACATTTCCCTTCCTAAATCTATTACTCAACCAAGTCAATTTACGAAATTGGCTTCCTAAATTATTAGTTTATACAATTAATTGAGTCATCAAGCTTATAATTAAGATTGGTCCAGGGATCCGGTTTGGTGTTTGTGTTAGTCTTAGTGCCCGTAGTTCAATCCTAAATGTTCAAATGTACATATCATCGTTACCAATATAATTAAAGCGGCTTTATATTACTTATGTGTTGGAGTAATATATCGATGTGTGCTCTGATCTATGCCCACCACGCGAATAGAACCATAGATCAAGATAGATCACACTCGATGGGTCCCTAGTCAACAAAGCTTCACTAGAAGCGACTAGTATGAAAGATGGCTCTTTATGGCTTACGTTCTGTTAGTCATTGGAATGAGATTCCGGAGTCTGATCATAGATATCATGTGGGACATGATATTGGACGACCCGCCCTGAATATGTGCCATAGATTAAGTCATGAACACATTCAGTGTCGTAGCTTGTCATGTATCCTTAGACCAAGAAGTCTTTGTGATTGCTATGTAGTCAACAATTGAGTTTGACCTGAGCCTAACGTTGTCCGTAACAGGGCTTCCATAACGGCCAGGATTGGCTTGGGGACGGGCTACATGATTGACACGAAAGATGGCTAAGGGATTTATCCCTTATATTGAGGTATGGGAAAGATATCGGTTCTTGGCCGCTTGATCGAGAGTGACTGAAAGAATAGCATGACCATGCACATGATATTGGGTATCATATATTCAGTCATCTCACATATCAAGGAACAATGATTGAGAATAATAAGGATGACGACTCTATGCCTTATCTCAATCAGGATATCGGAGATAAAAGGATAATGACATGGACGACGGAAAGGTTAGAATCGACATGGTCGATTCGTTATACAGTGCCAGGCAATACTAAAGTCTCGTTAGTTTCCACTTAAATAGGATCAAGTAAAATGGGATTTTACGTTGATCTATTGACATGCATAAACCAAAGGGTCACACCGGAGGATGAAACTCATTAACACATTTATGGAGAATGGCCAAAAGGGAGTTGTCTCGGGACATGACCAAAACTGGGTTTTGGGTCATGTGCCTGTAAGTGAATAGGACTTTACGGATCGAGACAAGGCTTAGAGTCTTGGGATTGATCGCGTCGGATAATGTTGGACATTTCCGGTATGGAAGGCTTGGAGGCGATGAGCGAATCACGGGACCTCGTTGGAAATGGCGATGGGCCATGTTCCAAGAGGCCCATGAAAGGCCCATGCAACCAAGGCCCATGGAACTAATTAATCAAGTCTTGATTAATTAGTACTAAGTGAGCAAGACAAGGATTAAGGTGTTGGTGGTTCACCACATAACCCAATCTTGTCTTGCCATACTTTGTCATATTTACACCTTACTTGACACTATACTTGTCCCATGCCTTTAGTTGGACAAGTATGGGCTTTGTTATGTTTAAGTCATCTTTATTCAACATAACAAACACAAGACAAGAATAGGAAACACACCTTCTCTCCCCCTTCCCTTGCAATTTCGGGTTTGGCAAGTTTCCACCTCCATTTTTGTGTTCTTGAGTCCTCAAAGAGAAGAACTACATGGCTTTGATTCCCATGTGGATACGTAGGCGTCTTGGAGACTCAAGCCAATCATTCGTTAAGAAATAGTGTTGAATTTTTCTCTTGTGAATCCATTCTTTGTTAGTTGTTTCATGGTTTTAATCGTCTCTTGGTTTTCCTTGATTTTCCGCTGTGAGTTGGTTCATCTCCAACCCTACCTCGAGACCCAACAGTTTGGGGAGTGCTCGGCTTAGGAGGGTGGCGGTTTGATGAGTTTCTATTTCCTTTATTTCGATGTATTGGTTTTTAGTTTGGTTAGACGTTGTGGTGCTTTTTGTTGTTTGTCTTTTTTAGCTGTTCTGGTCTGCGGGGTTGATTCTTTCTTTGAGGATCGCTCCTTTGCACCGTTCTAATTTCTTATAGAACGGTTGCCTAATAAAAATTATCCCCTATAAAAAAAGAGCTTATAATGACCAAATAACGACAACTAACTCCTTAATTTCAATATACCCAAATCGTTATCTTGGAATATAAGAAATCAAGAATTAAATGAGCAGACCTAAAGAGAAGACTTTAGAGCATCTCCAATGCCAGTTGGTGAGCTGATGTTTCGTCACTGGCGGTAAGAAAACGCTGGCGACTCGTCTGCATTTTGCAGACGGTGAGTCAGCGTTTCGTCGCTGGCAGTTTCTATAGCCGGTGAAGTGACTATTGGCACTCAACGCTAGTGTTTGGAGTCGTTTCGACCATTGGTCGTAGGCTCTCTCTCCGCATGCAACACGTGGCAATGTCGACAGAGGCTATTTTCCCTCTTCTTCTCTATATAAACAACATACCCCCATTTTATTTACACACACTAACACAATTATTCTCAAAATAGTACTCTATTCTTTCTCAACACTCATTTTTTCGTTCGCAATGGAGTACGATTGATGTGATTTAATGAGCCAGATGTCAAGTAAAGAGTTTGTCCTGACAACCCAAGAGCAATTCCACCAGAGCTAAAACTACACACTAATAAGCCGAGAAATTCCCGTGAATACCGAATAAATTGCAGTGGTATCGAACCCACGTGTACCCGGAGGGGTGAAAGAAAAGAGTATTAAAGTGAGCAAGGAGCAACCAAAAAAATTTCAAAGGTTGTGAAGTGTCGAGGAGGACGAGCGTCTTGTTTGCGCTTGGATGATCAATTCTTGTGATTTAATTCACGAAAAATCCATGATGAACGTGAAGTATTGGGACGCCATCAGGATAGAAGTTACCGACATGCATGGATCAGATGATCCGTTGCGAACCGAGAAGAAATGCAAGGACCATTGGCAAACCGTGTACCCTCGGGTGACGAAATTCCAAGGGTACTACGAAGGACTTGACAAGGATCATAAGAGCGGTCGGTCCGATGACTAAGTTATGGCGTTGGAAGAGGAAATGTATTTGAAGAGGGAAGTGCACGCCTTTATGTGGAAGAATTGGTGGAAAATCTTTAGAAACCAGCAGAAATGGACGGTAAACCACTTTTTTGTATCCGACACAAAGTAGCTTGAACAACATTTGGCACTGGCGTCGTCTTTCCAACCATTTAGCGAATCGAGCAAGCGCAGTCGGGAAGACACACTTGGGGATGATTGTGAGCACACCGCGGGGATGAGCCAAAGTTCAGGGTACTACTAGCCTATGGGGCAGAAGGCTGTCAAAGCTGCAAGGCTCAAAAGGAAATGGAAAGTCTCAGAACAAAGGAGATTGTCTCCAATATTATGGTGGCCCAACAAGCTATCTGCATTACGCTCAAATTGAAGCTACAAATCATGGTCAACAAGCAGCAATACTTCGATATGTGCAAAGAGGAGAACTCCAAGGACCTATCGAGCATGACCCCTAGCGGTTGGAGGTTAGCTATGTGAACCTTGAGATGTTGTGCCATATGATGCAACAATGACGTTCCAATGTTCCTCCGTCTGGTTTATTAATTTTGTTTCCAATTGTCCGTATATGTTTTTCAATTAATGAACTATAGTTGTTTGTTGTCGTTTAATGAAATGGTGTTAATTAATTGTCCATTTCCTTTTATCTTCGAATTAATTATTTTTTAGTCTTAATTTATCGGTTTCATTTCTCGTTGCATTTCCGTAATTTTATTATGGGGTTGAATTACACTTTGAATTTAATTTTCACTTGAATTTGGTTTCATTCCAAATTCCTTAGTTTAAGTGACATTATTGCATATCGTATGAGCAAATGACCAGAAGGCCCTTGGGATGGCCGGCGGTTCGGTGACTATAAATACCACCACTTCCATCACTTATCCTCACCACTTCCTACACCAAATCCTCTCTTCCTCTAAAACCTCTCAAATATTTTCTTGTCCACTAAACCGCACTGCTAATAGACCCCTACCACCAAACATTCCAATGGGCGCACGAAGAAGAGATGGTGTTGGTCATTGTGTGGCTTTAACACGCTTTCCCGGGCCTAAAAATTCGGTATTGGCCGAATGTATATGCATACTACGTTCAATCGGCCTCTGATTCCGCCCGTTGCGATCTAAGAAGTAGTGGAAGGACATCTGACAAAGGATCTCAGATAAGGTAATTTGTTTTAATTTAATTTACCATCAAAAACTTCACGATAGCCTACTGGTACATACCGACAATCAACTTATAGCCTTGGTTGCGGACACGTATCAAGAGCGACATCGCCAATATTTTACAAAGTTAGCGATCTGGAATCTACTCAAAGACCACCCGAAGTGGCTACAATACGTTCACGAATTATAAACTGCTGTTATGTTTTGTTTTAGATTCTGATTCGGTGATAATAAGTTGTGGTTAATGTGTGCTCAGTTTAAGTTTCGGTGATAATAAGTTGTGGTTAACGAATATTTAGTTTTAACCGTATAATACTAATAGTGTAATATTAATGTGTGTTTTCTTTTTTTAATAAATATGTTATGTTTAATATTAATTTATTCGAACAGTCAGCAACGAACAAACAATAGAAAAAAAATAACATTTGAGGTTACTGACTGTTCGTACTGATTGTTGATTGAAAAATGACTAAAATATTATTTTTGGGAAATTTACACATAACCTTCCCTATTATCGAACGACACGATGAGTTCTGCTCCGCTGAAGCAACTCCGCCTCCACAGGACCCTGTAATCGGAGAAGGAAGGTCGACACCTCTCTTTTCACTCCTTTTGCCCTACGTTGGTGTCATTGTACGGTGAGTATCTTAGTGTTGTTTCTGATGTTAAGGTTCGTGCCCAGGACAATCTTAAGGAACCAAGGGTACCAAGACATAAAATGATCCACAAAGTTGGGGATGGGAAGGGGTTGCATTCGGTTTCTCAGGATGGTCTTGGATCTAACTCTAAGACCAGATCTGGTCGAAGTCGTCCTCATCGCAACAAGGTCTGCACTGAGAAAGTCGGGTAAGAAAAGCTAAAGCAGGCTTCTCCAAAGGCTTTTGACTCCTTAGTTGAAGCCTTTGTTTCTGATTCTGGCTTTGTGACAGTCAGTACTTCTCATCAATGTGAGGTTCAGGAAGATAGAGTGGTTCAAAGAGAAATCGCAGGCAAGAGGGACAGGATGGGCGAGGCTAGGCGGAATTCTATGGCCTTTGATCATTCCGGTGTGACTGATCTAAAAGCTACGATCTACGGCCAGTCAATAGTCTACATGTACAAGCTTCCCTACGAAACCTCGTCAGACTTGATTCGTGACTCTCTAAGCATGTTTGGAGAGGTCGAATTCGCCTCTGTTTTGAAGATACCAAATCGAAAAGGGCGTTCCTTTGGATTTGCTGAGTTCTCGAGTCCAGATGCTGCTAATCAAGCTTTTAATTCTCTCAATGGATACCAGTACAATGGGTATGACCTCCTCGTTGCTCTCGCATGCCCGGGTTCAGTTAGTCCTGGTCCTGGTTCGAAACAGAGCAATTCTGCGCAGAAATAGAGTACATCGGAGATGCTGAAGAAGAAGCCAGGGAGACCACCGCTGTCAGAAAATGTGTTGATGCAAAGAACACACACGTCGGAAAATGGTGGTTTGTCAGAGATTGAGGCACTGATTCTGGTCGACGATGCTGTTGCACGCCGCTCATCGACGACGACTTGCAAGGGATAGGCTCCGCTCTCAAGTTCAAAGAGATTCAGTGAATCATGGGATGGTTCAAAACTCAAATCTTGGGGATTCGGATCCCGTAATAGTTTCATCCTTCGACACCGCGAATCCTGGAGTTGAGTTGCCTTTTTCAGCAGAGATGCTCGGCGCGCAGAATATGGAGAAGAAGCGCGTTGTTGATAGTGTTGGCCTTCTGGTTGCTGAGCCTCATAGTGTTGTAGTGTTGGGCATCATCCACAAGGGCCTAATACAACCCAAAATTTCCATGTTTCAGTAGAGAAAGGCGACGAGAAGGAGAAGAAGCGCGAGTGTTATGAAGGTGGGTCTGTGTCTGTTGGGCTTATGCCTGCAGGGTCTATGCGGACATTGGGCCCTGATGCTGTTTCCCACTTATCAAGCCTTTCCGAAAAGTCACAGTTGTTGGCCCGTGAGGATCCCAGTTTGGCTGACATCTTTAACCGAATTGGGACTGATTTGGGCCCTACTCAGGATGGTAAACTGATTTTGGAAGTTGGGTTTCAAGTGGATAGACATAGGGATTTGGTTGTCGGGTTTCAAGGCAGTCCATGGGACGACGCTTTGTCTAAACCCTCTAAGAGTGAACCAAAAAAACTAGGTCGTCCTAAAAAGGCTCAGTCAAAAAAGATAATTGCCTCTCCAATTGTTTTCTATCAGACAAGAGCCAAGACCTCTAACGAAGTTGGAAGCAAAGCCGGAAGTTTTAAGGTTGATATTGCAACAACAAATAGCTCGGGTGAATGGAGCTATCGTTCAACAGTTAGGAAAAGGGTTGTTAACCTTGGCCCTATGGTGCTCGAACAGATCCACCCGCATCTTATGCTGGAGGACGTCGAGGGTAGTAAGGACGAAGTTTCCCATCTATCGACAAAAAAATCCATAAGCCCTGTCTCGGTTTTAACACGTTTTCCTGCTTGGACCCGAGTAGGAAGTAATTTAGGAGACTTTTTGTTTGCTCCTGTACTGTTTTGTGTTTTATGTTCTAGAGGTTTGCATGCCTTGTTGCTCGTTTGAGCCTATTTCAGTTTTTGGGATGATCCCTTTTTGAGGTTGATCTCCTCCCTTGTTTTTCCTATCTTAGGAAAGAAAAGGTTCAATAAATCTTTCGCTTATCAAAAAAAAAAAACGTTCCCTATTATCGTCGTTTTTTTACATCACCCCCTTAACTTTTTTTTACATTTAACAACCTTAACTTCATTTTTTTCATATCAGTCATTCTCCGTCCATTTTTTGGACAGAAAATGATGTGTGCAAAGCATATGCCATTAATTTACCTTCTTGAGTCTTAGAAACCTAACTAACCCTTCTTTTATTATAACTTGCAGTGGGTGTAGTTTTCTCACTAAACAATAGATCTAACCTTCTCTCACCTGAAGCTCTCCACGGTGACCATCTCCCCACACTTCCTCAAACACCGACACGGCCACATGCCTTTCTCTCGACCCAAACCAATTCCGATACTTTACGCCCCCTCACCCCTCACCCCTCGGCCACCATAGAATCATGTTCTTTTCACTTCCATTTTTGTTTGATCTTTTATGTTGATCTGAGAACAGTAAAATCTGGGAACTATGGCGAACTTTAAGGTCTGAGTTCGGATCTACGATGTTGTCTCTAAGATCTGGAACTTATCTGTATTTTTTCTTTGTTTTGGTTATGAAAAACTGAGCCGTGGAGTTGAATATGTTGGGAAGTATTTTCCTGATTTATTATTGATGTATTGTGGTTTAAATACAATGGTAATCATGTTTAAATTACATGATATACATGATCAACAATACTGTTAGTCTTAGTGCCCGTAGTTCAATCCTAAATGTCCAAATGTATATATCATCGTTACCAATAAAATTAAAGCGGATTTATATTACTTATGTGTTGGAGTAATATAGATCGAGATAGATCACACTCGATGGGTCCCTAGTCAACAAAGCTTCACTAGAAGCGACTAGTATGAAAGATGGCTCTTTATGGCTTACGTCTGTGAGTCATTGGAATGGGATTCCGGAGTCTGATCATAGATATCATGTGGGACATGATATTGGACGACCCGCCCTGAATATGTGCCATAGATTAAGTCATGAACATATTCAGTGTCGTAGCTTGTCATGTATCCTTAGACCAAGGAGTCTTTGTGATCGCTATGTAGTCAACAACTGAGTTTGACCTGAGCCTAACGTTGTCCGTAACAGAGCTTCCATAACGGCCAGGATTGGCTTGGGGAAGGGCTACATGAGTGACACGAAAGACGGCTAAGGGATTTATCCCTCATACTAAGGTATGGGAAATATATCGGTTCTCGGCCGCTTGATCGAGAGTGACTGAAAGAATAGCATGGCCATGCACATGATACTGGGTATCATATCTTCAGTCATCTCACATATCAAGGAACAGTGATTGAGAATAATAAGGATAAAGGCTCTATGCCTTATCTCAATCAGGATATCGGAGATAAAAGGATAATGACATGGACGACGGAAAGGTTAGAATCGACAAGGTCGATTCACTATGCAGTGTCAGGCAATACTAAAGTCTCGTTAGTTGCTACTTAAATAGGATCAAGTAAAATGGGATTTTACGTTGATCTATTGACATGCATAAACCTAAGGGTCGCACCGGAGGATGAAACTCATTGACACATTTATGGAGAATGGCCAAAAGGGAGTTGTCTCGGGACATGACCAAAACTGGGTTATGGGTCATGTGCCCGCAAGTGAATAGGACTTTACAGATCAAGACAAGGCTTGGAGTCTTGGGATTGATCGCGTCGGATAATGTTGGACATTTCCGGTATGGAAGGCTTGGAGGCGATGAGCGAATCACGGGACCTCGTTGGAAATGGCGATGGGCCATGTTCCAAGAGGCCCATGAAAGGCCCATGCAACCAAGGCCCATGGAACTAATTAATCAAGTCTTGATTAATTAGTACTAAGTAAGCAAGACAAGGATTAAGGTGTTGGTGATTCACCACCTAACCCAATCTTGTCTTGCCATACTTTGTCCTATTTACACCTTACTTGTCACCATGCTTGTCCCATGCCTTTAGTTGGACAACTATGGGGTTTGTTATGTTTAAGTCATCTTTTTTCAACATAACAAACACAAGACAAGAATAGGAAACACATTTTCTCTCCCTCTTGCATGGCCATTACGGGTTTGGCTAGTTTCCACCTCCATTTTTGTTTTTCTTGAGTCCTCAAAGAGAAGAACTACGTGGCTTTGATTCCCATGTGGATACGTAGGCGTCTTGGAGACTCAAGCCAATCATTCGTTAACCGGTATTCTTGTGTTGGTAAGAAATAGTGCTGAATTTTTCTCTTGTGAATCCATTCTTTGTTAGTTGTTTCATGGTTTAATCGTCTCTTGGTTTTCATTGATTTTCCACTGCGAGTTGGTTCATCTCCAACCCTACCTCAAGACCCAACATACTAAATACAAATCAAACATTGTCTCTTATCTCTTATCTAACACGCCCCTGCAATCAGAACGGGGGGAGGCAACACGTTCAGACTGGACCTGAAATCAGTGAAAAGAACCTGCGGGAGGACCTTCGTGAATATATCAGCAATCTAAGACCGAGAAGGGACATGGAGGACCCGAACATGGCCTTTAACAACTTTCTCTCGGATAAAATGGATATCGAGTTCAATATGCATCGTGCGTTGATGTTGAACAGGGTTCCTGGACAAGTAGATTGCACTCACATTGTCACAATAGACCAAAGTGGCTCTGGATAGAGGACAATGCAGTTCAAAAGTAGATTTCGGATCCAACATGATTTGGTAACAACATTAGCAACGCCCTGTACTCAGCCTCTATGCTCGAACGAGAAATAGTTGGTTGCCGCTTCGATGACAAAAAAATAAGATTGTCGTCCAAGAAAACGCAATAGCCAGATGTAGATTGAAAAGTGTAAGGACAGCCTGCCCAGTCAGCATCAGTATAAAAGACCAAATCCATAATCTTGGAGGAGTATAAGTGAAGACCCAAGTGAAGTGTCCCCTGAAGATAACGGATTATGCGTTTGAGGGCTGTCATATGAGTATCACGCGGATCATGCATGTGGAGACAAATTTGTTGAACTGCATAGGAGATGTCAGGGCGCGTAAACGTGAGATATTGTATGTCACGCCCCAATTCCGGTTTTCGCCGGAATCGAGACGCGACTTGAGTTGACAATCAAATAATAACAAAAGAAAAAATAAAATTCGAATAAATACTCAAGAGGTTCCGATAAAATACTCCAATAACATGTTTCGAATCATAATTAGGAGTCAAGGCTCCAAAAAGAATATGTAAATCGTGGGGTTCACTACAATGATCAAAAAGACGTCTCTAAGACCATAATGCCCAGACTCTCCAGAAGCTCCCGAGCCTCGAGTCGACTACTCATCAAGTACGCTTGTATAAACAGTCAATAAAACAAATAGGGGTGAGCTTACGCTCAGTAGGGAAAATCATAAACAATTTAACCTCCAATTTAGTAATAAAGTTGCTTTAGCATGACAACACATATTGCAATTAGTACTTTTAATCAAAATGATGCTATAACATAGGCAAGATAAGAACAATATCACATTCTTAAAGATAATGGTAAATTTCAAGAGAATAAGTGAAAAGCGTCATAAAGATTCAATAATACTACAATGGGATAAAATGAATATCACGCCAACCGCTCAGTTCCTCAATACTCCGATCCACGAGTAGGTTCTTGTGTCATATCGGATCCCATACTCCGATCCACAAGAGTATTCGTGTCATATCAGATTTTCCCTCGATCCAGAGGAGGCACATACATCGGGCTACCGGTAACAATCCCTGAGGGACGCTTATCGTCGGGATTCTCGGAAATGCCCCCAAAGGACCATATGTCATAGGGAACCAAGGTAATGCTCCCGTAGGACGCATACACTTGGGTGAATCAACAAGTAACCGTTATATCATTCTACACCGGACTCCTGAACGGTGTAGGTACCATACCGTATCAACAATAATCATTATCTCATCCTACACCGGACTCCTCAATGGTGTAGGTACCATACCGTATCAACAATAATCATTATCTCATCCTACACCAGACTCCTCAACGGTGTAGGTACCATACCGTATCAACAATAATCATTATCTCATCCTACACCGGACTCCTCAACGGTGTAGGTACCATACCGTATAAACAATAATCATTATGTCATCCCACACCGGACTCCTCAACGGTGTAGGTACCATACCGTATCAACAATAATCATTATCTCATCCTACACCGGACTCCTCAATGGTGTAGGTACCATACCGTATCAACAATAATCATTATCTCATCCTACACCGGACTCCTCAACGGTGTAGGTACCATACGTATCAACAATAATCATTATCTCATCCTACACCGGACTCCTCAACGGTGTAGGTACCATACCGTATAAACAATAATCATTATCTCATCCCACACCAGACTCCTCAACAGTGTAGGTATCATACCGTATCAACAATAATCATTATTTCATCCTACATCGGACTCCTCAACGGTGTAGGTACCATACTGTATCAACAATAATCATTATTTCATCCTACACCGACTCCTCAACGGTGTAGGTACCATACCGTATCAACAATAATCATTATCCCGCATGATCATCCTATCAATGCCCCTCAGGGTCCTCTAATCAATATCCCGCAGGATCAACCAAATACAAGAGACCAACAAGTCGGCACATTGCACAATCAAACTTAGAAGTTCAAGAATTCACCGATACACACCACAGGGGATTCATACCCACAATCACACTTACCAACCACGTTCCCTTGGTCCATCGATCACCTGATCGTACCCTTTGGCACAATCAGTCATACTTGATCATCCATTCAATCATTCAAGCATTCATTCTATGAATCAAGCATGCAATCAATCATTCAATCATTTAAGCATCCATTCCATCAATCGAGCATGTAATTTATCTAGTTTCGTTAGACCCTTAATTTATCTTAAACTAAGCAAACAATGCATGTGAGGCAAACACAACTAATCCGAGGGCTCATCACGGCCTCTCTACCAGTAAAGCAATTTCCCAGGTATTGAAAGCGAGTTAACTAGTTGTTCACATCCTAAGCATGCATACTAGACACGTCCGATTATTAGTAATTGAAAGACGATTATTCTAGTTGTTCGCATCCTATATGCAATTTTAGGACCTTTCCGATTTTATTAACCTAATAGGCATACTAAGTATTGAATTGCACGAGGAGTTTAGTATTTCCCCTACCTCAAGGTCTTCCTCTAAACGCTTAATCACCAAAGTCGTCTAGTAGTCTCCTCCTCCGAGCTCGAGGATAAGGTCTAGGAACATAAATTAATACTATAATTAATAAATATACAAGGTCGGTTTTAGAGAGAAAACTCTAAATTACCCCTAACAATCAAGACTTGGGCCATAAGGTAAATTGGGCCGGAACAAAACTCATTCCGAGAAAGATCATATTGAAATTATCGTTTTCGATAGAACCCCAGCGAAGGATAACATTAATCACCGAAATGGAGCCAAAGAGTGGTTGTCATTAATCTATTAATCATATAAAGATCATTCGTTTTAATGATAATAATCTTTTTATATAGCTGATAATGGATAGAACAGTGTTTAGCATATGTTCCAATCCTGAACCTGTCATAAACTCAAGACTAAAATGTTTGCATTGGTTCCAACTACAAACCCAAAACTTACTGTGAGTTTTCCCCTTCTAAACTTCTCAACCGCAAATAAGCCCTATGATTTCATCAACTCTATCATCTATTAAGGCCGGTCGCCAAGGATGATTTTGTTAACTTTCAACTTGTACAAGTAAAACTTCACTCTTTCAAACACCAAACTATGGGCCATAGAGCTGATAGGGAGAATACCAAATAACAACAGATAAATGCTACACAGCGGAATCAATTCTCCCACACATGTGCAAACCTTATAGGAAACCAACAAACAGAGCAAATACGAAACACAATGCACACAAGATTTTAGCGTGGAAAACCTTCTCAAGGCGAGAAGTAAAAACCATGGGACCCTCTAGGCCTCTTAATCATCCACTATCAACTTCAATGGGTACAATATCTCTCTAATCAAATTAGAGGCATACACAATATCTCAACACAACCTAGTGTTGGAACTAGCAACAAAACTCAAGAAAGAAGAAGATAAATCTCACCAACTTGGTGGCCCAACTTGCAGCTCGTGTATCTGAAGAACGAACCGTCAACACCAAAATTCCACCGTCCACTTTTAAGACCTATATGTGGAGAACATTCACTCCAAAAATCAGCATCATCGTACCTTGGATGAACCTCCGATCGTGCTCTTCAACGTGGCTGGTCGGACTGGAAATCTGCAGAAAAATCTGCACCTCTTCTTCTCCCTTTTGCTTCTCTCTCTCAACAATTGAGGCACTCACACACTTCCAAATCTGATTTCTAATCCATATAGAAAACTTATCATCCATTTGGGCTTAAGTTGCACCAAATAGGCTTTGGGCCTTGTTCCATTTAATTGAAACAAGCCCAACAAGAGCTACCAAGCAAAACAGTGGACTTGAGCACTTCAAATTCACATGAACAAGTCTTGGATTTAGTACAAATTTAACTATAAAGATGAAACCAAAACCTAATAAAATGAAGCAGTACATAATTTTCAAACCCTGTTCTCTCTTCAGTTTTCTCGAGAACCAAACAAGCAGTAAACCAATCGACGTCCAATAAATAAATAAAATTACAAACAAAACTGCCACAAGAGGGCGGGGCTCTTCTGCTCAGTGGTGGCCTCGGGGTCATGGAGCCCAATCTTAGCACCGCACCAGACTTCTCCGGTTTGACAAAAAGTCACACTGTGTCAAGAGTGTGAATGGCCCTGGAGCGAATTGACACAATTGAAATGGACTTTGATTAATATAAAGAGGAGCTCGAGGCTCTTACAAGGATTCAAAATGGTTCAACGTCTCTTTTACAGAGATTTTCGACTACAGCTACCAAAGATTACCCTTTCTACGCTAAAACTACAAGGATCAATTCCTATCCCCTTCTCCAAGACTAGAACTACTATATAAGGAACGACAACAACATGCGAGGCACGCTGTCGACACTGCTGCCATGCTCTGTTCTTCTTCAGGTCCTGCAACTCGCGCCAGACAAAACAGAGAAGACGACGAACTTGGTTGACTTTGGCAGTGGGTCTCCAACGTACACGTGTACTGCTCAAAACAGATAACGACTCTCTTCGCACGTAAAACGCAGCGTTTCACTTAAGAGAACTTAAGTGAAACGGTGCGTTTCCATCGCCTTCAACAAATGGGAAGCTTGGCACTCACGGCATCGTGACACACTGCCACCGGTACCAGGACCATCAGCTCCGGTCAGTTTTACACCGGCGTGTTTGGTCGGTTATCCGGTTTCAACCACACCGGAGATTTGAATGGACGGGGACGGTGATGCAAGGAGGAAGGAGAGGGTGGAGACGAAGTAGTTCTGCTGCTGTACTAGGCGAGGAAGGAGGTGAGGTGAGGTGTAGATCGAAGCCGTAGGAGAAGAGCTCGATTTGTTCTTCTTTGTTCTCGGTCTCAATTTGACGCAGAGAGCTCTGGGTGGCGTCCCCGTCTCGATTGGCGATGAAGGGGAAAAAGGAAAAAGCTACCTCTTATATTGTTATGTTGAAATCGTATAGATGGATAAGGGTTATTTTATAATTAAATGAATTGCTTGGTTAGCTATTATTACGTTATAACCTATATAGGTCCAAAACTGTAAGTACAAGAAATAATATGCAGAAAACAAATGGTAATGCTATGTACACTTACTTGTTAACTTTTAAGCTATACATAAAGGACTTATTTTAATTGCGCTTGAAATTATGGAACATTGTAAGCAGATTCTCCAAAGGATTTGGGGTACGGTGCTGCTCTTTTTGGGTCTCGGAAAGGTTCCGAATGACTCCCGGAGTCATCGGTTGACTTTTCCGGCGGAAAATCGACTTTCGCCAATTTTCACCGGTTCGACCGGGATCGACCGGGGGCGGTTCTTACATTGTAAAGCACCCGCAAGACTGCGATAAAGAGTAGGATTCCCAAAAGAGGAGCTAGAGCCTCCACTCAACTTGGCCTTAGTATCTACAGGAGTAGCAGATGGAGAACATGAGCTCATTCCAGCTCGGTGAATGATTTCCTCAGCATACTTTCGTTGAGAGAGGAACATGCCAGTGGAATGTCGAGTAACTACAACACCAAGAAAAAATGATAAAGGCCCAAGGTCTTTCATGGAAAACCGAATCAAGTTTGGACATTATCGAGAGGCGTAAAGCATGACTCGAGGTAGTCAAAATAATGTCATCTACGTATAGCAGAAGAAAAGCAGTATCAGTGCCCTGATGGTAGATAAACAACGAGTGGTCAGACCGTCTATGAGAAAAACCAATAGTAGATACAAAATCAGTAAAGCGTTGATACCAGGCCCTCGGTGCTTGCTTCAGGCCATAAAGTGAGCGATTCAATAGGCAGACATAATCAGGATGAGTGGAACTGTAAATCGTCTCGTTGAGATGACGTTGAAGAAACGCATTCTTGACATCCAACTGATGTATGGGCCAAGATTGCGAAACAGAAAAACTGAGGACAGTGCGAATGGTAGCCGGTTTGACAACAGGACTGAAAGTCTCATCACAATCGACACCGACCTGCTGATAACGTCCATAAACTACAAGACGAGCTTTATATCTCTCAAAAGAAACGTCAGAGCTCCTTTTATGACGAAAAATCCACATAGACCGAATTACATTATTATTAGAAGGACGAGGAACTAATTCTCAAGTCTTATTTTTTTATCAAAGCATTAAACTCGTCAAGCATTACAAGTTTCCAATGGGGATCGGAAAGGGAAAGTCTAGGATGTTTAGGGATGAGAGATGGGACGAGTGAGGTATGAAGATTAAAAAGAGTCTTGGGTTTTAGGATACCTGCCCGACTTTTAGTAACCATAGGGTGAATTAAGGGAGGCGGGTTCGGTGCTGGGGGAGCTGGTGGGTCAGGTTGACATCGTGAGTTGTGGGCTAGACCAGGTGGGTTGGAGGATGGGGCGAGTTGGGCCGGTGATGACAGGTCGGGCAAAGGTCCAACTGAAGCAAGTGTATTTGATGGTGAGGCCACGAATGGAGTGGGCCTAGGCTGAGTGGGCTGGGCATGATCGGGCTGTGCCAGATGAGGCATGCACTTAGCGGGCCTGGCCTGGGCGGGCTGGGCTGGAGAAGTTGAATGGATCAGCGAAGGATGTCGGATCAGTGGAGAAAATGTGTGATCTAGAAAAGAATAATCATCCGGTGAAGGGTTAGAAAAATTCGAGTACGGAAACGACTTTTCATCAAAAATAATATGTCTACAAGTAATTATTTTGTTATTTTGAATGCCAAAAACATTTATATCCTCTATGGTGTGAAGGAAATCCAAGAAAAACAAAGACATTTTTTTTTGATAAGCGAGTTGAAGATTTCATTATACTGAAGGTCGGTACAATGAAAGCAGAAACGTGGCCAGAGGGACCCGTTCTGAGAAAAACTAAACAGAATAAAAGACATAGTCCAGACTACGAAATCTGAAAAACTGATCTACCAACAGGTTGTAGTCCTGTAAAACACTGAAGCCAATAATTAAACCAAGCAAGATCTCAGGCTTCTTTTCCAAACCACAAAGATTGTCTCCGAAAGTAATAAACCTGCTGAACGAAGTAAACTGAAGGATAGGTGTTGTAGCTTCAAAAATGATGCTTCAACAGGGTCAATAATGTTAGAGTAAAACAGTGCATTTCTCCTCAACCATAAGACCCATAAGGCAATATAAGCAACACGCAGCCATTTAAGCCAAAGTTTCTTAGGCCATAAGCCCTCCCAGCTGTATAAGACCAATGTAGTATTTTCATGTTGAACATACACAATTCCCCACCACCTGTAAACTTTAGTCCTGAACGTCCATGCAAAATTACAGTGAAGAAAGATGTGATCTGAATCTTCAAAAACAGTTTTGCAGGACTTACAGAGCATTTCAGAAAGGGATATACGGTAGCCACGACCTTCTAAAAAGACCATAGAAGGAATCGCCTGATTAACAATCAACCAAACTAGCATGGCATATTTAGGAGGCCAGCCCTTGATCCACAGAAAACCGGACCAAGGAGGTGTCGGGTGACTCGGTGCTTCCAAAAGAGAATAAACAGTGCTAGTGGTGTAATGAGCAACCTTTGTACAAACCAGAGAATCAGCCAACCCTTCACGAATGGGGACACCACTCAAGAGCTGGAGTAGAAACCGAGCCTCTCTATCCTCCCAAACAAAACAATCTCGACGAAAAAGCAGGGTCCACATGCCTTGGGCAAAAAATCTCACTAATCAAATGATTCTTGAAAGTTGATATAGAATATACTCGCGGGAATTGATCCTTTAGAGATTGATCCCCGAGCCAAACATCTTTCCAAAACGAACTCTATGTCCATTACCAATCTTCCAATGCAAGCTCTGATTTCCAAATAAGCATGAGAAAGACGGGTTGGATGCCAAGTTCACAATATGGGAGAAAACAGAAGACAAGTTAGGTTTGTCCACAGCTGTTAAATCCCAATCAGTAACGGTCCAACCATAACGCTCATATATGAATCTTTTCCAAAAAGAATCCTGCTCATTAGCGAACCGCCAAAACCATTTGGCAAGTAGACTTACGTTCACTTGTTCCAGACGTCTGAGACCTAAACCACCAGCAGATCGAGGTCTGCAAACCGAGGATCATGCCACACTATTGAGAACCCGCTGAGAAACATTACCTTTCCACAGAAATCGTCTTTTCCACGCCTCTAACTCCAAAATAACAGCCTTAGGAGCTTTAAATTGAGTCATATAAAATACAGGGAGAGCAGAAAGAGTATTCTTGACTAACACCAACCGGCCGGCCATATTAAGCAGCTTCGTTTTCCATAATGCCAAAGAAGATTTAAACCTTTGGATAATTGGATCCCAAGTCTTAATTTTCCTCGGATCAGCTCCCAACTGGAAGCCCAAGTACCTAATGGGTAACTGTACTACATCACAGAGAAAAATCTGGTGTATTATGTCCTCCGATAGAGAGAATCCATTAAGAAGAATAGCTTTGGACTTCTGATAATTGATCTTGAGCCCTGAAATAAACTGAAACATGTCCAAAGTGTTCTTTAAAGTACATAAGTGTGTTTCAGTACCTGACACGAATAACAGTGTATCATCTGCAAACTGCAAATGAGAGATTAGGAAATTCTCTCGTCCCACCCTAACACCACCAAAATCTCCTGCCAAAATTCCTTGATTGAGAATCTGATGTAAACCTTCTGCTACCAGTAAGAATACAAATGGAGAGAGTGGGCACCCTTGACGCAACCCATTAGAAATAGAGAAATCAGAGCTCGGAGATCCATTAATAAGGACCGACATAGTGGCCTGGAAACATTTCGATAACCAGCTTCTCCAACGGTTTCCAAAACCCATAGAATGTAATACATCATCAATGTAGTCCCACCTCAGCTTGTCATAAGCCTTTTCGAAATCTAGCTGAAGAAGTAGCACCTCAGACTTCTTTTTTTTAACCATCTGAATCACCTCTGAGGCTATGAGAACACCATCCACCAATTGGCGTCCTGCTACGAATCCACTTTGAACATCATTTATAAGACCAGGGAGAACTGTTTTAAGTGGATTTGCTAACACTTTTGCAAGGATCTTATAGGGCGCTGAAATTAAGCTGATAGGTCTCAACTCTGCCATGGTCTCAGGATTTTGAACCTTAAGAATCAGGGTCAAATAAGTAGCATTAAGACCATTTCTTATTGTCCCTGTAGTATGAAAAGTTTGTATAAAACTTATCACATCCGCCCCTACAATCTCCCAACAACACTTAAAAAATTTCAGCGTGAAACCATCCGGACCAGGTGACTTTTCGTTTCCACAATCAAGTACTGCCTGGTAAATCTCTTCCTCAAAAAATTTAGCCTCCAAGTAAAGGTTTTGAGCAGCCGATAATCTTGAGAAAGGCAGTGCCGGGAGGGCTAAAAAAGGTTGAGGAGGTTTGGAGAACCTGGCTTTAAAATGAGAAGCAACATGGTCTTTGATATCCTTTGGCTCAGATAAAAGCAGCGAACCATCTCTAATAATAGAGATTCTATTGCACGAACCCCTGAAATTTGCAAGTCTCATAAAAAATTTAGAGCTTAAATCACCTTCTTTAAACCATCTCTGCCGAGACTTCTGACACCATATACGGGCTAGTAGTTTCTGTTTCTGAATAAGCTCCACCTTCAACACAGATCTTTGAATACTCTCTAAATCAGTAAGATTTCGAGTATCCAATATTCTATCGAGAGCCTCAATATCCTTGGTCAGAGATGTTACAGCATGATCAATTCTACCAAAAACCTCCATGTTCCATACCTTGAGATCGTCTCTAAGACATTTTAGTTTGAACCACAACTTATAACTGGGGGAACCAATGCATGAGTAAGAGCTCCAAAACTCGCGAATTAGCTCAACAAAATTCTTTGAATCCAGCCACACGTTGATGAACTTAAAAGGTTTAGGGCCCCAGTTCACCACCTTTGATTCAAGTAAAATAGGACGGTGATCGGATAAGCCCCTTTCCAAGCCTCTTCGAGTGATATTTTCAAATGCTACCAAGAAATCCGGAAAAACCAGGAACCGATCCAAACGGGCCCCTTTCCATACCACGTGAATTTCCCACCTTCCATTCTCAAGTCAGTGAGACCAAGAGTTAATAAGAAATTCAGGAAACAACTGCTGTCTTGCTCTGAAAAAACACTGTTCCTACGTTCCTCTGCCACCAGAACAGAGTTAAAATCACCACCTACACATATAACATCAGTAAAACGCGAGCTGTAAGAAATAATCTCGTCCCACAAAGCAGCCATACCAGCGTCATTGGTTGGTGCATAAACATTGATCAGTACAAAGGGGGTCTGAGCTTCACCCCACGACCCTATCCAGATTAAGGCATGTTTCAAAGGGATGCTTTCCACACAACGAAAAATAGAAGGTCTCCACACCGACAATAAACCCCCTGAAGCCCCCTCAGCAGGAGAAAACGCGTGATCCCAATTTCCAACGAAATCACAACTACGAAACGAGAAGGGGGCGCGTTCAGCGCGTTCAGCAGACGTCTTGCTTGTTATACTTAAAAAAAACAAAGACATTTATATCCTCAGAGGTTCAAATGAACCTTTGCTACCATGTTGGGAAGTGCTTTCCTGATTTGTTATTGATGTATTGTGGTTTAAATACAATGGTAATCATGTTTGAATTACATGATATATATGATGAACAATACTAAATACAAATTACAAATCAGACATTATCTCTTATCTCTTACCTAACAGAATATTTTCTTTTTTATTAAGGTTGTAAAAATCTTCTTTTGGATATGTTTTTGTAACTTTGGTAGTTGGTGGTGTTATATTCATATTAAATCCTTGCAGCATAGGGTCTAATTTTGACATTTCTCTGACAATAAATATTGCTATTAACTTGATATAGTAATTAAGTTGAAACGCATATAATAGCGCAGAGAGAAACCTAATTCTCTCTGCCCGCAGCCCCCCCCCCCCCCCCACCCTCTTCCTTAGCAGCCATCATCGAAGCCCCTTTTTCCACCATTGAAGACCCCTTCTTCCACCATCGAAGCCCCTGATTCAAAGCTCTCTTCCAACCTTCGAGTTTCAGATCTACCGTCGTCGTTCATTTGATCGGAGTTGGTTTACTTTTTCTTGTCTTTTTTGCAGGCGGACTACCTCCGCAGGTCGCCACCTATCGTTCAATCCGTGCCATGGCCTCTCCCTCGCCTCGCGCTACCGATCATGCGTCGGTGGACCGGTCCCGCCCTCGAGCCAGTAGCCACCGTGGCCCCCCTGCCGTTATTTGGAATACGGGCTCCACACGCCGTCTTCCATCTGCAGCGGCCTCCCGCCCCAGGGTCACCCCTCGCCGGCATGGATCCGCTCCCTCGATGGATCTGGGATCCGGGAGGAGGGACGGTAGGCTGGAGCCTATTTCACCGGCACCCGAATTCGGGACTCTCAACCCCGAACAAGATTTTGCAGCAGGGAAGTCTCGGGGAATCTGCACTAAAGACTAATTCTCTAGTAGGTTTCACTGTTTTAGGTTGAATAATCTTTTGGCTCAATAAGTTTAGGACTTTGTTTTATTATTTTTTTGTAACGTTGGATCGAGGATCTCTTAAGTTCGGATCTGCGAAACAAAGCAGACTATATGTATGGAACCATGTGCGCCCGACGGGCTACGACCGGTTGGGACAAAAAGTTGGTATCCAGGACTGTTATGTCCCTCCTTGTAAGTATGATATGTGTAACACCCCGCCGTCCCACACAGGGCCCTACACGCGGCGATGTTAGGTCTGCAGCCCAATACACCCCAACCCCTCTGGTGTATTGTCCACAGACAAATACCAACCTAGGTTGTTAGTGAGACTTGAACCCAAGACTTCACCCTTTATAGCATTTCCTTAAGTGGTGCTATCACCAATTGAAATGCTTTAAAGGGTGAGGTCTTGGGTTCAAGTCTCACCAACAACCTAGGTTGGTATTTGTCTGTGGACAGTACACCAGAGGGATTGGGGTGTATTGGGCTGCAGACCTAACATCGTCGCGCATGGGGCCCTGTGTGGGACGGCGGGATGTTATAAAAAAGTATTGTAATAACCACTCCCGGTCAACGCCAGTCAAACCTGCGAAAAACAGGAAAATTTAAAATTTTTGGTCAGGCACTTATTTAAACCTAAAATTGACTCTGAGGGTCATACCGGACGTAAGTTGACCCCGTTATCGACCAAAGTGAGTTCCGGGGGACTCAGGGCAACTTTCTGATCAATTTGGGAAATGTTGACTTTTCGCTGGAAAACTCAACCGAGCGACGTTTTGGTCCATTCAAGGATCGTTTTGGATCCAAAAAGCTTAGCCGTCGTCGCAGCGGTCTTAGTTGAGCCGTTTCCTTGTAGCCCGCGAAGTTTCGTAATTTCTTGGAAAAAGTGCCCGTTCGAGGCCCGAAACAGCCGAATTTCGCGAATCTGACAGAAAATATCTAGGAGATATTTTCTCTAAAAGGTGTGGGACCCACATGACACATGTCATGAATGTGGTGGAAGGAAAAAGGGAGGACAACTTTACCCTTGACTTTAAAGAAAAGACAAAATAGAAAGGAGGGGTATTTTGGTCTTTTTGCTATGTGTTAGTTTTGAAAAAAAAATAACAAAGATGACACATGGTGGTGTTCGACCACTTTGTGTTTTTAGGAGAGATTTTAGACAGAGAAAAGGCAAAGGAAGAAGGAGAGAGAAGAGAGAGGGTCGATTAGGGTTTTGTCATTTCTCGATCATCCGTCCGGTGGATCGTCTCAACGATAGAAGATTCAAGTTCACGTCGACATTCTCTACGGTGAGCACCTGACCGATTTTCATTTTGTTAAGTTTGAAAATTTGGGTTTAGGTTAAAACTATTGGTTTTTGTTTGATTTGAGGTGTGGGGTTCGTTGGAGGTGTTTTGGAACGAAGAGATGAACGTTTTCCGGTGACCGGAGGCTCGGGGGAGCTCCGGCCACCGTGTATGGTGGCTGGCCGGTTTTGTAGGGTGGCTGGCCGGAGTTAGGACCAGCCACCACCTTGGTGGACCGGCCCCAAATCGGCCCTAGCCACCAACGGCCAAAGGGGGTCGGGTGGGGCCCACATGATCGGATGTTCAGGTTTCGTGTTCGGGTGGTTTAGAACGTTCCCCAAGTAATTAATCCACAACCGGATCGAAATTTGGAATTAAATTGTGAAAGTTGTAATTGACGGGTTTAGAAACTTTAAACGCTAATTAATTGACTCGGATGTCGGAATTCGATTCCGTCGAGTGCCTAGGAACCCTTGAATTATTCTAAGACCGTAGAAACGAAAACGGGAATTTTCGGAGCCCCGGAAGGGCGTTTCCAAAACCCGGGCAGATTCGCCATGTCGGGCGAATCGGGCCTTTCCGGGTCCAATATCGACAATGTCGAGTAATTGGGGAGTTTGGGAGTGATCGACATTGTCGGGGTTACTTTTGGGCGTCGGGTTTATTAAAATTCAGTTTATGCCTGCAAGCTTAAATGAGTTTAAAATTGTGTTCTTGTTAGATCGTGCTGCAGACCGAGGAAAGGGAAAGCTAGGAGAGTGACCGAGATCACGGAGGTTGATTGTGAAACGGTTGATATTAGGAATGTTGGAGGCATTCGTTATGCCGGAGGTTGTTTGTGAATTTTTGTGTCTTTGGTGGCCATGAGAGCCCGTGTTTTACTGTCGTGTCTTGGGTGGCCATGAGAGCCCGTGTTTTAATGTTGGTGTCTAGGGTGGCCATGAGTGCCCGTGGGGTTGTTGAACCTGTGTCTTTACTGTTGGTGTGTCTTGGGTGGCTGTGAGTGCCCGTGGGGTTGTTGAGCCCGTGAGTTAATGTCGGTGTGTCTTGGGAGGCCGTGAGTCCCGTGGGGTTGTTGAGCCCGTGAGTTACTGTTGGTGTGTCTTGGGTGGCCGTGAGTGCCCGTGGGGTTGTTGAGCCCGTGAGTTACTGTTGGTGTGTCTTGGGAGGCCGTGAGTGCCCGTGGGGTTGTTAAGTCCGCGTTTTACTGTTGGTGTCTTGGGTGGCCGTGATTGCCTGTGGAGTGTTGAACCTGTGTTGTTGCTGTTTGTTGAACTTTGCTTGTGATTGTGACTGTGTTTGCCCGAGGTTAGTAACCCGACTTCGTGTCGGGGAGTGGTGTGGAATTTTGGCTGGCTTACGAGTTCGAGTCTCGATAAGTTGCGAGCGTTCTTTGGCTGGCCTGATCCGTGTTCGAGTCTCGATAAGTTGCGAGCGTTCTTTGGCTGGCCTGATACGTGTTCGAGTCTCGGCAGGTTGCGAGCGTTCTTTGGCTAGCCTGATCCGTGTTCGAGTCTCGGCAGGTTATGAGCATTTGTAGGCGATGAGAGGGCAGCTCCACTTTCGACTAGCTATCGGAAAAGTAGCTCGGTTTATCGCCAATAGGTCGACCGCCTGGAGCCTGACAGTGATAGGTAAAGCGCGTGGGGCAGGCTCGAGCCCAGCCGGTTAGCAACCGGCACTGAATAGCTGACATGAGTGCGATCCTTTGTGATCTTGTTTGGTGTGCGATCCGTTGTGATCTTGTTTGGCGTTGCGTAGTCTTCTGTCGTGTCTTTGGAGGAGGTCGTCGATAGTTGTGTCGGGTCTACATTACGAGTCCGAGTGTTGAGTCTGTTGAGGAAAGTAACAGGTGGTGTGTCAGTTTAGT
This sequence comes from Erodium maritimum, assembly GCA_963921825.1. Classification (NCBI taxonomy): domain Eukaryota; kingdom Viridiplantae; phylum Streptophyta; class Magnoliopsida; order Geraniales; family Geraniaceae; genus Erodium; species Erodium maritimum. The sequence goes on from OY997596.1 coordinate 31,683,431, forward strand.
TATTTTAGTTTGGGGATCGTATTCCCGGTGTTGGGTTTGGTTTTGGTGTTACCGGCATTGTCTGCTAAGTATGCCGTAGTCAGTCTGTTATCCGTGGTGGTGAGCGAACGCTGACCCCTAGCTGCTTTTCCTACAGGTACCGGTCGCAGGTTGGACTAGGTGAGCTTCTAAAGCTTGAAGAGCTAGGAGCGGGATTCTGGGTTTACTTTGAGTCTAGTGACGTGTACCTTGCTTTTTGTCCAATTGTTGGGACATACCTTTAAGTTATAAATGATTAAATGATTATTTTTGATGAACAAATGGCGATTTTAAAGGGATTTATGTAAAAGGTTTTTCAAAATGTTTTAATGTTTTAAATGTTCGCGTCCTGAGTTCGGTTTACTGAAATTGGGGCGTGATAGCTTGGTATCAGAGCTCGAGGTTTCACACCTTGGACTATACGTCAATTAGGTGGGGAGAGTCGAGTCAGTAAAGTCCCGTCGTGCGTTGGGTACGCAGGTCGGAACCGTGTGTAGACCTATTGTGTTCTGAGTCCTGTTTGTGCTTGTGTGTATGTGCAGTACGGGGTTACTGGCATACTATTTGTGTGTTGCTACGTGAAACGTTTTTAAGCTGTCGCGACTCGACTCAGGAGCGCTCCTGTAGTCGAACGCGACGGTGTTGACATCAATGGGTACAATGTAGTTCGGGGACGCCTGAACCAGGTTGTAACTACCTGATGTCAAGAAATGAGAATTTTAGTGAATTGGAGAAAGTTTTAAAATTTGATTTGCCCAGTGGGCGTGTGTGCAGGTTGGTTGGTCCGGTGGGTGCGTTTTGTTTTTGGTTGGTCCGGTGTGTGCGTTTTGTTTTTGGTTGGTCCGGTGGGTGCGTTTGATTTTGGTTGGTCCGGTGGGTGCGTTTTGGTTTTGGTTGGCCCGGTGGGCGTGTTTCGGTTTGGTTGGCCTTGTCGGCTTGTGTTTGAGGATCGGGTGACTTATGTTTGGTCTTTAAATTGTAGTACGTGTTGGTCATTTGGGTGGTCGTTTTTTTGCGACGCACAAGTGTGCGGGTCGCCAGGAGAAGGGTAGGATGTGAGTGCCCTAAGATAGACGTGACGGTGTGTTAGGTGCGAAGTCGTTGCAGCTACGGGACGGGCCATGGACCGGCCCGATAGGAAACGTGGTCGGGGCCTCTGTTTTGGCCCGAAGGGTGGCACGGCCCGGTTGGCGTGCCGGCCCGGAATGGGGCACAGCCCGGCTGGCTTGCCGGCCCGGATGGAACTCCGGTCTGGGCCACTCACCGGCCCGGAATGCTGCACGGTCCGGCCCACCAACCGGCCTGGACCAGTCAGTTGTTTTCAAAATCTTGGTTTCGTGGTGTGGTTAGTGTTATGGTTGCGTGACTCGGTTCGCGTTCGTGCAGTTTGAGTGCTTGGTTTGGCGTAGTTGTGTTCACAGTTGTGGGTTGTAGAGGCTGTAAGCTCGGTGTTAAAGGATGAGGTCTTGAGTTCGAGACTTATCGATGACCTACAATAGTAATACAGCGCCTCGGTGTAAGAGTCTCACCACGGGTAGAGGTTAGGGTTGGTGCGCTGCGGCGCCATACGAACTAGTTTTGCCTATGTGAACGGATTATTCGAGGTTTTCCCTTGCGTGAACGGGTGGTTGGAGGTTTCTATCACGTGAGTGGGTTGTTTGAGGTTCCCTACATGATCGAGTAACTAGGGTATCGAGGGTGTGAGCAATAGTGGGTTGCTGAGTTGAAAGTAGGATCCCCGTTGAGATTTCTCTACGTGATCGGGTAATTGGGGTATTGAGGTTGTAAGCAATAGTAGTTGCTGAATTGAGAACATAATCCTCGTTTCGAGGTTTCCCTTACATAAGAGAGTATTTGAGGTGTTGATGACTTGAGCGGTGTGACGTGTTGGTTGTAGGTTTTGGGATGGTGGTTTGCCCTGGTTAGATTGGTAAGTCTTTGGTGCTTTACTAGTATGCCATAATCGAACGGGTGTCCGTGGAGGTGAGCATAACGCTCATCCCCTTTACTACTTTTCCCGCAAGGGACGAGTAGCGAACACTGGTTTGGTTGCGGAAAGTTATAAGTAAATGCATAGAGGACCGGGTGAGGGTTTGTGCTAGACTTTACCAGAGTAACTAATGGAGTGGTTTTTCGGTCCCTGCTTTGAGCGTCATTTCTGTTGGATACCGTGGCGTCACACTCGTTTGTGTCGTCGAATTGTGCTGAGAGGTTGGGGCTGAGTTTAGAGCCGATGAGTCCACACCTGCGTCTGGACACGCCGGTTGGTGGTGGTGTGGTGTTGGCTAGAGTCTGTCGTGCCAGTGAAGTCAGAGAAGCGAACTGACACAGGAGGTTCGAGAGAGGGCTCAAGAACCCTGAAGCTGGATCGAGTCCTCAACCCGAGGATTCGGGTATGTTCGGAGTTGGTGGGCACGACGGCGGTAGTGGAGCGAGGTTTTAGAGAGACTGCGAGGATCCGTGAGAATCAGCAGCGATTGGGCTTGTGCGTGTATCCGTGGGAAGGATACTTATGAAATGAAAACCTTTGACGTAAACTTGGGAATGGATTGGCTGGCGAAGTACCGAGCCAATATCGACTGCTATAGGCGACGAGTGACAATGTCTGTAGGCAACACGAAGGTGTCGTGTGTGCTGGGTAGTAATAGCGGGGTTCTCTTGTCGGCATGGTCCGCAGTGGAGGAAGTATCGGTCGTGCAGAGCCGAGAGTTACCGCGAAGGGTATGGGGGTTCCCCGAGGTCTCTCCTGAGGAGTTGAGCGGGTTGCCACCAGTTCGTGAGGTGGAGTGCAGGATTGTCCTGGTGCCGGTAACGGCAACGATATCAATGGCGCCTTACAGGTTCGCGCTAGCAGAGTTGACAGAGCTGAAGCGTCAGCTCGAGGAACTTCGGGAGAAGGGGTTTATTCGTCCGAGCACATCGCCATGGGGAGCGCCAGCACTCTTCGTGAAGAGGAAGAGTGGAGAGCTTCGGATGTGCATGGACTACCGGAAACTGAACCGGGTTACGGTGAATGACCGATACCCGATGCCGAAAAATTGACGACTTGTTCGACCAGTTGAGAGGGTCGACGTATTTCTCAAAGATCGACCTGCGATCTGGATACTACCAGTTGCGAGTCCGAGAGGGGGACGTCGCAAGGACTGCATTCCGGACATGCTATGAACATTACGAGTTCTGGGTGATGACTTTGGACTTCCGAACGCACCTGCAGCGTTCATGGATCTGATGAACAGTATATTTTGGCCGTTCATAGATTGGTTTGTGGTGGTGTTTGTAGACGACAAAGTTCCCGGAGAGAGTTGCCGGCGGTGCTGACGCCGAGGACTGGGATCGTTGTGCTAATTGGGAGTTACGGTATCGCGGAGGTTTGTGCGTACCGCGTGACGGCGGAGGCGACGAGCTGCGAGAGTCGCAACATTCGCGTCTAACAGTGCACGTGAATGGCACTAAGAGGAGCGCGACATCAGGTCGCATGTCTAGTGGAGCGGGATGCGGAGAGCGTTCGTGGGATTAGTATCACGGTGCCTCACTCGTCGGCAGGTGAGAGCCGAACATCAGCGTCCCGCTGGTTTACTGCAACCACTGCGGGTTGCACAGTGGAAATGGGGGCACGTCACGATGGGTTTCGTGAGCGGTTAGCCGAGTTCGCCTACAACAACAGCTTTCAGGCCAGTATCATGATGGCACCGTTCGGAACGTTGTTTGGTAGGCCGTGTCGGTCGCCCTTGTGCGAGGCGGGAGTGAGGAATGAGGGTTCACTGGGTCTAGAACTGAAACCGAGAGACAGCTGAGTCGGTCGTGCCAAAGCGTGAGCGGTTGGAGACCGCACAGAGTCAACAGGAGCTATGCTGACAGACGACGCCGACCTCTCGAGTCAGCAATCAGTGGTCATGTATTCCTAGAGGTGAGTCCGAAAGATGGACTAATGCGTTTCAACCGCGGCGGAGGCGGGTTATCCCCGCGGTGTATCGGGCCTTTCGAGGTTTTGAGTACGTCATTGAGTGGGTAAATGTCGAGGTAACGGGTGATGTCTCGTATGAGGAGAAACCGGGTTGGGAAACGGATCCACGAGAGCAGGTCCGGCGCGGAAAGGTTATCCGCTTAGAACTGGTGTTATGGTGACCCCACGAGGCTGAGTCGACTTGGGAACGCGAGGACGAGGTTCACGCGAAGTACCCCGATCTGTTCAACTCCTGGGGTGCGTGTTTTAAATTTCGCGGACGAAATTCCTGTAAGGGGAGTAGATTGTAATAACTACTCCCGCTCAACGCCAGTCAAACCTGCGAAAAACAGAAAAATTTAAACGCTAATTAAATGACTCGGAAGTCGGAATTCGATTCCGTCGAGTGCCTAGGAACCCTTGAATTATTCTAAGACCGCGGAAACGAAAACGGGAATTTTCGGAGCCCCGGAAGGGCGTTTCCAAAACCCGGGCAGATTCGCCATGTCGGGCGAATCGGGCCTTTCTGTGTCCAATGTCGAGTAATTGGGGAGTTTGGGAGTGATCGACATTGTCAGGGTTACTTTTGGGCGTCGGGTTTATTAAAATTCAGTTTATGCCTGCAAGCTTAAAGGAGTTTAAAATTGTGTTCTTGTTAGATCGTGCTGCAGACCGAGGAAAGGGAAAGCTAGGCGAGTGACCGAGATCACGCCAGAGCTTAATTGTGCGCTTTCGGAGAAAGCATACGAGGTAGGGAAAAGTAGCCGGATCTCGGCCCTGACTAGGGAAAGTTAACAGTAGAAATGCATGTGACACTGGGGTGTCGTGGGTTAAGTAAGTTTATCGAATGTTAGAAACATAGGCGACATCGGGTAGTGTCGTATGATACGGGAACGTAGCGATCATTAGAATTGCATGTGACACTTAGTAGTGTCGTAGGAGCAGAGAACTTAACGACGTTAGAATTACTGGAGGCATATGACCATGCCCGGAGGTTGATTGTGAACTTATCGATATTAGGCTGGAGGCATATGACCATGCCCGGAGGTTGATTGTGAAACGGTTGATATTAGGACTGTTGGAGGCATTGGTTACGCCGAAGGTTGTTTGTGAATTTTTGTGTCTTGGGTGGCCATGAGAGCCCGTGTTTTACTATCGTGTCTTGGGTGGCCATGAGAGCCCGTGTTTTACTGTTGGTGTCTGGGGTGGCCATGAGTGCCCGTGGGGTTGTTGAACCTGTGTCTTTACTGTTGGTGTGTCTTGGGTGGCCGTGAGTGCCCGTGGGGTTGTTGAGCCCGTGAGTTACTGTTGGTGTGTCTTGGGAAGCCGTGAGTGCCCGTGGGGTTGTTAAGTCCGTGTTTTACTGTTGGTGTCTTGGGTGGTCGTGAGTGCCTATGGAGTGTTGAACCTGTGTTGTTGCTGTTTGTTGAACTTTGCTTGTGATTGTGATTGTGTTTGCCCGAGGTTAGTAACCCGACTTCGTGCCGGGGAGTGGTGTGAAATTTTGGCTGGCTTACGAGTTCGAGTCTCGATAAGTTGCGAGCGTTCTTTGGCTGTCCTGATACGTGTTCGAGTCTCGGCAGGTTGCGAGCGTTCTTTGGCTAGCCTGATCCGTGTTCGAGTCTCGGCAGGTTGTGAGCATTTGTAGGCGATGAGAGGGCAGCTCCCCTTCCGACTTGCTATCGGAAAAGTAGCTCGGTTTATCGCCAACGGGTCAACCGCCTGGAGCCTGACAGTGATAGGTAAAGCGCGTGGGGCGGGCTCGAGCCCAGCCGGTTAGCAACCGGCACTGAGCAGCTGACATGAGTGCGATCCTTTGTGATCTTGTTTGGTGTGCGATCCTTTGTGATCTTATTTGGCGTTGCGTAGTCTTCTGTCGTGTCTTTGGAGGAGGTCGTCGATAGTTGTGTCGGGTCTACATTACGAGTCCGAGTGTTGAGTCTGTTGAGGAAAGTAACATGTGGTGTGTCAGTTGAGTTATTTGAGTTTGGGGATGGTATTCCCGATGTTGGGTTTGGTTTTGGTGTTACCGGCATTGTCTGCTAAGTATGTCGTAGTCAGTCTGTTATCCGTGGTGGTGAGCGAACGCTCACCCCTAGCTGCTTTTCCTACAGGTACCGGTCGCAGGTTGGACTAGGTGAGCTTCTGAAGCTTGAAGAGCTAGGAGCGGGATTTTGGGTTTACTTTGAGTCTAGCGACGTGTACCTTGCTTTTTGTCCAATTGTTGGGACGTACCTTTAAGTTGTAAATGATTAAATGATTATTTTTGATGAACAAATGGCGATTTTAAAGTGATTTATGTAAAATGTTTCAAAATGTTTTAATGTTTTAAATGTTCGCGTCCTGAGTTCGGTTTACTGAAATTGGGGTGTGACAATATGAAATCGTAATACAACTACCTCTTTCCCGTTTCAAAAAAGTTAAAACGCATATGGTGTGGGGATGTTCTGGGTTTCTGATTTTGGTGTCAAGCTAGTTTTATTTAAACTAGGATTTTGCACCGGAAAGTGTTAGGTGTGTTGTAGTCTTTGTTGAAATAAATGGAAAATAAGTAGCAAACTTGATACAATTATATTTGTAAATTTGAAAATAAATATTAACTATAAGTACATTATTATATGTATTACAGTAAAGGACTAATTATTGGAATATCTAATTAAACCTATATTTTTTTATAGCATTAGTAGCAACACTAATATGACCATTACAGTTACATTCTCTACCATAGTTATCAATTTTTTTAACAATGTTACTTAAGATGTGTATACAAAGCAAAATATTATTGAAAAGCTTGAGCAAAATCCGAGGTTTTAATGGACATTTGCTTGTATACGAGGAGAAGTTAATGAATTTTGCAAGAACTTACCCTTTGGCTTGAGAAATAGGAAATTCAAATTAGTGATTGTAGATAACACAGTTGAACTTTTTAGTGATAAGTATACTAAAATTTAGCATATGTATTGTGCAGAGTATTGGAGACAAAGGTATTACAATTGATAATTTGTTTTTTTATCTGGCTTCAATTTTTCAATTCTCTCAACAAATTTTTATATTTGAGGTTACATCTTTCTCGTTTTTCCAATTAGAACCGATGCCAGAATGTCTATTTACTTGCGGAAAAACGGTACCTTTTGTTTGTAAAAAAATGTCAATGATAGTCAATAATTTAAATTATAACGACTCTGTGGCTTCTATCTCAAGTTTAGAAAATGGAATCATTATTATATCCAAAATTGATGATAGATAAGTTGTTGATGTGATGGATACGTAAATATTAGGGTAATTCCATTTAGTACTCGAACAAATATTAACTTATACGGATCATGCAGAATATAAGAAAATAACTGAGACTCAGGACAGCCCCCAAAGTCACTGAAACCGATGCCACAATCCATTATCCAAGCAGTGTCGGGAAGACGAAAACAGATGATATGAATGAGAGGTATAACTTCAGGTCACCCCCAAAATCAAAGACACCAATGCCACAATCCATAATCCAAGCAGTGTCGGAAAGACGAAAACAGATGATATGAATGAGAGGTATAACTTCTGGTCACCCTCCAAAATCAAGGAAACCGATGCGGAGACAACGTATTACATTTGATAAAAAAAAATTATCTGGCTTCAATTTTTCAATTCTCTCAACAAATTTTTATATTTGAGGTTACATCTTTCTTGTTTTTTTTACTAGAACCGATGACAGAATGTCTATTTACTTGCGGAAAAACGGTACCTTTTTGTTTGTAAAAAAATGTCAATGATAGTCAATAATTTAGATTATAACGACTTTGTGGCTTCTACCTCAAGTTTAGAAAATGGAATCATTACTATATCCAAAATTGATGATAGATAAGTTGTGTATTTGATGATTACGTAAATATTAGGGTAATTCCATTTAGTACTCTAACAGTTTAGAATCTATTTCCACTACTCATTTTTGGGTGTTTTGCAATTTTGGAAATCAATTGTCTCAATAAGTAACCCTATAATACTTATCACTAATGGATGGATTTTCAAAATTATATCATTCAATGTTGAGAACAAATGTGGATGATTGTTTGATTTCCCTGTGCATGAATTCCCAAATTTTATCGTTGTGTATAAACAAAAATTTGCACACAACATGAGAAATTAACATAAATCTCACGCCGATCACCAAACGGTGCAACAATAATAACCAATAATTGTTAGACAGTGGCTGCACAGATTTGCTTCCAAAATTCACGAGATGGATTGAAGTTGGCTATCCTATCCGAGAAAAACAGAGTTAATAAGCAAAAATGCATTTAAAAGAATATATTATACTATAATGAGTGGCAAGATATATTATACTATTTAAAAATGCAAGCACAAAATAAATGGGAAGATACAATGTTACCATTAACTTACCCCATGAAACATGACTGAATAAGGAGCGGATTAAATACATCTAATCAAAATGGTAACTTGAGGATAACAATAACTACACAATGCATAGTCGTCCTTGATGGGTCAATACCCAATACCTTTACATTGTTGTTTTGATTGATCAATAACTAACCGCAGACGATTTGATTTCGTTAAAAAATCTTATAAATACTTTTTTAATCAGTAAAAAATATATATAAATAAAATCTCTTCAAGAAGAATATATAAAAGTATAAATTGTTCTACATACAAAACTTAAATAAAAAAGATGAACATGTGTCATCTCTCATTAACAGTCAAGAGATATCACATGCACCTCGAACTATTATACAAATCCGTCCAAACGATCATATCAGATAAATCAAATACAAACTCAAGTGCTGATATTCAAGTTTAGCCTCAAAACAATCCCAATAAAAAAAATAAAACACATAGAAAAAATCTTTATATATATAAGGTCATTATCAATTGAAAACTAATAGTTTCACTATAAATTGAAAATCAATTTCAACCATAAGATAGTGGCATTTATTTTAATTACATATTTTTCTGCTTTTTTTTAATGTAAATTTACAACATAAAGGGGCACATTTGTCTTTTAACTACTTGAATCCACCCTATCTCTCACACATTCTTTCATCCCTTTTTGTTCTCTCACCTAGCTCTCTCGCGAACCACCCCAATCGGAGAAAAAATCACGCCGATCTCTGTAATCGACGAGCCCAATGCACCGTGGCGTCTTCTCCGGCCAAGCACTCGTCGTGAATCGCCACCTCCGTGAGCACCTCCTCCTTGTTCGTCGTCCAGCCGTCGCCGAGCTTCCCGTCACCAGTATTGCAGATCTAGGGAGCCACCAGTTAGCCGTCCGTGCTTCTTCTTTTATCGGACCCAAATTCGCAGCCATTGGATTCACCGGTAACTTTTTTGTTTTGATGTTTAAAAGGAGCATCATCTATGTTCTGTTTGGGTTGTGTATGTGTATATATTACATATTTTTATTGTTAAATTCATTGAGTTAATATGTACTATGTGGGTAAAATTTACTGGGATTGCTAAAGGCCTCTGAAGTAATTGATTATTTGAACATTTGGGTTTGAGGAGTTTATGATGGATTTAGTTCACTTATAGATTTATTCCAAATGCATTGGTTCATGACTAATATGTGCACATGCTTCAGACTTGATTTACTAATGTTTCAAACTTCAACTAGTTAGTATTTATTTTGTTTTTGATATGTCATTGTCAATTGTTTCAAATTTCACATAACTTTGTTGTTAGATGACATAGTGTTATCACAGGAAAAAACAATTGTATTAATGTTTCATTAGTTATATATTTATATTTCATTTTGTAGGTAATGAAACCATTCAAAATGGAATTTCTTTTTGAACATTGGTTCATGACTATAGCTGCCATTATGTTTTACCAATAAAATTATACAAATGTTTCATTGTTCATATGGGCTGGTTTCAAAATAAAAAAAAATGTCTTCTCAATTTATTTTAGAATCTTGTTATAGCATACATCATATTTATTGGAGTAACAATTATTTAAACCTTTGTAGAAGTTAAATTATAGAAACAGAAGCTAAATTCAGAAAGATAATTATTTCACATTATATGAAAATATATTTCATGCTCTGTGATGGTCACTATGATAATCCAATTGTATGTTTTTTGTTGTGCAGAAAAAACGGCTGTCTTGTTGTGATAGATGAGGAGTTTGACTTTGAAGGTCCTATCACGGAACATGCCCACTGCCGACATATGCAAAAAATATATCGGTTCTCAGTTGAATTCAAAGTTTTTGACGATGAGCAACAGTACATGTAGTTAATGGTAACATTATTGAGGAGTCTGAGAAGCAATTGGATATTTTGTTTTCTTAGTTTACGGTTTCTACTTTGTGATGATAAAGTTTCATATTCATGTGCTTAAAGTTTCATGATGTTTACCAGTATTCTACCAAATATTTTTTCAAGTGTTTCAAACACATTATGTCAGTGTTTCATTGTCAATGAGTAGATTTATATTTTCCTTGACATAGGTTATGTTATTTCTGATTAATGCAAAGTTCTTCTAATAATGTTTCATATTTATGTAACTTCTGTTTCATTTTACCCAATAGATGCATGTAATTCCTTCTTCTGTATATTAAAAACTGAAACATCTATGCATAAATAATGGGTGTATTTCCTTAGACTCTATATTTTACAGTTAAAATACACGAATAGAAATAGTGAATTTCCTTTGATGTTTTGAAAACCCAAATACAACAATTTCAAACCCATTTTTCAAAATAAATAAATATAATAATGTCAAACCCACTAATCAAATTTTATATTAGGATTTGATCGAACAACGGTATATTGAAATAATATTTTTTAAAATTTAAATCTCAACTGCAAGTTTCAGTTGCTATTTTCAAACAATTAGCTAGAAACAATGGCTGGTGTGACGTGTGAAGGTTTCAGATTACGTGTGCAAGAGAGATAAAATAGTCCTCCCTATTATGCCCTTTAAATATTTAATTAAATACATAAATTCATTTTGTTGCAAAATTTAACATCCATTGGATGAGTATCATCTAATGGTTAGAATTAGTTTCTAATTTATAGTATTTTTATAGTTTCTAGTGGATAACCCCCCTATATATATATAAAACTTAGTAAGTCATCTTTGCAAACGATGAATCGTTTAAATATCTACCCGAAGGGATATAAGGGAGAACCCTAAATCAAAGATGCTAAAATTGTCTTAGCCAAACAATCCCCAAAAATTCTCCAAAACATGCCTGCACCATAGCGGCTAAACAGAGAATACAAGGATGACACCAAGACAATTTTATTTTCATACAAAGTTTTTCAAGATAAAAATTCTTGCATGATTAATACCAAAGTTTCCTACCACCCCCAATAGAAAATTAGCTAGTCATGGAGATAGAAGGTTACCTCAGGCTCTGATACCACTCTGATGTTGGATCTTGGATCTTGATGATGGTGGATGATGGTAGATGATAGTATGAAGATGATGAAGAATGGATGTACAAACACACAAGATTTATTTATTTAGTTTTGCAAATCTTACAAGCGTACATTCCAAAGGAGAACTAGCTCCTTCTTATAGGAAAATTCCTAATCATGACAAGCACTTAATTCTTGCCACTACACAAACAATTAAAAGTGGTGGAGTCCCTCCACCTTACATTGTCAACATTATTGGCACACTAAAGTACTTTAATAAGATAGTGGATTCTCATCACCTCCACTTTATCTATTTCTTCAATATTATTGCAAGGATGGACGAGACTTAGATTCCTATCTCCTCCACTTTTGTCTTTGCCTTCAGCATTATTGTAAGGATGGACAAGACTTGATGTTTATCACCCCATCTAGAAACTGTTTAGCTATTAGCTAAAATAATTAGGTTCCCCCTCTGGGGCATTGGGTTTGCTGGATGACTGCTTCTATGAGTGAGTCCCAGTAATCTCCAAGAGTCGGCTTATCTTCTACTTCTTGGGATTCCCCTGCAAGAATCTGGAAAGAATTTGGATTCATTGAACCTTAGGATGACGTCTCCATTGCGTCTCCAGTTGTATTCGTTGACTGTTCTGGGAAGACTGCCATGAACTGTTGTTTTATGAAATCTAAGGCCCTGACTGTTATCTGACCTTCAGATTCTGTCGGATATTTCTGTTGTAGATATTCTCTTAGCTTAGCCAACTCCATGTGTTGATGGGTTGGTTGCTGATGCATGGTAGCCTTGTCATTATTAATGACTTTCTGGATTTTTTCTTTAAGGACTTCAATATCTTCCCTGGGCATTCTGCCCCACCATTTGAAGAAGAAATTTCTTCTTAGACTTGGAATTTGGAGTTTGTCTTCTGTGATTGAAAAAGACCATCGCCAAATCCATGGAAATTGGAACTTAGTAATGAATATAAATGGGCATTGCCCAAACATTCGCAAGTTTCCGGATGATATTAAAGATCTGGTTAGGGGGCTATAATCATACCAGGTCTTGTATAGGTCATTGACCTCCTGAGGGAGTATTTCTAAGGATGGTCCAAATTTTGACCACCATTCGAAGAACCAGTTTGAGATTGGTTTTTCCAGAATTTCTGGATTAATAGAAAAGAACCAAGAATGCTTGTTCTTAGGATTTTGGTAGTAGAATGCCTTGGAGAAAGCTTCTACATAATCCCAATAGTTAAAATAAATGTATTTCCCTTCAGCCACCCTAATGGCCTTTTCCCCATTGGGGTTCAACCCCCATTCTCTGGGAAGGAGGATTTTATTTAAATGGCATTTGCTGAAGTTAATGAAACTATCAGGATTATTATTCTGATAGTGATGGGTGACCGTTATTGATCCGGTAATAGTCAGAAGGACCTCAAGATTAGGTCTGGCCTTTCCATGGAGGCCTGGATAACCTCGTGATTCCAGGTATCTAGTGGCTACAGACCACCCGTCTTTTGGTGTCACCTTAACATCATCATGCTCAAGGTAGAGGACATGCTCCGTTATGGGATTCTCGAAATATTCGAGTTCTGGCGGCGTTTCTTTTACTGCTGCATCCTTATATGATGCTGAAGAGGAGGATGGTCCTTGAGAAGGAATTTCCTTCGTCGTTTGAGAACTGTGATGCGGGGGCATCTGCCTATTAGGCTGTTTCTTGAGAGTTGACAAGTCCCCTAGTAGAGGAACCATCGGTTCTGGGCGGAGAAGTGCATTGCCTCTTCCTGAGCCACGACCGCGGCTATTATTGCGGCCTCCCCTATAAGGGGTCATCATAATCCCTGCAAGAATTCACGAGTTAAATAATCGGCTAGAGAGTTATTCTCTCCTTTAATATATTCGATATCAAATTCAAAGGCTGAAAGTTGGGCTTGCCATCCTGCAAAGATCTGTTTTGCTACAAGATTTTTAATATCTTTTTCAATTATCGATTTGGCAGAGCTGCAATCAATTCGTAGCAAGAATTTTTGGTTGAGAAGATCACTTTGAAATTTAGTGACACATTTAATGATGGAAAGCATTTCTTTTTTAATAGTCGAGTATCTAGATTGAGTCGGGTTCCATTTACCCGAAGTATATCTAACTAAAACCTCTTTTGAAGTGTTAGGGATTACTTGCTTAAGAATCCCTCCATAACCTATGTTAGAAGCATCCATTCCACAATTTTGAAAAACTTTGGGTTAGCCAAAGAGAGGCAAGGTAAGCTTTTGACCTTGTTTTTAATTTTTCTAACAACGTTAGAATGTGCCTCTGACCAAGGCTTAGGTTTCTTTTTTAGCCTTGAATAAAGTAAGGCCGTATCCTGAGCAAAATTATCATAATAATCCGCAATATAATTTAGGCTACCAAGAAACCTCTGAAGTTGCTTGGTGTCTGTTATAATTTAGGAAATTTTGAAGCAAATTCTATGCTCCTATCAATGGGGATAATTGTCCCCTGGCTGATATTATGACCCAGAAACCGAATTTCAGTTTGAAAAAGCTTCATTTTTGGGGCGGATAAAACAAGCCCGTTATGTTTTACAGCATTTTTAAATATTTTTAGATGCTTCTCATGTTGTTCTATGGATTTAGAAAAAAACTAAAAAATCATCAATGTAGACTATGATATACTCAGAATAAGGATTGAAAATTTCATTCATAATATTTTGAAAGTCGGAAGGGGCATTCTTTAGCCCAAAAGGAACCACGTTCCATTCATAATGACCAAAAGGGACAGTAAAGGCTGTCTTATACCGGTCTGATTCATTAATCTGGATCTGCCAATAGCCAGATTTCATGTCAAATTTAGAGAAGATTAAGGCATCATTTAACCTGTCTAATAAATTTTTTTATTAGGAATTGGGTATCTAACCCATTTTAAGACCTTATTCAGAGGTTTATAATTGATAACAAGTCTAGGAACCCCTCGTTCCTTTTCAGCAGCTTTATTGACATAGAATGCCGTGCAACTCCAAGGAGATTTTGATTTCCTAATTAATCCTTTCTCTTCTAAAGAAAGAATTTCTTTTTTGCAAAGCTCCATTTGTTCATGATTCATTTGAGATGGCCTAGCCTTAGTCGGGATTTGACTTTCATTGAAATCATCTATGTATGGGAGTGAAACAGAATGAGTTTTTCTATTCCAAAAGGCGGTGTGAAGATCGTTACATACTTCTTCCCTGAATTGTCTGTCAATTTTTTCTATTTTGTTCTGAATATTTTCCTGCTTTAATTGGGAATTTATGTTCATAATTTGAATTTCCTCTTTCAAGAAGCATATGTGCTTTTCTTTACACCAAGGAGAATATCTTTAACTTCATTGAGCATTCTTGTCTGAGGGTCATAAATGAAATTGAACTTGACCTCTTTTCCACCAATATTTGTGGAAAATCCAGTTTTATCTACCCTGAGAATTGGCATAATATCATGCAGAAAAGGATTTCCTAAAATAATCCTATGGGTAAGGTTTTTAACCAAGATAAAAGCTGCGGGTAAACAGGTACCCTGATTGCAGATATGAGCATCTGAAAGCTTATATCTGACCTTTAGCTCTTTTCCCCCGGCTTGCGTTAGGGATTGAGTTGTTTTTTCAAATTATTTAGTGGGGATGATTCCCTCTTGGATGCAATTATAATCAGCTCCACTGTCTACAAGGACAATTTCGTTATCAAGTATGAATTCATTTTTTATAATGAGAGAAACTTGAACAAGCCACTTCTGCGAAGTAACTTGGCTTATTAGATTGAGATAATCTGGGGTGGTATTACTAGGGGAACTATCATTATTAATGATATTATCATTAAAATGATTGTCTTCTAAAATGGTTATTCTTTGGGAAAGCTCAGTATTATTCTGTTTTATTTGGATTATTTCAGATTTTAATTGATTAACTTCTCTTTTAAGGTCACTTAGAGAAGTTGGGGTTTCTTTAACCCTTTCTTGTCGGAACCGTTGGAGTACTTCACTTAATTGGTAAGGTTCTTCCCGGGTAGGCGATTGGTTGATCATAGTGTTTTGTTTTATAAGGGTCTCAAGAATATTTTTCTTAAGGTTGGGATCACCGATAGTATCAAGCATGGTGACAATTTTATCTTGATCTGCTGTGAGAACGTTGAGACCATTCATCTCAACAATAGATTTCCAGTAATTTATAGCGTTGCATTGGCAACTGTCTCTGTCACCATCGTCCGAATTTTCAGACGAGGATGAGTCGTTTATGACCTCAAGGTCATCCTCAGAAGAAGAGTCATCATCATCAGAGGGATAAAGAATAATTTTCTTTAAATGTGATTTTAATTGGTCATCTTCTATTTCATTAATGGCTTTTTTAGTCCAACATTGGTTGGCGTAGTGACCAATTTTCCCACATTTGTGACATTTTATGTCGAGTTTTTTAGCTTTTCTTTTTCCCGGGTTGGGAAGAAAAGGTTTTTCTTTATTATGCGATTTCTTTCGATAATAATTTTTTCGTTTATAATTATTTTTAGGGTAGATGGGTTTATCAGCCCACTTGGGCTTTTTTCGATAAGGTTTAACGCCCTTTTCTTTACGATTTGGGGTTTTTATTTTTTTTCCTTGATCAAAAGCAAATTGTTCACAAAATTCTCCAATTTGGTGTTTCTCAGTAACCCTTTGCTTTTTTAATTGATTTTTCAATTTTAAATCATTGCATAGAGTTAAACCTTCGTTTATGCAACTCGTAGTGAGTTGACCATAAGTAAGATTTTGATAATCGATGTTTATTCCATCGTTTTGAGTTCGTAGAGATTGACGAACTCTTCATGCAAAGAGGTGTGGTAAGCCATCAATAAATTTGGCTTTCCAATGACTTGAATCAGGGTTATTAAGTTGAAAAACCCTAGACAGGAAGGTATCCTTATACCATCTGAAATGGGTTAAAGAAGGACATCGGAGATTTTGCAGGAGAGTTTGAATTTTCTCTGCTATAGGAGCAGTAGATCCTGCAAAATGGTGCAAGATAGACAGGCACAAGGTATACTGCATCTTCCTCTCCCGTGGTGACTCTCTCATCATTGGAGGGTCCAACTTCTATTTTAACAATCTTTTTGTGGCTAATAATTTCTTTGCGTTGGGTTTCAGTGAGATAATGATCCCACCATCCCAGTAGCTGTCCTACGAAACCGGTAGTAATGAACGAGGCAATTGTACTATCTGAATTGCCGTGTTGTTTACAAACGGTCGAATACATAATTATTCTATGTATGGTGTCAAATATTTGTTTATCGGTTTGGCCATCAATATTCCATTCATAGATGGCCTTTCCAGAATACGAATTTTGGAAGGGATCTGATTCTTCGAACAAAAGATCTTGGGGGAGAGGGCCTCTTGTAATAGTGTTTTTCTACGGGTCTTGGACTATACATATTATTTATAGCGCACTGCTCAGCAAACATTTCAGATATCTTATTTATATCCTGCTCTTGACTAGAGCTTTCAGATTCGTTTTCCGAATCTTCATTAGTCTCTTGATAATAAAGGACCCCAATCTTCATGGCCTTAAGTTTTTGTTCAAGAATCTGAACAAAGTCGGTGTTGGTCTCCATTTTGAAACCTTGGATTGGAGTGGGAGGTTGTATTAAAGGAAGGTCTTCCTTTTTATGGACTTCAAGCCGGATTTCTTTTCCCTTAATAATTTTTTCAATCATAAGTTGGTGTTGATCAAGTTGATCTTTAATCATTTGACTTAAGGAAAACAGGTTCTCTTCTATAGAAAGAATTTGTTTGCCTAGACAATTAAGGAAGGTATTGGTATAATTTTGGGATCTGATTAAAGTGTTTATTTCCTTGATTGTTACCTGGGTATAATCAGTTTTCTGGAGGCTCAAGTAGGCGCTTGCCTCGATATTATTACCTAGGACAATGTCTTGTTCCGGAGGGAAGGGAGAACTAATAGATTCTCCTAAGGCTTTAGTCTTCCAAGATCGTTGAAGGACAAGAACCTCATTTTCAGTTTGGTCTAAAAATTGTTTTATAAACCATTTTACAAAGGTCTTGATTTCCCCAGTGTTTTCTATGTGAGAATAATATTTATTCTTGTAATTCATTAACTCATCATTCGAGAATTTTTTGAAATACCAGTCACGAAAACTAGCATGTCTGGGATGATAAAACTCTTTATTAAGGAGTTTTCTAGTTCCAGGACTAATATTAATCATTAATATGGAAACTCATTTCTGATTGAGTAGGAGATTGCCTACTTGATAAGTTGGGTTTTATGTAAATTCCATGAGGAATTTGGTTATCGCTGATTCTGATATTTTCCACTAGATCCTCTTCTCTGATTTGAGAAGTAGAGGCTCTGGATTCTTGAGGAGTCGAGGCTCTATAAACAGTCTCTCTAGGATACCTCGAAGAGCTAGATCTAGGAAGAGTAACAGATCTTTGAGGATTGAATTTTATTTCAATATCTCCCTCAGTTGTTTGGATTATGTGGTCAATATCTCTATTTATTATAGGTTCAGGCTCTATTTCTTGCGGTAAAGACCATTTTAAAGGAAAGTTGATTTCATCCCATCTTATAAGCCTATTAGTGGCTATATTAGAAGTTAAAAGGCTGGTCTGGACTAAAGTAGTAGTTCCAGGGGATGAAATTTGTCTAATTTTAGGGGTCAACGTTTGCAGAACCTTATAGTATATTCTATAAGATATAGCAATTACCTCACTTCCTTGTTTGAAATTGTAACCATGAGTTTGAATGGTTAGTTGCATAGCATCTAAGATATTTCTATCTGTTATGGACAGACTAAGATTTGGGGAAATATTAAAATAAACCGGTCCATGACAAAGACTGGTCTCAATTGCAGCAGCTAAAGATGGCTTAAAGTCGTTGCATCTACCATCTCTAACGTAAGCCATAAGGCTAGCATCCATACCCAATAAGGTTAAGGGTTTAAAAGCAATTTGAATTAATCCGATATGGATAAACTTATAGTTTATAAAATTTTGTAAATCCCTTTTACTTAGAAGTCTTATATGTATATATATATATATATATCAGATTTTACCAATATAAAATAGGGTAAACTACAAATACCTACCCCAAACTTATAGCGTTTAACTTATACCTACCCTAAAGTTTTTTTAACTGATACCTACTCAAATGTTTAGTTATATAACAAATAGCCCAAGCCGTTAGCTAAAATGACGAAAATGCCCTCAGTGATTTTTTAAATAATTTAAAAAAAATGAAATTAAAGTGATTTTTAAATAAAACTGAAGTGATTTATTGAGTAAATATGTATATATAACAAAAGTGATTTTTAAAATAATTTATTAAAATAACTATTGAAGTGTAGTTGAGGGCATTTTCGTCATTTTACCTGACAGCTTGGGCTATTTGTTATATAACTAAACATCTGAATAAGTATCAGTTAAAAAAAACTTTAGGGTAAGTATCAATTAAACGCTACAAGTTTGGGGTAGGTATTTGTAATTTATCCTATAAAATACAAGAGAACCCAACAAAGACAATAAATTAGGTCTTTAAATTTGATTTTCATAACATGAAGCACATGAAATTTTTTTTATGAAATGTTCTTAAATATAGTTTCTACTAAAGGACGATTAGTTATCAAAGGCACAACGTATTTTTGAAATTAAAAATGCCATTGAAGGTGTGTTTTTTCACTTCTTAAATACTTTTTTTATAAAACGACTCGATTTTCAGAAGTAGAAAGAAGAGTGAGGGTGATCCTCATGGAACTATCTTGATTATAACCAGGACTAACACTGTCACACCCCAATTTCAGTAAATCGAACTCGGGACGCGAACATTTAAAATCATAAAACAATTGAAACCTGTTTTGAATAAACACTTCAAAATCTTCATTTAGTTAATCAAAATAATATTTACAACTCAAAATAAGTCACAACAAGTGGAAAAAACAAGGTATCCATCACTAGACTCAAAAGTAAAACCCTTCCCGCTCCTAGCTCTTCAAGCTTCAGAAGCTCACCTAGTCCAACTTGCGACCGGTACCTGTAGGAAAAGCAGATAGGGGTGAGCGTTCGCTCACGACCACGGATAACAGACTGACTACGGCATAATTAGCAGACAATGCCGGTAACACCAAAACCAAACCCAACACCGGGAATACAATCCCCAAACTCAAGTACTCAACTGACACCCAACCCGTTACTTTCCTCAACAGACTCAACACTCGAACACGTAATGTAGACCCAACACCACGGTCACGACCTCTTCCAAGGACACAAAAGACCACCACGCAACAACCAAGATCACGAAGGATCGCACACCAAACAAGATCACAAAGGATCGCATACCAGACAAGATCACAATGGATCGCATACCAGCTGCTCAGTAACCTCCCTCACGCCCTTTACCAATCTCAATCAGGTCAGGCGGTCGACCTATCGCAATTCCTCGACACAAAGTCGGATCAGGCTGTCGACCTATCGCAATTCATCGTCACAAAGTCGGATCAGGCTATCGACCTATCGCAATTCATCGACACAAAGTCGGATCAGGCTGTCGACCTATCACACTCACAACCCCAAACCACACCCGCGCGGCCAGGACCCCTTTGTTGTCGGGCGGGCCCCCTACCCGTCTGAACATGCAGACGCGTGTGCTCGTGGACCCCCGTTTCATGAAGCGGGCCCCCAACCTCAGGTAACCACAATCACAAGCAAGTTCAACAAACAGCAACAACACAGGTTCAACACTCCACAGGCACTCATGGCCACACGAGACACCAACCGTAAAACACGGACTCAACAACCCCACATGCACTCACGGCCTCCCAAGATACACCAACAGTAACTCACGGGCTCAACAATCCTACGGGTACTCACGGCCTCTCAAAACCACCAACAGTAACTCACGGGCTCAACAACCCCACAGGCACTCACAACCTCTCAAAACCACCAATAGTAACTAACGGGCTCAACAACCCCACGGGCACTCACGGCCTCTCAAAACCACCAACAGTAACTCACGGGCTCAACAACCCCACGGGCACTCACGGCCTCCCAAGACACACCAACAATAAATACACGGGTTCAACCACCCCACGGGCACTCACGGCCTCCCAAGACACACCGACAATAAGGACACGAATTCAACAACCCCACGGGCACTCATGCCCACCCAAGACACACCAACAGTAAAGACACGGGTTCAACAATCCCATGGGCACTCATGGCCACCCAAGACACCAACAGTAAAACACGGGCTCTCATGGCCACCCTAGACACAACAGTAAAACACGGGCTCTCATGGCCACCCAAGACACAACAGTAAAACACGGGCTCTCATGGCCACCCAAGACACAAAATACACAATCAACCTCCGGCAAAACCAATGCCTCCAACAGTCATAATATCAACAGTTTCACAAATAACCTCCGGGCTTGGTCATATGCCTCAAGTACTCCTAATATCAATAAGTTCTCTGCTCCTACGACACTACTAAGTGTCACATGCTTTTCTAATATTCGCTATGTTCCCGTATCATGCCTTTCTAATATTCGATAAACCTACTTAACCCACGACACCCCGGTGTCACATGCAATTCTACTGTTAACTTTCCCTAGTCAGGGCCGAGATCCGGCTACTTTTCCCTACCTCGTGAAGCGTGTCACAACCAAATCTCGCTCTCCAGCAATGCTCCGAATTTCCCGCTTAGCCTCCTCTTTCCACGGTAGGCGATACGGTCTACAATTATTACAGTTAACACACTTTTTAAGTAAGCAGGCGAAACCGTAATTTAAAGTATTAAACGCCCAAATGCAACCCCGACAATGTCGATCACTCCCAAACTTCCCAATTACTCGACATTGTCGATAATGGACCCGGAAAGGCCCGATTCGCCCGACATGGCGAATCTGCCCGGGTTTTGAAAACGCCCTTCCGGGGCTCCGAAAATTCACGTTTTCGTTTCTACGGTCTTAGAATAATTCAAGGGTTACTAGGCACTCGACAGAATTGAATTCCGACTTCCAAGTCATTTAATTAGCGTTTAAAGTTTCTAAACCCGTCAATTACAACTTTCACAATTTAATTCCAAATTTCGATCCGGGTGTGGAATAACTACTTGGGGATCGTCCTAAACCACCCGAACACGAAAACCCGATACTCGGGCATGTGGGCCCCACCCGGCCACAATTAGGAAAATTTCCTTTTCGCCCCAAAACGTTCCTAACGAACCCCAAACCTCAACCATTCATCTTTAAACCAATTCTAACCAAAACCCAACCATAACCAAACCGTTTAAACACAAACCCTAAATTTCAAACGTACCAAAACGAAAATCGGTTAGGTGCTTACCGTAGAGAATGACAGGGTGAGCTCGATTCTTCAACCGTTGAGACGATCCGTCGGTCGGATTGTCGGGAAATCACAAAACTCTAACCTTTCTCCTTTATTTTTCCTTTTCCTCCTTCTCTTTCTTCTCTCCACTTTCTCTCTCTACACAACTCTCCTTTTTTGAAATGGCCGTGTACTTCACAATTGCCTTCCCTTTTGTTTTGTTTTAAAAAGTAACAAAATAATACTTAATTATAAACTAACACTATTGAAGTCTTCTCTTGTCTTGTCCAAAAACCTAACACCACCACATAGTTGACATGTGGTCAAGTGGGTCCCACACCTTTATGGAAAATATCTTCTAGATATTTTCCAATCAGATTCGCGAAATTCGGACGTTTCGGGCCCCGAACGGACACTTTTTCCAAGAAATTACGAAACTTCACGGGCTACTAGGAAACAGCTCAACTAAGACCGCTGCGACGACGACTAAGCTTTTTGGATCCAAAACGGTCCTCGAATGGACCAAAACGTCGCTCGGTTGACTTTTCCAGCGAAAAGTCAATATTTCCCAAACTGATCAGAAAGTTGCCCTGAGTCCCCCGGAACTCACTTTGGTCGATATCGGGGTCAACTTAAGTCCGGTATGACCCTCAGGGTCAAATTTAGGTTCAATCGAGTGTTTGCTGAATTTTTTTTAAATTTTCCTGTTTTTCGCAGATTTGACTGGTGTTGACCGGGAGTGGTTATTACAAACACTTAAATCAAATAATAAATTTGAAAGCAACATAGTCCTTCAACCTGTCTGAGGCTGTAAGAATAAAATAATAATAAAATATTTTTTTTCTTTTTTCTTTTAGTCAGACTAAAATAAATTCATCTGCAGTCTAATAGGCTGAAATGTAAGGCTAGTACAAAAAAAGTAACAAAAGACTACAAAAGTGACGATTAGTTTATCAAAGAGACAACATATTTTTGAAATAAAAAATGCCAATGAAGGCGTGTTTTTTCCTTCTTAAATAACTTTTTTATAGAACGACTCGACTTTCAGAAGTAGAAAGAAGAGTGAAGGTGATCCTCATGGAACCATCTCGGTTATAACCAGGACATTCTCCAACCAAATAATAAGTCAAAGAGCAACCGCAGTCCTTCAGCTTGTCTGAGGCTGTAAGAACAAAATAATAATATCTTGTCATCTTTAATAATGAAGTTTAAAGAGAATTAAACGGTACAACTTGGCTTATTATAACCATTGGTTGTCTATCCTTACAAGTATAGGGATTATAGTTGCATGTGAAATAAAAATAGGAATAAATAGTTATTTATATGATATTGGAATTATCTTAGTTTGATCCACTTAGTAGATTTGTATGTCTACACGAATATCTGATTACATTTACATGATCGTGTTTCACCCTATAATAGCACATGTACAAAGTTTCAGAAGAACAAAATTTAACACATAACAAACGCATGTGCATCGCCATAAATTCAAGAAATAAGACAAACACACTAAATCAATCAAGTGTAGAATTGATAGAAGGCAAGACAATAGACCATTATCTTCCAAGTACAATTAAAAAAATAGTTCATGATATGGTTTTTATATGATTCTATTTCCGTCAATACACAATCAGAATTTGCAGCAATGAATGTGCAATAACGTGTCATTTTTTAAATTCTAATTCACCCGTATACAACCAGAATCAACAACTCTTTCAAAATCGTATTTACCATACTTCAAAAGGGTTGTATGCCGAGCTTTGAAAAGTTAAGAGGGTAAAGTAGTAAATCAACATGTTCTAATGATGTGAATTAAGATCCAAAGTAATAACCATCTTCGTAACTAATTTTCTTCCCTCCAATATATTTTTCAAGATCCAAAATAAGTTAATATTTGAGCATTTTCATGACATTTATGCAAAATGAATCCATGGGTGTAGAGAACAACTGACGTAACTGTCCACTTGAGTATATTCCATGGCCTTGCATGTAGCACTCATCTCATCTAGCCCCGTGTACTTTTTTGAATCAACTACTTCTATGCAGAGGTGGATGCAGAGGGGCTTAGCGTACGCTATGGCATACCCTAAACAAATAGAAATCAACTGTAATAAGGATACTCTATTTTGCTTAGCAACGCGGGTTCAATTCTCAATAAGTTTAATTGGACTGTTGAGATTTTTAGTTAAAGCCTTCAAATTTACACGTCTGTTCTTCTCCCCAAAGTTTAACTTTTGTTCTTCTCACTCAAGATATTATCGTCGACAACTCTTTTGGAGCTTCTCCCCAAAGGTATTATTCAAGTTTTGTATTCTTTTTGTTGCTCGTTTCTTATAAAAAAAAACTCCTACTAAATACTAAGCATAAGTTTATTATTTATTTGTTCGGGAAACAAATTTCTAATCAATATGTGTCATTTCATATGCTTCTGCAATTTAGTTTTGATGCTATGTGTGCTTAGAGAAATAAAAGCTTTGTTGACTTGGAGCATCTACTACGAATAAGCAATCAAGGCACTGGCATAATACTAATTGTCCTATGCCAAAATATGAGTCAGTCTTAGGAACATGCCAAAATTGGTACTTTGCATTTCTTTTCTTTTTTGATAAGCCACGTGCAACTTTATTTTGATTGAGCACAGAGGTTGTGAAACAATTACAAATCTATATAGGGACTTGAGTAGAGTATCTTAAGAGCATGTACAATGGAAAGGTTCTTGGTGAGACCTTGACCCTGAAACCCTTGTACTGACTGGAAAAAAGTGAGTCCTTAGGGCCTCATCATAGTGGGTGTTTTGCAATGAGAGGCTCTAGGTGAGGCCCTAGGGCTGAGTCCCTTGTGCTGACTGGATGCTGAGTTGTTAATTAATTGATACTTTGCTGTTTTATTTAATTCTTTATCAGAAACCGTTTAAATTATATAAAATATAAACAAATGTGAAAAAAAATAATTGATGACAATAAAAAATAATAAATAAATTGAACACGAATAAAAATGAACTTGAACTTTTATTGATCCCTTTTTAATACAACCCACAAAAAAATACATGCTCAAGGATCCGGTGGTGGGTCTACATTCAGTGGTGGTTGTTGTCGTCGAATATCTTCAAGTTCACATTCAAGGGTATCCAAGATTCTTCACGTTCGGGCCTTGCACGACTTGAGGTCTTCCCAATCTTCTTCGGTGTAGTTGGAGGTATCAGTTCCCCTCAATGTCATGTAGAAGGCCATGTTTGCTTCCCACTGTTGGGTTACCTTGGATATCATGCAGGTCCTTTCTGCTAGGCCTTCTTGCCTTGTACGTTCCATCTCTTGCCTCATACGTTCCATCTCCTGCCTTGTACGCTCCATCTCCGCGAAGGCAGTCATTTGGGCCGTGAGGACGGACGCCTTTTTTTTATGCCTTCACTGCCTTCTTTCCTGGAGGTCGCGTTCGGTGAGTTGGTTCAGGGGGACTTGCATCAGCCTTAGGGGATGGGGGTGTGTCGCTGAGAGGGACCTCCGTCCCCTCGTCGTGATCGGAAGCTCCAAATTCTGGTTGTTGGAACACGCCACTAAGAGGTGTGTAATCGTCCCCTGTGCTTGTGGGTGAGGTTGAGCTGTAAGCCCCAGCCTCATCCAACTGTTGTCCTTGTTGGCGTGCTTGTTGTTGGCGGACATTACCCATGGTGCCTTCCTCGGCAACAAACTTGTTATTTCCCTCAAGCTTCGCAACTCAATGATCCAGGTCGAAATTTGTTGGGTGGTCATTCGGTCTGTTGTCCTTCTTTACAGCCGCCCACATCTCCTTCGCACGTCTCATGTGGTCCTCGTGGTTCCAGCCGATTTGGGACACGGCCTTGGAGGTCTTTAGATAACCGAGGAACCTCCTTGTCTGCGACTGGCCTCTGCCCCAACGTTTCTTGATAGAAGTCCAGTCGCGCAGGCGATGACCTCCCCTCGAGTTGTACTTCCTCTCAATATTGCACCAGAATGTGTTTCCGGCTTGAGAGTTTCGATTGATAGCGTCTTTTGTAGTACTGAGCCAGCATTCTATGAGGTGTATGTCTTCCTCCTTGGTCTATAACCGCGCATCCTGTTGTCCTGCTCGAGGTCGTCGTTGTCGTTGGGAAGGTCCGACAGAGGATGGTCAGAGGACGACTACATCGGGTAGTGGGTGGCGTAGTTGTAGTATTGTGGTGGAAGCTGGAACCCTTGTGGCATCTGGAACCCTTGTGGGTTCATTCCAAATTGTGGCGGGATTTGGAACCCTGACGCCATTTGGAATTGTTTTGAACGAAATTGACCTAAACAATAAATTAATATAATAAATGAATTAAAAAATACAATACATGAATTAAAAAAATAGAGTAAATGAATTAAATAAATTCAATAAAATAATTAAATAAAATACAATGAATGAATTAAATAAATACAATAAATGAATTAAATAAATACAATAAATGAATTAAATAAATACAATAAATAAATTAATTAAAATACAATAAATAAAAAATTAGTTTGCACTTACCTGAGCTCGAACCCGGTTGCAAGTATGGGGTGAAAGAGGACTTATCACGAGGGTCCGTTAGAATGTCTTGCAAATTCAATGCTAGTTCGTCGGGGCTGAAATCCGACTTTGTCACCAGCTGATTGTGCACGGGACCCTGCGTCGCTCGATATTTTTCACGAGAATATTTGAAATGAGAGAGTAGAATGTGGGAATGGGAGAGTGAAATTGGAGAATGGGTGTGGAAAAAAAGAGGTTGAGGTTGGGGTATTTATAGGGTTTAAATTGATTTAGATTTAATTAAAAAAAAGAGTCGTTGCCGACCGTTGTCAAACGGTCGGATTGGGCTGCCACGTGTCTCCACACGAGAGGACGGGAGCGAGCCAGGGCCGAGGGGCGAGGGACGCGCGCCCGGCCGGCCAACGAGGGACGAGGGCCGAGTCCTGCGGCCCGGCCCGCGTGTTTACGGACCGCGGGCCGCGTAAAAACCGTCCCACAGTGGGACGGCCCGCGTCCCGCGGACCGCGAACGCGCGGGTCGGGTCCGAGGGCCGACCCTTTGTGTTTTCTCTAATAACCATTGACTTGAGTACAATATTAACAGTCAAGAGGAGAAATCTGGTGAGAACCATGTTTTAACGTAGGAACCGCGAGAACCAATCTAAGTCATCCATTTTAGGAATGGATGGATGAGATGCAATTGAGTAGTTGACTTGTTGACTACAAAAAAACAGCACTTTTTAGTAAGTGGTAAGAGCTTTTTAGTAAAACTATCATATTTTTTTAACCAATTCACTAATTTAATTTTTCCCGCTTCGTTTGAACTCCGATTGGCTTCAAACTTGCGCCATTAGTTTTTTTTCTAAGGGCTTTCAATCAAGATCAGTCATGAATATATTTTGAAGCACGAAAAAAAAATTATTTCGGGGTAGATTTTTTTTTAAAAAAATCTGGGTAATTTTTATCAACACTTTGCTCTGGATTTATCAACACTTTCACACTGGTTTTATCAACACCTTACACTGGTTTTATCACCTCATTTTCCAAAACTGATCATGATTTTATCACCTCATCGCTTGCTTTTTATGAACACTAGTTTCATCAACACTAAACACTAGGTTTATCATTCAAATTACGTGTGTTTTATCACCCCCATCACATGTTTTTTTGAAGCACGAAAAAAAAATTATTTCGGGGCTAGTTTTTAAAGGAATTATATATGGGTAATTTTTATCAACACTTTGTTCTGGGTTTATCAACACTTTACCCTGGTTTTATCAACACTTTACACTAGTTTTATCACCCCATTCTCCAAAACTGATCATGATTTTTATCATCTCATCACGTGCTTTTTATGAACACCAGTTTTATCAACACTAAACACTAGATTTATCATTGAATTACGTGTTTTTTATCACCTCATCACAAGTTTTTTTTTATCAACGTTAAACTCTAGTGTATCACACTATTATCAAAATTGAAAATGGTTTTTATCACGTCATTATTTGTTTCTTATCACCTCATTACATGTTTTTTTATCAACATTTAGCACTAGTTTGGTACTCCGATATAAAACATTTATTAGTGAAGATTTATCAACGCTCAACATTATTTTTATCACCTTGATATA
The DNA here is from genome assembly GCA_963921825.1 of Erodium maritimum. Classification (NCBI taxonomy): domain Eukaryota; kingdom Viridiplantae; phylum Streptophyta; class Magnoliopsida; order Geraniales; family Geraniaceae; genus Erodium; species Erodium maritimum. The sequence continues at coordinate 31,711,203 of OY997596.1, forward strand.
AATTTTTATTTTCGTGCTTCAAAATATATTCATGACCGATCTTGATTTAAAGCCCTTGAAAAAAGAAAAATATTGGCGCAAGTTTGAAGTTAATCGGAGTTCAAACGAATCAGGAAATATTAAATTAGTGAATTGGTGGAAAAAAAATGGACAATTGTCCACATGACACCATGCTATTACAATTATGCCCTTGCTTGTGTGAGAATAGATGAAAGTGGCGTGAACTATGGTAGAATTGAGATGATGATGTGGCATCATGGTGAATGTTGGATCTTAAATGTGTGTGGCTAGGATTGGTTATCACAGTTCCTATGTTAAGAGTGGTTCTCAATAGATTTCTCCTCTAACAGTCAATAATATATTGTCATTCCAAATTAAAGATATAACTATCCAACAACTTGAGCATATTTAAGAATGATAATTGATAAATATGATCCATTCTTTGATGAAAGACTTAACTGTGCTTTTCTCGCATTATATTGAGAGATTATTTGGTTATTGTCATTAACCAGAGGCCATTCCAGTGAATTACTATTTATATGTTTTTTGTTAAATTCATCTCACTTTTGTTATACGGGCTCTCAACCCATTAAAGGTTTTGTTTGTTATAAAGTCGTATATTTTGATACCGTTGATTCTTTAATCTATATATAATGATCACCGACGGCATACCCTGAAATAAATTTCTGGATCCACCTCTGATACTGATTCGTTCTACCTTGCGTTACAAGTACAACATAATATTTCTACTACCTCTGCAGCATAAGGCCATGCAGCTCTTTTTCCCCACTAAAAACTGGCAGAATATCATTGAGCAGATAAGCTGCAAAATTAGGATCCATAGAAACTGCATAGACTTTGGGTTTTTCACTCACATTATCCATCAGCTGGATGGAGCAGCTGACTGTATGTCCCTAAAAATACAGAAAATATAGTTTTGCACATTTATTTTCCACATAAATGAACCCAAAAATGAAGCAGAAACTTATCGTGTTACAGATCCATTATGCTCACCAGATGTCAGTACCATGTTGGCTCTTCCTTGACTACTTTCAGCTCCAATTGAGAGAGACATGTTAGTATTAGCTATTGCCCACCACAAGTACCTACAAGAAAAAAAAAACATTACAAATATTCCATTAACTTCCGAATATACATATCTGAGTAAAGATACATACCTTCTTTAGCTAAAGTATTCCCATTTGCCAAAGTAGTCCTACTAATATTTGCAAGATTTGTAAAAGCATTATCACCCCATTGCTAGCATATTTTGGTTGCTTAGAATTACAAGTGTCAGCAACAGGGCTTCCATCGTATCTCCAATGCTTGAAGCAGCCTTTTCATCATCTTTAACACTGACTTTGGCTCCAAGAAGAAAGTCCAAAGCCTCATAACTTTGTCCAATTGTTCTTTGGTTGAGCAGACCTCTTCGCACGAATACTGAATAAGTTTATAACTTTGTGCAATTGTTCTTTGGTTGAGCAGACCTTTTCGCACGAATACTAAATGAGTTTATGGAGGTCTCCATGAATACTGATATTTGATTAATCAAACTCAAGATATGGAACAATAGGCTGTTTACTACCAACAGCAACAATGAGTATAACATCATCTTCTTTTTGCTTACTCTCCTTCAACTCCTTGATTTCAGCCACCAAAGCTATGTACATATTTCAAAGGTAACGATGTGTCAGGATTTTAAGTCATGTTCATGCTCAACTTCTTTGAATCTTGTTGCTTCAAATAGAAGCTTCTATGCTCAAGTGACTTGTAGTGGTTTTTGGCATAATTTCAGCCCAGACTTTTTGAAATCAGAACGGCACCTTGTCCACTACTCTTGTCTCTGCTTCAGACGAGTCATTATAACTGGTAGAGCAAAAGGTGGATTCTAGCGCAAAATGCCCAGCACATCAAGGCCATGGTCACTGTATAAACTCTCAAGGCATCTTAGATTTAGAGCTGCACCGACGGGCGAGTTAAAAAGACAGGGTAGCAAAAACAAACACTCAGAGCTGAGGCAAAAAATAACCAATTCATAAATATAGGGATAATTGCAAAAAGGTACCATGAGGTATTCATTTTTTACATCGTGTAGTCTTTTCCTTTGATAACTGTATAAAAGTTCCCTGAACTTGCTTTTTTGTTGCACTAAATAAATGTTCCATGAACTTTTTTTTCAAAATGACAATTTTAAAGTAAAAAACTAAACAAAAAGAACAGAATTTTCACCTTCCCTCATTTCTTTCCTTTCTCTTTCTTGGTACAAAGAAGATGAAAATTTTGGTTTCTTGTTTTTTACTTGTTACTTTTTATTGAATTATAAGTTCCACATAGAAAGTGTATGGACGAATTGAACACTTGATAAGCATGTTAGTGCCTCCACCCATCAGTTCGAACTTTTAGGTTGGATTGGGCTTTAACATGGTATCAGAGCTGGTTCGGCCCACGGCCTGTTTGTCACCTCCACCCTTTGGTCTCCGGTCCATATATAGATGTCCAGTCATGTTATGGCCCACGTGTAGATGTCCAGTCCTACATGTGAGGGGGAGTGTTGAAATATAAGTTCCACATAGAAAGTGTATGGAAGAATTGAACACATGATAAGCATATTAGTGCCTCCACCCATCAGTTCGAACTTCTGGGTTGGATTCGGCTTTAACACTTTTAAAGGGTAATCCCATAAATCTATTATTACTACAAACCTGTAAAGTAATTTTCAACATGAAACGCAGAATCCAGGTTGATCTTATTTTCATTGACATTGTTCAGCAAGTCCGCCACACGCTTAAAAGTGGAGCTCACAAACTCTAATAACATGTCCAACTCAAATCTAAAACCAACAGGTAATAATTACTTCAATGCATGCAGTAGAATTCAAACAAGTGCCAGTCCTCGAAACCATAGTTAACTCAATAAGAACTGAACTATGCAAGATATGATATACATCACTATATTAATTGAACTATAAAACATTATCAGGCTGAACTCCAAAAAGAAACTTGTACCTATCATCTTCGCATTTGAACAGACTTTCTTCATATTGATTTATGCACATATGTTTAAAAGAATAATCCTCACTTCCTGAAGTAACATATATCAAATGATCATTTAATATTTGAGAACCAAGCTATGATCTCTGGCTTGCTGAAGGTATTGGATACTGCAACAAGACAAACACCGAAAACATTAGTACATAGTTAATAACAGTATACACAATCAGACATTATCCTTCTGGTTGTTGCAGACATTATCTTTCACTCTTCTTCGAGTTGCAAGTTTGCTCAAATCAGTCTCAGCGGCTGCGGGCTTTGGTTTGATGTTTTTCCTGCAGATGTTTCGAAGTTTTTCTGTTTTTTTGTGTGTGTATATTGCTTGGTTTCTTGTGGTACAAGCAATTATCGTATTATTTCTTTACTCTTTATTTTACTCATAGTCGACCACTTCGGTCTGGCATTCTACTTTTATTGTACTCCTCTTCTCGTATTATGAAATTTCCCCTCGTTTATCAAAAAAAAGTATACACAAGTAGAGCATACCAAAAAAAATTATACATCATGTGGCAAAAGGTGATAGCTGGGAGTACACCGTTCACAATTAGAGAGGTCAAGCTCTTGAATGTATTTAGCCATATACTTCTCTTTGTATCTTTCCTTGTCTTTAGTTCCTTCTGATTCACGTTTATGCTATGTCTTTTTCTTCTATCTTTGCTGATCTTGACATATGTCCATCGCCATACAGTGATTCTGAAATAAATAGGCTAGCAACATCAAATTTCACAAAATATAGAAGAGAACTTTAAGCACCGTGAGATAACATCATGAGGTGTGGTAATCGAAAAGTTAATTGTGTTGGAGTTTAGTTTATTTTCAGTTTACAAGTATTTCCTATTCTAGTTAAGTTATGTTTTCTATGTTGTTAAGTATTAGTATTTCCTGTTTCGTATAGAGTTAATCCCTATATAAAGAGATGCTCTCATTGTATTGAAACACCAAGATTATCAAGTATCATCAATAATATTTCAGAATTTTTACATGGTATCAGAGCCTTTTCGATCCTAGGTTAGATTTTCGTTGGCTATGGCTTTGCCCACTCGTTAATATATAATTTAGCGGGTGGGCAAGGCATTGTTGGTTGAAATTTTTATTGTTCATCCGCAAGCACTATTCATCAGCGATCAGTGTTCATCGGTATTGTTCACGCTGGTACTGTTCACCACCCCTACTGTTCATCACGGGCACTGTTCACCGCCAACATTGTTCAGTCGGTTACTGTTCACGAGCTGAAAATTCACCCGAGCAGTTTCCTTCATCTCAATTCTTCTGATTTTAGGGTTTTGGTGATTTCCCATTAAAAAAAGGGATAATTATCATTCCCAACCCCCAACTTTACGTTAAATTCATATCCTAACCCCTCCTCACCTTTCGTTTCAAATCCTAACCTGGACTTACGTTTTTTTAAAAACCTATTATTTACTGTTCAAATTAACGGAACAGTGAATTTGCTAGTCACGTGCACAGTCAGTGACCCAATATTTCGAATACATTCCCGTTTTTACCCTCACCCCTTTTTCAATTTATTATGTACAGAGAGCAACAGAGAAGTGAATAACGAAAAGAACTCGTGTGAAGGGGGAAGCAGCAAGATTATTTATCGAGTTGGAGAAGAAGGATATTAGGTTGGAGCAAAACGAAGTGTAAGGTGCAAAAGAGGTTGGAGAAAGAGAAGAAGGTAAGTTCTGAATTTAAAAATCTAAAATTTTAGGGTTTTGAATCTAAAAATCTGAAATTTTAGGATTTGAATGATGGAATTGTTGAGTAAATCTGAAGAATTTATAGTTTGAAAGCAAGCCAAAAATTGTTGAGTAAATTGTTAGAGCTATTAATGCACTTGTTTTGAATAACTTACTTCATTCGTTGCATAAAAACTGGAGCTCTCATTTTTTTTTCATAGAAGAGAGGTTCTTAGAGTTTCAAGAGTTTGATGATGAAAGGAACTATACTTCATTATACTGGACAGGAAAATGTCAAATTATTTTTTCTCTTTTTACCATAAATTCATAGTATTTTATTTTTGTTTTCAAATTAAAAGAAATTCGATTACTTACTATTGAAATTATGTTTGTCACATTTGCTTAAATACCGTAACAGGTTTTAGGCATAGTGTATATATACATATAAATATAACAATAATTGTGTAGGAGACTATGACGGAGGAGGATGGGCATCGACGATGTTTTTGTGGTATTTCAACTCCAATTAGGACATCGAAGACAAACGAAAATCATGGGAGGAGATTGTACGGGTGTGCGAAGTATTTGGTAAGAAGTTTGTTGTCCTCAAATTTGAAGAACATTGAACATGTCAATTTAATTGGTTTTATTTGGGTTTGTAAATGCAGAGTAGTAGAAGATGCAAATACTTTGAATGGATTGATAAACCGACTTCTGAGTCTGGGATGAGAGTAATTTTTTTTTGGATAAGCACATAAAATTTTATTAGGAAAAAAGAAAGATCCAAGTAGGATCAATCCAGAACGCAACCATAACAAGAGAGCTCTCATCTGGAGCTGCGGGAACAAACCCCGAAATAAGAACAATCCACAAACAAAAATGAAAAACAAACTGATGCACAGTGTCTTAGGCGACCAGGAACCTGGCATCCCACCCGGAGTAGGCGTACCTGACTCATGAACAGACGCTCAATGGAACAAACCGAACAAACCAGGTCATAACACCTCAATACTAAAAAAATTCATCCCAACAACCGCCTTTCAAGCTTCCTCGGACGTAAACACCACCTAGGACACACTGTAATCCGAAATAACGGACGTACCAAAACCAACTTGCCACAAAAACACAACGAATACCAAGAGAGGAGTCTCATTTTACAGCCCTAATTAACATCAGCCCCTTCCGAGCTACCTTCTTTTCCCGAGTCTTCAACCCACTCCTCTCCTTCAGAAGTTAACAATAGATCATCAAAGAGCTTCTTTTGAGGTACTTCAATGTCTAGGTTCTCCAGTTGCTCGAGTACCTCCTTGTTCTTCTTTATCTCTTTAGAACTAACTTGTTTTACATCATTGTATTTTGAAAGTTTGGCCAGAGGTTGAAAATAAGATGGGGCTGCCTCTCTTGCACGTTCTCTGTCTAGTGATCGTGTCCGAGATCGTGTTTGAATAATACGGGTAATAGTTTTCTGCACAGGAGGAGTAATGGATTCCTTCTCGGGTTCAAAAGCTTGCTTATTGGAATCCTTGTCGTGTTCAACAAGAGCTTGGATACTTCATCTGTAGAAAGCCTGGATTGGCCTGCCTTGATATGGTCCTCTTTGGTTCCCCCCAAAATTTCTGGTTTTGCTTGGTTAGTTTGTATGCAAGCAATACCAACTAAATGCTTCCTACTTGCCAGAGGCTTATATAACAATGATATTTGGTGCCCTTTTTGTAAAGAGGATCCAGAGGAAGCAGATCATTTACTAATTGGCTGCAGATTTTCTTGGGAGATTTGGGGAAAAATTCTCAGTTGGTGGGGAATATCTACTGCTAGTCCTGATTCTATCAAAAATTGGTTGATCTCTTGGAGACAACTTGGTCCACAAAAGTCAAAGAAACAATGGTGCTTGATAGCCTTAATTGTGATCTGGAGACTGTGGTTATGCATGAACAATGCTATTTTCAAGGGCATAATCATACCTTCAGAAGTGGTTTTCCAACAAATTCAAAGTGAAGCATATCAATCCTTGTGGGCAAGATTCAAGCCTGGTGAATCCTTTCCCTTCAGTTCTTGGATCACATACCCCTCCTTGTGCAACAATTTGGGTAGTGTTCTGAGGAATAATGCAGGCTTATTGAACTAAAGTGATTTTGGGTGGGACTGGGAAGGGTTAGGGTGGTTTGGTGAGAGTTTTGTTTGTGAGATTTTTCCTTCTTTTATTGTGATTTGCCTGAGTTTTTTCTTTCCTTTTGTGTGTGGGTTGGGGGCTTATTGCTCCCTTTTTCTGTTATTTGAGGCCTCTGATTTTGAGTGTGGGTAGTTTTAAGTGGTGAGATTTTTTAGAGTTCTTTAGCCTCTTGGCTCCTTATCTCTTTTGATCTTGTTGCAGCATCACAGAAAACCACAACTGCTCAGCCTCTTCTCTGTTGCAGTCACCAACTCCTACCTTTCTGCAGCTTAGATTACTTTTGTTTGAAGAATTCTGAGTAACTTACATTACAAGTCACAGCTACCGGGGTTTTTTGAACTCGATTTTCTTTGGAACACAGGTTAATTGTTCTTGCTGCAGCAACACTGAAGACTCCTCAGCCTCTTCTCTACCTTCTGCAGCATTGATTTCATTTACTTTTGAAGATTTTCTGGGTAACTTGCTTCACAAGTCACGGTACAATGGTTTTGAATTTTTTTTGACTTGGAACACAAGTTAGATGGATTACACACATCACTCACTACTGATTTTGGTTAAGACTAGTTTTTGTCTAATTATAGACTACTTGATATGTATTTCTCTAGTTTTCACTTAGTTTTTAGGCTTTTGGCACATGTTTGCCCTAGGTACACTATATTGAGTCTCCTTGGTTGTAAGCCTTTGTGGAGGGCATGCCCTTATCCTTGTACTTCTCATCAAAGTCTTGGTATAAAATCAAAAATTGCTGATAAAAAAAAAACAACTTGAGAATTGGAGTCCTTCTCGGGTTCAAAGTCCTGTTGGACCAAATGTGGAGCCGCGAGAGACGTAACCTGCTCTATTTCCTGATTTGAAGGGGAGACAGACTGAGCTTCACGTATAATCTCTTCAGCAACAACCGGATCAAAGCTAACTTTTGTAGTCTGTGCCAACGCGAGATTACTGGGAGATTCAACATTTGAATTAACTGCACCAGGCTTCGTCGCCGGAGAAGCCATAGTCGCAGGCGAAGCACAAAACCCAGAATTTCCGAACGCATTGAAAAAGCTATCATCATTCACAGGGCTTAACACATAATCGAATGTACCCCTTCCCACCGGAATGGTGATGTTAATATGAAATTGAACAAGCTTAAAACAACGGATCAATAACCAAACATCTCCAAAAAAAAATCATTCTTCGGTATAGAAAATTGCTGAAAAATTTGTACACCAATCCCTTGACAAGCAAATTTCACCGCAGCTTCCAAATTTGCAAAGAAATGCATACCATACAATTTCATCCATCTCCAATGTCCTCCTTGTGTCGCCAATGAGCCATCTAGATTGACAATATGAAAACCATGTCTCAATCCACTTCCACTCAGTTTCCCGTAACATGGAAGCGAATAACAAATCAGAGCAAGAAATTGAGAAAATTCTTGAAGAGAAAGGTGAATTAGAGACAAGAGTTATGGAATTGGAACGGGAAATTGTTGAGAAGAAGAAAATTATCGAGTATTTTGAAATGGAGATGTCAGAGTTGAGAAAGAAGAACAATGCCCTATTGAAGTGTGTGTGTGGTTGTGGAGTGATATTTGTGATGTATGCTAGTTTAAAGTTGTATATTTGAAGACGAAGTTGAAGTGATGTTGTAATCTTAGATTATTGAAGTTTGTAATGAATTGAATAATTTCATGTGTGTTTATGTATAGTTATAAACACACATGAAATTATTTAATGGTGATGAAAATGAGGGCCACTTGTTTTCTATTCCATCATGGAAACAGGGTATTTAATTGACAAAACCACCATCTAGTTGTTAAAGTCTTGAAAACCTTACAAAAGTTTTGGACAAGTCACTTGTTTTCCCTTGAAAGTTACAAAGTGGATGTGTTTTCCAAAATACATGTCTACCACCCAACCAACAAAATACAAAAGTCATTGTTTACTTTTAAATCCCACCTACTTAATAAGTACCTACAACTACTTATGTCCATCACACTCTAATTTGTCTTAAGGTTGGGAGCTTGAGCCAATGCATTTCCTGCCTCTCTTTGCATTACCTCCTCTTGGTGCAATCCTTCCTCTTGGTGCAATGCCTCCTCTTTTTGTAATGCCTCCTCTTGTTGCAATGCCTCCTCTTTTTGCAATGCCTCCTCTTTTTGCAGGTATACAAGGTTGGTTGTACATTTTGTCACGCCCCAATTTCAGTAAACCGAACTCAGGACGCGAACGTTTAAAACAATAAAGCATTTTGAAACCCTTTACATAAATCATTTTAAAATCACCATTTGTTCATCAAAAATATTCATTTACAACTTAAAGGTACGTCCCAACAAATGGACAAAAAGCAAGGTATACGTCGCTAGACACAAAAGCAACCCCAGAATCTCGCTCCTAGCTCTTCAAGCTTCGGAAGCTCACCTAGTCCAACCTGCGACTGGTACCTGTAGGAAAAGCAGCTAGGGGTGAGCGTTTGCTCACCACCACGGATAACAAACTGACTACGGCATACTTAGCAGACAATGCCGGTAACACCAACAACAAACTCAACACCGGGGATCACTGTCCCCAACTCAAGTACTCTGACTGACACACACCCACTGATACTTTCCTCAACCGACTCAACCCTCGAACACGTAATGTAGACCTGACCCAACGATTGACGACCTCCTCCAAAGACACGACAGACAACCACGCAACACCAAAGATCACAAAGGATCGCACACCAAAAAAGATCACAAAGGATCGCACACCAGCTGCTCAGTAACCCATCTCTCTCTCGCCCTTTACCGATCCCAGTTAGGTCAGGCGGTCGAACTGTCGCGCAACTTCTCCCGATCTCAGTCGGAAGGCTAGCCCACAACCTCTCCCCTACCCCCGATCTCATTCGGGTGACTAGCCACACCCGCGCAAACCACGAAACTTCTCCTGACACACAGCCGGGAGGCTAGCCCACAACCTCTCCCCTACCCCCGACCTCTGTCGGGAGGCTAGCCACACCACAAACCTCGCAATCCTTCTCTCGATCCCAGTCGGGAGGCTAGCCCACAACCTCTCCGCTTCCCCTGATCCCAGTCGGGAGGCTAGCCACACCACGCAACTTCCCCGACACAAAGTCGGGTTTCCAACCTCAGGTAACCACAATCACAATCACAAGCAAAGTTCAACAAACAGCAACAACACAGGTTCAACACTCCACATGCACTCATGGCCACCCAAGACACCAACAGTAAAACACGGACTCAACAACCCCACGGGCACTCACGGCCTCCCAAGACACACCAACAATAACTCACGGGCTCAACAACCCCACGGGAACTCACGGACTTCCAAGACACACCAACAGTAACTCACGGGCTCAACAACCCCACGGCACTCACGGCCTCCCAAGACACACCAACAGTAACTCACGGGCTCTCATGGCCACCCAAGACACAACAGTAAAGCACGAGCTCTCATGGCCACCCAAGACACAACAGTAAAGTACGGCTCTCATGGCCACCTAAGACACAACAGTAAAGCACGGGCTCTCATGGCCACCCAACACACAACAGTAAACTACGGGCTCTCATGGCCACCCAAGACACAACAGTAAAGTACAGGCTCTCATGGCCACCCAAGACACAACAGTAAAGTATGGGCTCTCATGGCCACCCAAGACACAAATTACACAATCAACCTCCGGGCATAACCTAAATTTTTAATAAACCTGACTCCCAAAAGTAACCCCGACAATGTCGATCACTCCCAAACTCCCCAATTACTCGACATTGTCGATATTGGACCCGAAAAGGCCCGACTCGCCCGACATGGCGAATCTGCCCGGGTTTTGAAAACGCCCTTCCGGGCCTCCGAAAATTCCCGTTTTCGTTTCTACGGTCTTAGAATAATTCACGGGTTCCTAGGCACTCGACAAAATCGAATTCCGACTTCCGAGTAATTTAATTAGCGTTTCAAGTTTCTAAACCCGTCAATTACAACTTTCACAATTTAATTCCAAATTTCGATCCGGTTGTAGATTAATGATTCGGGGAACGTTCTAAACCACCCGAATACTAAACCCGAGCACCCGAGCACGTGGGCCCTACCCGGCCAACCTTGGCCAAGGGTGCTAGGGCTCAAGTGAGCCCGGCCCACCATGGTGGTGGCCGGCCCTAGCTCCGGCCAGCCACCCCACATGGTGGCCGGAGCTCCCCCCGAGCTCCCGGTCACCGGAAAACGTCCCTCTTCACCCCAAAACGTCTCCAAAACGTCTCCAACGATCCCCCATCCTCAATACAACCCTAAACTACTAGTATTAAACCAAAACCTAATCTTAGAACTTGACAAAACGAAGATCGGTTTGGTGCTTAGCGTAGAGGAAGACGGTGTGAGCTCGATTCTTGGAACGTTGAGACGATCCAATGGTTGAAGCTCATGAATAGTAGCCCAAACCCTAGCTTTTCCTTCTTCTTCTCTCCCTTTCTTCTCTCTTCCTTCTCTTTCTAAAACTAGCTTCTTTTCTCTTTTTTTTTTCTATTTTTTCTAAGTGTTGGCCGACCCCCCCCCCCCTTGGCCTCATCTTTATTTTCCCCCCAAAACCTAACACCACCACTTTTTTGACAAGTGGAAAGGTGGGTCCCACACCTTTTTGGAAGAATATCTAGAAGATATTTTCCAATCAGATTCGCGAAATTCGGATGTTTCGGGCCCCGAACGGGCACTTTTTTCAAGAAATTATGAAACTTCACGGGGTACAAGGAAACGGCTCAACTAAGACCGCTGCGACGACGGCTAAGCTTTTTAGATCCAAAACGGTCCTCGAATGGACCAAAATGTCGCTCGGTTGACTTTTCCAACGAAAAGTCAACATTTCCCAAATTGGTCAGAAAGTTGCCCTGAGTCCCCCGGAACTCACTTTGGTCGATATCGGGGTCAACTTAAGTCTGGTATGACCCGCGGGGTAAAATTTATGTTCATTTAAGTGTCTGCTTAAATTTTTTAAATTTTCCTGTTTTTCGCAGATTTGACTGGCGTTGACCGGGAGTGGTTATTACACATTTGATCTTCATGTGTTCTTGACTTGCCATATAACCCTGTGGTATTCAACCACTCTGTGAGTTGTGGTGCAACCTGTAAACAGGAACACGTTTGCATCAACTAACAATCACAATATCAATTCTGTCACATGTATGATTTTCGATTCATCTTCATTTTAGCTTTAAGCTGATTTTAGGTTTCATCCATAAGAGCATAAACAAAATATGTGTAAATACAAGCCTATGTTATGACCCTGCATGATCGATCGCGTTATGGGATAGGATACGGGCTCGTTAGAAGGGAACCCGAAGACCTTTTGATACAAGCTCAGGATTATCGAGGGAACTCGAGGACCTCGTGGGAGAGACCAAAATATTCTTTATAATTCTTAGTCTACTTTATTCAATATAACCCCTTGGTATATATAACCAAGGAGATTACTTGTTCACCAAGTCCTACTACAATTCTAATTACCAAAACCTACTTAACTTACCAAAACCTAATACAACTCATTAATTAAAAGGAAATACTCTCAAGATAGGACATTAATTAAAAAAAGAAATATAAACCAATATTCAGCCCCAACCCTAGCCGGCGACACCCTTGTGGGGTGCTTATCCCACTCCGTCACTGTCCGTAAGGCCCATAACATCACTCCCCCCTTGCACATGGCGCTTGTCCTCAAGCGCATTAGATGGATTGATGTCCTTTGTATTCGCAGTGGCACCTACGGACTCGTCCTCAATCAAGTTCAGAAACTTTTTTAGTATAAGCCTCTCTCTGCTAATTACCTCTCAAAGTGCCATGACACCAATATGTGTTCCAACAAGAAGCATAGTTGGCTCTTCTGATATTGCAGAGTGCATTGGTCTCTTCAGTGTATGCTTAGAATCCTCCTGCTGATTCAGCGGTGTTGTGTCGGATAAAGAATTGATCCGGACAGCCAAGTCTCCTGCAGAACTGTCCTCCTGACAGGGCTTTGCTTGGCATTGGAGTTGCGCTCCGGATCTGGTGGTAGTGGCTGTCGGAGCTGGTGGTGGTTGCTGCCGGCCAGCCGGGGCTGAGATCGCCTCCTGTGGAGGTGCGGACAGCGCACGAACCTGCAGCGCACGAACCTGCAGCGCCAATTCCTCTAGCTCTCGCCGATCAGCTTCACTCCTTTGTCGATCAGCTTCAATTTTCAGCTTATCAGCTTTATATTCGGCCATGAATGCTAGAACTTGCTGTTGAAACGATTGCTCTTGGTCCACAACGCGTGGCTCTGATACTAATATGTTATGACCCTGCATGATCGATCGCGTTATGGGATAGGATACAGGCTCGTTAGAAGGGAACCCGAAGACCTTTTGATACAAGCTCAGGATTATCGAGGGAACTCGAGGACCTCGTGGGAGAGACCAAAATATTCTTTATAATTCTTAGTCTACTTTATTCAATATAACCCCTTGGTATATATAACCAAGGAGATTACTTGTTCACCAAGTCCTACTACAATTCTAATTACCAAAACCTATTTAACTTACCAAAACCTAATACAACTCATTAATTAAAAAGAAATACTCTCAAACTAGGACATTAATTAAAAAAAGAAATATAAACCAATATTCAGCCCCAACCCTAGCCGGCCACACCCTTGTGGGGTGCTTATCCCACTCCGTCACGGTCCGTAAGGCCCATAACAGCCTAACATCAGATTAGTAATATGTGTTGAATCCTAAAACAAAATATGGATTTGAAATAACATAGATGTCAAAGCATTACTATAATAACAGCTACATGTTAAAAAAATAATTTTCTCATAATTTTCAATCTTCATAACCTATTTCTATAATGATGACAATGATGTCAATCTGATGTCAAGATGTGAAGACCAACACCACATTAAAACTACATGAAATAACAAATGAAGAATAAAAAAATACGCTTTGTTGGCTAAATGGGGAGTTCGTTACTTGAGCAGATATGACTTGGACAGTTTCTGGGGGAAGTGGTGCTCGATCATTCATGCTTGGAGCATCTTCTTGTACAACAGCATCTAACACATGTCAAAGTAATATTTAATGTTCATAAAGACTTAACATTTATAAAGAAATATAATTAGGACTCTAACCTTGGTTTTCATCTTGTTGTAATTTTTTCAACTGTTTCCGCTTCCTATCTTTTTCTTTTCTTGCTTCACTGGCTGCTCTTTTTTTTTCAAATATTGGTGCAAGTGAGTCATTAGCCCCTCTAACATTGAAAGTTGGCGGCAAATTTTTAGTCGCTGATGAAGCTTTTCTCGTTGGTTTTGGTTTTGGTTTCATGGTGTCCCCATAATCTTTCTTCGTGCAGCTTCTCCTGTTGTGTCCACTATTCCCACACTTGCTACATGTAATGACAATCCTCTTTCTTGACCAAGTCGTCTTTCCATTCTTCTGCATCCGTCCTTTTCTCTCCATGACGCTCTTAATTCGCCTCGTCCTTGGTCTTCCGGGTTGCTTCCGGACAATAGGAGGTTGTACCAACTCCTCCTCAGCTATGCCTTTTATGCATTCTCTCATTCCTTCAATTGGATGAATTTTCCCCTCATATATCTTTTTAAATGTCACAATGCTATAGTGCTCATGTATCAACTCCCTTGGATCACCTCTATCCAATATAATTGCAGCGACTCCATGCTTGCAAAGGATTCCACTCAACTGCCATTCCAAACAGGAACACGTTTGAGCATGAAGATTCACAACATATGTATTGAACTTCTTTGTGACCTCGAACAATTCCATGGTACCGCGCTCGACTGGACATCTTGTCCCTTCTGTCAAGATGACCTCAAATCTATCGAGGATTCTAGGGCAGATATAACTCTCTACTTCATGTATCATGGTGCCTTTCAGGTATAACCATCTCATTAATTTTTTCCTGTAGAATTCTAAGAAACTCAATATGGGCTTATCTCGACCCTTTCTAATCCATACATTGAACGACTAACATATATTGTTTGTCTGAGCTGCACATTTAGCATCATATTTGAAGTACGCCTTGCACCAATTCTGTGGTGGCCTCTCTCGCAACCACATAAACGCCTTTTCATTAACCACCTTCACTTCCTCCATTACCTCCTTGAACATTTCTACGGTAGTTGCATGAAAACATCTCCACAACAACTTCTTCAATTCAAGCGATTTGAACTGTTTGTACCAATTCTCATATAAATGGCGCATAAAATGGCGATGTTCAACTTCAGAATGGTCATTAAGCACTTCAATTAGCTCCTGAAATTTAGAAATTCAAACAATTAGTAATGACACTTTGTACCAATTAAGTCTTAGACTAATATATGAAATTTAAATTATCGAAAACATGATGTTCTAACCTTTTGCTTGTCAAACATAAAAACGAAGACCTTGTCGTCAACCCCTCCAAGGTCTGCAATAAGTTCTTCTACAAAACACCTCCACCAGCCCTTGGTCTCCTGTTCCACCACTGCTAGTGCAAGGGGGAACATTCCGTCGTTTGCATCCCTAGCAACTGCTGCCAGTACGATGCCACCATAATGTGATTTGAGATGACAACCATCTACACCTATAAATGGACGTCACCCTTTCAAAAATCCCGTTTTCTATGCACCATACCTGACATATACTCGCTCAAACCGAGGAGGTTGTTCGTCATTCACCATTACGGTGAATCTTGAGTCTGGATTACTCTTCATCACCAGTTCGCCGTATTTCTTCAGCATCCCATATTGAAGTCCGTCCTCTTGAAACTCCAACTTCTCAGCCTTTTTCAATACACGTTGCACCTTATGAATAGTGAAGTCAATCTTCAAGTCATCTCTTATATCACCATGTAAGGTAGTTATATTGATGTCCTTATTCTTCTGTATATGGGAATTGTACTTACAATCAGTTACACAGTTTACAAAACTTAAGTAACAATATTTTACTTTAGTTTATGATAAATATTTAGAAATTATATGAGTGACTGCTTACATGTGTGCTAGTGCAGTGTCAGTTATGTTAAGCCCAATTTTCTTCGCTTTACATGCATGCTTGGCTCGAAAATTTGTAATTTGTAAGCATCCATGGGCTTTATTCAACCCACACCAAATGTAAAAGGTACACCCAGGCGCCTTGCATACAACACCTATTCCTTGGTTTTTCTGATTCCGTGTGTAACCATAAATGAAGCATTTCTCCGCGTCGTAGTTTTGTAGTACTATTCGAAACCAAGCAGCAGTCTCAAATGTGTCTCCTAATGCAAGTTCAATATTTTGTAGTTCGGATTTTGTATCCCACATCCGAGGCTCCCTCTCTAAACTTGATGCAAAACCAGCCCTCCATTCATCGGCAATTTCCTTCTCACATTCGAAGTCCTCATCCATCTCCTCATTACATGAACTACCTTCTGAAGTTGGTTCCACTACATCCTCATTATACTCTTCATCCTCACCATTTTCCTCTTCTTTGTCATCAGCTACATCACTCACATTATCATCAGAATCTGAACCATCATCATGATCTTCGATCAATGCTTCTTCGAAAGTCTCCGCTTCTCCCATATTCTCATCGTCAGAAGGCTCATCCACTAATCTTCGTGATAAATCTTCCCCCGAACAATCTATATTTCATATTCACATTAAAATTAGATGTAAAGGACATATCAAATGTAAACTGCAAGCAAAGACGCAATGATGGCAGGTAGTACCTATTGGGTCTCGAGGTACGGTTGGAGATGAACCAACTCGCAACGGAAAAACAATGAAAACCAAGAGACTATTAAAACCATGAAACAACTAACAAGGAATGGATTCACAAGAGAAAAATTCAGCACTTTTTCTTACCAAAACAAGAACACCGGGTAACGAATGATTGGGCTTGAGTCTCTAAGACGCCTACGTATCCACATGGGAATCAAAGCCACGTAGGTCTTCTCTTTGAGGACTCAAGAACACAAAAATGGAGGTGGAAGCTTGCCAAACCCGAAATTGCAAGGGAAGAGGGAGAGAAGTTGTATTTCCTATTCTTGTCTTGTGTTTGTTATGTTGAAAAAAGATGACTTAAACATAACAAACCCCATACTTGTCCAACTAAAGGCATGAGACAAGTATGGTGTCAAGTAAGGTGTAAATAGGACAAAGTATGGCAAGACAAGATTGGGTTAGGTGGTGAATCACCAACACCTTAATCCTTGTCTTGCTTACTTAGTACTAATTAATCAAGACTTGATTAATTAGTTCCATGGGCCTTGGTTGCATGGGCCTCTTGGAACATGGCCCGTGGCCATTTCCAACGAGGTCCCGTGATTCGCTCATCGCCTCCAAGCCTTCCATACCGGAAATGTCCAACATTATCCGACGCTATCAATCCCAAGACTCCAAGCCTTTTCTCGATCCGTAAAGTCCTATTCACTTACGGGCACATGACCCAAAACCCAGTTTCGGTCATGTCCCGAGACAACTTTCTTTTGGCCATTCTCCATAAATGTGTCAATGAGTTTCATCCTCCGGTGTGACCCTTAGGTTTATACATGTCAATAGATCAACGTAAAATCCCATTTTACTTGATCCTATTTAAGTGGCAACTAACAAGACTTTAGTATTGCCTGACACTGCATAACGAATCGACCCTGTCGATTCTAACCTTTCCGTCGTCCCTGTCATTATCCTTTTATCTCTGATATCCTGATTGAGATAAGGCATAGAGCCGTCATCCTTATTATTCTCAATTACTGTTACTTGATATGTGAGATGACTGATTATATGATACCCAGTATCATGTGCATCGCCATGCTATTCTTTCAGTCACTCTCGATAAAGCGGCCGAGAACCGATATCTTTCTCATACCTCAGTATGAGGGATAAATCCCTTAGCCATCTTTTGTGTCACTCATGTAGCCCGCCCCCAAGCCAATCTTGGCCGTTATGGAAGCCCTGTTACGGACAACGTTAGGCTCAGGTCAAACTCAGTTGTTGACTACATAGCAATCACAAAGACTCCTTGGTCTAAGGATACATGACAAGCTACGACAATGAATATGTTCATGACTTGATCTATGGCACATATTCATGTCGGGTCGTCCAATATCATGTCCCACATGATATCTATGATCAGACTCCGGAATCCCATTCCAATGACTAACAGAACGTAAGCCATAAAGAGCCATCTTTCATACTAGTCGCTTCTAGTGAAGCTTTGTTGACTAGGGACCCATCGAGTGTGATCTATCTCGATCTATGGTTCTATTCGCATTGTGGGCATAGATCAGAGCACACATCGATATATTACTGCAACACATAAGTAATATAAAGCCGCTTTAATTTTATTGCTAACGATGATATATACATTTGGACATTTAGGATTGGGAAGGGGAGGGAGAGAAAATTGTGTTTTATTTTCTTGTCTTGTGTTTGTTATATTGTAAAAAGATGACTTAAACATAACAAACCCCATACTTGTCCAACTAAAGGCAATGGACAAGTATGATGACAAGTAAGGTGTAAATAGGACAAAGTATGGCTAGACAAGATGGGGTTAGGTGGTGAATCACCAACACCTTAATATTTGTCTTGCTTACTTAGTACTAATTAATCAAGACTTGATTAATTAGTTCCATGGGCCTTGGTTGCTTGAGCCTTTCATGGGCCTCTTGGAACATGGCCCGTGGCCATTTCCAACGAGGTCTCGTGATTCGATCATCGCCTCCAAGCCTTCCATATCGGAAATGTCCAACATTATCCGACGCGATCAATCCCAAGACTCCAAGCCTTGTCTTGATCTGTAAAGTCCTATAGCCGTCATCCTTATTATTCTCAATCACTGTTCATTGATATGTGAGATGACTGAATATATGATACCTAGTATCATGTGCATGGCCATGCTATTCTTTCAGTCACTCTCGATCAAGCGGTCGAGAACCGATATCTTTCCCATACCGTAGTATGAGGGATAAATCCCGTATCCGTCTTTCGTGTCACTCATGTAGTCCGCCCCCAAGCCAATCATGGTCGTTATGGAAGCCCTGTTACGGACAACGTTAGGCTCAGGTCAAACTCAGTTGTTTACTGCATAGCGATCACAAAGACTCCTTGGTCTAAGGATACATGACAAGCTACGACAATGAATATGTTTGTCACGCCCCAATTTCAGTAAACCGAACTCAGGACGTGAACCTTTAAAATTATAAAACATTTGAAACCTTTTTGATTAAATCACTTTAAAATCACCATTTCTTCAACAAAATAATATTTACAACTTAAAATACGTCCCAACAAGTGGACGAAAGGATGGTATCCGACGCTAGACTCAAAATAAACCTAGAATCCAGCTCCTAGCTCTTCAAGCTTCAGAAGCTCACCTAGTCCAACCCGCGACCGGTACCTGTAGGAAAAACAGCTAGGGGTGAGCGTTCGCTCACCACCACGGATAACAGACTGACTACGGCATAATTAGCAGACAATGCCGGTAACACCAACAACCAACTCAACATCGGGGATCACTATCCCCAAACTCAAGTAACCCGACTGACACCCACACACTGATACTTTCCTCAACAGACTCAACACTTGGACTTGTAATGTAAACCCGACACAACTATCGACGACCTCCTCCAAGGACATGACAGAAAGACTACGCAACGCCAAACAAGATCACAAAGGATCGCATACCAAACAAGATCACAAAGGATCGCATATCAGCTGCTCAGTAACCTCCCTCAAGCCCTTTACCAATCTCAATCAGGTCAGGCGGTCGACCTATCGCAATTCCTCGACACAAAGTCGGATCAGGCTGTCGACCTATCGCAATTCATCGACACAAAGTCGGATCAGGCTGTCGACCTATCGCAATTCATCGACCCAAAGTCGGATCAGGCTGTCGACCTATCACACTCACAACCCCAAACCACACACGCGCGGCCAGGACCCCTTTGTTGTCGGGCGGGCCCCCTACCCCGTCTGAACATGCAGACGCGTGTGCTCGTGGACCCCCGTTTCATGAAGCGGGCCCCCAACCTCAGGTAACCACAATCACAATCACAAGCAAGTTCAACAAACAACAACAACACAGGTTCAACACTCCACAGGCACTCATGGCCACACGAGACACCAACCGTAAAACACGGACTCAACAACCCCACAGGCACTCACGGCCTCCCAAGATACACCAACAGTAACTCACGGGCTCAACAACCCTACGGGCACTCACGGCCTCTCAAAACCACCGACAGTAACTCACGGGCTCAACAACCCCACGGGCACTCACGGCCTCTCAAAACCACCAACAGTAACTCACGGGCTCAACAACCCCACAGGCACTCACGGCCTCCCAAGACACACCAACAGTAAAGACACGGGTTCAACAACCCCACGGGCACTCACGGCCTCCTGAGACACACCAACGGTAAAGACACAGGTTCAACAACCCCACGGGCACTCATGGCCACCCAAGACACCAACAGTAAAGACACGGGTTCAACAACCCCACGAGCACTCACGGCCTCCCGAGACACACCAATGGTAAAGACACGGGTTCAACAACCCCACGGGCACTCATGGCCACCCAAGACACCAACAGTAAAGACACGGGTTCAACAACCCCACAGGCACTCACGGCCTCCCAAGACACACCAACAGTAAAGACACGGGTTCAACAACCCCACGGGAACTCATGGCCACCCAACACACAACAGTAAAGTACGGGCTCTCGTGGCCACCCAAGACACAACAGTAAAACACGGGCTCTCATGGCCACCCAAGACACAAAATACACAATCAACCTCCGGCATAACCAATGTCTCCAACAGTCCTAATATCAACAGTTTCACAATCAACCTCCGGGCATGGTCATATGCCTCCAGTACTCCTAATCTCAATAAGTTCGCAATCAACCTCCGGGCATGGTCATATGCCTCCAGTAATTCTACTAACGCTAAGTTCTCTGCTCCTACGACACTACTAAGTGTCACATGCATTTCCAATATTCGCTACGTTCCCGTATCATACCTTTCTAACATTCGATAAATCTACTTAACCCACGACACCCCAGTGTCACATGCATTTCTACTGTTAACTTTCCCTAGTCAGGGCCGAGATCCGGCTACTTTTTCCTACCTCGTGCGTGTTCTCCAAAAGCCAAACAACAAGCTCCGGCGTGATCTCAGTCACTCGCCTAGCTTTCCTTTCCCTCGGTCTGCAACACGATCTAATAAGAACACGATTTTAAATACTTATAAGCTCGCAGACATAAACTGGAATTCAGTAAACTCGACGCCCAAAAGTAACCCCGACAATGTCGATCACTCCCAAACTTCCCAATTACTCGACATTGTCGATAAAGGACCCGTAAAGTCCCGATTCGCCCGACATGGCGAATCTGCCCGGGTTTTGTAAATGCCCTTCCGGGGCTCCGAAAATTCCCGTTTTCATTTCTACGGTCCTAGAATAATTCAAGGGTTCCTAGGCACTCGACAGAATCGAATTCCGACTTCCTAGTCATTTAACTAAGGTTTAAAGTTTCTAAACCCGATAATTACAACTTTTCCAATTTAATTCCAAATTTCGATTCGGTTATGGATAAATGCTCCGGGGAACGTTTTAAACCACTCGAACACTAAACCCGAGAACCCGAGCACGTGGGCCCCACACGGCCATAATGGGAAAATTCCCTTTTTGCCCCAAAACGTTCCTAACGAACCCCAAACCTCAACCATTCATCTTTAAACCAATTCTAACCAAAACCTAACCATAAACAAATCGTTTAAACTCAAACCCTAAATTTCAAACGTACCAAAACGAAAATCGGTTAGGTGCTCACCGTAGAGAATGACGGTGTGAACTCGATTCTTCTATCGTTGAGACGATCCACCGGTCGGATGATCGAGAAATCGCCAAACTCCAAAACACCCCCTTCTCTTTTCTCTCTTCTTCTCCTTCCCTTTCTCTCTCTATTTTCTCTCTCCCTTTATTCCTTTTTTGCACAAATGGCCGAGCACTCCCTTTTGCTCCCTTTTGTTTTGTTTAAAAAAAAGACAACTAATACTTAAATTGCAAAACTATCCATCATGTGGTCTTGTCTTGTTTTGTCCAATAAACCTAACACCACCACATTGGTGACATGTGGCAAGTGGGTCCCATCCGTTTTTGGAAAATATCTTCTAGATATTTTCCAATCAGATTCGCGAAATTCGGCCGTCTCGGGCCCTGAACGGGCACTTTTTCCAAGAAATTACAAAACTTCACGGGCTGCAAGGAAACGACTCAACTAAGACCGCTGGGACGACGGCTAAGCTTTTTGGATCCAAAACGGTCCTCGAATGGACCAAAACGTCGCTCGGTTGACTTTTCCTACGAAAAGTCAACATTTCTCAAATTGATCAGAAAGTTTCCCTGAGTCCCTCGGAACTCACTTTGGTCGATAGCGGGGTCAACTTACGTCCAGTATGACCCTCGGGGTCAACTTTAGGTTCATTTAAGTGTCAGTCGAAATTTTTTAAAATTTTCCTGTTTTTCGCAAGTTTGACTGGCGTTGACCGGGAGTGGTTATTAAAATGTTCATGACTTAATCTATGGCACATATTCATGTCGGGTCGTCCAATATCATGTCCCACATGATATCTATGACCAGGCTCCGGAATCCCATTCCAATGACTAACATAACGTAAGCCATAAAGAGCCATCTTTCATACTAGTCGCTTCTAGTGAAGCATTGTTGACTAGGGACTCATCGAGTGTGATCTATCTCGATCTATTGTTCTATTCGCATGGTGGGCATAGATCAGAGCACACATCGATATATTACACCAACACATAAGTAATATAAAGACGCTTTAATTTTATTGCTAACGATGATATATACATTTGGACATTTAGGATTGAACTACGGGCACTAAGACTAATAGTACTTACCACTCATTTGTTTGTTTTTTTGGTCTAAATTTAATACAAAACAGTCCCTTAATTCAGAAAAATATGACTCTGGAAATCACAGCTCTCTCTCATTCTAAAGATTTCAGATGGATGAACCAACTTCAAATTATTACATAAAATTAAGCAATGTGGGTGTTTTTGTAGATAGTTTAATAATTAACTTTACGTTAGCAAAAATGAAAAAGATAATAATGAATAATTCTTATGCCGTTTGACATAAACTACCCAAATTCCCCACACACAAAAATATGGAAAAAATTGACATGTTTTGAGATGAACTGCTTCAGATCATACAAAAATTGGAAATTTCCATCACACAGGCGTCTATGATGAATCACAAAAATTTAGAGTAAAACAAAACACACATGACAAAAATTTTGAACCCTAATTCACATTCAACCAAATTACACCAGCAAATCCACCAAATTATAGCAGCTAAATGATGAATGGAACCCTAATTTTACATTCAAAGGTACAACAAACTCACCCAAAGTTCACGAAACAGAAAAAAGCAAAACGAAATCAATTGATTTGTCAACTAAGTTCATCTTTTGAACCCGAAACCTACCCCCGAACAGAAATACATACCTCCAGCTTCTTCTTCGGCCACTTTTCTTCCTCCAATGACCGCCAGCCCGCCTCCGTTCGTTCCCTCCTTCAAGTCGCTGATGTCGCTGATGTCGAGCTGTAGAATGGAACAGAATCGCTAATGTCGAGCTGTAGCACAATGGTAAAGTGACGATTCAACTAGTAAATGACGGTAGGTTTTACTCGAGGGTAATCTCGACTTCTAGTATTGCAAATTCACTGTTCCGTTAATTTGAACAGTAAATGATAGGTTTAAAAAAACGAAAGTTCAGGACAGGATTTGAAACGAAAGGTGAGGAGGGTTTAGGATATGAATTTAACGTAAAGTTGGGGGTTGGGAATGATAATTATCCCAAAAAACAATCACATATATTTGGGCGTCCGTAAAACCAGCATAGTTTGCACCATCGTCGTGCTTACTTGAAAATGTTTCGCACCGTCGTTACACGACATAGTTGCTCAAATTTGTTTCGCACCGTCGACGTAGTTGCTTGAAGTTGTTTCGCACCGTCGACGTAGTTGCTTGAAGTTCTTTCGCACTGTCCTTATGAGGCGTAGTTGCTTGAAACCTTTTGCATCGTCATGTGACGTAGTTGCTTAAAGTTGTTTCGCATTGTCGTTATGCGATTTGCATGAAGAAATTTTGTCCCCACGTGGTGTAATTGCTCGAATCTGAATCGTACGTCCGTAAAATCAAGGTATGAGCCAATGGCTCCAGATCTTCTTAGGCTTTAAAAAGCCGTTATTGGGTATCTTCCCATTTGTCACCTCCACCCTTTATTTAATTTTAAGCCCATAAGATGACGTGTATTCCTGCTATGGCCCATATGCAGACGTGTATCCTGCTATGGTACACGTGTAGATGTTCAGTCCTATACGTGAGGGGGAGTGTTGAAAAAAAAAATCTTAGACTTCGGCAATAACAACACAGTGGTGACACAACAACATGAAGTTGAAATATGAAATTTATTCTTCGTCCACGTACAAGACTCGTTATCCGACTTGCACGTGAGGGGGGTGCTAGAGTTTAGATTATTTTCAGTTTAAAAGTATTTCTTATTCTAGTTAAGTTAGGTTTCCTACGTTGTTTAGTAATAGTATTTCCTATTTCGTAAAGAGTTAATCTCTATATAAAAGATGCTCTCATTGTATTGAAACACCAAGATTAAGTATCATCAATAATATTTTCAGAATTTTTCAAATTGCATCTTAACTCAATAAGAATTCCAAGCAACTGAGACAAACAACAGATAATGTTATGAAGAACTGAAAACAAAAATAGAAAAGCATACCAGTTCGGTTCCAGAATTTGGAACCTGTTGAGCAACAGTCTTTAGCATTTGCTTTGCTGATACTTTTGATGTATTGTTATAGTCAGCAAAAGCTTTCGTTTGAGGATGAAAAGGATTCGATGTAGACCTAAAATGATCATGTGAAGCAAGAGAATGGGTCTTAATTAACTTCCAAATTTTGGGGTCAAGATACACAAGAAATCAATAATTAAACAATGCTACCTTTACCATTAATGGTGGCAATGAATAACTACCTCTTTTTCAGTCCTTAGGAACCAAAACTCATTTCTTCTTGAAAATAATCTCGTTTCCTTGACAAATAATCCCAGAAGGTCATTTTACGAAACAAAATATCAACGAAACTGTACTGGCAGATTTATTATACTCCATGAACCACACTTTGATTGTCCACCACTATCAAATTGATCATTCCATTATTTCTCCGCGGATGTTTTCTGCTCCATGTGCAAATGCTAAATGAATCTGATATTGCTATTTACCAACAAATAATTAATCATAGCTAGGGATCATGTTAGAACAACCAACACTTGAAATATTAGCAAATGCAAGCAACATACCTAATTTAAGGTTAAACTGGTATCAAGCAGTGCCTAAATAGCGACCATGAGTTGATTGGAAACGCAACATTTTTCAACTTGTTACACTTCCATTATTTCTCTACCTTTTATACTCCAGAATATCATATAAAAGACTCAACACCTAAACAAAGATCGAACAAACCCAAATATCCCAAGTTAACTAAGACATAGTGAAAGACCAGCATCAATCATCAAATAGAGGCCTTCAAAACACCAATAATAGGATCAACTTCACCACATAGAAGCAATATTAAATAAACAACAAAAACTATCCTGGGAAGAACGTCCTTCACATTTTTAAAGCAAAAAAAGACATTTTAACAACATTCACAAGATAGTACCCACGATCAAATGTTTCATAAAAAGAAATTAAGACCAATTGAAATTGTAGATAATGAATAGTCAAATATCAATCAATCTGAGTCAACACGAGATTCAAATTGAACATATACTTGAACATTTTCTAGGCAACCAAACAGAAAGATACTGATGGGATTGCTTCATATAGGACTCATCTAGACCTTGAGCTTGCCCTTTCTCTATGGCTAATTTTGCAGAAAGCAGTAGTTCTGGCACTGCTAAAAATACATGCATCAAAAATCTATGAGGATCCAATAACTCAAAAGGTAAAAAGGAATAATAACACTTTTGATTAATCTTATACCTGAAACAGCAACTTGTTCATGGAAATAAAATTTGAGAAGTGGAACTAAAGTTAGAGCAACCTTCACCGTACAAGGGACCTTTTGGTCAATGCCAAACTGTAAAAATGCAAGTTTGATGTGCCATGACCAACCTGATCAATCCAGGGAAAGAATCACTCCTTTAATTCATCAGCATAGCAATAAAGCATATTACAAGCAGAAGCTTTTTCCTCCAGCGTGCTAGTTTTAACCCCTATTCTCTTGATTGTCTCCATACATGTAGGGAGTAAGTTCCCAATAAATGAACAATTTATACTGAATGAAAACCTAAAAACATAGCACAACCAACAAGTCCTAAAATGGTCAACTATGGCTTCCATCACCAAATGAATGTAACATAAAACTAAGAATTACAAGCACAAAATGTCCAACCCAAAATAAAATGCTAGTGTACCTCAGAAATGTAGTAAGGAAAAATGCACTTGTTACCATACAAAGAAAATAATTTCTATAATGCGTGGCAGCATCCTCATGTACATTTTAGGAATTGAAAATCACAGACCTTTCATCATCAGATTCATCAATTTTATTGTCAGAATCGGCAGACTGAAGCAGAGGAGGCATAACAAAACTAATGTAACTTGTAATTGGATCATCTGTCTCCAGTTGAGATGCTTGCAATGACATAAGCACTTCCATTACCTAGAAATATAAAGCTTCCAACTAAAATCAGCCAAAAAGGATCGCCGATCCCTCCTCCTCCCCTTGAGAGAAAAGTCGACGGCTCTAAGCCTAAAGTGGATGAAATGAACATCATTATAAATGAAATTTGATAACATATATATCGAATAAAAAACAATGATAGAGGTAAAGCAAAAATGTGAAGTTTAGCACACTCAAAATTAAAAAAATAAGTTCAGTTTCTAAAGATAGACCAAGTATAAATTCAAAACTATGAGCCTCACTACAAAAGTATTGAATTTGAATAACCCCAAACAAGCTAGCAAAAATCGAAGAGAACCACCCAAACATAAGAAAATGAACTATCCAAGGATTAAACATAGCACTATGTACCTGCTTAGCATCATCCCTGAATTTTTCCTTTCCAACAGCCATTAAAACCAAACTAATGAACTCCATGGATTTAGCGCGAAGCATGCGATTAGATTTATCAGTTGCCTGTTTCAATACAAGGCATAACCCCGTCATAGTACTTTAGGAAGTGATCCTGCAGATACGTCAGACCGATAAATAATAAAACCAAAAATTAATAATGTAAGCACAATTTGTAAGTATACCTGAGATGATGCCAGAGCAGTCAGAGCTCCCTCTTGCGCCATTTGTTTCCCATAATGCATAAGAAATAAATGCCTCAGTATACGTCTCTAATGAAAATGATGTGCGATGTGTACATATGACACCTTTACAAGTTGAAGCAATTTGAGCACAAATATCTGGAGTGCAATTCGCACACAAGATAAGCATGTGCCTATCAATAGGAAAACAAAATCTTACTTTGTGTTCATTATTTATCAGAGGGGGTGCTCATTAGTTACTGTTAGCGTGCACTCTAAGCCATATATTTCCAACTCCTTTTTACACCAACTAGTGTAAGAAAAACTTATCCACATGATGCAACTTATCCGGCTCATAGACACCCTACGTCTTTTCTGCTTTCTCTTTTCTTGTTTTTCTTTGGTATATGTAATCTTTCGGGTTTTGGTCTCCCTTGTTGGGATCATCAACCTCTCTCTTCATAAATACGATTTTAGCAGATCAAAAAAACTATTAGGGTAATTAAAAGATCAAGAGACATATAAGGTATTACTAAACCTGTACTCTAGGATTCCGAATATCATCCATAGCTGCAGTTAGTGCTGGGAGAAGTTGTAGATGGTACTGAACTTGCAAAGCTGGACCCAAATCTGTTGACAACTGCCCAATAGCATTAATAGATGCCCATATTACACGGGGGTGCAAAAATAGAATTATCAATATAAAAGACATAAAAAGGCCTTAATTTTCAAGACAGACTTCCAAAAAACTTTTGATAGAGTCAGTTGGAGTTATGTGCTTCAAATTCTATAGAAAATGGGCTTTGGACCTAGGTGGAAAATGTGGATGTTATCTTGCTTTACAACCTCAGTTTCAATTCTAATAAATGGCTCCCCCAACAAAGATTTTCATATCTCTAGAGGCCTTAGACAAGGGTGTGCCCTCTCCCCTTTGATTTTTGTCTTGGCTGTTGAAGGCCTAAACCAGATTATGAAAGCTTGCACACAGAATAATCTCTTCCATGACATCAAATCATCTCTAAATGGCCCTGTGATCTCACATTTACAGTTTGCAGATGATTCAATATTTTTTATAGAAGCTATTCCAGATCAGGTCAGGTGTCTCAAATTAGCACTAGCTATGTTCCACTCAGCTTCAGGGCTTACTGTAAACTATGACAAATCTCAGATAATTCCCATGAATCTCTCAGAAGGTGAGGAGTTGATCATAGGCTCCATACTTAATTGTCCAGCTTCCTCCCTCCCAATATTCTATTTGGGATTTCTTCTGGGAGCCAATCCTAAAAGAATTCGAACTTGGGATCCCATTGTCCTTAAATTCAAATAAGCATTGGGCCTTTGGCAAGCAAAGCTACTATCCTTTGGGGGCAGGATCACATTGATCAAATCAACTCTGGGAGCACTTCCACTCTATTACTTCTCAATTCTAAGGGCTCCAAAAGCAGCGATCAAGACTATGGAAAGATGGCAAAGACAGTTCTTATGGCATGGAAAGATATCTGGAAAAGGCTGCTGCAAGGTTAATTGTGGAAAGGTCTGTAAATCTAAAGAGGATGGAGGTTTGGGAATCAAAAAGCTCTCTTCTATGAACCTCGCTTTATTGGCAAAATAGTGGTGGAGGTTTGCATTAGAACAAAATGCTTTGTGGAAGCAAGTCATCTGTGCAAAATTTGGTTGGGGATCCAATGAATGGGACCTGTCTAACTTCACTGAAGTAGGATCCCCAAGCTTCTTATCTCACATTCTTAACTTGATCAAGGATCCTAGATTTGAGGAGTACTTTGGCTCTAAAGGCCTTCACTGGAAAGTTGGAAATGGGGAAAGGGTCTTTTTCTGGCTTGACTCTTGGTGGGGGGATACTGCCTTAAAACATTTATTCCCAAGGCTATTTGTTCTATCACAATCCAAACAAATGATGGTCTCAGAAGCTTGGAATGGCTCTTCTTGGGATCTTGATTTCTCTAGAACTCCTAGAGGAAGGGCTGAACAAGACTGGTTATCCTTCTCATCAATTCTCAATGGTATTATTCTTGCAGATCATGAAGATGTTTTAGTCTGGTTTTGGGATCCTAAAGGTTTTACTGTCAAAAAACTCTATCAAGTCCTGGAACATCAAGGATCTCAATCCCCCTCAATCTCTGCTTGGAGCAACCTACTTTGGATTCCTGGAATTCCTCCCAAGATCTCTGCCTTTTCTTGGCTGGCATGCCATGAAGCAATCCCTTCTAAATGATTTATGGAAGCCAGAGGCCTTTCTCTATCTCTGCAAGATTTATTGTGCTCCTTTTGTCTTTGGGACCTTGAAGATGAAAACCATATCTTATTACACTGTCCAAGAGCCTGGCAAGTTTGGTGCTTATTGGCTAATCGGTGGGGATCTGTGGTGGTTATCTCTGGCTCAGTACATTCCTTTCTCATCTCTTGGCCTTCTCTGTAGAAGAGAAAATTCAAAGCCAATTGGATCCAGTTATTTCAGCTCACACTTTGGCATATTTGGTTAGCTAGAAATGTGTTGTTCTTCAGAGGTGAATCCTCTTCTGCAGAAGTTATCTTCCAAAAAATTGTTCAACAATCTTATTCTTGGGAATGGACTACTTTCCACAAAGCTAAGAAATATTTCCCTGTCAACAATTGGTTACTCTCCCCCAAACAGTTGCTTAGAACGGAAATTGCTCAGTCCTGCTCCTGGTGCTCCTTGAGGTGGTTTCTTCTGGTTTTGGGTTGGGGTTCTAGGGTGGTTTGTGGGTGGTTCTGGTGAGTGTGGTGAGTTGTGAGGTTCTTTTTTTGTTTCTTTGGGTTGCTTCTCATGTTTTTTGTGTGGTTAGTCTGCTCTCTAGGCTTTGGTGTGTGGGTAGTTCACTTGTTAGGTTGAGTGTTTGTTTTGCTTGCCTTGCTCTTTGTTTGCTTGGTGTGTGCATGCCCTCCTTTTCTTGCTCTGGTTCACTCTAGCCATTGCATTCTCTTAAGGCTTTCATGCAGCTCAGCATCCCTTGCTTCTAATTCAGTTGGTTCATCACATTGTCCAGCAACACTTTTCGCTCAGAAGCTCAAGTTTTGGCGTCTACAACAAATCAGTTGAGGATGAGTTCCACTAGCAGCTCTCACACAACTAGGGATTGCTCTTGGTCTTCCAATCTGCAACATAGAGTTTCATCTTCAATTGGAAATTCAGCAACTCAAGTCATCATTCTTAGCTTCATTTTCGATCATCCTTACCACTCTGCATCCAATTTGGAAATTCAGCAACTCAATCATCATTCTCAGCTTCAAGATCAATCAATACTAACACTCTGCATCAGACCATTCTCATTTTTACTTCTGCTTTTACTCATCTCACCCCCTAGCCTTGTATATTTGGGGGCTTTCATTTCACTACCCTCATGTTTGGATCATTTTATTGTTTTGTTTGGTCTCCTTTTGGGTTTGGTTTTTGTTGTTGGCCTTTAGAAGACATCTTTGTACTCCTCTTTAACCTCAAAAGAGGTTTTAATATATTCTTGTCTTGCTGATCAATATATATATATATATATAGGGTAGCTATCCAGTAAAAACCATCCTTATTGTGCAAACTACGAACCAATCTAAGCCACAGGATGCGGTCAAAGTGACGTCAGTAGAGCGCGCGCGATGCTGACACGTGGCAGATTCGCGCGCGCCTCTGCCCGCGCGCGTGAGCGTGTTGACCACGCGCGCGCACGGTGCTAATAGTTTGGCGCGCACAGTGCTAATAGTTTAGCACAGTGCCAAACTATTAGCACCGTGCGCGCCACGTGTCAGCATTGTGCGCGCGCGCCCACGTGTCAGCACCTGGTGAGTTCGTAGTTTGCACAATAAGAGGTGGTTTGTATTTGATACCAACCCTATATATATATATATACGGGTGCAATCAGGTGCGAACGTGCGAACCTGCTTGTGCAGTGTATCTGCTTTGCGGAAATAGTGGTATCGGTTTGCGGTGTTTTCGCAAACCATATTTTTCTCAAGATAAATGTTTTTTTTTCAAACTTCTTTTCCGCAAACTGGGATGCTTATTTCCGCAAACCATATTCGCTATTTCCGCAAACTAGATACACTATTTTCGCAAACCATATATTTTCTCAACATAAAAATGCTGTTTTTTCAAACTTTTTTTTTACCGCAAACGGGGATGCTTATTTCCGCAAACCATGTTCGCTATTACTGCAAACCAGATTTGAGGTTCGCACCGTAAGGAAGGTTCGCACCTGATTGCTTCCTATATATATATATATATATAGGGTGGCTATCCAGTAAAAACCCTCCTTATTGTGCAAAATACGAACCAATCTAAGCCACAGGATGCGGTCAAAGTGACGTCAGCAGAGCGCGCGCGATGCTGACACGTGGCAGATGCGCCCGCGCCTCTGCCCGCGCGCGTGAGCGTGTTGACCAGGCGCGCGCACGGTTCTAATAGTTTGGCGCGCACAGTGCTAATAGTTTAGCACAGTGCCAACCTATTAGCACTGTGCGCCCAAACTATTAGCACTATGCGTGCCACGTGTCAGCACTGTGCGCGCGCACCAACAGCGCGCGCCCACCTGGTGAGTTCGTAGTTTGCACAATAAGGGGTGGTTTTTACCTGATACCAACCCTATATATATATATAAGACATAAGAATATTTCTAGGTCATCATGTAAACCTCCTCGCTCACTCCATGGAATTAGCAAGCATAACATTAACATAAGGAACAACAGAAAGAATAAGAAATAGAACCAGATGTATTCAACAAGCACCAGACCATATTGTTGTGGTCACATTCATCATCCATAAACATTGCATCTAATAATAGCCAACAAATTCCTCTCTGATCAATTACTTGGTCAGAATGCAAAAAAAACAAACAACCAATCGCACAATAATATCGCCACTATACTGGAACAAAACCAAACAACCACAACGTCTATGAAATGGTAGATAACAATGAGGATGGGGGAAAGGGGAAATTAAAACCGAACCTGCCATTATAGTAATTTAAGAAGGTTAAATATAATAATCATATCTTTTTTTGATAAAACTCGAAAATTTATTAATAAGATCGAATCCAAAGGACCGGAATGCCATGTTCAAGCAGAACAGGAAAAAAGGCAACGATTACAAAGGAGCTCCACTAAGGAGGAGCTAAAAGGCCAAGTCTTTTCCTAACACGAACAAAGAACAAAACCACAATAGAGAATCCTTCCAACTCTCGCTTCCCGAAGTCAGGGACGACCAATCACAACTTTCTTCTTAGAAGCCAACTCACGAACTTTAGTCCATGCGTCAGTCCCTTGAGACGAGACTGCAAGTTGAATATTTCCATGGCGGCCTTGCTCAACCTGTTTCCCAAAATCGACGGACCGAACAACTCGTTCTCGATCCAAAGAGCGATTCCTTGACTTACACGTACCAGTATAAAATTCCAACAAATGTTTGGGAGGTCGGCTCACTCGTTTTGCAGGCTTGAGTAGGACCTCCTTCGAAGGACTACCTATATCCTCATCAAAACCCGACATCGACCCATCACTCGGCCCATGTAATACTGTCCCACCAGCTTTAGGCCCAATCTGCACCAAGCCCGATCCGTGTGTATGAGCTGCAAACTCAACTTGGGCTACAACAGTATTGGGCCGATCCTTAACTTCTCGGATCTGGGCCTCAACTACAGTCGCGTCTTCCTCCTCTCCCGAAGGAGACGCAACTACGCATACTACAGCGCGAATCTCGACGACTGTATCACCACTAGATTTCACGGTAGCAACTACGGATTCACCATTTGAATTTTCAAAATTCTAAACCTCTTGATTGACCACTCTTTGTAGTGATATTGAAATATAATTTGGTCTGGCAAACACTAAAAATCAACCAAGGAACACAAATACTGGAAAAGAGGAGATAGGCACCCTAATAATTACAATCATCTATATGGGCTATGATACATACCACATCATCGTAAAAAATTTACCAACATAATCAAATTGGCAAAATTAGGTAACATATAAGGGTTCTGCAAGGTTTTTTATTTCTTTTTCCTAAATACTCAAAATCATTTGCAACAAGAATTGATACAGAAATTAATAATCTTCCAAACCAACACACAAGAGAGCATAAAAAATGAAAGAATTGCATAAGAGACAAAAAAAAAACAGAAACAACCTAGCTTAGGAAAAAATGAAAGCAATCAACTGGCATTAAAAATCTAGAAGAAGAAAAAAACGCAAGAATCATAATCCATACAACATGACGGAAGCCATTTCCCTAAAACTCGATCATATAATCCAAACAAATACAACTACAAATCACCTAAGAGCATCAATTCTCCATTGAAACAGAGGAAATGAAACTAATTTAGCCATGAAACTAAACTCTCTCATTCACAAAGGCATATACCTGATTCTGATTCAATCTGATTTGTGACCTTGTTGAGTGGGCATGTCCAGAGTTTGAACTTGATATCAACTAAATCCTACACCCCTAACCATCTATAGTTTCATTTTATTCATAACAACAACAACAACAAAACCCGAAATCATCAATGAACATATACAAGTTGTGCTGAGAGCCTTATGTGAAGATGGAATTTGAGGGGTAGCCTCCGTAATTTGTCATTCCGGTTTTATTCATTTGTTTTTTAATAGAAAAGGTATGAAAGGACCAAAAAAACCCTTCCAACTTTACTAAATATTTCCCTCCAACCCCAACCCCACCTCTTCATCTTCTTCTTCCTTATTCGATTCTCGGCATTCAAACAGAAGCAAAAACCGGTCGCGACACCTCCTCTCCTCTTCGTCTTCATCCTCTCGCTCTTTGCAAATATCGACGGCGCCGACTCCATCTTAGTCGCGAGGAGGTTCAACGCTGTCAACTACTCCTTTCAGGTATGAATTTGGGTGTTTGTTTATTTGTTTAGGTAAATGCCATAGTTTGGTTCATCGCCGGTGAATGGGTGAGAAATCGCCGACGATGATGCCCAATGCCGGAAAAAGGCCAAAACCCCGCCGAGTTACTTTAAATCGGCGGCGGATTGAACCCATAGTGCCACGTTTTTTCCTGGCCGATTGACATCAATCGGCCAATATAGTGAACTCCGAGGATTGGGTTACTCCTCCGTCGAGGATTGGGTCAATCCTCCGCCGAGGATTGGGTCAATCTTCCGCCTCCGCCGATTGATGTCAATCGGCCAATGAAGTCAACTCCGAGGATTGAGTCAACTCCGAGGATTGGTTCAATCCTCCGCCGAGGTGGAACTCCATCCTCCACCGAGGATTGAGTCAATCCTTCGCCGATTGGTGGAGTAGTTCCATTGAAAAGCTCTCTGAAATTTCCGATCGGCGTAATTATGGCCGATCGGCAAATGACACACATGCCTTATCCAATTTGAGTCATTTTCAGATTTTCATGTTTTGGTTCTTCTATCTTCTGCTGATATGGGTCTGTTTTGCTTTAAGTGGCACTGGAATTGTTACTGAGAGGTGACCATAGTTTGTAATAGGCTCGCTAAATGGTTCACTTATGATTTACCAGTTATTATAATTTAATTATGCAATTGTTAATTGAACATTTGAGTTGTTAACTGGTTGTCAACTTCTTTTAATTATTTGGGTTGTTATCTACATACTCCTTATCTAGCAGGGAACTTTGCTAAAAAATGGCTGGCAGTCAGGCATGAGAAATGCTTGGGATTGAACGAAGCAATGATAGTGTGATCGGGTCAGTTGCCAGTGCAACCCCCTCTGAGCACCTGAATCGGTTTCGTCGACTTGGAACTGAACTCAAAGAACATGAGGTGTTCGATTGTCGGATCACCATGAGATGTGGGTACGAAAATTGGGTGAAGGACCAGAAGGCGTTAAGGGATGCTTATGGGCACATATATGAAGCTATTCAGT
Organism: Erodium maritimum; assembly: GCA_963921825.1. Lineage (NCBI taxonomy): Eukaryota > Viridiplantae > Streptophyta > Magnoliopsida > Geraniales > Geraniaceae > Erodium > Erodium maritimum. The sequence continues at coordinate 31,746,310 of OY997596.1, forward strand.
AGGGTCCATTCGGTAAGTTCATGAACTTACCGACGAAGTTTGGCCACTCAAACAACATTGCGTGGGCCCTTGTCGTCAGGAGCGTAACTATTTATACATTGTCTGAGATGTGGATCGTTGTGAAAGGAACACCAATTAGGTTGTCCATCAAGGAGTATGCGTTGATCACCAGGTTAAGCTGCGAACCTCCGGATTATGCAGAGTCAACGCTGAAAGCGCAAATGGAGTCCACAACATTCAAGCAAAGACATTTCCCAAATAACAATCGTGGAGTCTTAGTGTTAGACCTTGAGAAGAAGTTGATTGAACTCAAGAACAACCTGTCGACCTCAAGCCGCCGGAGAAACGTGGCGGAAGAACGAGAAATTTGCAAGTGTATTAACCTGCTCTTCGTTGCCGATTGTTTGGTGCCCCATTAAAAAAAAACAAACTAATCGAAGCCAAGTGGTTGGGGTTAGTGGAAAACCTAGATATGTTTGAGAGGTTCCCCTGGGGATATGTCTCCTTCAAACATCTGAGGGATGAGTGCTTACGAGACTTGAGAGGTAAGTACCAGAAGTTGCGGGCAGATAAAAAGGGGCCACATACACCTTATCTTGTTTTATCCTGGTGTTAACGGTAAGTAACATCAATCCAATTACTTATTATTACTATCCTCATTTTTTAAATCATAGTATCGCTATAAATTAATTTATCTACGTAATAGGTATTGGCATTCGAGTGTATGCTGAAACTTGGAGAAACATTTGGGGAGCCGAACGAGAGGTACACTGTGGAGCTCCCACGAATGTTTAAATCGGTCATGCCGTGGTCAAAGGCACCAACGACGGAAGCAGTTTCTGCACAACTTGCAAAAGCGGAGGTAATATAATTTAATTTATTTGCATGTATATATTTATGTACTTTTGAAGTACATCGGGAATATCAATTTCATGTAAATATAATGTGTGTGCAGGTGGCTCAGAGTATCTTCATCCCGACGGAAGCAGAATTGGAACGTCCGTGGATGCACAATATCGCAGAAATACCAGAAGCGGAGAGGAATGCAATTACTTACAGGATGGATGAAATTATAGAGAACGGTGGGTCAATAGAATGGGATGATGAGAAAGAGAACCCAGTTGTTGATGAGGAGAAAGGTGTAGAGCCACCTAGAATTACAGAAATGGGTCAGAGCTCTCGTCAGGCTGAGGAACAGACAGATAGAAGAGGAGAGGGAGACATACAAGATCGACAGTGGGAAGAAGACCCAGTACACACTGGTCATGAGGAAGGGGGCGCGCCTGATGCTCATTCGGAAGTCTCGGCTGATTTCCAATCTGTCTAGGATGATATCCGAGCTATCCGGGATGAGATCCGAGTCGTACGGGACAAGTTGCTTGCACAGATAAGAGATGTGAGCGGTAGTGTACGATCCGTTGAGGGCCAACTTACTGAGATCCTCAACCTACTTCGCACCCAGGTCGTTCCCCGTGACGTCCCTTGGGGCCTGCGATCCGAGTCGGATCCCCCCCCCTTAGCGATCCGAGTCGATTCCCCGCCCATCTGGTTCCCGCCTCCTACCGGATGCCCCCCGTGGCCTGCCTCCTGCTGCCCCCCAGCCTCCTGATGCCCCCTCCAGATTCATGCTGCCGACTGTGGAGTAGTTATGGATGTTGATGATTGTCAGTCTCAGGCTGAATCACCGCCTCGTCTGTCAGGTCCCTCGGGTCGAGGAGCGCATCAGGTGGTAGTGTCTGAGCCGCTACGTCTTACTTTGAGGGTTGTTACATCTCAGCCACAAGTATTATGTGCATCACTTCAAGGGGCGGAAGGGGTGGGGGTGTCGAGGCATCATGATTCAGAGCAGGTGGATGCAGATGAGCCTATTGATGGTGCGTATCAGACTCTGACTTCTTGGCTCTAGCAAAACACAGAAGAAGATGCAGTTGAGGGGGCAGATGGTGCTGAGGAGCTTCAGTCTACGCCCCAGCATGGTACTCTTGTTGTCAGAGGATCTATATTTGATATCCTCGGCAGTCCCGATCCTCCCAGTTCACGGAAAAAGAAGAGAGTCCGAGTGGTCAGTACGTTAGAAGTCACTTCGGTTCGCGAATGGAAACCTACAGCGACGACACCACCTAATTTGAGGATGGTTTCGAAGGCCGTCGACACCGGGCGTCTCCCCCCTGATGCCCAGAGAAACAGTACTTAATTTATGCAGGATATGAACTCTCTATTTACGTAGTTTACTAAGTTTAAACCGTATTTTGGATTTAGGCAGCAATTGGTGATGGGCTGATTGGCATACGGTGGAGACAACGTCATTATGCTGGAGTTTTCAATGTTCCGGGCCAAGTAGTACTGGATGTTCAGTTCCACAAAATATTGAAGGCACAGTATGAAGCCGGAATTGAACCTGACTTTAGTTTGATGGCATATCCTTAGGGGCATATGCCAGTGATCCATAGTAGGGCGTAGACGTATGCTCAGCACATTTATTTTCTAGTGAGATTGCCGAATGAACACTGGATATTACCGGTCGTTGACGTACAGGGCTGTAGATCAAAGTCTATGACAGCTATGTGGCAACGTTATCCGCCTTCCAGTTAGTGTCTATAATGCAACCTTATGTGCAGATGATCCCTAAGACACTCCATCGTGCGTTACCCGGAACACCCGAGGAATTGATGCCTTACAAGCAGGAGTTCCCGTTCGAGAGGGTGCAAGATCTACCTCAAGTTAAAAGGTATGATTCACAAGTCCTTACGCTTATATGTACATTTGAATATCTAGTTGAATAACCAGTTGAACATATTATATTGTGCTATGTTTGTAGGACGGGCGATTCTGGGATCTATACACTTGAGTTCATCGAACTTGGGTTGGCGGGAAAATAATTCGGCCCTAACATGAGAACCTCACTAATCATGCAGTTTCGCAAGAAGTATTGTGTTCATGTGATGACGGATAACGAACATCTTCTGTAGTCTGTGTAAGTTGAAACACTTCCGAATGACTGTTGCAGTATCTGCTTTTTTTTTTTGCATATATATATCTGATACTTGACTCATATTTGATTTTTGTACTCATACCTGATTTTTTACATTTAATAGAACTCACATTAAATATCCAACTACATCTCACCATCCACTTCACTTTACATTGAATGATCTTCTTCACACTTTTCGCCACACCACGCCTATATAAATGTACCTCTTCATTTCCCATTTCACTCACTCCATCCATACAATCCTCCAGCATCACATAATCTTTTTCATCAGGTATTTGTACCATTTTTCTTTCGTATATATGTCTGTTAAATGGGAGACATAAAAATGTATATGTTTGTGACAAGATGGTACCAATCACTACACCTGAACTAGCGTGGAAGGAGGAATACTATCGAACACTGGAGGAACACCAACAACGCTTCAACTTCATTGAGCGCCTAATGCACGAAACAAAATATGGACCAGAATACACTCAAATTACTGGAGGAAGAAAAAAACCGCTGGGACCAAGGGCATCCTTGGTTAGACCAAGTTGAGGCTGACCTTCAGTCTGTTGAGGAGCTAGCGTGGTTCAAGCGTTTTGTAGAATGGATGCAAGAGAACAAAGAAACCGAAGGGCGTAGTATTATTTTTCTTACTAATCTTTAAAATTTAGTCTTATTGCTCTTTAAGTTCAGTTCTTCAATGTAATGCTTTTCTTTTCCAGCAGAATGTCTTTTTATTATTTCCACCATAATGTTATGGCCAATCCTCGACCGAATAGGCCAATCCCCCGCCGATCGGCGAGTGATGCTACATCATAATCTAAAACCTAAAACCCTAAAACATCAATCCTCCGCTGAATGGATCAATCCTTGGCCGAATTGGTCCCAATCCTCGGCCGAATTTCTCAATCCCCCGCCGATTTTCTCAATCCCCCGCCGAATATGTCATTCCCCCGCCGATGAGGTCAACCCCCTGCCGAATATGTCAATCCATGTACAAAATCTGTAATTTCCTGTACAAAATCTGCACGTCCCTATTCACTCACTACATCCAAGAAACTCTACATATTAATGTCTCCCATTAATATATCTCACCACCCAAGAAACATTAATGGATACACACCCACTCATCTATACTCCAACCATCTTCACTCTCAGCCTATCAATTATCTGTCAAGCTTTCAAGGAATAGGTATTCGACGACTGTTCTTGCATTATAATTTTGTAGATGTGTTTGTTGTTTTAGTAGTGTAAGCATGTATATGTTTGTGACAGAATGGATCCCAACCATGTTCATCGTGCGGAGCGTAGATGGAGGCGAAGACAGGGATCCGGAGAATACGTTACAATTACGGCTCTATCAAGCACCAGAACCAGCATGGTCGGTAGAGTACTACCGCTTACTCGAAGAAGCAAACTAGCGCTTGGACCAAATGGAGGCACTCATGCGCGAGAAATTTTTACCATGTCCTCCACTCCTTGATGGTCCAAACCCATTTAATCCACCTTCGATGAACGAGGATGACCTTCTTGATTCTTTCGAGGAGCTTGCTTGGTTCCAGGGTTACGTAGAGTGGATGACTCGAAACAAAGAAATTCAAGAGAGTCTAATTAACAGTCTGCTTGTTGCGTAATGTATTTTGGATTTGAAGTTTATTAATTATGGTACTTGGATGAAGTTTATGTTATTGAACTTAGTGCAATGAATTGAATTGCATTTAATTGCTTTTAATGGATAAATTTCCTATACAAAATATGCACGTCCCTATGCACACACTACATTCAAGACATTCAACATATTAATGTCTCCCATTAATGGATACACACCCACTCCAACCCTTTCACTCTTACCACGCCTATAAATTGGGATAAGGAGACCCATTATGTGTACTTCATCCCTCTTCACTCTCATCCTATCAAGCACTATAATTTTCTAGGTATTCAACTATTTTCTTGCATTATAATTTTATAGAACCTGTAATTGTCTAGGTATTCGACTCTTGTATATGTTTGTGACAGGATGGAACACAACCATGATCCTCGTCTTGAGCGTAGATGGAGGAGACGGGAGAACGTTGGAACAGTAGTACAAATGTCAGGACCAACATGGGCGGTTGAGTACTACCGCATACTCGATGACGCAAATCATCGGGTGGACCGAATTGAGGAACTACTGCAACAGATGATTCTACGATGTCCTCCACCCCCGGATGGTGAACACCCATTTCAATTCCCTCATTTTGTAAACGATGGTGACCTTCGGAGGCCTTCTTACGAGGAGCCTGAATGGTTTCAGGGTTACGTAGAGTGGATGGCTAGGAACAAAGAAGTTGAGGAGAGTCTCCTTAACAGTCTTCTTGATGTGTAATGTATTTTGGATTTGAACTTTAATAATTATGCTACTCGGATGAAATGAAAGAAGTTTATGTTTTTTAATATACCATTGTTGTGGTCCCAATCCTCCGTCGATTTTGTCAATCCTCCGCCGAGTGCTTCAATCCTCGGCCGAATTGGTCCCAATCCTCGACCGATTTTCTCAACCCCCGCCGAATATGTCAATCCCCCGCCGACTAGGTCAATCCCACGCCGAATATGTCAATCCCCGCCGATTAGGTCAATCCCCCACCGAATATGTCAATCCCCCGCCGATTAGGTCAATCCCCCGCCGACTTTGTCAATCCCCGCTGATTTTAACTCATCCTCAAACCCTATAAGTACACCTCAACCCCTAAACCCTAAACCTTATAAGCACACTTGAAACCCCAAAACCAAACCTCAAACCCTATAAGTACACCTCAACCCCTTAAACGCTAAACCCCAAACCCTAAACTTCAAACCCTATATGTCAATCTCAACCCCTTAAGCCCTATAAGTAAACCTCAAACCCTATAAGTACACCTCAACTCCTATCAGTTCACTTGAAACCCTAAAACGAGTTCACTTGAAACCCTAAAACCAAACCTCAAACCATAAAACCTAAACCATAAACCTCAACCCCTTAAACCCTAAAAGTAAACCTTAAATCGTATAAGTACACCTCAACCCCTATGAGTTCACTTGAAACCCTAAAACCAAACCTCAAACTCTAAAACCTAAGCCTCAAACCCTATAAGTACACCTCAACCCCTTAAACCCTAAAAGTAAACCTTAAACCCTATAAGTACACCTCAACGAAGCAATATAGTTCAATTCAAAAGTTGCGGTGTTGGGTGTTTATATATGACAACGAGGTTACAAACTTACAGTTGATATCAAACATGTTGACTTCTCTCTCAACGCAACTCTCTGGTTTCTAGGGCTTTTTGTGCGACGACGACGGCTTTCCCTGGCGAGCATGACCTCCCTTCTCCAGTGATCGTCTTCTTGTGATCGTGGGGGAGCGGATCGGTTATGGCTGGCCATGTAGGGGCGTCTGCGGTTGGAGAAAGGTGGGCGCGACCAGTGTCTTCAATGATCGGTGTGGTAGCTTCTTCCTCAGGTGGATCCTTGCAGGTCGGAGGTGCGGACTTGAAGATGAAAGGTGTCCTGGCGGGGTCGGAGAGTCAGTTTGATGAGGGTGGTGTGCTGGAACGTGGAGCAGTGGCGATGGGTCTGGTGCAGCTCGGCCATGGCGTCCAGAACGTGACAGAATCGGTTTCCGGCAGAAAAGCTCGCGATCCCCGGCAATGGGGTGACAGGTCCGAGGTCGGAGACTTCGAGACATGGGGACGCAGCTCCTCCCGTGGCTTTTCGAGGATGGCATCACGCAACAGATCGGCTGGGCGTGTTTCAGGGCTGCCATTCGTGCGCCAGAACACTCGGAGTTCGGAACCGGCGACTTTCCTCAATGCGGCGGTGAATGGGGCTGCTCCGGTGCCGTCACAGGGTGTAGGTGTGGTGGCTATGACTGGTTTTGCTGGAGTTGCTAGCTCCAGATCGTCTACGGTCCGACGAAGGTTATCGCAGGGAGGCACCACCGTCTCCCTTTCTTCTGATGGACCGAGAGTGGTGGTTGTTGGGTCGGTGTCGGCGAAGAAGAAAGGTGGGTCTCGTCCGGGGATGGTTGTTTCCAAACCCGATGAGCGAATCGGGGTGGGGCATCGATATTTTGTTGGTACCCATGGCCCATTCCCGACCAGCAAGGGCACCAGTGATCGAGCTCTTAAGCATGACATTGTTCACTCTGAACCTGCCCCCGTGCTTGAAGCGAGTGAGGTGGTTACAAGGGAGGAGGAGGATGGTTGGACTGTAGTCTAGAGCAGAAGGTCGTATTGACAGGTTCATAAGGCGGCTGCCAAAAGTCAGGATCGAGGGTTCCCAGCTTTTGTTTCTAATTACCCCAAGTCGACTTCGAAAGAGCAGCTTCAGGCCTTTTTAGTCAGTTCGGCCGCCTATATGGGATCAGTTTCTTTCCTCGCTTCTCTTCGCGAGGTATGCCATTTTCTTTTATTTACTTTTCGTTGTATTCTGATTTGGTTAAAGTTGTGGCGTCTCTGAATGGGTTGTTGTGGGGCTCGCAAAAGTTAGTTGTGGATTTGGGTAGATGTGCCAAACCTTTGCCTTCCTCTGAGCCGAGTAGGTCTGAACCCCCTTTGAGTCCTGTTGGCGTTAAGCCCAGTTCCGAAGTTAACCATGCTGTGGAAGAGCAGGTTCTTGTTAGGAATATCTCTCCTCCTGAGTGTGACCCCCCCCCCCCCCCCCACCCCAAGACAAGTCCTGGTATTGGGGGTTCTGTGGTTGAGCAACTTGCTCCTTCACCGTGCTTGGAGGCGGTTGGTCTCCGCTCGGCTAACCCCTCCTTGGTTGGGGGACTGATCTTTGCGTTTTTGTGGTGGCGGCGATTTCGTCTTCTCCCTCCTCCCTAGTAGCTGCTATGGGGAGATCAGGCTTAACAGGTTTAGAGCTATTTGACCTGGTATTGCGTACGTTTCTCCTTTGCTGTGTTGATAGTTCGATTTGGGAGATCCTGGCCCAGGATGACTGGGCCAGCCTTCGACCTTGGTTCTTCTCCGTTTCTAGCTATTTGGACAGGGTCCTTTCTGGTGGACGCCTGTTGTGGGTTGACATAATCGGTTTACCCCATACAAGTGGTGTAGGGATAGTATGGTCCGTGTTGTGGAGAGGGTTGGTCACATGATTGTCGTTCATCCGACTTCTTTAGTCTCGAGCCAGATGACAAGGGCCCTAGCCCTTGTTCACACTTCAGATGTCTCCTTTCATAGTGTGTTGGTTCCGGTGCGATGGGATGATATTTCTGCGGAAGTGTTAGTGAAGAGGGCGCATGTGGATAGCGTTTCCCCCTGCCCTATCCCCAGATCCCCTCCGACTGTAACGTCGGGGTCTGGTGTTGATCCGATCATTCACGCTTTCACGACTAGGTCGCGATCCTTACGGTTGCCGATTAGATCTGCAGTAGGTGCCTCGTCCCAGGCTGTAGTTCCTTTCGAGGCTCAACCAGTAGGTGATGACTCAGGGGGTAGTCAGGAGCAGTGTATCTCGGCCGAGTATGACACCACTCGTGACTCCGAGTCTGAGTTTGATCGGGAGCAGGGAGCTAATGAGGTTTGTGTGGAGACTACATTAGTTTTGTTTGATGGCCCCCCTGAGTCTGAGTCAATGGTTGGTGGTGGGGGTGGTTTGGGTTCTTCTACATGAGAGCAGGTAGCGCCCTTGGCTTGTTCACGACCGTCGGTTTTTTCGGAGTTTGATTCTGACCTTATTGTTGGGCGTACGGGCGAGAGCATCACCCACATAATGGCGCGGTTTGTTGAGAGTATGGGGGTCTACTACAAGGGTTCAGCTGAGGAGATTTTTCAGAAGGTTGAGGCGGTGCTTAGCCATACTTATAGTAGTGGGGTTGCTCCATGATTTTCCTCTCTTGGAATGCTCGGGGTCTAGGCTCCGCTTCGAAGAGAAGTCTATTGGCCTCTCTTGTCCGAGCTCATCGGCCTGACTTTTTCTTGATACAGGAGACGAAGTTGTCCGACATTAGCCTTAGTATTGCTCGATCGTGTGGTTTGGGAGCATATTTCACCCATTCATTTATTCTTGCCTCTGGTTTGTCTGGGGATTTCTTTCTATCTGGAATAACAGAGTGTTTCAGATGAGTCAGGTTTATCCCTTACCTGGCGTTCTTGTTTGGTCTGGAGTTCACCTGCCTACGGGAACTCCCTTGACAGTCCTGAATGTGTATGCTCCTACCTCTGTTGTGGCGAGGAGAGACCTTTGGACTTCTCTCCATTATCTTGTTGACGGTGTTGGGCATGTGTTGCTTGTCGCGGGGGACTTCAACACGGTTTGTTCTCAGGAGGAGATCTCCTCAGGGGGGCTTCTGTATGGTGATAGTTCAGAGTTTTGCGACTTTATCTCGGCTGCGGGGTTACTCGATATCCCTCTAGCCAACAGGTGGTTTACCTGGTTTGGCCCCGCTTCTAGGTGCAGTCGTATTGACAGGTTTCTTCTGTCTCCCGAGCTGTTATGCATGTTTTCTGGACCTGTTCCGAAAGGACTCACATGTTCCCTCTCTGATAATTGTCCGATCCTGTCGTCTGCTTGGAGGGTCGACTGGGGCCCTATGCCTTTTCGTTTCGTCGATGCTTGGGTAGAGCACGATGAGTTCCTCCCTTTTGTGAGTGAACGTTGGTCCTCTTATGTGGTCCACGGAGATCCGGAGTTCATTTGGTGGACCAAGTTGAGAACCTTGAGGGGTGATCTGCGTGAATAGAATCAGACAGTTTTTGGGCAACTAGACACTTGTATATCAGAGCTGGAGGTGCGTATTGATGCTTTTGATGTCCTGGTTGACACTAGGCCTTTATCGTAGGATGAGCTGACCGAGAGAGCTTTTTGCACTTCCCAATTAGCCACTAAGGCAGGTCAGAGATCTAGCTTGTGGAGGCAGAAGGCCAGAGTCAAGTGGGGCAAGGATGGGGATCGTAATTCAGCATACTTCCATCGGGTTGCTCAGACCCATGGTGCTCGGAACCAAATCTTCTCGGTGATAGAGAACGGTACAGAGTTTTAAGATCCTGTAGGGGTCAAGGCTCAGGTCGTCGCTCACTTTGGGGCTCGTTTCTTCTTTGACCAGTTGACCCGTCATGCCTTTCCCAATTTGTCGTTTGCTAGGTTAAGCGACGAGGACTCAAGTATGTTGGAGTCTCCTTTTACTGAGGCTGAGGTTTTGGAGGCCTTGTTTGCTTGTTCTGGGGACAAGGCCCTGGGACAGATGGTTTCAATCTGGTCTTCTTCCGGGTGGCTTGGCCAATCATTCGAGCCGACTTCTTGTGTTTTCTTCATTTCTTTCATGCCTCGTTTCAGCTTAGTCGTGGGGTGAACTCGAGCTTTATTGTTCTCATCCCGAAGGTCCCTTCTCCGCGATCATTCTCGGAGTTTCGTCTTATTAGTCTTACGACAGCTTCGTATAAGATCCTGGCTAAGATTTTGTTTAGGCGGCTTCGTGGGAGGTGGTTTGCAGGTCCAAAGACTCGGGAGGTCTCCCTCTGACCTACAAAGCTCAACTGGTGGCGAAAGGTTATAGGCATGGATTGACTATGAGGAAACCTTCTCCTTAGTGGCTATGGTCAAAATCAATCCAAATTCTTCTTGACATAACTGCGTATCATAATTACGAGATATGGCAAGTGGATGTCAAAACCGCTTTCCTAAATGGAAATTTGACTGAGTACGTTTATATGTCTCGGCCCAAAGGTTTTGACGATCCGAAGAATAAAGGAAAGATTTATAAGTTGTTGAAATCCATTTATGGATTGAAACGAACTTCTCGGAGTTGGATCCTTCGTTTTGATGAAGCTGTAATTGGATTTGGCTTAATCAAGAATGAGGATGAATCTTGCGTTTATAAGATGGCTAGTGGGAGCAATATTACCTTTCTGGTTCTCATTGAAAACGACATCCCAACCTTGCACGAGACTAAAGCTTGGTTGAGGAAGTGTTTTTCAATAAAGGACTTAGGTGATGCTTCTCATATCTTAAGGATTAAGATATGTAGAGATCGCACCAAGAGGGTCTTGGATTTAAGTCAGGGAACCTATGTGAACAAGGCATTGAGTAGGTTCTTAATGCTCGATTCAAAGAAAGGACTCTTACCCACTAGTCATGGCATTCATCTCAGCAAGACTCAGTGTCCTAAGACACCTGATGAGCTGAAAAGGATGATGAGAATCGTATGCGCCTAGGGGCAGGATCGATCATATATGTATGAGACCAGACGTCTCGTAAGCCTTATGTTGTACCAGTAGACATCATTCTAACCCGGGGGAAAGATGATGCTGAACTAGTCGTCGAAGGATGAGTAGACGCTAGTTTTCCAAAACAAATCCAGATGACTTTGGAAGTCAGTCAGGATATGTGTTTATGCTGAATGGCAGAGCTTTAGCTGGGAGAGCATAAAGCAAGATACCATTGCCGAATCTACGACAGAGGCCAAGTACATGGATGCTGCAGTGGCAGCTAAGGAGGCTATGTGGATTTGGAAATTCACGGCAGGGTTGGGTGTAATTAAAAACCCATCCAGCCCGGTGAATCCATTTTGCGACAACACAAGGGCCATTGCGCAAGCTAAAAGCCTAGATCGTATAACAAATCCAAACATGTACTGCGGCGTATCCACCTCTTCAGATAAATACTGAACTGAGGTGAAGTGAAGATAACCGATATTGCAACAGATGATAACATAGCCAACCCTTTGACTAAGGCAGTGTCACTGCCTGAACATGTTAGACATGTAAAGTCGATGGGGACATATTGGAGTTTAGATTGGAACTAGGGCAAGTGGGAGATTGTTAGTCTTAGTGCCCGTAGTTCAATCCTAAATGTCCAAATGTATATATCATCGTTAGCAATAAAATTAAAGCGGCTTTATATTACTTATGTGTTGGAGTAATATATCGATGTGTGCTCTGATCTATGCCCACCATGCGAATAGAACCATAGATCGAGATAGATCACACTCGATGGGTCCCTAGTCAACAAAGCTTCACTAGAAGCGACTAGTATGAAAGATGGCTCTTTATGGCTTACGTTCTGTTAGTCATTGGAATGGGATTCCGGAGTCTGATCATAGATATCATGTGGGACATGATATTGGACGACCCGCCCTGAATATGTGCCATAGATTAAGTCATGAACATATTCAGTGTTGTAGCTTGTCATGTATCCTTAGACCAAGGAGTCTTTGTGATCGCTATGTAGTCAACAACCTAGTTTGACCTGAGCCTAACGTTGTCCGTAACAGGGCTTCCATAACGGCCAGGATTGGCTTGGGGACGGGCTACATGAGTGACACGAAAGACGGCTAAGGGATTTATCCCTCATACTAAGGTATGGGAAAGATATCGGTTCTCGGCCGCTTGATCGAGAGTGACTGGAAGAATAGCATGGCCATGCACATGATACTGGGTATCATATCTTCAGTCATCTCACATATCAAGGAACGGTGATTGAGAATAATAAGGATGACGGCTCTATGCCTTATCTCAATCAGGATATCGGAGATAAAAGGATAATGACAGGGACGACGGAAAGGTTAGAATCGACAGGGTCGATTCGTTATGTAGTGTCAGGCAATACTAAAGTCTCGTTAGTTGCCACTTAAATAGGATCAAGTAAAATGGGATTTTACGTTGATCTATTGACATGCATAAACCTAAGGGTCACACCGGAGGATGAAACTCATTTACACATTTATGGAGAATGGCCAAAAGGGAGTTGTCTCGGGACATGACCAAAACTGGGTTTTGGGTCATGTGCCCGTAAGTGAATAGGACTTTACGGATCGAGACAAGGCTTGGAGTCTTGGGATTGATCGCGTCGGATAATGTTGGACATTTCCGGTATGGAAGGCATGGAGGCGATGAGCGAATCACGGGACCTCGTTGGAAATGGCCACGGGCCATGTTCCAAGAGGCCCATGAAAGGCCCATGCAACCAAGGCCCATGGAACTAATTAATCAAGTCTTGATTAATTAATACTAAGTAAGCAAGACAAGGATTAAGGTGTTGGTGATTCACCACCTAACCCAATCTTGTCTTGCCATACTTTGTCCTATTTACACCTTACTTGACACCATACTTGTCCCATGCCTTTAGTTGGACAAGTATGGGTTTTGTTATGTTTAAGTCATCTTTTTTCAACATAACAAACACAAGACAAGAATAGGAAACACATTTTCTCTCCCTCTTCCATGGCCATTTCGGGTTTGGCTAGTTTCCACCTCCATGTTTGTGTTCTTGAGTCCTCAAAGAGAAGAACTACGTGGCTTTGATTCCCATGTGGATACGTAGGCTTCTTGGAGACTCAAGCCAATCATTCGTTAACCGGTGTTCTTGTTTTGGTAAGAACTAGTGCTGAATTTTTCTCTTGTGAATCCATTCTTTGTTAGTTGTTTCATGGTTTTAATCGTCTCTTGGTTTTCATTGATTTTCCGCTGCGAGTTGGTTCATCTCCAACCCTACCTCGAGACCCAACAGTGGTATCAGAGCCGTGCTACCTTCGGGATTCACAAGACGGTGTTCAAAGTTTCGGTTTTGCTTGAAAGTTTCGTTTTTGGCATGTTATTTTGCTAAATTGTTTGATAACATGTTTTAAATTCTAGTTTATGGATTTAATGCATGTAAAATGAATTTTTGAAAATTATTTCAAATCTGGAAATTTTGAAAAAAGTTTGATTTTTCGGGTCTCGGGAGCGGGACTCTCGGGGAGCCGAAACCGAGACCGAACGGGGATCCGTTGGACGGAGCTAGGCCAAGCATGACCATTGGATGGTTGATATGCCAAGGCTAAACCGTTTTGTTAGTTATGACGAGTTTGGAACCGTCATGATGAACTCGAAGATCAAATGTTCAAAAGTTTCATTTTTGAACGGTTTCGATAAACCGAGCATCAAATTTTTTTTTTTCGAAACTTGGCTATTAATTAAAACCGGAAAATCACATGATGTTTGATAACATGCTTGTTTGATAACACGATGTGTGATGTGATGTTGGCATGGTGTACATAATAGCCCCGAGCTCAATTTAATTATTTATCGCTTTTCACGGCCTGCGAGCCGTTAGTGTTAGCGTGTAATTATTCTTTCAAGGTGTGGTCGTCGAACCACTTGTTTGTAATATTTATTTATTCCCGACCTGCGAGTCGTGTATTAAATTGTAATATTTTACTGAAGATGAAGAAAGGGCGAAAAGGTCATTTGGTGGCTTTTCGGGTGTAGGCCTCGGCTTGGAGTCGGTGGAGCTCAAGAAGCTAGTGGGAGTTAGTTTAGGGGGCTATTATGTGAATATTTATCGCTTTATGCTTGGTTTAGTTTATGCATGATTAATTCTATGTGTTTTAGAATTGCATGCTTAACTTTATTTACCGAGCATATCACCTCACATGCAAAGATAAAATTGGAATTTTAATCCTTGTGTGTGAGCCCTTAGAATCGTCATTACATTGGATGTAGTTGACGGGTTCAAAGGAAGAATTACATTGGATGTAATTTGAGGCATCATTGCATTTGGAATGTAGTTGATGTGCTCATCGCATCTAGGATGTGCCAAAGTTTTGAACACAACTGGACAAGTAAAAGCGGGTCATGTCCGATACCTCTCAATCATCAACACCTTACTACCTCCCCGTCCTATGGTTGTCGTGCGCATTAGCGGAGCATCCATGGGGAAGCGGGGTAGTAGGTTTGGACGACATATGTGGGTGTCGTGCGCATTAGCGGAGCACCTACATAGTGACGAGCCATAGTTGAAAATTGGTGGACCCGACTACGATTCTCGGCCTGAGGTTGAGCTAGGGTAACAGATAGGGTAAGTCGTGTACATAAGTACATACCCTAGCCAGGAGTCACATTGGATGTGATTGGATGGAGTCCTACCTACATAGCTCGATTAAGTGGTGAGCATTAGTTCAGCTTAATCGAGTGAATCAAGGATCTTGGTTTCAGATTCTAAAGGTTTAGAATTGATTGTTGGTGTTTAAGCTTGATCTTCATAAAATTTATTCAGTTTACTGATTGAATTTTATCTGTTGTAGATCAAATGGCAAATTCAGCGAACATTAATAGTTTGTCATTAAAAACCATTCTTGACAGGGTCAAGCTAAATGGGACAAACTATTTGGACTGGTACAGAATTTTGAGGATAGTCCTCAAGTCTGAACGCAAAGAATATGTCCTTGACAAGGCTGTCTCTAAGACCATATCAGAGTTACATGAAGTGTCATTAACTGCTGAGAAGAATATCTCAGGGATCTGAGATCCAAGGATATTCTGATGGTCAACAAGGGAATTGGAAGTGGCAAGGGCTGGGCCCATGCGCACTTGGCAGGAAAGATGAGACACCTGAGAATGTCTGCTTCTACTGCCAACAGCCTGGTTATTGGAACCGGGATTACAGGAAGTTCACGGCTGATCTGAAGAAGGGCAGTGGGACTGCGCCTTCATCAAATAGCCTGGATGATCTGAAGAAGGGCAGTAGGACTGCGCCTTCATCAGGAAACCTGGATGATCTAAGGAAGGGCGGTGGGACCGTGCCTTCTTTCGGTATTAACTCTATAGAGCTACATCTCTCTACTTCCAAAGATTCATGGGTATTAGATACCATGACTGAATCTCACACATGCACTAATATATGGTGGCTGAAAGTAGGAGAGATTTGGAAAGCACGAAATGGACCTCAGAGTTGTGGCAACTGTTGTAGGATCCATGAGTGTTTCTTTGCCAAGAGGCCTTGTCTTAGTATTGTATAATGTATATTGCATACCTACTCTTAGTAGGAATATTATATCTGTATCCGTGTTTGACAAGGAAGGATATAATGTTAATATTGGAAATGGAGTTTTCAATGTTCTATGCAATGATATGTTTTATACCAGTACTGACATGGTTGGAGGATTGTACATATTAGATATGGGTAACAATGCCTCAAGTTCTATATATTCCGTTAATACCAAGAGGTCTAAATCCAACGATTTAAACCTAACTCTGTTATGGTACTGTCATTTGGGTCGCATAAACAAGAAGCGCCTATCAGCACTTCAGAAGTGCGGGCTTTCAGGTTCATTCGAATTCCATTCGATCGATAGGTGCAAGGTTTGTTTGATGGGCAAAATGACTAAAGTGCCCTTTATCGATCGCGATGAAAGGGCGGGTGAATTATTGGGGCTTATACACTCGAATATGTTTAGACCAATAAGTTCACTTGCCAGGAGGGGTTTTAGCTACTTTATCACATTTACTAATGATTACAGTAAATATGGTTATGTCTATTCGGTGAGACATAAGTCTGAAGCTTTTGATAAATTCAAAGAGTTTAAGACTATAGTAGATAACCAGCTCGACAAAGGTATTAAGGCACTTCGATTGGATCGAGGTGGAAAATACTTGACCACAGAGTTATTAGATCATCTAAAAGAGAATGGGATCCTTTTGGAATGGACTCCTCCTAGGTCACTGTAGTTGAAAGGTGTAGCCAAACGGAGAAATCGGACATTGTTAGACAATGGTCTGTTCCATGATTAGTTGGACTGATCTCCCAATCTCTTTTAGGGGTTTTGCTTTAGAGACGACCGCATTCATAGTGAATCGGGCTTCGACGAATGGTGTGGAAGGGACACCATTTTAAAAATGGTACGGGATGATGCCCGCTTTGTCCTTCCTAAAGATTTGTGGTTGCGAGGCTTATGTGAAACATTTGGTTTTGACTAAGCTCGAACCAAGATCTGAGATATGCACCTTCGTGTGGTATCCCAAAGAAACAAGGGGATACTATTTCTATAATCCCAGTGAGAACATGGTGTTCGTCGCTTGGGGTGGGGTCTTTATGGAAAAGAAGTTTTGTTTCCAAAGACGTCATTGGGAGGACTGTGCATCTCGAAGAAATTCAGGATGGTACAGATCTGTCTAAACCAATTGGCAACCCAGTAGAAAGGAGCCAGAGATTGTCGTAGAGTAAGAACCAATTCCTGTTACAATTCTGGAAGGTACAAGGCGATTTGAAAGGATCAATCTTCCACCTCCAAGATATGGTATCCGGAGGTGACAATGAAGTCATGGTGGATCACGATGATCCAGCCACCTTTCAAGAAGTCGTGGATGGGCCCAACTCCGAGTTATGGCTGGGAGCCATGAGGGAGGAAATGCAATCCATGTCGGACAACCGAGTCTGGGAACCGGTTGATCCCATCAATGGTGTGAGGACCATCGGATGCAAATGGATCTTCAAGGTGAAGATGGACATGGATGGCAACCCTCTGACCTACAAAGCTCAACTGGTGGCGAAAGGTTATAGGCATGGATTGACTATGAGGAAACCTTCTCCTTAGTGGCTATGGTCAAAATCAATCCAAATTCTTCTTGACATAACTGCGTATCATAATTACGAGATATGGCAAGTGGATGTCAAAACCGCTTTCCTAAATGGAAATTTGACTGAGTACGTTTATATGTCTCGGCCCAAAGGTTTTGACGATCCGAAGAATAAAGGAAAGATTTATAAGTTGTTGAAATCCATTTATGGATTGAAACGAACTTCTCGGAGTTGGATCCTTCGTTTTGATGAAGCTGTAATTGGATTTGGCTTAATCAAGAATGAGGATGAATCTTGCGTTTATAAGATGGCTAGTGGGAGCAATATTACCTTTCTGGTTCTCATTGAAAACGACATCCCAACCTTGCACGAGACTAAAGCTTGGTTGAGGAAGTGTTTTTCAATAAAGGACTTAGGTGATGCTTCTCATATCTTAAGGATTAAGATATGTAGAGATCGCACCAAGAGGGTCTTGGATTTAAGTCAGGGAACCTATGTGAACAAGGCATTGAGTAGGTTCTTAATGCTCGATTCAAAGAAAGGACTCTTACCCACTAGTCATGGCATTCATCTCAGCAAGACTCAGTGTCCTAAGACACCTGATGAGCTGAAAAGGATGATGAGAATCGTATGCGCCTAGGGGCAGGATCGATCATATATGTATGAGACCAGACGTCTCGTAAGCCTTATGTTGTACCAGTAGACATCATTCTAACCCGGGGGAAAGATGATGCTGAACTAGTCGTCGAAGGATGAGTAGACGCTAGTTTTCCAAAACAAATCCAGATGACTTTGGAAGTCAGTCAGGATATGTGTTTATGCTGAATGGCAGAGCTTTAGCTGGGAGAGCATAAAGCAAGATACCATTGCCGAATCTACGACAGAGGCCAAGTACATGGATGCTGCAGTGGCAGCTAAGGAGGCTATGTGGATTTGGAAATTCACGGCAGGGTTGGGTGTAATTAAAAACCCATCCAGCCCGGTGAATCCATTTTGCGACAACACAAGGGCCATTGCGCAAGCTAAAAGCCTAGATCGTATAACAAATCCAAACATGTACTGCGGCGTATCCACCTCTTCAGATAAATACTGAACTGAGGTGAAGTGAAGATAACCGATATTGCAACAGATGATAACATAGCCAACCCTTTGACTAAGGCAGTGTCACTGCCTGAACATGTTAGACATGTAAAGTCGATGGGGACATATTGGAGTTTAGATTGGAACTAGGGCAAGTGGGAGATTGTTAGTCTTAGTGCCCGTAGTTCAATCCTAAATGTCCAAATGTATATATCATCGTTAGCAATAAAATTAAAGCGGCTTTATATTACTTATGTGTTGGAGTAATATATCGATGTGTGCTCTGATCTATGCCCACCATGCGAATAGAACCATAGATCGAGATAGATCACACTCGATGGGTCCCTAGTCAACAAAGCTTCACTAGAAGCGACTAGTATGAAAGATGGCTCTTTATGGCTTACGTTCTGTTAGTCATTGGAATGGGATTCCGGAGTCTGATCATAGATATCATGTGGGACATGATATTGGACGACCCGCCCTGAATATGTGCCATAGATTAAGTCATGAACATATTCAGTGTTGTAGCTTGTCATGTATCCTTAGACCAAGGAGTCTTTGTGATCGCTATGTAGTCAACAACCTAGTTTGACCTGAGCCTAACGTTGTCCGTAACAGGGCTTCCATAACGGCCAGGATTGGCTTGGGGACGGGCTACATGAGTGACACGAAAGACGGCTAAGGGATTTATCCCTCATACTAAGGTATGGGAAAGATATCGGTTCTCGGCCGCTTGATCGAGAGTGACTGGAAGAATAGCATGGCCATGCACATGATACTGGGTATCATATCTTCAGTCATCTCACATATCAAGGAACGGTGATTGAGAATAATAAGGATGACGGCTCTATGCCTTATCTCAATCAGGATATCGGAGATAAAAGGATAATGACAGGGACGACGGAAAGGTTAGAATCGACAGGGTCGATTCGTTATGTAGTGTCAGGCAATACTAAAGTCTCGTTAGTTGCCACTTAAATAGGATCAAGTAAAATGGGATTTTACGTTGATCTATTGACATGCATAAACCTAAGGGTCACACCGGAGGATGAAACTCATTTACACATTTATGGAGAATGGCCAAAAGGGAGTTGTCTCGGGACATGACCAAAACTGGGTTTTGGGTCATGTGCCCGTAAGTGAATAGGACTTTACGGATCGAGACAAGGCTTGGAGTCTTGGGATTGATCGCGTCGGATAATGTTGGACATTTCCGGTATGGAAGGCATGGAGGCGATGAGCGAATCACGGGACCTCGTTGGAAATGGCCACGGGCCATGTTCCAAGAGGCCCATGAAAGGCCCATGCAACCAAGGCCCATGGAACTAATTAATCAAGTCTTGATTAATTAATACTAAGTAAGCAAGACAAGGATTAAGGTGTTGGTGATTCACCACCTAACCCAATCTTGTCTTGCCATACTTTGTCCTATTTACACCTTACTTGACACCATACTTGTCCCATGCCTTTAGTTGGACAAGTATGGGTTTTGTTATGTTTAAGTCATCTTTTTTCAACATAACAAACACAAGACAAGAATAGGAAACACATTTTCTCTCCCTCTTCCATGGCCATTTCGGGTTTGGCTAGTTTCCACCTCCATGTTTGTGTTCTTGAGTCCTCAAAGAGAAGAACTACGTGGCTTTGATTCCCATGTGGATACGTAGGCTTCTTGGAGACTCAAGCCAATCATTCGTTAACCGGTGTTCTTGTTTTGGTAAGAACTAGTGCTGAATTTTTCTCTTGTGAATCCATTCTTTGTTAGTTGTTTCATGGTTTTAATCGTCTCTTGGTTTTCATTGATTTTCCGCTGCGAGTTGGTTCATCTCCAACCCTACCTCGAGACCCAACACGCGATGCCGAGGAGTTGGAGGAGATCAGGGTCCGTCTGGTTGGTGTTTGTTCGGTTTGTGAGCGCCCAGATTTGTTGGTCTGGTCTTGGGATCCGAGGGGGTTCTGTACAGCTAGAGCTTTTAAGGTTATTGCTGGTTGGGTGGATTATGAGGTCGCTCCTTGGGCTTCTGTGATCTGGTCAGCCCCTGTTCCTCCCAAGATCCATTTATTTGCCTGATTGTTTGCTCATGACGGGGTTCCCACTATTTCCTTCTTGGTGGATAGGGGTGTGCCGATTCCGTTAGCCCGTTGGAGGTGTATGTTGTGTGGAGCAGGTGGGGAGGACTCTAGGCACTTGTTTGTCGCTTGCTCATGGACCTAGAGGGTTTGGTCTCTGATCTTGGGATGGTGGGGAGTTGTAGGTGTTCTTCCGCTATCGCCGTCTATGTTTCTTGAGTGTTGGACCTCTCTGTTGGGATTGCGTAGGCTGAGGTCTAAGTGGATTGGTATTGGGTTGTTGTGCCTTTGGCAGATTTGGTTGGACCGCAATCGCCGGATCTTTTCAGGGCCTGCTGCTATTGATCCAAGCATTCTCCTAGCTAGGGTTCAGCAGGGTTCTTTTTCCAGTTTGGGAGCGGCTGGTAGTTCTTTCATCTTCCTCGAGTGGGTCGAGTCTCCGGGTGCTGCGCTGACTAGGAGCGCCTAAGGATGGACTGTTGATTGTTGTGTCATGTTTGAGGAATTCAGCACCTTTTCCCTCGGTCCTCTTTGGATGTTTCCCTTGCCAGGTCTAGTTAGTGCTCGTTCGGGAGTCGTTTTGGGGTTGCTTTACCTTGGTGGGGTCCGGTGAGTACTTGTTCTGGAGTCGCAGGTTGGGGCCGATCTGCCCGTTTGCGGGTGGAGGGGCATGAATCACTTAGCCTTCTTGAGGCCAGAGGATTCACCCATGCGGTCTCTTGTGGTATTGTACACTAGTCCGATCAAAGTTGCCCAAGCGGTCTCCTGAGGTACTATTCACTAGTCTGGTGAATTAGTGGTTGTTGTGGTGGACCGCGGTGGTTGTTTTGTCATGTCTGTTTCCTTTGTTGCTTTTGGCTTTTAGGCCATTTTGTTTTTGTTGGACTTTGGTTTGGTTGTTGTGGTTTCTATCCTAGGACCCACACTTCCTTTTTAATGCATTTCTTTCTCTCTGATAAAAAAAAATTACACCTCAACCCCTATGAGTTCACTTGAAACCCTAAAACCAAACCTTAAACCCTATAAGTACACCTCAACCCCTTAAACCCTAAAAGTAAACCTTAAACCCTATAATTACACCTCAACCCTTGTGAGTTCACTTGAAACCCTAAAACCAAACCTCAAACTCTAAACCCTAAACCTCAAACCCTATAAGTACACCTCAACCCCTTAAACCCTAAAAGTAAACCTTAAACCTTATAAGTACACCTCAACCCCTATTAGTTCACTTGAAACCCTAAAATCAAACCTCAAACCCTAAACCCTAAACATCATGCCATCCCTCCATCAGATTAACTCATCACAACCACCAATTAAGTCTTCCCAACCACCACCAACCCCATATTAATGGAACCCACCACCCAACTTACATGTATGGAACTCACCACGCCTATAAAACCCACTCCAACCCTCTTCACTTCACTCATCACTACTCTTCACTCACTACTCACTCATCACTACTCTTCATTCACTTCATCAACAATGTCTTCACCTTTACGAGACATCATTACAACACAGCGTGTTGAACTTGAACACAAGGAGAGGTTGGACAAGCTCCACAAGATCAAGATAAGTCTTCTCCGAGTCCAAGTGAAGGCTGATCAACTGATGGACGAGCTAAGACAGGCCGATAGAAGTGGGTGGACAAATGCATACGAGATTAATGCGCGTCTCGTGTTGGAGCAGCTCCCAGGACTTCAACACTTCGTCTTGTCCTTCACTCACCAAGACGAGACAACTACCCGTTGGTAATATGGGTTTGTTTGAATCGGAAACAAAGAACTCAATTTTTCAACTCCATATGAGAGTCTTTGTGGTAATAAAGTAGGGTTGTAATGTTTACCATTGAACTTGGATGAATGAAAGAAGTTTATGTTTTTGAATATACCGTTGTTGTGGTCCCAATCCTCCGCCGAGTGGGTCAATCCTCGGCCGAATTGGTCCCAATCCTCGGCCGATTTTCTCAATCCCCCGCCGATTTTCTCAACCCCCCGCCGAATATGTCAATCCCCCGCTGATGAGGTCAATCCCCTGCCGAATATGTCAATCCCCCGCCGATTAGGTTAGTCCCCCGCCGATTTTGTCAATCCCCCGCCGATTTTGTCAATCACCCTAAACCCTAAACCCTATAACCCGAGGTTGGAGTCAATCCCCCGCCGATTGGGTCAATCATCGGCCGATGATAAAGTCAACCCTCATCTGATTGGACCAATCCCCCGCCGATGAGATCAATCCTCCGCCGAATGGGAAATTGTTCTCAACATGTATTCTCTCTGTTTTTTCCGATCGGTGGCATGCAATGTGAATTTTGGCCGATTGGCGGCATGCACTTAGAGATGAACATTGCACTATGAACAAAAAAAATGATACATTGAACACATCTAACGACTACATGGTACCCTTAAACATAGTATCCAGTTACAAATAGTAGCATAATCGGAAACAAATACAGAGTCTGTGAAACAAACATAGAGTATCCTACCCATTAGATGTAGAAGCAAGCGAAGGACATGTTCGTTTGTTCTGACCAACAGTCGAACAATTTCAACATTTTTGTGGATGCTTTGGAGCCGCTGCAGTCGCTCTAGCGGCCTCACCTGCTGAAGGAATTCTTCTCTCAGCTCATCTACCGAGTTGCACTTCAAACTCTGGTGCTTCAACCTCAATAAGGCCACGAAGATCATCAATATTCCACTCTGTTTCTCGTAACACTGGATAAATGGTTCCATGATAAGCAGCCGCCCATGCTTCTACCAAATAATACCCGTCGTATAACCCATACATATCTATCCCAGCATCCTCACAACACGCTAAGTCATGAGTACAAGGAATTCTATCGATGTCAAACTTCCGACAATTGCATGTCCTCTTAACCAAATCAACCAAGACGTCATCGAATGGACCACTAACCCGATACTGGGCAAGTCTGTTCAGTGGTGTTATTCGCATATCCTTCGCTTTAAAGTTTCTTTTAGAAATGATACTCTCTACCTTTAGAACCACAATTTGGCGATTCGGTAATTTGGCCATCACATCTCGACGTAGCATGAACCAATAACCAATTGTTTCCTACATGGCGTTTAACAGCGCAATAATGGGCCACTCTCTCTCTCTGTTCGTATTACGTTTTTGATGGATTCACAACCGTTCGTTGTCATGATGTTGTACCGAGCGGCCTCGAAGAAAGCTCTCGCCCATTGACGACGTTTTATGTTCAATTGTCTCCAGATATCTCGCCGCCTCGGGGTACAATTCTTGGAACTGTTGCCACCTAGCATTGGACTTTTCTGTTGTGTACGCCTCAGTAAATTTTTGGAATAACTCACAAAGATTGTCCCTACTGCGACCCCCATGATGAGTTCTGACATTTACAGTCAAATGCCACCTACAATGGCCATATTTAGCTTTTAGGTAGTGTTTCGACACTGCCTTCCTGATACTTCCATGTCTATTAGAAAGGATAGCCAAGTCATCCTCATCCGGGATCTCCGGCCTCAATTTTTGGAAGAACCAACTCCATGAAGCCCCGGTCTCCCTATCAACCACAACCCAAGTTATAGGATATTGGTGACGATTACCATATTCCCCGGTTGCAATTAGCATTACACCTTTATAATTTATTTTCAACCACGTACCATATACTAAGATCACCTTTCTCAAGGCAAGTTTAAATCCATCAATGCATGGTCAATGTGCTATGAAAACATAGTGAAATCTACCATGTCCATCCACCTACAAATGAGTTACTGCCCCTTCATCCATCTTCCGAACTTGCTGCAAATAAGCAGGGATTAATCCATAACTTAAATCAGGATCCCCTATAAGTTTAATCATCGCTAACAGTCGAGCCCTCCAACACTACCAGTATTTATAATCGCCATGCTTGTCATCTCTCAACTCGTCTTGAATCTGCCTTGGACGGGGAATCTTTTTCCCTCCAGCATATTTTACAGCCAACATACAAGCAATCGTTTATGTACTCAGTTGACCTTTTAGGGAGGTGCGATCACGGGCCCAACAAGTATGGAAAGGCTCGTAGGTTCTAATGGAGAATTCTTCAAATCCCCGATCTTTGGCTCCACACACTCTCCATCTACAACTAACACCATGACATTTTGCAATGTATAGCGTTTTTGAAGATCTATTTCGGTCTATCTAAAATTTACCCCTCTTTCCAACCTCTCTCAAATACGTAATAAATGCTTCCTTGTTACGAAACTTTTTACAAACTACTAAATCTGAGCCATCACTAAAACTGATATTGGTTTGTTCTGGATCCACCCTATCTAACGGAAATTGATGGTCTCTAGAAAAATACTCCACTATTTGACCGTTCTCTTCGATACTATCCAAAATTACCGGCACTGGCGCAGGAGCTGATATACTATCCAAACTTACCGGCACTGGCATAGGAGCTGATGCTTCTGCTTCAGTATCAACCTCTATACGTCGACGCCGAATAACTAGGTTATCAGCATTCTCTACATGACTACAAATATCAAAGTCAAAATGACCATCATACCCACCATTGTCATTTCCATCGTGTTCATCTACAACCGGTCCAGCATAGACCATATCATCGTGGACGCTCTCTTCAACTTCCACTGCTTCAACTTCCGCACCACTGTTATCTTTTTTGTTGATCAACTCTACACGTAACATGGTTCTATGACATTCTTTCATGTTTTCAGCTACTACATACAAAACACCCATATCCGTTACAATCCCAACTGGCGAGATAATTCTTGTGTAATTGGGCATATAAGGTTGTTAACTAAGTTTAAATTTTGTATCACTTTCCTTCACCCCAATTTCAGAATACAGGAGGTCCTTTAATGTTTTCAATGTTGCATTGGCACCATCAGCAATAGCAAGACCAATAATTTTATTGTTTGTTGATGATATCCATTTATAGTTCCCATCCTCCTCTACCTTATATTCACCACCGTAAGTAGCATGGATCACTGCAACTTCACTCATTCCCTATACAATTACAACCTCATTCATTTAAGTAATTAAATTAACCATACATAGACCCATAATACTAACAATACTAACAATGTAGGCTAATCTAGGAATATGCATCCCACCGATCGGCGACATGTAGGCAATCGGATACACTAGCCGATCGGAGACGCTAGCCGATCGGATACGCTAGCCGATCGGCTACATGCCGCTGATTATCTCTGTTCGGCGACCATCTCCTACACACGACATCCTCTGGTTTCCCCAAACCGCATCTACTTATGGAGGGGTATGGATCTATTCCAATCTTTTTCTACGTTTCTACGTATGGAAACACAAAGGATATAGTTCGATGTAGGATGAATGAATTTTGTTTCTAGCCTTTTTCTCAACCCAACCCTAGAACTCAAATTAAAGCTTTGGGCGCTTCAAAAAAAAAGAAGCTTTGGGTCGGACCGGACCCGACCAGCAACCCGGCCAGATCAGCAACCCGGCCCGGTCAGGCCGTCTTTGGGCCGCGCGGCCCACTTCGGCGAAGCCCACCAGACAGGCCCGGTTGGAGGAGGGCCCAAGCCCTTTGGGGGATTCGGGTATAAAGGGGAGCAATTAGGGCAGAAACCCTAATTGCAGCCGTCCTCTTCCCTTCCCTCTAGTTCCCGACCCCTCCCTCTTCCTCACGCCGTCGCCGGCGATGTCTCGGGCCAGCCCCTCTCGCCCAGCGGTCCCGTCTTCCCCACGCCGAGCCCCCTCCTCCTTCTTCTCCGACCCAAATCACGTCCCCATGCCGCCCCCGTCTCCCCTCCTTCTCCGTCCGGCCACCGTCCTCCCACACCAGTAGCCACCGCCGTCGACCCCCCTCTTCCACCTCCCTCTCAGATCCCGAGCCTAACCGAGCCCCTCTTCTCCGGCCAGCATCGACCACCACAGCCGTCTCCTTCGTTCTCCGCCCCTCACGCTCGCCTCCGTCCAGATCTAGCCAGTCGCCGCCCCGAGCCAGCACCTCCGGCCAGCTCGGGTCCCCGACCATCCTCTCCCGTCTCCCTTCTCCTCGTCGCCGTCCGCACGGCCGGCAAGCTCAGCCGAGCCACCACCACCGCCATTCCCACCGCCGCTCTCCACCACGCCACCGTTCCTTTCTCTACGGTTAGGCCCCGGCCGACGCCGCCCTCGCCGGCGGCCGACCGGTTCGAAACCGAACCCTTATTTGTCTCGTTTTTGATTTCTGTTAATTATGGGTTTTGGTGAACAATCCTTGTATCTGTTGGGTTATTCGAAACGGACTAGAACCGTTAAATTTGTTAAAAGAAAATTAAACATTAAACGAGTTCGGATTTAAAAGTTAATTTTGTGTTTTGGGACTAAAAACGTTGGATCCGTGGGTTGGATTTAATTGGAATCAAAATCAAAGAATTTGAAAAGAAAAGGGTATTAAAATGAAAAATCAGTCTTAAGAAAAGGAAAAGAAAACGGTTCTAAATGGAAAAGATAGGGTTTTAAAATGGAGAGAATTTAAAATCAATTTGGGTTTAAAAACGAGAATCAATTTTGGAAATAAATCGATTTTAATCGAAAAGGAAAACGAAACCAGAGTCGAACAAAGGTTTCCTTGTTAGGATTATTGGATCGAAACTGGTTTGAGTTTGGAACCTGAACGTTTAAACTAGACGTTAAACGGATTTAAAACGGGATCTGAGCAGTCGAACAAATCTGGAACTCTAGTTAACATGGACTGCTATTTGGGTTTAGAAAGGAACAAAAGCGGACCGCTGAATCGGACCTCGTGCATTGGGACCGTGCCTCGCATGCACCGGTTTCGGTGCTCGGGTACCAAACCCGATTCGCCGTGACCCCGCTTTTATCCCGCTCGAGTGTAAAGGACAACTGTCGGTTTTAAACTGGATTAATGGTGACCTTTAAATTAACCTGGGAATCGACTCTAATTTTGGCTTTCGTGTTATCTTTAGCGTCCGGCTTCGATCGAAGTGAAGCCCGGAGGTAGCGAGCCAGAACGTCAGCAGCTAGGAAGCGTAGCGGGTGCTCTTCGGTTGAGGTAGGGAAAAGTAGCCGGATCTCGGCCCTGATTAGGGAAAGTTAATAGTAGAATTGCATGTGACACCGGGTGTCGTGGGTTGAGTAGATTTATTTAAATATTAGAAAAGCATGACACGGGATTGTAGCGTTTAAGAGAAAAGCATGTGACACTTAGTAGTGTCGTAGGAATAGAGAACTTAGCGATAATTGAATTACTGGAGGCATATGACCATGCCCGGAGGTTGTTGTGTGTTATTTATTGTTGAGTTTGGGTGGCCTTGAGAGCCCGTGTTATTTATTGTTGAGTTTGGGTGGCCTTGAGAGCCCGTGTTATTTATTGTGGAGTTTGGGTGGCCTTGAGAGCCCGTGTTATTTATTGTTGAGTTTGGGTGGCCTTGAGAGCCCGTGTTATTTATTGTTGAGTTTGGGTGGCCTTGAGAGCCCGTGTTATTTATTGTGGAGTTTGGGTGGCCTTGAGAGCCCGTGTTATTTATTGTGGAGTTTGGGTGGCCTTGAGAGCCCGTGTTATTTATTGTTGAGTTTGGGTGGCCATGAGAGCCTGTGTATTTAATTTGGTGTCTTGAGTGGCAGTGAGTGTCGTGGGGTTGTTGAACCCGAGTCTTGACCGTTGGTGTGTCCTTAGTGGCAGTGAGTGTCGTGGGGTTGTTGAACCCGAGTCTTGACCGTTGGTGCGTCTTGAGTGGCACTGAGTGCCCGTGGGGTTGTTGAACCTGAGTCTTGACTGTTGAGGTGTCTTGAGTGGCCTTGAGTGCCTGTGTGATTGAACTTGCCTGTGATTGTGATTGTGGTTACCTGGGGGGTGAGTTCTAAAGGTCGACAGCCTGATCCGACTTAGTGTCGATGAATTGCGAGTTCTAAAGGTCGACAACCTGATCCGACTTAGTGTCGAGGAATTGCGAGTTTTAAAGGTCGACAGCCTGATCCGACTTAGTGTCGAGGAATTGCGAGTTTGAAAGGTCGACAGCCTGATCCGACTTCGTGTCGAGGAATTGCGATAGGTCGAAACCTGACCTGATTGAGATTGGTTACTGAGCAGCTGGTGTGCGATCCTTTGTGATCTTGTTTGGTGTTGTGTCGTTTCGTTCGAGTCCTTGAGGAGGTCGTCGATAGTTGTGTCGGGTCTACACTGTTTTTATCGAGTGTTGAGTCTGTTGAGGAAAGTAATGGGTTGTGGGTCAGTTGAGTATTTGAGTTGGGGACTGTGGTCCCGGAGTTGGGTTTGGTTTTAGTGTTACTGGCTTTATCTACTAATTATGCCATAGTCAGTCTGTTATCCGTGGTGGTGAGCGAACGCTCACCCCTAGCTGCTTTTCCTACAGGTACTGTTCGTGGGACGGACTAGGTGAGCTCTCGAAGCTTGTGGAGCTAGGAGTGGAGTCCGGGTTTTTACTTTTGGTCTAGCGACGGATACCTCGCCTTTTTGTCCGCTTGTGGGGCGTTTTATTTTGAATTGTAATTATCCTTTTGTTGAACTAAACTGGTATTGTAAAGTGTTTTAATGGAAATGTTTTCAAAGTGTTTTCTTATTTTAAACGTTCGCGTCCCGAGTTCGGTTTACTGAAATTGGGGCGTGACAGCGACCATCTCCTACACACGACATCCTCTGGTTTCCCCAAACCGCATCTACTTATGGAGGGGTATGGATCTATTCCAATCTTTTTCTACGTTTCTACGTATGGAAACACAAAGGATATAGTTCGATGTAGGATGAATGAATTTTGTTTCTAGCCTTTTTCTCAACCCAACCCTAGAACTCAAATTAAAGCTTTGGGGTTTACTTACTTGGGCTTCACTGCCTACGAGGAAGATAGGGTCGGGACGGTGGTGGACGGTAATTAAAAATTGTAGCTTGTTTGTTTCTAGGTTCTTGGCTATGAGAGGTTGCCGGGTCTCAAATGGGGGATATTTGGGTTTGTTTTGCAAATATAGAAACTTGGGTATTTGGGTTTTTTTGCAAATATAGAAACTTGGGTTCTCTTTTTGCAAATAAAGAAAAGGGTAGAAGAGGGATGAACAAACTTTCATTAACTTGGAGGTTTTTTTTCGAATTCCATCTCGAGTCAATGTTTTTTTTCAAATTCCATCTTCAAATAAGGCTAAAAACAAAACTCATCCGAATGCCACCTTCTTCCTCCCTCTCCTCATTCCTGAGTTTATGCTCCGATCAACCTCGTTCTTGCGCCAATAATTTTCTTCTTTTTTTGCGGCCTACAAAACAAGACCAATTATAAATATTTTCTGAACACTTGAAAAATATCGACCAAGAGCGAGGTTATGCGCAGTTATTACTAAACGCAAAAAATATAAAAACGAGGTACAAACA
The DNA here is from genome assembly GCA_963921825.1 of Erodium maritimum. Taxonomy (NCBI): domain Eukaryota; kingdom Viridiplantae; phylum Streptophyta; class Magnoliopsida; order Geraniales; family Geraniaceae; genus Erodium; species Erodium maritimum. The sequence continues at coordinate 31,776,072 of OY997596.1, forward strand.
AGGTAAAAATATAAGGGGAAATGAATAATTTAAATAGGACACATTTACGCTCATTAGCTTTACTACATAAAAATAAGAGAAAAATATTTTCAATGTGATTATTAATCAAAGTCACGTAATTTTGAGCTTCACTTCATAAAAATAAGAAGAAAAAAAAATATTTTCAATGTGATTGTTAGTCAAAGTCTCGTAATTTTTCAGAAACTAAAGTGACTAACATAAATGAAGATTATTAATTTGGGACCTTATTCTTTTTTTCTTTGAAACGGGTAACCGGAGATTTCATTAATGCCAAAAGGCAATCAAAAAGGACGAGGCGTGACTGCCTCGGGTTCCAGATGTTTGTCCGGGCCGACCATAGCAAGCTCGGCGCTCATGGACCCATAATTTTAGCCCCCTTGAACTCGTGGGCAACAACTCAAGACAACTCCCTACCTTCGTTTCAACATAACGGGGGGAAATAAACCAAGTTCCAAAAACAACAGAAAGTAAATAGTCCCAACAAGAATAAAAGTAGTAGCAATAAACGGAAATAACTGGTGCTGATAATGCAGGCTGCCCGGAACCTCCAGCAGTGGTTGTCCCGGGTCTGTAGGTATAGTCTGGGGCCGACTCCACCCACCCCTGTTGGGGCAGATCATTCCTCCATCGGAGGCCTCTGGACCTCCGCTCCGTCTGCTCGGTCCTCCCCATGAAAAGACGGATACCAGGGCAGCTGCTGGACAGTCGGGTCGCCCCTCTCCTTCTTTGTCTCCAGTGGGCGGGCATACATTGACCCACTTCTGGTCTTCAGGGTGGTCATCTTGCCTTTGCCTCTGCTGGGTCCACCTTTCCCTAGACTCCCTTGAGGGTCTGCCGGGTAGCCCCGTGGATATGTCTCCTCTTCCTTCCTCATCATCACATTGTATCCGGGGGCAGCTCGGATCACAGGGTCAGCAGTAGGGTGGATGTTAGCCAGGAAGTCAGGCTTTGTGGGCTTGGGTGGCGGGTTGGGTGCTCCATGGCCATCCCCCTGCAAGATAGTGGTCAACCCTTCGTGGTTAACCTTAGCCAGAAAGTCAGGCTTCAGAGTGCCTGCATTGGACGACTCAGCGCCCATGGTAATCTCCTAAGAACGGACCATAGAGTTCAGGGTTAGATCACTCAGAAGGTACATGATCGCTGGGTGTGATACTGGGGGAGGTGCCTCCCAGACCGTTTGGAGAAACCGATCCACATCCAAGTCCCGAGGAACCAGAATAGATCTATCATATCGGACCTCCTCCCGGCCAATCCCCTGCAGCAGGGTCTGGCAGCTCGGTAACCTGTGTGTCAACATGTCACACCTGCGACAAAAATCCACCACTCTCTCGTATTGCAGGTCTATCACAATAGAGGAATCAGTACCTGGGAAACGAAGTCTGGTCCTGCGCCGCAGTGGCCGAGACAGCTCCATACGGACCCGCATCCAGAGATGCATATCCTCCCGTCGGACCGTCGGAATTGCGACCGACAGGATTTGCGTGCCTATACTTCCCGCCACAAGACCCCGAATGTACGAGTTCCTAGCTCCTCCCGGGATATTCAATGCCCTGACCCAGAGTTCCACATGGTTGAAGCTGATGTCTTCCGCCCGATCGAAACGCCGGAGCGGTTCAAAGAGGAGGGGATATCCCTTAAAACTCCAGGGACCACTATGGCGGATGTCTTCCATGATTTTGGCAGACGGGAAGTGATAGCCCGTGACATCGGTAGATAGGAACTCCACCCGAATCCCCGTAACCTTCCATTTCTGCAACATCATCCCGCAGACGATGTGCTGATTGTGGGATCGGTCCCCTGCAACCCTCGCTACCAGGGAGAACTCGTACGATCCCTCGTCCGAAACCACCAATTCCTCATCCTCATCCTCCCAATCCGGGATCGGGGAGATGCGGCTTACCTGGCCTCAGAAGACAACCCCGATGGCCGGCCATCCCTCGGGCAGATAGGGCTAGCAGCTTGCCTCCACTCTGTCGGAGGAGGGCGGTGAGTAATCATCGGAGACTGGATTGGTCGGGGAAGGGTGATCAAATCCCGGTAGACCTCCCTCGGCGTTGATGACAGTCCGGTGTAAGACGGACAAGGCTCTGGTGGGTCAGTAGCATCGCCGACGACCAGAGACGTCACGATGGGCAAGGACGAGCCCGGCTTGTCCTTCAGATCTGTCGGGTGTGGCGGCATCGAGGGGAGGCAGAAACCGGGCCGAGCAGCGGCGGGAGGTCAGCAGCGCGGTTTTCATGGTGCTGGGCGGAGGCCCCGAGGTCGCGAGGATCATCTGCATGTGAGTGGATCTGGTAGGAGTTGACCATTTCCGACTCGTGGAGATAGGGATTAGGTAGATCCGACATCGAGTGATCGGAAATGGGCGAGGATGGTGTCGAGGGGGCGTCTGTGACGGCGGTGGGAGCCCAGATGCAGGCGTTCGGAGGACGACCACAGCGAAGGAGATCAGAACTCGGTTGGGCAGCGATGGCTGGAGATAGGGCGGCTGAGAGTGAAGGGGTGGTAGAGGGGTTGGAAGCAGGCGGTCGGAGAGGGCGGTTGAGGACGGCGGCGGCGACAACCCGAGTAGGGTAAGAAGTAACCTCAGAGAGTTTTTTTTGGAGAGCCTCTTGTAGGACCTTATTCTTATACATTCATAGATATTTAAAAGTTATTTTTGGATAAGCGAAAATTTTATTTAATCGCTAATCTCTAAGAATGAGATTAAGGTAAAGTGATACAATATTTGAAAGTTTGAAATATAATCCTTTGTAATATTTGTAACGAACATATTTTTATTTTTTACTAATAAAAGTATATACAAACTAGAAATAGTTAAGGGCCTTATAGTTTGAAGGCCCTAAGCCACCGCCTCAAAAAGCCTTTTTCTCTTAACCTTCTTGAACCTAGTCGTCGTATCAACAGTAACTCTATCTCACTCCTCTTCTCCCTATCGACACGTTGAGGTCTCCAGCCTTGAACGTCGTTGGTGGTGACCTACTCTTCCCCCTCTTCTTCTCCCCTATTTCCCCCCTCTTGTTATCTTTATTTGTTCTGAATTCGGCCTTCTTCTTTGGTTGCATGAAGACCTCATACTCCGGTCATTCGCGCCTCCTCGGTGGTGTGTCCAGAGTTTGGAGCCTCCAACCTTGGAAGCTTCACCTCATCTAGCTCACTACTTTGTATGTGTGATGTTCCAGCTCGTCTTCGTTAGTTTGGATCTTGAGTCTCGAGGTTGGTGGCTCTTGGTTTTGTCATGTAGTTGGGTTGTGTGGTCGGATTGGGGGTTGTTCAACTACAGTCTGGCCGTTCTATTGTAGCAGCTTTTCGAACTCTCTCCGACATGTTCTCTCCGTGGAAGCTAAATCTTGTTTGTTTACCAGATCTATCTTTGTTGCAATGGGTCTCTGTTTTATTTGGAGGTTCATTCCGGCTGGTGTGGGAGGAAGCCCGTGTGTGGTCGGCTGGTACAGTGCTTGCCAATGTGGGGGATTCGTTGTTTCAAGGAGGGGCGATGGACGGACTTTCCTATGCTTCACCGGAGTTAGATTACCAGTCTTCCCAGCTCTGGTGAGTTAGCTTGTTGGGCCTCCCACGTTTGGTGGTTCGTGTTTTTGGAGCTGCGCTTAGGAGTGACTAATCTTTGGCACTAAGTTGGTTTTGATCTCCGATTATTTGTGTTGGCCATCAGCGTAGCCGCTTTCTCGTATCACTTGCAGTGTTTTGATATAAATCTGGTCATAGGACGTGTTTCTCCATTCTCGCGGGTGTTGATCGTCGTGGATCTGGTTCAGGCGCGTCTAGTGGTTCGTTTTGGTGTTTGATTTTTTTTTGATCAGAGAAAGCATATATTAAGAACCCTCTTCTGAGGTAGAAAAAAGGTTACACACAAAAAACACACCTAGCTACAGGTGAGAAAGAGAAAACAAGGCAATTCAAAGCAAAAGAAAACCTCACAATACAATTGAGGTCTTGAGAATGAGAGTGCCTTTGAGATGATTATATGGATGGAAACAACCGGAGGGAGGTAGTGATGCTACTAGTACTTCGGAACCCAAGTGAGAAAACAGAGGTCACCCAAACCAGAAGTGAAATGTGGATGAGACTAAACCAGATCTTAAAATGCAGCAGAGAGTTTAGAAATCAAAACTTGGAGCAGCAAAGCAGGACTTCAAAAAAACGGCCTGAGCTGAGTTGGGCAGTGAGAATGTAGCAGAGAGTTGGAAATCAAAACTTAGAGCAGCAAAGAAGGACTTCAAAAAATCGTTCTGAGCTGAGATGGGCAGTGTGCGTGCAAGTGATGATCAGAGTCAGAGAAGAAGCACAAAAGAGGCAGCTCAAACTTGTAATGTGAATTAGGTTTTGTAAGTAACCAAGTTCTTCTATAGCTTGCAGCTCAAGAAATCAGTGCCAGAGCCTGCAAAAGAGAGAAACAACAAGGAAGTGAAACAAAAAGAAGGAACGCTCGAGTAAAACCCACACTCTAGAGAGAAGGAGAGAAGAAGAGTAAACCCCCACACAAGAGAGAACCAAAAGCCCCAATAACACTCCTAACTTCACCAAGGGAAAAGCTAAACCCCCAACCCACCCACACCCACCCAGAACACCCAAATGATAGCAAAAATGAAGTAGCCAGGAGTTAACACCAGTTGAGGAAGAACTCTGTAAGGAGAGGCTATTTTTTAGCACAGCTTCGAGGATTAGATTGCCACTGATGGATTGAGAAATGATGATTCTTGGAGAAGGAGGCCCATTCCCAATTATAAGTCTTGTTGATAATGGAGTTGGAGATTACTTCAGGTGTTTCAATAATCCCATTGAAGAGTTCATTATTTCTGGCCAGCCAAAGCTGCCAGATACTGACCTGAAGTATGATACTCCAGCATCTCCTCATGTGAGTAGGTACAAGTGTGAACCAAGAGCAAAATTGGACCTTGACAGTAGGAGGGCAAATCCACACTAATCCCCACCATTTGCAGATGTTAGTCCAAGTGAGCCAGGCTTTTTTACAATGCAGGAGTATATGGGATCCATCCTCAAGATCCCATGAGCAATGAGAGCAGACTAGTTGTTGTAAAGAGAACTCCATGTCTCTTCCTTCTAAAAAACATTTTGAAGGAATGGCTTCTAGACAAGCAAGCCAAGAGAATGCTGATATTTTTGGAGGGACACCAGGGATCCAAATCTTTGAAGTCCAATTGATGGCAGTGGTGCCTTGCTGTGCAAGCAAGGCATAAATTTTGGTAACAGAGAAACCCTTTTCATCCCAATTCCATAAGAGTTCATCATCAGCTTGAGTTAGATGTATAGACTCAAGAATTGCAGAAAGAACCCCCCATTCCTGAGCTTCTCAGCCTAGTACAACTCTTCTTAGCTTTAAATTCCAAACCCCATCCACACAAATGTCTGCAATTAGATTGTGTTTTGAGTTTGACAGAGAATAGATTCTGGGGAATAAGGATTTGAGAGTGGCATCTCCCCACCAGAGATCTTCCCAAAAATGTAATTTATTACCTCTTCCAAGCACCCATCTTAAGCCTTTATCACCAAAGCAGTCTGCAAACCTTGAGTCCCTCAGTAAAGTCATAAAATGAGAGATAAAGTTGGGCTTGCCTAATTCAGTAAACTTGGTTAGATCCCACTTGTTGCTTCCCTTTGATACTGACAGACCGTCGCTCTCTTTAGATCTGATCATGGGATGCATTTCTTCATCCTCTTGGGTGCTAATCGTTATGGATATGGTGGTGTGTCGTGGTGTTGGGTGTCGTTCTCGTAGCTTTGTAGTCGTCCCGGTTGGTAAGAAAATCATTACTTTTCCAATGCTTATTTTAATACTTGTGGAATTCCTGCTCATACCATAGTTTTTTTACTCTTTTCTATTTTTCCCGTCTCCCCATCACTTTGTTGGTGAGGGATTTAGGTCTCTTTAGGTGTTGGTCTCCGACGGGTTGTTTTTCACTCTGGCCTTAGTCGGAAGTTGAATGGTTTCTTGATACAGGAACGTGGTGGTAGGATGAGATATAACCGTGTTGATAGGATATATAGGATAGTGATGATAGGATGGAGAACCTTAGCTGGTCGTACAACACTCTCTAAGGAACCAATGAATGAAGATTGAATCAAAGATGACGATTCTTCAACTGGCCGTACAACACTCTTTGAAGAATCGAAGTAACTAGGAAGATATATGGGTAGATTGAATGGCGACACATAGATGATAGAAAGTCTATGATAGGTTGAAACAAACAAACTTCAAGGCTTCACACACAAGAATGTTGAATTGCTTAAGGTTATTTCTAGAAGAAAACTCGAATTTGTATTTCATAAAAATTGATTCATACATGTTGAGAAAGGACTTTATAAATAGTCTAGCAGTTTGTGGCCTTCTAGAGTCAAAAATTTAATAATTGAACTCTAATTAATAACTAAATGACTCTTGATAAACCAAAGGTGGGAATTCCTACAAAATAGAAAATAAATAGATGATTAATGATCTGAATTGAAATACATACCTTGGCAATTCATCTCCCTTGAGTTAAGTGGTTGAATTGTCTTTGGAAATGATGAACAAGGTGGCTTTATTAATTCCTTGAAGAAGAGGCAAAAATAGATTCGCTGAAGTCTCAAATTGATCTTATATGTCTTCTTTTTTTGCCTTGGTGATCACTTCTTCTTGGAATTCCTCATGATCCATGAGTGTAATAAAGCTCTCCACGTGTTTGGTTGTAATATTCTAGTTCCCGACCTTGTTCTTGGCGCTTGTCTCATGATAGGAATGATATCGATAGCTTCTTCCTCAGGTACTAATAGGCTAGGAATGGTGGTGTTGATAGCTTCTTCCTTGGGTAATAATAGTCTAGTCTTGATGTCCTCAGCATTTCTGATCCTTTGAGTTTTGAGTTTCGGTGGCCTTGGGTCACTGGTCTATTTTTGTCGTTTGCGGTATTGGCCGTTGGCGTGTCAGTGTCTAATCAACTCTTTGAGTTGGTGGTGTTGATGAGATACGGTGTTCTCTACAAGTACGGATAAGGTTGGGGTCGTTCTGATTGGAGGTTAGTTGTTTACTTTTGGCTTCATGGTTGGTAAAACCGGCTCTTAGACCTTTTTAAGTTTTGGGCTTCATGGTTGGAAAATAAGGGTTATAGACCTTTGTCTTTTATGAGCTTGTGCTTAATGATAGGAAAATCAGGGTTGTAGACCTACTTTACTATTCTGATCTTAATGGTTGTAAAATTTGGAAATTTAGACTTTTTTCATTATATCCTCCCCACGTTGGGATTGTCATGAGGCTGAGCTGTCATGTCAGCGCTCCCGTCTGTTCTGGTTGTTGGTTTCACTTTCAAGTCTGTAGCTAGACTATCAGCATGTACTATCAGTCACCTTCGCCCTCACTCTTTACTTCAAATAGTGGGTTCTTTATAATATGACTTTGCCGATCTAAATAAAATACCGCCTAATTACCAAGGGGAAGGGCCTAACATGGTTGAAAGGGAGTTGGGATGCGGGAGGCTTAAGAGATATCTACTATAATTGTTGTGATTTAGTTGTTTTCCCTTTGGATTCCAATTGCAAGGGGTAGTTGCTCCTGGATTGTAATTTTTTATGTGGCGGATCTAGGTAAGAATTTAACAATGTAACCATTTTTGTTTTTTAAGTATTCACATTTCTGCAAAAAAAAATGTAAATTTTAATTGATTAATTTTGATCATATATAGGAAAGAATTTATTGTATTTGTTCATGAAAAAACTAAAGAATTAAAATTTAAGTGAAAATTAATTATTTGAAAATTAAATGAAAAAAATAGAAAAATAATTAACACAAATTAATAAATATTAAAGAAAAAAGTTTTATGAAAATTAATTTAACAAATTGAAAAAATATTAAAATTTTATTAATATAAATAAAGGTAAATATTTAAAAAAATAAATTAAGAAAAATAATGAGAATAAAAAAATAATATTTTTAGTGGTAGATTTTGTTAACTTAAAGTTTAAAAAAGAGTGTTATTGACATTTCATTCTTAGAGCCAATGATATGGGTTTGAAATTAATATAGTTAATGAATGATATTTTAGATTTTTTATGTTTTATTTTCAAATGTATATACCCTTAGTCATAGTTAAAAAAATCTGTAACCTTTATTTCAAAAGTCAAAAGTAAATTTTTCCTTTGTTTAGTTTTTAGCAATGGTTTTTCTTTGTTAATTGAAAAGAGTAATAACATTAGTCAAAACTTAACCTGATTTCATAATTTATTATTGTAGTTACTAATTTTAATCAATCAAGAAGAATAAAATTTCCTAAACTACCAAAAACAAGGCTTTCAATATTTGTGTATAAATGCACATTTTCATAATAGGAGAGTACATCTCCTTTTTCTTTTTAAAATCTCAGTTAGTGTTTTAAAAATGGCTATCCTTAAATCTTCTTTTAGCCATTCCTTCTCATCTCAATAGCAGGTAATTATGTTCACTAAATATTTCGAAGAGTCATCAAATACATCCACGCACATTAGACCATGTATATGTTCGTTTTATCATATTTCTGAGTGGAGAGTTTTATAGTTTTAAGTTCTCTTGTTGCGTATATTTTTTCATAATATCATAATTTGATATTATTTGATCTATTTTGTTTATCAACAAAGCATATATATTAAACTTATAATTATTATCAGCCGTTTTCGTACAAAGTTAAGATTTCTAAATTGAATAGGATTTTCGATGATCCAATCTGAAAATGAGAACCATTTTTGTATGTAGTTGATAACTTGTTGGTTTTGTGGTTGAACTACAGGGCCAGTAGCGGCGCTCGGACCAGAATTACCTTTTAGATGTGTGGGTACATGTCCGGCCAACCCAAAGCAATGCAACCAAATCTGTATCGGCAAGGGATTCCTTAAAGGTGGATATTGTGTAGGCACCAGCACCCAATTTGCTTGTTGTTGTACCCGTAGTTCCTAGATCATATCACCCCCCTCTATAACATGTACGGAACATCATTTATACTTATGAATAATTTACAATAAATATGTTCTATATAATTGAATATTTTTGCTTTATGTTCTTCCCTGTGACATGCACTTCCATTGTTTTTGTAAGAGTACTGTTTTTATTTAGATATAAAATTATTTTAATCCAATAACGTACAAACTACCTTTACTGTATAAACAAATGACTCACAAAAGTCTGAAGATACGTGCACTGATGTTATAAAAGCGTCACAGATGCGTATAGGTGGTTGTTTTGGTTGGTGGAAATTTTATAAATAACAAGAACTTTCCCGTGATTTGACCGCAATGTAACGCGTGTTGACCACGCCTGCAACGCGCGAAGGTACCAGGAACCGTGAATGTAATGTACCAACACTTGTAAATGTAAGGTACCAGTACTATTGCATGTCAGGTACCAGCACTTTTTTGTATGTTTGGTACCAGAAGTTGTGTATGTTGGTTCCAGCAAATTTTGTGTGTGAGTGTGCGTGGTCAACCGCGCTACAGTAGCGGTCAACATGCGCGAAAAATGACACGTGTCAACATCGTGCGCGCTTTGTTTACATCAACGCCTGCACATCCGACAACTAATGCGAGTTCTTAGTTTGCACAATAGGTGTGGTTTGTATTTGATATCAAACTATATATATAGTATTGGTTCCATGTGCAATTACCTTGCTACAGTGCGACCATGCGATCCCAATTGTGGGTTGTTGGATGAAGTAATGAATCGATGAGATTGAAATGGTATGATGTGTCATTATTTGGATGTTTCCCAAACCCACACGCTAATTATGATAGCTAATAAGGGTAGTATTGTAATAGTAATGCGCCACATGTCAACGTATGGAAAATAGAGCATTTGTTTTCTTGACAAATTCACTAATTTAATCATTCATGTTTCGTTTCAACTCTGATTGGATTGGTTCTTGCGCTAGTATTTTTATTTTTCGAAGATCTATCAATCAATATTTTTTGAAGTATGGAAAACTGACTCGTTAAGGATGTGTAAGATGTGGGATATGGGATGTGTGTTGTGGGTAGTGGATATGCAAGATGTAAATCATGGTGATTAAAGATGTAGTTTCTGGATAAGCAAGATGTGGTTTGTGGATGTGTGGAATGTGGGATGAGTGATTTGGTTTAAGGATGTGTTGGATATGGTTCATGGACACACAATATATATATAGGGTAGCTATCCAGTAAAAACCACCCTTATTGTGCAAACTACAAACCAATCTAAGCCACAGGATGCGGTCAAAGTGACATCAGCAAAGCGTGCGCGATGCTGACACGTAGCCGCTTCTCACGCGCGCGGGTGCTGATCGTTTACAAGCACGGTGCTGATAATTTAGTACAAATGCAAACTATCAGCACTATGCGCACAAACGATCAGCACCGTGCTACGCAAACTATCAGTATTGTGCGCGCGCGCGCCCATGTGTCAGCACTTGGTGAGTTCGTAGTTTGCACAATAAGGTGCGGTCTTTTATATATTTATTGCCCACGTGTCAGCATCTGATGCACTCTACTGACATCACTTTGGGGGGATCCTATAGCTTATATTGGTTCGTAGTTTGCACAATAAGGGGTGGTTTGTACCTGATACCAACTATATATATATATATATATATAGGGATGGTATAACGTGAGAACCAGGCTTATTGTGCAAACTACGGACGCACAAGAGGGCGACATGTATCCTTTTTGCGCGCGCACGTGTTGGTAACGTGTGCGCATGCTGCGGGTAGCGCGCACATGTTGTTGGCCGATCGGCCGTGGTGAAGCTGGTACAATATGCACACTGTCACGCCCCAAATTCAGTAGAACCGAACCCGGAACGCGAACGTTTAAGACAATAAAACATTTTCAAACCTTTTAAATAAATCACTTTAAAACCACCATTTTGTTCATCAAAATAATAATTTACAACTCAAAAGTACGTCCCAACAAGCGGACAAAATACATGGCGTATGTCGGTAGACTCAAGAAGGAAACCCGGACTCCCGCTCCTAGCTCTTCAAGCTTCGAGAGCTCACCTAGTCCGTCCCGCGACCAGTACCTGTAGGAAAAGCAGCTAGGGCTCACCACCACGGATAACAGACTGACTACGGCATACTTAGCAGACAATGCCGGTAACACCAACAACAAACCCAACACTGGGGACTACTATCTCCAACTCAAGTAACCCGACTGACACACAAACTGTTACCTTCCTCAACCGACTCAACACTCAGACACGTAATGTAGACCTGACACAACGATTGACGGCCTCCTCCAAAGACACGGCAGATAACCACGCAACACCCAAGATCACTAAGGATCGCACACCAAACAGGATCACAAAGGATCGCACTCCAGCTGCTCAGTAACCCCCTCACGCCCTTTACGGATCCCTGTCAGGTCAGGCGGTCGACCTGTCGCACTTTTCCCGACACAAAGTCGGATCTGGCTGTCGACCAGTCACCCCTAACCACGCACGCGCGGCCAGGACCCCTTTCCTCACGGGCGGGCCCCTTACCCCGTCTGAACATGTAGACACGTGCGATCACAGGACCCCCGTTTCATGAAGCGGGCCCCCAACCTCAGGTAACCACAATCACAATCACAACCAAAGTTCAACAAACAGCAACAACACCGGTCCAACACTCCACAGGCACCCATGGCCACCCAAGACACACCAACAGTAAAGACTCGGGCTCAACAACCCCACGGGCACTCACGGCCACCCAAAACACCAACGGTAAAACACGGGCTCAACAACCCCATGGGCACTCACGGCCACCCAAAACACCAACGGTAAAACACGGGCTCAACAACCCCACGAGCACTCATGGCCACCCAAGACACCAACAGAAAAGACACGGGCCCTCATGGCCACCCAAGACACGAACAGTAAAGACACGGGCTCTCATGGCCACCCAAGACACCAATAGTAATGACACGGGCTCTCATGGCCACCCAAGACACCAACATTAAAGTACGGGCTCTCATGGCCACTCAAGACACAACTACACAATCAACCTCCGGGCATAACCAATGCCTCCAGCAGTTCTAATATCAACAGGCTCACAATCAACCTCCGGGCATAACCAAATGCCTCCAGTAGTTCTAATATCAACAGTTCACTACTCCTACGACACTACTAAGTGTCACATGCATTTCTATTGTTCGATACGTTCCCGTATCATACGACACCACCCGGTGCCGCCTGCCTTTCTAATATTCGACAAACCTACATAACCCACGACACCCAAGTGTCACATGCATTTCTACTGTTAACTTTCCCTAGTCAGGGCCGAGATCCGGCTACTTTTACCTACCTCGTATGCTTTCCCCAAAAGCTCACAAACAAGCTCCGGCGTGATCTCGATCAGTCGCCTAGCTTTCCCTTTCCTCTGTCGGTGGCACGATCTAATAAGAACACAATTTAAAACACTTTTAAGCTTGCAGGAATAAACTGAACTTTAATAAACTTGACGCCCAAAAGTAACCCCGACAATGTCGATCACTCCCAAACTTCCCAAATACTCGACATTGTCGATAATGGACCCGGAAAGGCCCGTTTCTCCCGACCTGGCGAATCTGCCCGGGATTGGAAAACGTCCTTCCGGGGCTCCGAAAATTCCCGTTTTCGTTTCTACGGTCTTAGAATAATTCACGGGTTCCTATGCACTCGACGAAATCAAATTCCGACTTCCGAGTAATTTAATTCGCGTTTAAAGTTTCCAAACCCGTCAATTATAACTATCACAATTTAATTCCAAAATTCGATCCGGGTGTGGATTAATCACTTGGGGAACGTTCTAAACCAACCGAACACGAAACCCGAACACCCGAGCATGTGGGCCCCCCCGACCCCCTTTGGCCGTGGGTGGCTAGGGCCGGTTTGGGGCCGGTCCACCAAAGTGGTGGCTGGTCCTAACTCCGGCCAGCCACCCTATAAAACCGGCCAGCCACCATACACGGTGGTCGGAGCTCCCCCGAGCCTCCGGTCACCGGAAAACGTTCATCTCTTCGCTCCAAAACACCTCCAACGAACCCTACACCTCAACTCATCCATATTCAACCAATTTCAAACCAAACCCTAACTTTTAAACTTAGTAAAATGAGAATCGGTTAGGTGCTCACCGTAGAGAATGTCGATGTGAGCTTGAATCTTCTATCGTTGAGACGATCCAATGGTTTGATGCTCGTAAATAGTCACAAATCCCCAACTCTCCTTCTCTTTTTTCCCCTTTTTCTCTCTTCTTCTAACTCAATTTCTCTCTCCAAAAACTCTCTCATTTTTGCAATATGGCCGAACCATCCAAGTCTTCCCCTTTTTGTTTTGTTTAAAAATCAAATCTAATACTTAATTACCAAACTAACACTATGTAGTCCTCTCTTGTCTTGTCCAATAAACCTAACACCACTACATTGGTGACATGTGGCAAGTGGGTCCCACACCTTTTTGGAAGATATCTTCTAGATATTTTCCAATCAGATTCGCGAAATTCAGCCGTTTCGGGCCCCGAACGGGCACTTTTTCCAAGAAATTACGAAACTTCTCGGGCTACAAGGAAACGGCTCAACTAAGACCGATGCAACGACAGCTAAGCTTTTTGGATCCAAAACGAGCCTCGAACAGACCAAAACGCCGCTCGGTTGACTTTTCTAGCAAAATGTCAACCTTTCCCAAATTGGTCAGAAAGTTGCCCTGAGTCCCCCAGAACTCACTTTGGTCGATATCGGGGTCAACTCAAGTCCGATATGACCTTCGGGGTCAAATTTGGGTTCATTTAGGTGTCTGTCCAAAAATTTAAAATTTTACTGTTTTTCACCGATTTGACTGGCGTTGACCGGGAGTGGTTCTTACAATCTACCCCCTTAGAGGAATTTCGTCCGTGAAATTTAAAACAGACGTACCTCAGGAGTCGAACAGATCGTGGTACTTTGCGTGGACCTCGTCCTCGCGCTCCCAAGTCGACTCGGCCTCGTGGCGCCGCCACTGCACCTGTTCTAAGCGGATAACCTTTCCGCGCAGGACCTGATCTTGTGGATCCATTTCCCTAACCGGTTTCTCCTTATACGAGACATAAACCGTTACCTCGACCTCCGCCACTCAATGACGTGTGAGGGGTCCGCATATACTTCCGCACCAGTGCAAGTCGGTATGCAACTGCTCCCACTCCGCTCAAGACCTCGAAAGGCTCGATATACCGCGGGGATAACCTGCCTCCGTCGCGGTTGAAACGCAACAGTCCACCTTTTGGACTCACCTTCAGGGATACATGGCCATCGACTGCTGACTCGAGAGGTCGGCGCCGTCTGTCAGCATAGCTCCTGCCGACTCTACGCGGTCTTCCACCGTTCACGCTTCGGCACGACCGACTCAGTTGTCTCTTGGTCCAGTTCTAGACCCAGTGAACCTTCATTCCTCACTTCCGCCCCGCACACGGGCGACCGACACGGCCTACCATACAACGCTTCGAATGGTGCCATCATGATACTGGCCTGAAAGTTGTTGTTGTGGGCGAACTCGGCTAACCGCTCACGAAATCCATCGTGACGTGCCCCCATTTCCACTATGCAACCGGCAGTGGCTGCAATAACCCAGCGGGACCCTGATGTTCGGCTCTCACCTACTGACAAGTGAGGCACCGCGATACCATCTTTGCAACCGCTCTCCGCATCCCGCTCAATTAGATATGTCGCCTGATGTCGCGCTCCTCTTAGTGCTACCCACGTGCACTGTCAGACGCAAATAGTGCGACTCTCGCAGCTCGTCGCCTCCACCGTTACTCGGTACGAACAAACCTCCGCGATACCGTAACTCCCAATTAGCATGACGATCCCAGCCCTCGGCGTCAACACCGTCGGCAACTCTCTCCCTGATCTCTGTCGCCTCGACATCCACCGACTGTGCCTCTATCCCCCGGCCAAGCCGGGTGGGCTGAGCCACCAAGAAGCACATGGCCACGCCGCCAGTAACCTCTTCTAGCTCCAACCCGAGCATGCCTAGCTCTCCCATCATGGCCCACTCCCGGACTGAGATGGTAGTAGGATCCGGCATCGGCTTCCTACGCAGGGCATCAGCAATCACATTCGCCTTACCCGGATGGTAGAGTAACTCAAAGTCGTACTCCTCAAGTGGTTCCATCCATCGCCGCTGGCGCATATTCATGTCTCGTTGGGAAAAGATGTACTTAAAGCTCTTATGGTCCGAGAATACCTGAAATCGCTCGCCATACAAATAATACTTCAAGCTCTTTAGCGCGAACACGACTGCTGCTAATTCCAAGTCATGGGTAGGATAGTTGCGCTCGTGTGTCTTCAACTACCTGGAGCCATAGGCAACCACCTTACCTAACTGCATTAGCACGTAGTCCAGTCCTTCCCCGGACGCGTCTATAACATCCCGCCGTGCCCGACTCGGGCCCCACGTGCGGCGATGTTAGGTCTGCAGCCCAATACACCCCAACCCCTCTAGTGTATTGTCCACAGACAAATACCAACTTAGGTTGTTGGTGAGACTTGAACCCAAGACCTAACCTTTTATAGCATTTCCTTGAGTGATGCTATCAACACTGGAACGGTAGTCAGATGAGCCTTCAGCTCCGTGAACGCACGTTCACAATCCTCTGTCCACACAAACCCAACTCCCTTGCGTGTCAAAAGAGTCATATATGCGGCTAGACGCGCCAAGTCTTGGACAAACCGCTGATAATAGCCTGCCAGCCCCAAGAAGCTGCAGATCTCGAAAACGCTCGTGGGCCGCGCCCACTTCAAAACCGCGTCGATCTCTACCGGATCGACCAATATACCGTCACGGGACGCAACGTGACCGAGGAATCTCACCTCAGCGAGCCAAAACTCGCACTTCTCCAGGTTGGCGTATATCTGATGTGTGCGCAGCAGGGTCAGATTACCCCTCAGATGTTCCTCATGCGCCGCCTCGTTCTTGCGAGAAGATCAAGATATTGTCCACAAACACTACCACAAATTGATCTAAGAACAGCCGAAATATAATGTTCATCAGATCCATGAATGCTGCAGGTGCGTCCGTCCGTCCAAAAGGCATCACCAAGGACTCGTAATGCTCATAGCGTGTCCGGAATGCAGTCTTTGCGACGCCCCCCTCTCGGACTCGCAACTAGTAATATCCGAATCGCAGGTCGATCTTCGAGAAGCATGTCGGCGCTCTCAACTGGTCAAACAAGTCGTCAATCCTCGGCATCGGGTATCGGTTCTTCACCGTAACCCGGTTCAGCTTCCGGTAGTCGATGCACATCCGAAGCTCTCCACTCTTCTTCTTCACGAATAGTGCTGGCGCTCCCCACGGCGATGTGTTCGGCCGGATAAACCCCTTCTCCCGAAGTTCCTCGAGCTGACTCTTCAGCTCGGTCAACTCGGCTGGCGCGAACCTGTAAGGCGCCATCGATATTGCTGCCGTTCCCGACACCAGGTCAATCCCGAACTCCACCTCACGAACTGGTGGCTACCCGCTCAACTCCTCAGGGAAGACCTCGGGAAACTCGCACACCACTCGCGATAACTCTCGGTTCTGCACGACCGATACTTCCTCCACTGCGGACAACGCCGCCAGGAGAACTCCGCTCTTACTGCCCATAATACACGAAACCTTTCGTGTTGCCTGTTGACACCGTCACTCGTCGCCAGTAACAGTCGATATTGGCTCGCCACTTCGCTGGCCAATCCACTCTCAGGATTCACGTCAACGGCTGTCATTTCGTAAGTATCCTTCCCACGGATACACGCACAAGCTCAGTCGCTTCCGAACCTCACGGAACATCGTGGTCTCTATAAGACCTCGCTCCTCTACCGTCGTCGTGCCTACCAACTCCGAACATACCCGAATCCTGGGGGTGAGGACTCGACCCAACATCAGGGCTCTTGAGCCCTCTCCCGAACATCCTGTATTGGTTCGCTTCTCTAACTCCGCAGGCACGACAGACCCTAGTCAACACCACACCAAACCCAACCGGCGTGTCCAGACGCAGGGGTGGACTCAACTCATCCATATTCAACCAATTTCAAACCAAACCCTAACTTTTAAACTTAGTAAAACGAGAATCGGTTAGGTGCTCACCGTAGAGAATGTCGATGTGAGCTTGAATCTTCTATCGTTGAGACGATCCAATGGTTTGATGCTCGTGAATAGTCACAAATCCCCAACTCTCCTTCTCTTTTTTCCCCTTTTCTCTCTTCTTCTAACTCACTTTCTCTCTCCAAAAACTCTCTCCTTTTTGCAATATGGTCGAACCATCCAAGTCTTCCCCTTTTTGTTTTGTTTTAAAAATCAAATCTAATACTTAATTACCAAACTAACACTATGTAGTCTGCTCTTGTCTTGTCCAATAAACCTAACACCACCACATTGGTGACATGTGGCAAGTAGGTCCCATACCTTTTTGGAAAATATTCTAGATATTTTCCAATCAGATTCGTGAAATTCGGCCGTTTTGGGCCCCGAACGGGCACTTTTTCCAAGAAATTACAAAACTTCACGGGATACAAGGAAACGGCTCAACTAAGACCGCTGCGACGACGGCTAAGCTTTTTGGATCCAAAACGAGCCTCGAACGGACCAAAACGTCGCTCGGTTGACTTTTCCAACAAAAAGTCAACCTTTCCCAAATTGGTCAGAAAGTTGCTCTGAGTCCCCCAGAACTCACTTTGGTCGATATCGGGGTCAACTCAAGTCCGATATAACCCTCGGGGTCAAATTTAGGTTCATTTAGGTGTTTGTCCAAAATTTTTAAATTTTCCAGTTTTTCGCCGATTTGACTGGCGTTGACTGGGAGTGGTTCTTACACACACAGTGTTGGTACAGTACGCACACAGGTGCTGGTACAATGTTTATTAATTCAGAAAAAACTAATTTACAATTAAAGGCTCGTGTGTTTATAAATCCTAAACCCTAAAAACCAAACCCTAAAACTAAACCCTAAACCCTAAAAACTAAACCATATACCCTAATAACTAAATCCTAAACCCTAAGGAAAGTACTCCCAAAGCCATAATATGAATAAAGAAAATCAGAAAACCCCAAAACAAAAAAGAAATAAAGATTCCTTCGGCTAATCAGCCAAATAAACATTCCCTAGGTATCTCATTTGATATCGAGTCTATATATATATATATATATATATACTCGATATCAAATGAGAACCATGCCTTATTGTTAGAATTGTGGACGCACAAGAGAGCGACACGTGGCCTTTTCACGCGCGCGGGCACACGCAACTACTGTTCACGCGTCCGATTGGTGTGTCAAACCTAGTCGATCGACTGGTTAGTCTAGTCCATATGTGGGTTAAACCTAGTCGGTCAGCTGGTTAGTCATATACATGTTGTACCAGCACCCATGTATATGACGTACTAGCACTTGTGCATGTAATGTACCAGCACATGTGTATATGAAGTACCAGCACTTGTATATGTATTGAATCAACATAATTGAACCTGAGATGGAGTCAGTGTCAAAATTTGACAAAACCCTGGCATTTTTTGGGTGGAAACGGCCGTCCGAGCAAGACTCATGGCTATGCTATGATGTATGATGTTTTTCGGCAATCCGGGGTCATCTGGAGGGTAAAAATCGCACTTTTAGATTCTGGATTTTTATTTCTTTTTTGTTTTGGGGTTTTCTGATTTCCTTTATCCATATTAGGGCTCTAGGAGTACTTTTCTTACGGTTTATGTTTTAGTTTTAGGGTTTAGGATTTAATTTTTGGGTTTAGGGTTTAGTTTTAGGGTTTATGGTTTATTTTTTAGGGTTTAGGATTTATAAACACACGAGGCTTTGGTTTTAAACCATTTTTTCAGAATTGATAAACATTGTACCAGCACCTGTGTGCGTATTGTACCAGCACTGTGTGCGTATTGTACGAGCACCACCACGGCCGATCGGCCAGCAACATGCGAACCAATTTGGTTCATTGGATACACATCACATGGCAGCATCCTAGATAGTGAAGATTTGTTTTGCCAAATTCACTAATTAGTTCATTCCCGCTTAGTTTCAATTCCGATTTTTTTTATTCTTTCACCATTATTTTTATTTTTCCAAGAGCTATCCATAAAGATGCATATTGAATATATTTTAAGCATGAAAAAACAAAATAGGATAAGTCTAACGTAATTATAAATCGGATATGAAAATCTGCAGAAATGAAATGTAATTACATTTTATTTTAGCGATATTACATATAATTTCTTTATAATTACATTTCATATCTGCATATTTACAAATTGTGTTCATCCGATTTAAAATTATGTTGGACTTATCCTATTTTTATTTTTCGTGCTTCAAATATATTCAATATGCATCTCTATGGATAGCCCTTTAAAAAGAAAAATAATGTTGAAAGAATAAAAAAACGGAATTGAAACGAAGCGGGAATGATTAAACTAGCGAATTTGGTAAGAAAAATAAATGTTCACTACTAAGATGTTCTCATGTGGCGTATATCCAATGAACCAAATTGGTTCGCAAGTTAGTATTGTAAATATGGGTTTGCACCCGAAAGTATATATATATATATGGATATAGGTCTATCAAGTACAAACCTTATTTCGGGTCAGAACGTAGAGCCAATTTGGGCCATTGATTACCCAGATCGGGTGGCCACCGAAATTCAAGAGGGGTGGTGATTAATTACGAAATCAATTACAAGATATGCATTAAATCTAGGCCTTTAATTTTATGATCCAAGGGACCAGATTGAAAGTTTGTAGTTCGGACAAAAGATAAAAGTTTGTACCTGATAGTAATCATATATATAAGACTGGTATCAGGTACAAACGGGCCCTTATTGTGCAAACTGCGAACGGACCAGATGCTAACACGTGGGCGCGTGCGCTGCTTGTCCGCGCGCGCACAGTGCTGATAGTTTACATAGCACACTACTGATAGTTTAGTACAAAATGTGCTGATAGGTTACATTTGTACTAAACTATCAACACTGTGCTATGTAAACTATCAGCATTGTGCGCGCGTGCACCAGCAGTGCGCGCCACGTGTCAGTAACTATAGCGCTCTGCTGACAGCACTTTGACCGCATCATGTGGCTCTCGTGCGTTCGCAGTTTGCACAATAAGAGGCGTTTATACTGGATAGCTATATATATATATAGACTTACTATCCACTAAAAACCATGTCCATTAATACAAACTAAGGACAAATTATAACCATTAGATCAACGAGAATCAATGGTTCAAATCTGAATGGCAGTCAATTGTAATTATTAGAAAAGTCAAAATTTTATTAGTCATTCTACGCCTTCGAAGGATGTATTTGTAATTTCAACTTCCTTTTTACCTACTCCCAACCCTAATTTTCTGTGCCCAATTCAGATCCCTCCCTCGTTTTAATCTTATTAACTCTTTGTGCAACAGTTTTTTTCCATATTACGGCAGCAATTTCCTCGTCACTTCTCCATCAGGCAGCAGCAAAGCTCCAATGGGTGATTTCAACCCCCATTTTTGCAGAAACTTTCCTCTTTAAGAAAGATCCATCCAAGTGAGGACAGAATTTTGAAGGTCGATCATGAAGCGGAAGAGGGAAGGCAAGCCTTGGTCGGTGGCGGTAGGCTGAATGGCGCAACCTCGTCCTTCCTCTGCGAGTTGCGGATCTTCTCTACAACCGACATCTTCTCCACCATGTCGTCATTGGTTTCAGATAGTCTCCAAAATGGAAATATTTGCAGAGCACGACTGTGGAGCAACGATAGATTGTCGTACCGCGCTCGTCGGCGAGCGGTTGTAAAGCCTCCGTAGCCGGACACCATCCGGGTCTCCGTCGCGCTAATCTCTCTATCTCCTTACCAATTTCAAAATTTTGATGATGTTTTTTGGTTGATCCTGTTTTTTATTTAAAGCATCTCACATATTTGATTTCGATTTCAGTTATCTTGGTTTTTTCTCGATTCCAAGAGCTTAATACATCATATTTGGTTTCGATTTTGGTTATCCTAGGTTTGGTTTGTTTGTATGTTTTATCTGTTCTTATGTAATACAGTAATTGCACAAATAGGATGTTGGTTATCCTTTGTTTGATTTGTGTTTTTTATCGATACTCATTATGAATTACCTTGACTTAACAAAAGGTCCGGGCTGTGTGATCCTCTGCCTGACCGGGCCTCACTGGGACCGCGGCTGCCTCTGGAGCTGGTGAAGCTGACTCTCGGCTGGCGATGACCGCCACCAAGCTTCTCCTGTATTCTCCGACAAGAGTGCCCTGCGCCTCCGCGTACTCGGCGGGCTCAACGGTTGGCACCCTTCCTGGTGTCCCCGCTGACCGTCCCCGCCGGCCTCGCGTGGACGCCCGACCCCCTGTTCCCGCTGCTCGTCCTCGTCCACCGCGAGCCATAAGTCAGTACTCTCTGCACGGACACACGCAAACGTTCAGTTTGCGAACTCACATAAAGACAACAAGCTCGAATACACTAACTTTCACACGGTCTACGTCTACCCCAACGTACTTTTTACCAAACGTCACACCGTTCACGCTAATCATACTTTAGTTATAATAACACGTGGGCGGAACGTCAAATTTAACCACACAAACGCACACCAAGCCCTCATCCAGTCCTTTGTGCACTTACTTATAACTTTCCGCAACCAAACCAGTGTTCGCTACTCGTCCCTTGCGGGAAAAGTAGTAAAGGGGATGAGCGTCATGCTCACCTCCACGGACACCCGTTCGATTATGGCATACTAGTAACGCACCAAAGACTTACCACTCTAGTCAGGGCAAACCACCATCACAAAACTGAAGCCAAACGTCCCACCGCCCAAGCTAACAACACCTCAAATCAGTAAAACACCACTGCTCGCGCTATTAAAGCCTTAAGCATATTAATACGTAAGCGAAAAACTCAACAACAACCCAACCGTGCACCAGGCCTACGGCCTCTACAACCCACAACCGCGAACCCAATCATGCAAAACCAACGCTCAAACCGCACGAACGTGAACCGAGTCACAAAACCGCAAACCTAAACGCACAATGAAACAAAAACGACCAAAGAAAAATTGAAGACGGCTCGCTGGACCAGGCCGGCACACGACCTGGGCCGTGCCACCTTCCGGGCCGGTAACCTGGCCGGGCCGTGCCCCCTACCGGGCCGGAACCCAAAACCTGTCGGGCCCCTTACCGGGCCGGCAACCAATACCTGCCATTCCACCTACCGGGCCAAACCAGTGACCCCGATAATGTAGCGGTAATGATTTCGCACTACTTACACCCGATATGTCTACCCTAGGGTATTCGTAACTTTCCCGGCTAATAGCGACCCGTACTCTAGTACGTCGCAGACAACAACCACCAAACACATAACACAGTTACGGCAACTCAAGACCGACCTCAAACACAAGCCCACACGGCCGAGTAACAACAATACACGCCCACCGGGCCAACCAACATCGAACCACGCCCACCGGGCCAATCAAAATCAAACACACACGCCCACGACGTCAAACAAAATCAAAACATGCCCACTGGGCCTACCAATTCCAAAGTTTTCCCCTTTTTGTTTTAAAACCTCAGACTTGACATCACGCGGTCACAACCCGGTCCAGGCATCCCCGAACTACGTTGTACCGTCTTGATGTCAACACCGTCACGTTCGACTACAAGAGCGCTCCTGAGTCGACCCGCGACAGCTTAAAAACATTTCAAGCAGCAACAACAATCAGCAAGCCAGCAATTAAACACTGCACATACACACAATCCCAACCAGGACTCATAACACTACGAGTCTACACTGACTCGACCCTCCCCACCTAATTGACGGACAGTCCGAGGTGTGAAACCTCGAGCTCTGATACCAAGCTGTCACGCCCCAATTTCAGTAAAACCGAACCTAGAACGTGAACGTTTTAAAACAATAAAACAATGAAACCTGTTTTGGATAAACACTTTAAAAATCTCCATTTAATTAATCAAAATAATATTTACAACTTAAAATATGTCCCAACACGTGGACAAAAGTACAAGGTATCCGTTACTAGACTCAAAAGACAAAAACCCAGACTCCGCTCCTAGCTCCACAAGCTTCGAGAGCTCACCTAATCCGTCCTGTAATCAGTACCTGTAGGAAAAGCATCTAGGGGTGAGCGTTCGCTCACCACCACAGATAACAGACTGACTACGGCATAATTATCAGACAATGCCGGTAACACCCACAACAAACTCAACTCCGGGGATCACTGTCCCCAACCCAAGTACTCCGACTGAACACACACCCACAATTACCTTCCTTGACCAAACTCAACACCCTGACACGTAAAGTAGACCCGACACAACGATCACGACCTCTTCCAAGGACTCAAACGAAAGCTACGCAACACCAAACAAGATCACAAGGGATCGCACACCAAACAAGATCACAAAGGATCGCACACCAAACAAGATCACAAAGGATCGCACACCAAACAAGATCACAAAGGATCGCATACCAGCTGCTCAGTAACCTCTCCCACTCACACGAACACGGATCAGGCTAGCCAACGAATGCTTACAACCTGTGATACTAAACTCGGACCAGGCCAGCCAAAGAATGCTTGCAACCTGTTAATACTCAAACTGTGTCAGGCCAGCCAAAGAATGCTTGCAACCTGTTGATACCCAAACTGTGTCAGGCCAGCCAAAGAATGCTTACAACCCGTTGATACTCAAACTTGGTCAGGCCAGCCAACGAATGCTTGCAACCTACCGGGATCCGCAATCACAATCACAATCACAAGCACGTTCAACAACCAGTAACAACACAGGTTCAACACTCACAAGCACTCATGGCCACCAAGACACCAACAGTAAAACTCGGACTCAACAGCCCCACAGGTACTCACGGCCTCCCAAGACACACCAACAGTAACTCAGGGGCTCAACAACCCCACGGACACTCACGGCCTCCCAAGACACACAAACAGTAACTCACGGGCTCAACAACCCTACAGGCACTCACGGCCTCCCAAGACACACCGCCAATAAAGACACGGGTTCAACAAACCCACGGGCACTCACGGCCTCCCCAAACCCCAAAGGTAAAGACACGGGTTCAACAACCCCACGGGCACTCATGGCCACCCAAAACACCAAAGGTAAAGACACGGGTTCAACAACCCCACGGGCACTCATGGCCACCCAAAAGACCAAAGTTAAAGACACGGGTTCAACAACCCCACGGGCACTCATGGCCACCCAAAACACCAACAATAAGACACTGGCTCTCCAGGACACCAAAGACATCAACAATAATACACGGGCTCTCATGGCCATCCAGAACTCAACAATAATAACACGGGCTCTCAAGGCCACCCAAACTCAACAATAATAATACACAACAACCTCCGGCATACTCAATGCCTCCAACAGTCCTAAGATCACTAGTTTCACAAACAACCTCCGGGCATGGTCATATGCCTCCAGTAATTCTAAAAACGCTAAGTTCTCTGCTCCTACGACACTACTAAGTGTCACATGCTTTTCTCATAATCGCTACGTTCCCGTATCATGCACTTCTAATATTTAAATAAACCTACTCAACCCACGACACCCCGGTGTCACATGCAATTCTACTGTTAACTTTCCCTAGTCAGGGCCGAGATCCGGCTACTTTTCCCTACCTCATGCGTGTTTTCCAAAAGCCAACCAACGAACTCCGGTGATGATCTCAGTCACTCACCCAGCTTTCCCTTGCCTCGGTCCGTGGCACGATCTAAAAGAACACAATTTTAATGCACTTTAACTCGCAGGAAATAAGCTGAAATTTAATAAACTTAACGCCCAAACGTAACCCTGACAATGTCGATCACTCCCAAACTTCCCAATTACTCGACATTGTCGATAAGGGACCCGTAAAGGCCCGATTCGCCTGACATGGCGAATCTGCCCGGGTTTTGTAAATGTCCTTCCGGGGCTCCAAAATTTCCCATTTTCGTTTCTACGGTCTTAGAATAATTCAAGGGTCCCAATGTACTTGACCGAATCGAATTCCGACTCCCGAGTCAATTAATTACCGTTTCAAGTTTCTAAAACCCGTTAATTACAACTTTTCCAATTTAATTCCAATTTGTGATTCGGTTATGGATAAATGGTCCGGGGAACGTTTTAAACCTCACGAACGCTAAAACCGAGCACCCGAGCACGTGGGCCCCACCCGGCCCAACCTAGCCATGGGCCTAGGGCTTAAATGAGGCTCGGCCACCATGGTGGTGGCCGGTCCTAGCTCCGGCCAGCCACCT
Organism: Erodium maritimum; assembly: GCA_963921825.1. Lineage (NCBI taxonomy): Eukaryota > Viridiplantae > Streptophyta > Magnoliopsida > Geraniales > Geraniaceae > Erodium > Erodium maritimum. The sequence continues at coordinate 31,801,317 of OY997596.1, forward strand.
CCTATGGTGGCCGGCCACCCCGTATGGTGGCCGGAGCTCCTCCCGAGCTCCCGGTCGCCGGAAAACGTTCAATCAAACCTCCAAACACCTCTAAAACGTCTCCAACAATTACCCCAACATCAAAACCACCTTAAACTAATAGTTTTACAGAAAATTAACTTCCAAAATTAATCAAAACGAGAATCGGTTCGGTGTATACCGTAGAGGAGAACGAGGGGAGTGCACTTTCTTCTTGCCTTGAGACGATCCAAGGGTGGGATGACGTGAATAGTGGCAAACCCTAACTCCAAGCTCTCCTCTTCTTCTCCTTCTCTCCCTTTCTTCTCTCTTCTTTCTCTTTCTAAAACAACTAACTCATTTTCTATTTTTTTTCTTTTTCTAAGTGTGGCCGGCCACCTATAGGTTTCACCACTCATTTCCCCCCCAAAACTAACACCACCATTTGTTGGACAAGTGGAAAGGTGGGCCCCACACCTTTTGGAATATATCTACTAGCTAAAATCCAATCAGATTCGCGAAAAACGGACGTTTCAGGCCCCGAACGGGCACTTTTCCCAAGAAATTACGAAACTTGGCGGGCTACAAGAAAACGACTCAACTAAGACCATTGCGACGACGGCTAAGCTTTTTGGATCCAAAACGGTCCTCGAATGGACCAAAACGTCGCTCGGTTGACTTTTCCAGCGAAAAGTCAACTTTTCCCAAATTGATCAGAAAGTTTCCCTGAGTCCCCCGGAACTCACTTTGGTCAATAACGGGGTCAACTTAAGTCCGGTATGACCCTCGGGGTCATTTAAGGTTCACTGTCAGTCTTAAAATTTTTAAATTTTCCTGTTTTTCGTAGGTTTGACTGGCGTTGACCGGGAGTGGTTATTACATGTAATCTCATTCATCCATTTATTCTAATCCTATAGTCATATTTAGTCCCTAGTTTCTATTAAATAATTGGTTTTTAGTAGATAGTATCCCTATATATATATATATATATATAGGGTTGGTACAAATACAAACCACCCCTTATTGTGCAAACTACGAACTCACCAGGTGCTGACACGTGGGCGCGCGCGCTGCTGGTGCGTGCGCACAGTGCTGACACGTGGCGCGCATAGTGCTAATAGTTTGGTCGCACAGTGCTAATAGTTTGGCACTGTGCTAAACTATTAGCACTGTACGCGCCAAACTATTAGCACCGTGCGCGCGCGTGGTCAACACGCTCACGCCCGCAGGCAGAGGCGCGCGCGAATCTGCCACGTGTCAGCATCGCGCGCGCTCTGCTGACGTCACTTTGACCGCATCCTGTGGCTTAGATTGGTTCGTAGTTTGCACAATAAGGATGGTTTTTACTGGATAGCTACCCTATATATATATATATATATATAGGGATTCGCCAATCACCCATTGGGCTACAAAAGGGCTCAGCCAAACCAATAATATATATTTATACATAGTTTTTATTTATCAAATATAATTAAAAGGAAGTCCTAAATATTCTAGAATATCTAGAACCTAGTTGGACTAAGTCATATGAAAGTAAGACACCTCCTTAAACAAGGTTTCCTACTTCTACTTGGATTGGCTTATGGTAAGTTCAACTCTTATAAATAAGACACTAGTGTTGGTCGAATACAAGCATTGTAGCTGAAAATTTCGGCTAACATAGCGACGAAATAGTGAGTTTTGTTCAAGGGCTTCTCGTAAGTTCAGTTGTGGAGCAAGCTTTCTCATGTGGATACCGTTAAAGGGCGAACACTTGGGCGCCTACGACTACTCTTTCAAAGGTCCCCGTCCCGAACCAGTCAATCCAAAGTTGCCTATATTGGGGTGATTTCTATTTATATTATGTATAGATGATGCATGTTGATCTAGGCTGATTGGGATTACACCGATAAATGTTATAAGAACATCGTCATATTAACGTAATACATAATCATACACATCCATCATACACATATCGAGTCTTTTAAAGACTACTAGACTGATTAATTATCTGGTGCTTGTAGTTATAGGTGTAGATTTTCCAAAAAGTCTAACTCCTTTTAGAATAAGGAGAGATTTAAAAATAAGTAATTAAAAAGGAAATTTATTTCCTTTAGTCTAGTCAAACTAGGTTTTCCTCTTTTAAAGTCAAACTAGATTTTCTAGTTTTTTATAATGTAACTATAACACCAATTAAATTAATGGGTTGGCCGAAATGATATATTATCCATATATTATTTTCATCACCCTTTATTATTTAATATATTTATATGAATTATTTTAAATAAATATCAACCTTTGATATAATTGAAGTATAAGTACCCATATAAATCCAACAATAGGTAATCAAATAAATGAGTAATTATATATAATATTTTCGATATATTTATTTAAGTCGGATTTTCTAAAAGTCTACTTCGTTATGGGCCTGTTCTATGTATGTCATCCTTTAGGTTCACATGTCGTTGGTAGTTAGCACGGAATTTACATTTTCTTCACAAGTTATGGATTCACCTAGGAAAGGTCCATAACCACCCAAGTCCTATTAATGTTAACAATCTATGTTAATAAGCCATAAATACTCTTATTCTTTGTCATAGCGATATCTTGGAAAAACACAAGGCATATAAATGATATCCTTGTTTTGTTCGGTCATTCGTTTCTTGATCCCGAGTTCGGTTGTAAGTAAAAAAATCTTTGTTCACTCGCATGACCATGCTTCTTTTACAATCTCACTCATCAATGGGTCCGACGATATCCAACTCATGCTTGATTCATGAGAGAATTCTGACGACAATCACCCATATTCCATATCTGTATGACTCCTTAAGAAATATCTATTATAATTGTTGTGATTTTGTTTGTTTCCCTTTGGATTCCAATTGCAAGGAGTTGTTGCTCGTGGATTGTAAATTTTTATGTGGCGGATCTAGGTAAGAATTTAACAATGTAACAATTTTTTTTTTTTAAGTATTCACATTTGTGCAAAAAAAAATGTAAATTTTAATTGATGAATTTTGATCATATATGGGCAAGAATTTATTGTATTTGTTCATAAAAAAACTAAAGAATTAAAAATTAAGTGAAAATTATATGAAAAAAAGAGAAAAATAATTAACACAAATTAATAAATATTAAAGAAAAAAGTTTTATGAAAATTAATTTAAAAAATTGAAAAATATTAATATCTTTTTTTTAGAAAAACATGTACTATTATTACTGGAAAAAGAAATAGATTGATGAGCACATAACTGTACTCAACTTACAAGATAGAATCCAACTAAAGAACATAAAGCAATAACAGAAATCTAAAAGTTGTTCGATGCATAGGGGCGGATGAAGGGGATATCTGCGGTAGCATCCAACGGAACCCTGGATACCGATACAGCATACTTCGACCAAAAGGCACTGGCCTAGCCAGTTAAGTGAAAGGTGAATACTGGTGGACCGACATCTCCCCTAGTGAGTCAGCGTGCGTCGTCCTCCCTTGACTGATAATGTTAGGGCTCCTGAACGCGGGATTGCTGACACCGGACTGGTAGGGGAGACAGGTGTTGCCTGGCGATGGTACCCTCGCCATCTATCCGCCAGGAAGGGGTTACAATCGACCACCCCCTTCCTGGGCCTCCTCAGATTCATTCCTGGAGGCGGGGGTGCTTGCGCCCCCCCGCCGCTGCTACGTGTTAACCTCCATCTGACGTCGTCGATCCGCAACCCAAGACGCCTTCGACTCGAGCCTGTCCAGACCCAACCCATCCGAGTCCCGGTCCACCCGACACGGACCAAGAAGCTCCGCCCGCCCCGTAACCCAAGCCCCGACCCGTACCTGGATCCGAACCCATTGGATTACCCACTCCAGCTCTTATGACCTATTTCCCGGAGACCCGATCCAGACCTGGCCTGCCCAGCACCAGACCCGCTCCCCGGCCCGCGGTCCTCTGAGCCCAGCCCCAACTCGGTTCACTACTGCCCGCTTTGCGTGCCTCAGCCATCAGCCCGCATCCTCGGCCAAGGCCCATCGAGCCCATCTGCTCCGGTTCTGAAACCCTAGATACAGGCTCTTCCCCCGGCCTTCGTGTCCATGTCGGCGGCATCTCCTCCTTCTCCGGTTGCCTCGGCTCCTTCTCCGACTGCCTCTCTGATACAGAAGAGAACACCCCCACTACGTGACCCTCCTCCCTTTTGTCCACCCCCATCTCATCCCACATCACCGGGTTCGTCACCCACGCGAAGACCGGTGAGGATGTCTGCGATATCGCCGGTCGCACTCCCCTCTCGTCGTGACTTCCCACCCGAGATCGTGGGTCATGTGCAGGTGACATCCTCAATACACCTCTTCGATATTCCGGCAGACGAAACTACGGGAATCGACTGTTCCGTCCTCTCACCGAACTTCGATGGAACGTCTGTGGTCCTGTATCATCGCCGCTCGAATTATGGATGCTGTCAGAGTCGTTGGTATCGATCCTTGTTGTTGCCTCCATAAGATCGCAAAACCCTAACGTTTCGATCTCAGCGAGAAACGAAACATAGAGCTGCGTTTGTCCATACCATGGATTGGTATGGTGAACACCAATCATCATGAAAACCAAGGCCATGGCAAGAGCCATGGCCGCCGATCGCCTTTGCCCCATCCTAGGGTTTAGGCGCAGAGCTCTCAATATTTTATTAATATAAATAAAGGTAGATATTTTAAAAAATAAAATAAGAAAAATAATGAGAATAAAAAATATATATTTTTAGTGGTAGATTTTGTAAACTTAAAGGTTTAAAAAGAGTGTTATTGAGATTTCAACATTTATAAGTTTGTTACAGTCAATGATATGGGTTTGAAATTGTTATAGTTAATTGAGGATATTTTAGATTTTTTATGTTTTATTTTCAAATGTATGTACCATTAGTCATAGTTAAAAAATATGTAACCTTTATTTCAAAAGTCAAAAATAAGTTTTTCCTTTGTTTAGTTTTTAGCAATGGTTTTTCTTTGTTAATTGAAAAGAATAATAACATTAGTCAAAACTTAACCTGATTTCATAATTTATTATTGTAGTTACTGATTTTAATCAATCAAGAAGAATAAAATATCCTAAACTACCAAAAGTAAGGCTTTTAATATTTGTGTATAAATGCACATTTTCATAATAGGAGAGTACATCTCCTTTTTCTTTTTTAAATCACAGTTAGTGTTTGAAAAATGGCTATCCTTAAATCTTCTTTTAGCCATTTCTTTTGTGCCCTTCTCCTTCTCATCTCAATAGCAGGTAATTATGTTCACTAAATATTTCGAAGAGTCATCAAATACATCCACGTACATTAGACCATGTATATGTTCGTTTTATCATATTTCTGAGTGGAGAGTTTTATAGTTTTGAGTTCTCTTGTTGCATATATTTTTTCATAATATAAGAATTTGATATTATTTGATCTATTTTTTTTATCAACAAAGCATATATATTAAACTTATAATTATTATCAGTCGTTTTCGTACAAAGTTAAGATTTCTAAATTGGATAGGATTTTCAAAGATCCAATCTGAAAATGAGAACCATTTTTGTATGTAGTTAATAATTTGTTGGTTTTGTGGTTGAACTGCAGGGCCAGTTGCGGCGCTCGGACCAGAATTACCTTTTAGATGTGTGGGTACATGTCCGGCCAACCCAAAGCAATGCAACCAAATCTGCATCGGCAAGGGATTCCTTAAAGGTGGATATTGTGTAGGCACCAGCACCCAATTTGCTTGTTGTTGTACCCGTAGTTCCTAGATCATATCATCCTCCCTCTATAACATGTACGGAACATCCATTATACTTATGAATAATTCACAATAAATATGTTCTTTATAATTGAATATTTTGCCTTTATGTTCTTCCTTATGACATGCACTTCCATTGTTTTTGTAAGAGTATTGTTTTTATTTAAATATAAAATTATTTTATTCCAATAACGTACAAACCACCTTTACTGTACAAACAAATGACTCACAAAAGTCTGAAGATACGTGCACTGATTTTATAAAAGCGTAACAGATGCGTATAAGTGGCTTTTTTGGTTGTGGAAATTTTATAAATAACAAGAACTTTCCCGTGATTTGACCGTAATGTAACGCGTGTTCACCACGTCTACAACGCGCGAAGGTACCAGGAACTATGAATGTAATGTACCAACACTTGTATATGTAAGGTATCAGTACTATTGCATGTCAGGTACCAACACTTTTTTGTATGTTTGGTACCAGAAGTTGTGTATATTGGTACCAGCAAATTTTGTGTGTTAGTGTGCGTGGTCAACCGCGTTACACTAGCGGTCAACATGCGCGAAAATAGACACGTGTCAACATCGTGCGTGCTTTGTTGAAATCAACGCCCGCACATCCGACAACTACTGCAAGTTCTTAGTTTTCATAATAAGGTGTGGTTTGTATTTGATATCAAACTATATATGTCACGCCCAGAATTCGGTAGGACCGAACCCGGAACGCGAACGGTGAAACAATAAAACAATTTTCAAACATTTTAATAAACCTCTTTAAATCAACACTTAAGTTAAACAAAAACGATAATTTTACAGCGGAAAATACGTTCAAAACGATGTACAAACGAGCTACAAGGTACGTCACTAACTACCCAGAGACCCGGACTTCCGCTCCCAGCTCTTCAAGCTTCGAGGGCTCTCCTAGTCCGTCTCACGACCAGTACCTGCAGGAAAAGTAGCAGGGGGTGAGCATTTCGCTCACCGCCACGGATACTGGGTTGACCACGGCATACCAGCAAAAATGCCAGGAACCCAACAACAACAACCCCGGGGACTACTACCCCAAAAACACAATTTAGACTGACGGTCACGCAATACAATTGTTCAACTTTCCCAACCATCTCACAACCCGGACACGTAATGTAGACCCGACCCAGCAGTTACGACCTCAATCAAATACACAAATAATAACCACGCAACACCCAAGATCACAGAGGATCGCACACAACAATCAAGAGCACAAAGGATCGCACACCAGCCACTCAGTTGCCGGTTGCTAACCGGATTGGCTTGAGCCTGCCCCACGCAACTTTCCCCGACACGCAGTCGGGCCAGGCGGTCGACCTGTTCACGACACATACAACAATAATTTTCCGATAGCTAGTCAGAAGGGGAGACGCCCTTCATCGCATAAAACTGCACACTTTACCGATGGTTAGTCGGAAGGCTAGCCAACCCTTACGCGCGCGACCCTGTGGCACCCCTTTGTTGTCAGGCGGGCCCCAACCTCCATGCAATCACATTCATCACCCAAGGTTCAACAAATAGAGACAATAATATAACGACTAACTACCCCTCAGCAAGACAGTCAGCAACAATACATGTTTAACACCCCACAGGCACACATGGCCACCAACGAAACACAAACAGTAACATACGGGTTTAACACCCCAAAGGCACACATAGCCACAATCATAAACACAACAAGTTACTTAACCTACGGGCACAACTAAGTGCCCACATGCATTTCTACTAATAACTTTCCCTAGTCAAGGCCGATATCCGGCTACTTTTCCCTACCTCGTAATGCTTTCCAAATATACACGCTCAAGCTCCGGCGTGCTCGCAGTCACCCGCTTAGCCTCCTCTTTCCGCGGTCGGCGGCACAATCTAACAAGATCACAAATTAAACCACTTTTTAAGTTCGCAGGCAAAGCTGAATTTTAATGAATTTGACGCCCAAACGCGACCCCGACAATGCCGATCACTCCCAAACTTCCCAATTACTCGACATTGTCAACAAAGGGCCCGGATAAGGCCGATTCGCCCGGCACGGTGATTCTGCCCGGGATCGGAAAACGCCCTTCCGGGTCTCCAAAAATTCCCGTTTTCATTTCTACGATCCTAAAATAAATCAAGTGTTCCAATGCAATTGACGGAATCAATTTCCGACTTCCGAGCGACTTAATTCGCGTTTAAAGTTTCTAAACCCGGCATTTCCAATTTCCACAATTTAATCCCATAATTCGTTCCGGGTGTAAATTATCGATTCAGGGATCGTCCAAAACCACCCGAACACGAAAAACCAGAGATCCGGGAAAGTGGGCCCCACACGGCCACAATGGAAAATTTTCCTTTTCGCCCCAAAACGTTCCTAACGAACCCCAAACCTCAACCATTTGTCTTTAAACCAATTCTAACCAAAACCCAACCATATTTGACTCGTTCAAACTCAAACCCTAATTTTCAACGTACCAAAACGAGAAAAGAATGGGTTCTCACCGTAGGGAATGACGAGGGGAGTTCGAATCCGCAGTCGTTGAGTCAATCGGTCGGTCGGATCGTCGGGAAATCGACACAACTCCTCACTTTCTTTTCCTTTTCTCCTTTCCACCTTCTCTCTTCTTTTTCTCTTTTTCTCTCCTTCTCTCCTTTTTTTCCTTTGGCCGAACACTCCTACCTTCCTTTCCTTTTTATTTTGTTCAAAAACACCAACCACCACTTGTTTGACAAGTGTCATGTGGGTCCCCCCTTTTAGAATAATATCTTTGTAGATATTTTTCAGTCAGATTCGCGAAATTCGGCCGTCTCAGGCCCCATGCGAGCCCATTTTCCAAGAAATTACGAAATTTCACGTGCTAAAGGAAACGGCCCAACTAAGACCGCTGTTACGACGGCTAAGCTTTTTGGATCCAAATCGAGCCTCGAACGGACCAAAACGTCGCTCGGTTGACTTTTGCGGCAAAAAGTCAACTTTTCCCGAATTGGTCAAAAGTTTCCCTGAGTCACCTTGAACTCACTTTGGTCGATATCGGGGTCAACTTAAGTCCGATATGACCCTCGGGGTCAATTTTAGGTTCATTTGAGTGTATGTCCAAAATTTTAAATTTTTCCGTTTTTCCGCCGATTTGACCGGCGTTGACCGGGAGCGGTTCTTACAATATATATAGGATTGGTTTAATGTGAAATTACCTTGCTACAATGCGACCATGCGATCCAAAATGTGGGCTGTTGGATGAAGTAATGAATCGATGAGATGTAAATGGTATGATGTGTCATTATTTGTAAGTTTCCCAAACTCGCGCGCTCATTCTGATAGCTAATAAGGGTAGTATTGTAATAGTAATACGCCACATGTCAACGTATGGAAAATAGAGCATTTGTTTTCTTGAAAAATTCACTAATTTAATCATTCGTGTTTCGTCTCAACTCTGATTGGATTGGTTCTTGCGCTAGTGTTTTTATTATTTGAAGAGTTATCAATCAATTACTGTGTTGAATATGTTTTGAAGTATGGAAAAATGACTCGTTAAGGATGTGTAAGATGTGGGATATGGGATGTGTGTTGTGGGTAGTGGATATGCAAGATGTAAATCATGGTGATTAAAGATGTAGTTTCTGGATATGCAAGACGTGGTTTGTGGATATTATATTTTGTGGATGTGTGGAATGTGGGATGAGTAATTGCGTTTAATGATGTGTTAGATATTGTTCATGGATACACAATATATGTTTTGGGATTGTATAATTGTGAATTCGTGGGATGTTGTATTGTGACTTTGGGTAAAGAATAATATATATATGGATGGTATAACATGAGAACCAGGCTTATTGTGCAAACTACGGACGCACAAGATGGTGACACGTATCATTTTCGCACGCGCGTGTTGGTAACGTGTGCGCATGCTGCTGGTAGTGCGCACATGTTGTTGGCCGATCGACCGTGGTGAAGCTGGTACAATACGCACACAGTGTTGGTACAATACGCACACAGGTGCTGGTACAATGTTTATTAATTCAGAAAAAACTGATTTACAATTAAAGGCTCGTGTGTTTATAAATCCTAAACCCTAAAACTAAACCTAAAAAATAAACCCTAAACCCTAAAAAATACATCCTAAACCCTAAAAACTAAATCCTAAACCCTAAGGAAAGTACTCCCAAAGCCATAATATGAATAAAGAATATCAGAAAACCCCAAAACAAAAAAGAAATAAAGATTTCTACGACTAATCGGCCAAATAAACATTCCCCAGGTATCTTATTTGATACCGAGTCTATATATATATAGGGTTGGTATCAGGTACAAACCCCCCCTTATTGTGCAAACTACGAACCCACGAGAGCCATAGGGTCCCCCAAAAGTGATGTCAGCAGAGCGCACCAGATGCTGACACGTGGACAATAAATATATAAAACACCGCACCTTATTGTGCAAGCGCGCACAGTGCTGATAGTTTGCGCAACACGGTGCTAATAGTTTAGCACAAATGCAAACTATCAGCACTGTGCGCGCCACGTGTCAACACCTGGTGAGTTCGTAGTTTGCACAATAAGGGTGGTTTTTACTGGATAGCTACCCTATATATATATATATATATATATATATATAGGAGAAATCTATTGAGAACCACTCTTAACATAGGAACTGTGAGAACCAATCCTAGCCATACACATTTAAAATCCAACATTCACCATGATGCCCCATCATCATCTCAATTCTACCATAGTTCACGCCCAGTTCATCTATTCTCACACAAGAAAGGGCATAATTGTAATAGCATGGTGTCATGTGGACAATTGTCCATTTTTTTTCTTCACCAATACATTAATTTAATTTTTCCCGATTCGTTTGAACTCCGATTAACTTCAAACTTGCGCCAACAGTTTTCTTTTTTCAAGGGCTTTAAATCAAGACCAGTCATGAATGTATTTTGAAGCACGAAAATAAAAATTTATATCAAGGTGATAAAAATAATGTTGAGCGTTGATAAATCTTCACTAATAAATGTTATATAATCGGAGTACCAAACTAGTGCTAAATTGATAAAAAAAACATGTAATGAGGTGATAAAAACCATTTTCAATTTTGATAATAAGTGTGATACACTAGAGTTTAACGTTGATAAAAAAAATTGTGATGAGGTGATATAAACACGTAATTCAATGATAAATCTAGTGTTTAGTGTTGATAAAACTGGTGTTATTAAAAAGCACGTGATGAGATGATAAAAATCATGATCAGTTTTGGAGAATGGGGTGATAAAACCAGTGTAAAGTGTTGATAAAACCAGGGTAAAGTGTTGATAAACCCAAAGCAAAGTGTTGATAAAAATTACCCATATATAATTCCTTTAAAAACTATCCCCAAAATAATAAAAAATTCGTGCTTCAAAAAAACATTGATGGGGGTGATAAAACACACGTAATTTGAATGATAAACCTAGTGTTTAGTGTTGATAAAACTAGTGTTCATAAAAAGCACGCGATGAGGTGATAAAATCATGACCAGTTTTGGAAAATGAGGTGATAAAACCAGTGTAAAGCGTTGATAAAACCAGTGTATAAGTGTTGATAAATCCAAAGTAAAGTGTTGATAAAAATTACCCAGATTTTTTTATAAAAAAAATCTACCCCGAAATAATTTTTTTTCGTGCTTCAAAATATATTCATGACTGATCTTGATTGAAAGCCCTTTAAAAAACAAAACTAATGGCGCAAGTTTGAAGCCAATCGGAGCTCAAACGAAGCGGGAAAAATTAAATTAGTGAATTGGATAAAAAAATAATATGATAGTTTTACTAAAAAGCCCTTACCACTTACTAAAAAGTGCTGTTTTTTTGCAGTCAACAAGTCAACTACTCAATTGCATCTCATCCATCCATTCCTAAAATGGATGACTTAGATTGGTTCTCGTGGTTCCTACGTTAAAACATGGTTCTCACCAGATTTCTCCTATATATATATATATATATGGTTGGTATCAGGTACAAACCACCCCTTATTGTGCAAACTACGAACTCACCAGGTGCTGACACGTGTGCGCGCGCACAGTACTCACACGTGGCGCGCATAATGCTAATAGTTTGGGCGCACACTGCTGATAGTTTGGCACTGTGCTAAACTTTCAGCACTGTGCGCGCGCGTGGTCAACACGCTCACGCGCGCGGGCAGAGGTGCGCGCGAAGCGGCCACGTGTCAGCATCGCGCGCGCTCTACTGACGTCACTTTGAGTGCATCCTATGGCTTAGATTGGTTCGTAGATTGCACAATAATGATGGTTTTTACTGGATAGCTACCCTATATATATATATATATATATATATATTTGGTTTCAGTACAAACACACCATTCTATATATGCCATATGCCACCTGCGAAAAACAGGAAAATTTAAAATTTTTAAGACAGACACTGAATTGAATCTAAAATTGACCCCGAGGGTCATACCGGACTAAGATGACCCCGATATCGACCAAAGTGAGTTCCGGGGGACTCAGGGCAACTTTCTGATCAATTTCGGAAAAGTTGACTTTTCGCTGGAAAAGTCAACCGAGCGACGTTTTGTTCCATTCGAGGACCTTTTGGGATCCAAAAAGCTTAGCCGTCGTCGCAGTGGTCTTAGTTGAGCCGTTTCCATGTAGCCCGTCAAGTTTCGTAATTTTTGGGGAAAAGTGGCCGTTCGGGGCCCATTCGGGACCCACTTGCCACATGTCACCAATGTGGTGGTGTTAGGTTTATTGGACAAGACAAGAGGAGACTACTTTTAGTATTAGTTTTGTACTTAAGTATTTGATTTGATTTTTTAAAAACAAAATGAAAAGGGAATGAATTGATGGTCTCGGCAATTAGAAGGGAAAGGATGAGTGGATGGTAGTTTGGTAATTAAGGATTGGTTGGGTTGTTTTAAAACAAAACAAAATGGAATGACATATGAGGTTTCGGCCACATCTATCAAAAAAGGAAAAAAATAGAAAAAGAGAGATAGTTTTAGAGAGAGAAGGAGAAGGAGAAGAATAGAGAAAAGAGAAGGAGCTTGGGGCTTTGTCACTATTCACGAGCATCGAGCCATGGGTTCGTCTCAACGATAGTAGATTCGAGCTCACATCGTCTTCCTCTACGGTAAGCACCGAATCGATTTTCGTTTTGGTACGTTTGAATTTTAGGGTTTGAGTTCAAACGATTCAAATATGGTTGGGTTTTGGTTATAATTGGTTTAAAGATGAATGGTTGAGGTTCAGAGTTCGTTAGGAACGTTTTGGGGCAAAAAGGGAATTTTCCATTGTGGCCGTGTGGGGCCCACGTGCTCGGGTGCTCGGGTTTTGTGTTCGGGTGGTTTAGAACGTTCCCCGGGCCATTTATCCTTAACCGAATCGAAATTTGGAATTAAATTGGAAAAGTTGTAATTAACGGGTTTTAGAAACTTGAAACGTTAATTAATTGACTCGGAAGTCGGAATTCGATTCCGTCAAGTGCGTAGGAATCCTTGAATTATTCTAAGACCGTAGAAATGAGAACGAGAATTTTTGGAGCCCCGGAAGGGCATTTACAAAACCCGGGCAGATTCGCCATGTCGGGCGAATCGGGCCTTTACGGGTCCTTTGTCGTCAATGTCGAGTAATTGGGAAGTTTGGGAGTGATCGACATTGTCGGGGTTACGTTTGGGCGTTAGGTTTATTGAATTTCGGTTTATTCCTGCGAGTTGTTAAGTGCCTTAAACTTGTGTTCTTTAGATCGTGCTGCGGACCGAGGCAAAGGGAAGTTGGGTGAGTGACTGAGATCACACCGGAGCTTGTTGGTTGGCTTTTGGAGAACACGCACGAGGTAGGGAAAAGTAGCCGGATCTCGGCCCTGACTAGGGAAAGTTAACAGTAGAATTGCATGTGACACTTGGGTGTCGTGGGTTAAGTAGGTTATCGAATATTAGAAATGCATGTGACACTTGGGGTGTCGTGGGTTAAGTAGGTTATCGAAGATTGGAAATGCATGTGACACTTAGTAGTGTCGTAAGAGCAGAGAACTTATCGACGTTAGAATTACTGGAGGCATATGACCATGCCCGGAGGTTGAGTGTGAACTTATCGATATTAGGAGTACTGGAGGCATATGACCATGCCCGGAGGTTGTTTGTGAAACTATTGATATTAGGACTGTTGGAGGCATTGGTTATGTCGGAGGTTGATTGTATTTTACTGTCGTGTCTTGGGTGGCCATGAGAGCCCGTACTTTACTGTTGTGTCTTGGGTGGCCATGAGAGCCCGTACTTTACTGTTGTGTCTTGGGTGGCCATGAGAGCCCGTACTTTACTGTCGTGTCTTGGGTGGCCATGAGAGCCCGTACTTTACTGTCGTGTCTTGGGTGGCCATGAGAGCCCGTACTTTACTGTTGTGTCTTGGGTGGCCATGAGAGCCCGTACTTTACTGTTGAGTCTTGGGTGGCCATGAGAGCCCGTGTTTGTTGTTGGTGTCTTGGGTGGCCATGAGTGCCCGTGAGGTTGTTGAACCCGTGTCTTTGTTGTTGGTGTGTCTTGGGAGGCCGTGAGTGCCTGTGGGGTTGTTGAGCCCGTGAGTTACTGTTGGTGTGTCTTGGGTGGCCGTGAGTGCATGTGGGGTCGTTGAGCCCGTGAGTTACTGTTGTGTGTCTTGGGTGGCCGTGAGTGCCCGTGGGGTTGTTGAGCCCGTGAGTTATGGTTGGTGTGTCTTGGGTGGCCATGAGGGCATGTGGAGTGTTGAACCTTGCTTGTGATTGTGATTGTGGTTATCTGAGGTTGGAAACCTGACTTTGTGTCGGGGAAGTTGCGTGGTGTGGCTAGCCTCCCGACTGGGATCGGGGGAAGCGGAGAGGTTGTGGGCTAGCCCCCCGACTGGAATCGGGGGAAGGATTGCGAGGTTGGTGGTGTAGCTAGCCTCCTGACTGGGATCGGGAGAAGCGGAGAGGTTGTGGGCTAGCTTCCCGGCTGTGTGTCGGGAGAAGTTTCGTGGTTTGCGCGGGTGTGGCTAGTCACCCGATTATGATCGGGGGAAGGGGAGAGGTTGTGGGCTAGCCTCCCGATAGAGATCGGGAGAAGTTTGCGCGACAGGTCGACCGCCTGACCTGACTGGGATCGATAAAAGCGCGAGAGGGAGAGATGGGTTATTGAGCAGCTGGCGTGCGATCCTTTGTGATCATGTTTGGTGTGCGATCCTTTGTGATCTTGGGTGTTGCGTGGTTTTCTGTCGTGTCTTTGGAGGAGGTCGTCGATCATTGTGTCGGGTCTACTTTACGTGTCCGAGTGTTGAGTCGGTTGAGGAAAGTGTCAGTGGGTGTGTGTCAGTCGGAGTACTTGAGTTGGGGATGGTGATCCCCGGTGTTGAGTTTGTTGTTGGTGTTACTGGCATTGTCTGCTAAGTATGTCGTAGTCAGTCTGTTATCCGTGGTGGTGAGCGAACGCTCACCCCTAGCTGCTTTTCCTACAGGTACCGGTCGCAGGTTGGACTAGGTGAGCTTCTGAAGCTTGAAGAGCTAGGAGCGGGATTCTGGGTTTATTTTGAGTCTAGCGACGGATACCATACTTTTGTCCACTTGTTGGGACGTGTTTTAAGTTGTAAATATTATTGTGTTGAACAAATGGTCTTTTAAAAGTGATTTATTGTAAAAGGTTTCAAATGTTTTTATTGTTTTAAAGGTTCACGTCCTGAGTTCGGTTTACTGAAATTGGGGCGTGACACACGCGCACACATCTTTTGCTCACATGCGCACAATACAAGTTGTGCATATTTAGAATTAATCCACCAAACGGTGTTAGGTAATGAATTTTATGTCAGTCGTGGACTTGGACAAACCGCTGATTATGGAGTATTCAAGAAGAGTCTCCGTCTCATCATATCTCAAGCTTGTATAAATAATTGGGTTCGATTCATTCACCTTAGTAGTGCTTATATAGAATGTGAACTTTACCCATTAAGGGGACACCTCTAAGTAATACTCGGTAAGATGGAACCTATCTAAGGATAATAGTTAGATAATCCTTTAAAAATGGTATCGCACAAGCTTAACTAAAGTTGTTGTTCTGCACAACGAGTTCAACAAGATGGCTTTTACGGGGAATGATCATGTTGGGTTTTATGCCCTATCACAAACCACAATTTGTGATACATAGTCGTTTATGACTATAAAATGATAAGAGTTTTCATTATCATACGAGGTAATGTAAACAACTTGAATATACTACTCTTCCTAAGGTATTAGCATGCGATCGATAGTAGAACTCTTAGGAGCAATGGAATGAGTTGTTCAAACGTCCTTTGTTTAATTCGATAGTTGGACTAGTATGATGATTCACTAAGATGATCATAAGTTTACTAATCATGCATATAGAGACATGAGTCAATATCATAGATGTTAGTTTTTTATGCCCTAGGCTAATCTTTTCTTGTAAGACATTATCATTTATTAATACATTGGCACTTTCATTATCATTTTGTTAAATGTTAATTGCATGAATAATCGACTCTTTCTAAGATCATCAATTACGTGACTTGATAGTAAAACTCTTAGAAGAAAAAAGAGAGTATTATTCCAATGATCCTTGGTCTTACCGATATACTAAGACTAGTATTATGTTGGCTGATGATCACGTTTTACTGATCATTCATATTGGATATGAAGTCAAATCAAAGATGCCATTTAGGGAAATGGTATTGGATGACCCATTGTGAGAATACTACATAGGAACTGTCATGATTATTTCTCAGTACCGTAATATGACTTAAGTCCTTTGACTTTATAGTCGTCATGGATTTCTACATAGGTGGTTGTGTGTCTTGACGCAGTTCAACCTTGTCTTTGACCGGACAATAATAAAGATTGTTGTTGTATACATAATTGTCTGTGTGAGGAATATGAGCGACTGATAAAGGATTTTTCACTCATGTAAATATGAGAGATATCGTTTGGGCCCCTTGATAAGTGAGACTGCAGAAATGCATAGTCATGCGAATCGATAATGAGTTATCACTTGCAGTCTACTTAAGATCAAGAAACTAACGATCGAATAAAATAAGGATGACGATCATATGCCTTATACTCGATCGAGATATCGATGACAAAGGGATTAAGATATTAACGGTAAAAGGTTAAATCGGATTGACGATCTTCATATAACTTTGGGAAGCCATAATGCCTTGCTAGAGGCCAATTATGACATGTGGACGAAACGAAGATTTCAGGCTCACTGCCAACGTTGTATGAGCCTACAGGGTCACACACAACAACAAGCCCAAAATCGAGTTGAACTATAGAATATAATTACATTATAATTGATATAATATAAATTTATTCATTTCTCGTTTTCTAATTATTAATATAATTAAATTATATTAGGAAGACAAAATGAAATAAATTTATATATATATATAGAGTTGGTATCAGGTACAAACCACCCCTTATTGTGCAAACTACGAACTCACCAGGTGCTGACACGTGGCCGCGCGCGCTGCTGGTGCTTGCGCACAGTGCTGACACGTGGCGCGCACGGTGCTAATAGTTTGGGCGCACAGTGCTAATAGTTTGGCGCTGTGCTAAACTATTAGCACTGTGCGCGCCAAACTATTAGCACCGTGCGCGCGCGTGGTTAACACGCTCACGCGCGCGGGTAGAGGCGCGCGCGAAGCTGCCACGTGTCAGCATCGCGCGCGCTCTGCTGACGTCACTTTGACCGCATGTTGTGGCTTAGATTGATTCGTAGTTTGCACTATAAGGATGATTTTTACTGGATAGCTACCCTATATATATATATATATATATATATATAGGGGAGCTTTCAGGTACGACCCAATCTTTAAATACGAAATACGACTTAATCCCAACTTTGGAATCGCAAATTGCCCAAGGGCTGCGATTTTCGCATGGCCTATTTTTTTTTCACCAAGTTTCTTATTTTGATCTTTCCCGCTTCGTTTCAACTCCGATTTAATTTTTTCTTGCGCCAAAAACTTTCTTTTTTCAAGATCTATCTATCAAGTACCATATTGAATATGTTTTGAAGCAAAAAAAAAAAAATGTACAAGAAAAAACACAAATCGTTAACCGTGTACTATTGTATGTTCTTGCAACTACATTTGTATGAATAAGCTAATCTTAATGTATGTTTTAGCTAATCTTAATGTATTAGCTTACACGTACAAAACATACATACACATACAAAAAGAAAATAGTAAGAACATACATTAAATTTAGCGTATACATACAACTGAAACAACATCAATAGGTTGGCTTACACATACAAATGAAAATGCCAAGAACATACATTTAAAATTGTATAAACATACATTAAGTTCAGCGTACATATATAGCTGAAAATTAAAAAACATGCATTTGTAAAAACATACATACAAAACATACATTAAAATTGGCTTATTCATACAAATGAAGTTGCAAAAACATACATTAGTGCACGATTAACAATTTGTGTTTTTGCTTGTACATGTTCTTTTTTGCTTCAAAACATATTCAATATGCTACTTGATAGATAGATCTTGAAAAAAGAAAGTTTTTGCCGCAAGAAAAAATTAAATCGGAGTTATAACGAAGCGGGAAAGATCAAAATAAGAAACTTGGTGAAAAAAAAAAGAAAAAAAGGCCATGCGATTTGCGATTCCAAAGGCTGGGATTGAGTCGTATTTCGTACAAAATTGGCCAAGTCTTACCTGAATGTTATCCTATATATATATATATATATATATATATATAGGGGAACAATCAAGTACAAACTTTATTTCGGGTCAAAACGTAGAACTAATCTGGGTCATTGATTAACTAGATCGGATGGCCACCGAAATTCAGGGGGGTGGGGGGTGATTGATTACGAAATCAATTACAAGATATGCATTGATTAAAAAGATATTAAAAGATATGCATTAAATCTGGGCCTTTAATTCTGTGATTTAAGGGCCCAGATTAAAAGTTCTGCATTCTGACGAAGTTATAAGGTTTGTACCTGATTGTTATCCTATATATATATATATATAAGTATTTATTTCAGATTAAACTTTGGAATAAAACCTATATAATTTATTTTGTTTTGTTTTATAATTCAATTAATAATTATTTGAATTTTCGAAATTCAATTAATAATTATTTGAATTTTCGAAATTCAAATAAGTTATTTTTGGATTCCACTCATCCTAAAATATCTCCACGTATCTGATTTCGTAACCCACTTTGGATTTACGAAATCAGATATTGGGGTTACGTTTTTTATAGTGGTTGTGTTGAAAAACGAGAGAGAAAAACGAGAGAGAAAAAGGAAGAGAAAACAAGAGCAAAAATTCTGATTTGGTGCTAACACACAAGGTTTTGGGAAGAGCTTGTTGGTGTGGATACCTGAAGAGGACGGATTCTTTTGAAGACGTCTTGACTTCGTCAAACCATCAGAGTGCACTTGGTCCCTGTCTCGAACCAGGCTCGAAACTACAAGAGGTAATCTCCATTTTAATTTTCGTTTGTCGGTTTATTTTGAATTACATGGATCCTAAGGGATTTTATAATTTCCGCTGTGTTTTTGGCACCCCAGAATCCTTCAATAGATGTTATTAAGCATCCATATTAGATGACCCACATTGAGAATATTCATAGACAAGGACATAAGTATTCCTCAACTACCAAAGTACGACTTTGTCCTCTGACCTTGAAGTCACCATAACTCCTATGTGTATGAGTTCATGTCTTGATACAAGTAAACGTTGTCCTGGCTAGATGGATATAAAGGTTATGCCCAGATAAGGAGTCATGCATATATGGAATATGGGTGATTGTCGTTGGAATTCTCTTATGAAACAAGCATGAGTTGGATATCGTCGGACCCCTTCATGAGTAAGATTGTAAAAGAAGCATGGCCATGCGAGTGAACAAAGATTTTTTAGCGATGACGACGGAGTGACTTTTCCGACGTGTTATCGTCGTGTTCTCCGACTAGGAGCAGTATAGAGCTCTCGGAGAGAGTGAGGAAGCATATGAGGGTTTCAAAGTTTGATGTTTTGATTCAGTCAAACATGTGTTAGGTTAGTTTTTGTTTTGTTTTGAATTTAGATATAAGGTTAGTTAGTGTTAGGTTAGATTAGATTTAGTTTATGTTTCGATTAAGATTAACTTAAGCTTTTCATTTTTTTTCTTATATTTTATTGTTTTGTAATTATATCTGAATTTATTTTTATTATTTATTAATTATCAAGAGATAATGGGTAATTTGGTCATTTTGTGAAAAAATTGGGTCATGTGCTTGTCACATGACCCTTTTCCTTCCAAAATGGATGGAAATTTGACGGTGGGTACTAAAGTGACACAAAATGGCATTTTAGGGTATTGAGGTGCCACTAAAAATAGTTAGGGTGTTGAGGTGAAAAAAATGAATAGTTAGGGTATTGAGGTGAGAATTACCCTTAATTAAATAACTGGATTGAAATAAAGTAGGCAATTAAAAAGTGATAGGTATTAAAATAATGTATTATATTAAAAATCATGGGTTTTTTTTTTTGAAACGTAGTTTGAATTTTATTAATTGAACTTTTGTAAGATAGACATAAATGTAGTCGGGATAGTTAATCCAGACCACGAGAGGACATGCACAGAACGGGCTTCCCGGGCAAGCTAGTGGGCTGCACCGTTCGCTGACCTAGAAATGTACTCGAGTTTGACATCCTCGAGAGTAGTGAGCAGGGACCTACAGTCGTCGACCAACCGTCCCAGCGGGGAAAAGACCTGGTGTGTGCCTTGAATCAGGTGTACCAGGTACTGGGCGTCACTCTGTATGATGACCCTGGACGAGTGAGAGGCGTGTACCCATTCCAGGGCCTTCCAAATCGCCATCGCCTCCGAGTATTCGGGATTGAGTACCACGCTTCCATATCCATTCCGTGCTTCCCGGACCTCTCCCATGTCTGTACGGCAGATCCAACCCCACCCAAATTGTCCTGCGGCCGCAAAGGTCGCCCCGTCAACATTGATCAAGAGGCATCCAGGGGGAGGAGGTTTCCATTTAGTCTGTGTGGATCGGGGAATACCGATCGGCTTCCGGAGGCCCAATTGTGCTTCCACCCAGCTATGCTGGTTACTGAGGACTGTGGCAACCAATTCTTGTGGGGTGGAGGTCACATGGTCCCAGACCATAGCGTTTCTCGCTTTCCATACTTCTCAGAGCATGAGGCAGGCTTTACTCCGGGTCGGAGCCTCCGGTATCCAGAAAAGGGCCGAGAACCAATCGGTCAAGGAGGACGATGAAGGATCAGGAACAGGTAGGCCCGCTTCATCCCAAACCGACTTCGCAAACGGACAGGACAACAGGAGATGGTCTGCAGTTTCCGAGTCCGATTGACACATCGGACAGGTGGCCGGAATGGGAACGAACTTGGTTCGTAAGTTCATGGCAACCTGTAACGTACCTGAAATGGCTCGCCATATAAAGACCTGGATCCGTGGTTGAATATCTTGATCCCAGATACCCGTCCATACCATTGCCCTTGTCGAGGTGTGCCACCGACCATTCACTCTGGATAGGGCCCTATAGCCCTCTTTGACTGAGTACTCACCTCTGATATTGTACTTCCAGGACCATCTGTCCGTATGCTGGGGAAGAGGCGGGGGCACCTGGAGGATATCCTCAACAATAGCCGGAGGGAGGATCGACTGGATTTTCTGCACATCCCATTCATGGTCCACGGTGGCTAAGTCCAACACCATGAGAGCCGGTGTGGTACATGTATGCATAGGGATAACCGGGTTATCCCCCATAAGCCAAG
The DNA here is from genome assembly GCA_963921825.1 of Erodium maritimum. Taxonomy (NCBI): domain Eukaryota; kingdom Viridiplantae; phylum Streptophyta; class Magnoliopsida; order Geraniales; family Geraniaceae; genus Erodium; species Erodium maritimum. The sequence continues at coordinate 31,822,816 of OY997596.1, forward strand.
GAGGTCCCTCAACCATAGTAGTGCGACCGTCGCCGATAGTACGGATCAATCCCTCGCGGAGCAGGCCCTGCGTGCCACGGAGACCCGACCATATTTGACTGGGTCCATTCCCTCCACCTGCCGTCAGGAATTCACCCTTTGGGTAGTATCGTGCCTTAAGGATTCGAGCCACCAGACTTTCGGGTTGAGTAACCAGTTTCCACCCCATTTTTGCCAGCATAGCAATGCTCATATCCCGCATGTCTTTGAATCCCATCCCTCCATCCTCCTTCGGCCTGCACAGTTTCGTCCAGTCCTGCCAAATAATCGGTCTTGTTCCCCTGGGAGTACCCATCCACCAATACCGCGCTAGTGCGACATGGATTTTGTTGATTGATTCCCTTGGGAACATAAATACGCTCATCGCGTAGATTGGCATGGCCTGGAGGACTGATTTGATCATAACCTCCTTCCTACCCACCGACATCATCTGACCATCCCATGTCCCAATCTTGGCCACTAACCGGTCACATAAAAATTGAAGGCTCTGTCCTTTTTTCCGGCCCATCATGTTGGGGACTCCCAAGTACTTAGTCGGCCCTGAGATTTCCTGGATGCCCAATATGTTACAGCAAGCTATTCTGTTCGCCAAAGTTGTGTTAGTACTGAAAAATATGGACGACTTGCCTTTATTTATGACTTGACCTGAGAGGCGTCCAAAGGTTTGAAGGATAGTACTCAGATGGGTCGCCTCTTCTTGATCCGCCCTGCAGAATATATAGCACTCGTCCGCAAAAAATATATGAGATACCAGAGGGGCCCCTCGAGCTACTGATACCCCATGAATATGGCTAGCTCTCTCTGCATGACTAAGCATCCGCGATAGACCCTCCATACAAAACAGAAAAAGGTACGACGATAGGGGGTCACCTTGTCGGATACCCCGTCCTGCTCTAAATGATGCCGTATGCTTCTCGTCAGAACTGACCGTATACTCGATTGCTCTCATACACGCGAGTACCATCGCCCGCCAGCCCATATCAAAGCCGAACGCTCCGATCATAGACATTAGGAAAGACCACTCCACTATGTCGTAGGCCTTACTCATATCGAGCTTCAAGGCCATGAAACCACGTTGTCCATGTGTTTTACGCCGTAGAGTGTGAATAATCTCATAGGAGATGATGACGTCGTCCTGGATATGTCTGCCCGGGACAAATGCCCCCTGGTTTGTGGAGATGATCGGGTCTAGTAGGGGTTTGATCCGGTTTTCCAAGACCTTAGAAAGGATTCTGAAGATCACGTTGCATAACGCAATGGGTCTCAGTTCCACAATTTTCTTCGCCCCTGGGATCTTCGGTATCATAATCAGAGTGGTCTTGCTGATGTGCTGATCGATAGTGCAGGTCAGGACAGCAGTGCGGACAAAGTCAATGACCTCCGGGGCCAGAGTATCCCAGTAATGTTGGAAAAACTTTGGGTTGAGACCATCCGGTCCTGGGGATTTCGACGGGCCAATTTGAAACACGGCGTGACGTACCTCCTGATCCGTTACCCGTTGTGTGAGTAATAAATTCTGTGCCGGGGTGATCATACAAGGGACTGGCATGGGGAGGTCATAGTCTTCGATGTCGCCTGCTGTGAAAATATTAGCAAAGTATGAGTGGAGCAGATCACTCATACTTGTATTCCACTGCACTTCTACTCCATCATCATTTATCAAGGATTTGAGCTTGTTTTTCACCTGGCGCTTGGTGGACGATCTCTGAAAGAATCCCGTATTCCAGTCCCCTTCCCCAAGCCAGTATTGTTTCGCCCTCTGTCGCCAGAACTGTTCCTGTGTAGCCAGCGCCCTGTTATACTGTTTTTGAATTGCTAGTCTCTTCCGGATGCCCTGTCTGTCTATTCAGCCATTCAGCTCAACAAGCCTCCGTTGTAGCCTTCGGATCTGGTTAATGTTGTCCCGGAAGATCGTCTGGCCCCACTCATCCAGGGAAGTCCCGATGTCCTTAATGTGATGCTTAATATGGCGATTCCCCGGCTGACCCCACTCTGTCTGAATCAATGGACCACACTCCGGATGATCAATCCACATGTTCTCAAACCGAAACTGACGAGGCCGACATTCCACAGGTTCCTTCTGGATTTGGAGAAGGATGGGTTTGTGGTCCGAAGTCGATATGCCCAAATTCTGTAACTCCACATCCCTGAAGCGGGCTCGAGCCTGCGGGGAGATAAATGCTCTGTCCAGTTGACTTTCCACTAGCGATTTAGCATCCTGGCCCCGTGCCCACGTGAACTGGTACCCTCGCAGTGGTACCTCTTCCACTCCAATGTCCGATACGGCCTGCTGAAATCCTTGCATAAGGGGTAGTGGATATATCCCCCCACCCCGCTTTTCTAATGGACGCAAGATGCCGTTGAAGTACCCCATTAGGATCCAATCAGTCGGTGCCGGGATTGTGGACAGGTGTCTAAGATTTTCCCATGTCAAGTGCCGACGCTCCCATATCGGTTCCCCATAGATACCTGTGAACCGGATGGGTGCTTCCTGACCTATCTGTACGGGCGTGTTGATATGTGATTGTTGCATCGACAGTACCATAACCTCGCATTGTTCAGACCACAGCATCATCACCGCTCCTTTATTAGTCGGAGATCCGGCTCCCGGAATGGCCTGCGGTACAAATCCTGGGATGCCTGTGCCTCCATGGAAGCCAAGCGTTCTACGCAGGATAGCCAGTCGTGATCGAGAGTTCCGAGATTCCACGTGACGGGTTTCTGTCAAGAAAAGGATGTCGGGTTTGTGCCGGGACACCAAGTCTTTCAACTGGCGTCGGTTATGGTCCGTACCTAGACCTCGACAGTTCCAAGCCAGCAAGACAGGCATAATAACAAAAGTAAACCCTAGGATCGGGAAGAGTACCTGTTGGTGCCCTGGCGGTGGGAGGTGATTGACGGCCTGGAGTGTCCGCCAAATTCCTCAAAGACACAGACCTGGGAGCTCGTGGCAGGGGACGAGGCTAGCAGAGATCCCGGTGCTGTGACGAAATCGAAGGCTTTGTCTCGACGATCCGTCGGGAAACAGAGCGGAGTCGGGGGTCGCTGGCAAAAGTCAGCGATAAACCCTCGTGGTCCAGTGAGGATCCGGGAGACGCTGATTTCAGGGGCGGCTGGGACGCCCAAGGCGATTGAGAAATCGGTGAACTCGGTACCCGACCAAGAGAAGAGATCAGACTAGGGGTCTGCAACCAGGGAGTGATGGTTCTTGGGAAAGTAGATGATCGGCGACGGGAGTGGATGTCGATGACCGGTGCGGACTGAGCAGGAGCGGCTGCGACAACGGTGGCGACGGCGGCGACGGCGACCCGAATAGGGTAAGATGTAATCTCAGGGAGGTTGAGTGGAGAGCGTTTATGAGTGTGTAATGAATAAAAAAAATCATGGTTGTTATTTTTTGTAATTGACGTGAAACAATGCGTGGCAGGATTGTCAGTTATACATGTAAGAGAGATAAAACTTTCATCTCTATTATGCCCTTTAAAGTTTAATTTAATATATAAATTTATTTTGTTGTTAAAAATTTTAACTATTAGATGATTTTTTATCTAATGGTTAAGATTAGTTTGCACTTTATATTTTATGTTTGATTTATATTAGATAGTGGGCCTATATATATTAGAGCTTGGTCTATCACCCATTGGGCTACAAAAGGGGCTCAGCCAAACCAATAATATATGTTTATTTATAGTTTTTATTTATCAAATATAATTAAAAGGAAGTCCTAAATATTCTAGAATATCTAGATCCTAGTTGGACTGAGTCATATGAAAGTAAGACACCTCCTTAAACAAGATTTCCTACTTCTACTCGGATTGGCTTATGGTGAGTTCAACTCTGATAAATAAAACACTAGTGTTGGTCGAATACAAGCATTGTAGCTGAAAATTTCGGCTAACATAGCGAGGAAATAGTGAGTTTTGTTAAAGGGCTTCTAGTACGTTCAGTTGTGGAACAAGCTTTCTCATGTGGATGTCGTTAAAGGGCGAACACTTAGGCGCCTACGACTACTCTTTCAAAGGTCCCCGTCTCGAACCAGTCAATCCAAAGTTTCCTATATTGGGGTGATTTCTATTTATATTATGCATAGATTAGTGTTAGATGATGCATGTTGATCTAGGCTAACTGGGATTACACCGATAAATGTTATAAAAACATCGTCATATTAACGTAATACATAATCATACACATGCATCATACACATATCAAGTCTTTTCAAAGACTACTAGACTGCTTAGTTATCTGGTGCTTGTAGTTATAGGTGTTGTAAGAACCGCTCCCGGTCAACGCCAGTCAAATCGGCGAAAAACAGGAAAATTTAAATTTTTTGGACAGACACTTAAATGAACCTAAATCTGACCCCGAGGGTCATACCAGACTTAAGTTGACCCCTATATCGACCAAAGTGAGTTCCGGGGGACTCAGGGCAACTTTCTGACCAATTTGGGAAAGGTTGACTTTTTGTTGGAAAAGTCAACCGAGCGACGTTTTGGCCCATTCGAGGTCCGTTTTGGATCCTGAAAGCTTAGCCGTCGTCGCAGCGGTCTTAGTTAGGTTTTTTGAACCAAAATAAAGAAATGAAATATGATGGTAGTTTTGTAATTATGGAAAAGATGTGTAATTTTGAAACAAAACAAAGGTGTGATGGCAGAGAGTGTTCGGCCACACTTTGGAAAAAAAGAGAGAATTAGAGAGAGAAAGTGGAGAGAGGAAAGAGAAGGAGAAAGGGGAGAAAAGAGAAGAAAGGGTGTGGGGTTTGTCGATTTCCCGACGATCCAACCGACGGATCGTCTTAACGATTGAAGAATCGAGCTCCCGTCGTCATTCCCTACGGTGAGCACCTATCCGATTTTCTTTTTGGAACGTTTGAATTTTAGGGTTTGAGTTTAAATGGTTTGATTAAGGTTGAATTAAGGTTTGGGGTTCGTTAGGAACGTTTTAGGGTGAAAAGAAACGTTTTCCATTGTGGCCATGTGGGGCACACGTGTTCGGGCCTCGGGTTTTCGTGTCAGGGTGGTTTAGGACGATCCCCTAGTCGTTAATCCACACCCGGAACGAGTTTTGGAATTAAATTCTAAAATTTGTAAATTGACGGGTTTAGAAACTTTAAACGCGAATTAAATTACTCGGAAGTCGGAATTTGATTTCGTCGAGTGCATAGGAACCCTTGAATTATTCTAAGACCGTAGAAACGAAAATGGGAATTTTCGGAGCCCCGGAAGGACGTTTTCCAATCCCGGGCAGATTCGCCGGGTCGGGCGAAACGGGCCTTTCCGGGCCCATTATCGACAATGTCGAGTAATTGGGAAGTTTGGGAGTGATCGACATTGTCGGGGTTGCATTTGGGCGTCAAGTGTATTAAAATTCAGTTTATGCCTGCAAGCTTAAAAGTGTTTTAAATTGTGTCTTATTAGATCGTGACACCGACAGAGGAAAGGAAAAGCTAGGCGAGTGATCGTGATCACGCCGAAGCTTGGTTGTGAACTTTTGGGAAAGCGTTACAAAGTAGGGAAAAGTAGCCGGATCTCGGCCCTGACTAGGGAAAGTTAACAGTAGAAATGCATGTGACACTTGGGTGTCGTGTGTTAAGTAGGTTTATCGAATAATAGAAAGGAAGGCGACACCGGGTGGTGTCGTATGATACGGGAACACATCGAACAATAGAAAGGCATGTGACACTTTGTAGTGTCGTAGGAAAAGTGAGCTTATCGATATTATAATTACTGGAGGCATCTGGTTATGCCCGGAGGTTGATTGTATTGTTTGTATTTTATTATTGATGTCTTTATTGGAACTTGATGTCGTGGACAAGAAAACAAGAATTTGCAGCGGAAATTAACCACGAATCAAGCAAAATAAACTCTACCAAATATGAACAACAAAGCTGAAAATTCAGCAAGGTTACAAGAACATCACCTTGTAGTTTTGGTGGTGAAGATGGAAGAATAACACCAACTATGCTTCGGCTTGAGTCCTTTGGACGCCTACGTATCCGAGATGGAATCAAAGCCAACGTAGTTCTTGAGTATGATGACTCAAGAACATGAAAAACAACCTATGGAGCATGGAGGGGGTTTCGGCCAAGGGTAGAAGAAGAAGAAGAAGAGCTCTCTAATTCTCTACACTTGCATGTTGTTATCTCCAACCTATCTTGCATGCTTAGTTAAGTGGAAACACTTAGCTCTCTACTTGAGACAAGTGTCCATGCCAAGATGCTAGGTGGAACTAATAAACAACCTAGTTTATTAGTTTAGTGGAAATTGGGTCCCACCCAATTTTGGTCAACAAGACTAATAGTCATCTAATGACTTGAGTCCTTGTTGGGTCTAGCCTATATGGGCCGGCCATGGTCCTCTCCAAGAGAGCCCATGCCGAGCCCAATATGCTAGCCGGTCCACTATGGCGATCCCCGCCACAAATCCCTCCAACTCAGGTTCGTCATGTTCTTATCGAGTATCAAACTGTCGGTGTGACCCTTAGGTCTATGCATGTCGGTAAGATCAACGTAAAATCCCATTTTACTTGATCTTACCAAAGTGGCGACTGACGAGACTCAGTATTGCCCGACCCTGCATAACGAATCGCGCCCTATCGATTCTGACCTTTCAGCCGTCCTTGTCATTATCCCTTTATCACCGATATCCGGATTGAGATAAGGCATAGAGCCGTCATCCTTATTATCCTCGATCCATGTTCCTTGATATGTGAGATGACTGACCTTATGATACCCGGTATCATGTGCATGGCCATGCTTTCCTGTCAGTCACTCTCGATCAAGCGGCCGTGAACCAGATATCTTTCCCATACCGTATTATGAGGGATAAATCCCTTAGCCGTCTATCATGTCACTCATGCAGTCATTCCCCAAGCCAATCCTGGCCGTTATGGAAGCCCGGTCACGGTGCAACGTTGGGCTTTCAGGTCAAACTTGGTTGTTTACTGCATAGCAATCATATAGACTCCTCGGTCTAAGGATACCTGACAAGCTACGACTTTGAACATGTTCATGACTTAATCTATGGAACATATTCAGGTCGGGTCGTCCAACATCATGTCCCACATGATGTTTATGATCAGACTCCGGAACCCTTTCCTATGGCTAATAGAACGTAAGCCATCAAGAGTCATATCTCATACTAGTCGCTTCCAGCGAAGACTATTGACTAGGGACCTCATCGAGTGTGATCCATCCTGATCTATGGTTCTATTCGCATGGTGGGCATAGATCGGAAACACACACGACATATTACTCCAACACTTAAGTAATATAAAAACCGCTTTATTTATATTGCCAACAATGATAATTACAATTGGACATTTACGATCGGACTACGGGCACCGAGGCTAACAATCTCCCACTTGCCCTAGCTCCAATCTAAATTCCAATCTAATCCCATTGACCTTACATGCCTTTCGTGCTTGGGTAACGAGAGCGCTTTGGTCAACGGGTCGGCTATGTTATCATCTGTTGCAATATACGTGATCTTCACATCACCTCTGTTCAGAATCTCTCTGATCAGGTGATATCGCCGCAATACATGTTTGGATTTGTTATGCGATCTGGGCTCCTTGGCTTTAGCAATGGCCCTAGTGTTGTCGCAAAATAGGTTCACCGGGCTGGATGGGTTTTTAATTACACCCAACCCTGCCATGAACTTCCTAATCCATACAGCCTCCTTGGCTGCTTCCGCAGCCGCTATGTATTCGGCCTCTGTCGTGGAGTCAGCGACGGTGTCTTGCTTCACGCTCTTCCAGCTGAAAGCCCCGCCATTCAGCGTGAACACATATCCGGACTGACTTCTAAAGTTATCTGGATCTGATTGGAAACTAGCGTCAACATACCCTTTAACGACTAGTTCAGACTCATCCTTACCCCCGTACACTAGGAACACATCCTTAGTCCTTCTCAAATATTTGAGAATCGCTTTGACTGATATCCAGTGTTCCTCGCCAGGGTTGGACGGATGTCTGCTGGTACAGCTCAAGGCAAATGAGACATCCGGTCTCGTGCATATCATGGCATACATGATCGATCCTATCGCCGATGCGTAAGGAATCCGACTCATCCTATTCAGCTCATCAGGTGTCTTAGGACACTGAGTCTTGCTGAGGTGGATGCCATGACGTGCGGGCAGGAGTCCTTTCTTGGAATTTAGCATTGAGAACCTACTCAACACTTTGTTCACATAGGTGCTCTGACTTAATCCCAAGATACTCTTGGTGCGATCTCTATATATCTTAATCCCTAAGATATAAGCAGCCTCGCCTAAGTCCTTCATCGCGAAACACGTCCCTAACCAAGCTTTTGTCTCGTTTAAAGTGGCGACGTCGTTTCCGATAAGTAGTATGTCATCGACATACAACACCAGAAAGGTGATCATACTCCCTTTTGCCTTCTTGTAAACGCAAGGCTCATCTTCGTTCTTGACAAAACCGAATCCAATTACAGTCTCATCAAAACGAAGATTCCAACTCCGAGAAGCTTGTTTCAATCCATAGATGGATTTCAACAACTTACAAATCTTTCCCTTATTCTTAGGATCGACAAAACCTTCGGGTTGAGACATATAAACTTCCTCCGATAAACTTCCGTTTAAGAAAGCGGTTTTGACATTCATTTTCCATATCTCGTAATCATGATACGCAGCTATGGCAAGAAGAATACGGATAGATTTGACCATAGCCACTGGGGAGAAGGTTTCTTCATAGTCAATCCCTTAGACTTGGCTATAACCTTTCGCCACCAGTCGAGCTTTATAGGTCTGAGGGTTGCCATCCATGTCCATCTTCACCTTGAAGATCTATTTGCATCCAATGGTTCTCACACCATCGATGGGATCAACCAGTTCCCAGACTTGGTTATCCGACATGGACTGCATTTCTTCCCTCATGGCACCCAGCCATAACTCGGAGTCGGGCCCATCCATGGCTTCCTGAAACGTGGCTGGATCATCGTGATCCACCATAAGTTCACCGTCACCCCCAGACACAAAGAAGCCATATCTCGGAGGTGGACGACTAACCCTTTCAGATCGCCTTGGACCCTCAGGAATCATTGCAGAAATCGGTCTTTGCTCTACGACCACTTCAGGCTCCTCTACTGGGTTGTCCAGTGGCTCTGAGGCACCTATACCATCCTGAATCTCTTCGAGATGTACGGCCCTCCTACTGACGTCTTTGGAAATAAATTCCTTTTCCATAAAGACCCCACCCCGAGCGACGAACACCTTGTTCTCGTTGGGTTTGTAGAAGTAATATCCCTTTGTTTCTTTGGGATACCCCACAAAGGTGCATTTATCAGATCTTGGTTCGAGCTTGCTGTGAACTAGTCGCTTCACATAAGCCTCGCAACCCCAGATCTTAAGGAAGGACAAAACGGGCTTCCTCCCGTGCCATTTCTCAAATGGTGTCCCTTCCACAGCCTTTGTAGGAGCCCGATTCAAAATGAATGCGGCCGTCTCCAGAGCAAAACCCCAGAAAGAGATTGAGAGATCAGTCCCACTGATCATGGACCGGACCATATCCAATAGGGTCCGATTCCTCCGTTCGGACACACCATTCAACTGTGGTGTTCAAGGAGGAGTCCATTCCGATAGGATCCCACTTTCTGTTAGATGATCTAAAAACTCTGTAGTTAAGTATTCTCCTCCTCGATCCGATCGAAGAGCCTTAATACTTTTCCCGAGCTGGTTTTTACTTCAGTCTTGTACTCTTTGAATTTATCAAAGGCCTCAGACTTATGTCTCATCAAATAGACATAACCAAATCTACTGAAATCGTCAGTAAAAGTGATGAAGTAGCTAAAACCACTCCTGGCAAGTGCACTCATTGGTCCACACACATCCGAGTGTATAAGCCCCAACAAGTCACCCGCCCTTTCACCGTGACCGATGAAGGGCGCTCTATTCAGTTTGCCCATTAAACACGATTCACATCTATCAATCGAATGGAATTCGAATGGACTAAGAAGTCCGCACTTATGAAGTGCTGATACGCGTTTCTCGTTAATGTGGCCCAAACGACAGTGTCATAACAGAGTCTGGTCTAAGTCCTCGGTCTTAGACCTCTTTGTATTTACATTAAATATAGAGCATGAGGCATTGTTATCCGTATCCAATACGTACAATCCTCCAACCATTTTAGCACTAGCATAGAATATATCATTGCGTAAAATATTGAAAATTCCATTTCCAACATTAAAATTGTATCCTTCCTTGTCCAACAAAGAAATAGATTCAAGATTCCTACTGAAGGTAGGTACACAATATACATCTTTTAAAACAAAAACTAGCCCACTTGGCAAAAGAAGACTAATGGTTCCTACAGCAATCGCCACAACTTTGGTCTTGTTGCCCACTCTGAGGTCCACCTCGTCCTTCTTCAACCTCCTGCTATCTTCCAGCCACTGCACATTAGTGCAAATGTGAGATTCTACCCCGGTATCCAATACCCATGAATCTTTGGAAGTAGCGAGATTAAGCTCTATAAAGTAAACACCTGACGAAGACGCAGTCCCACTGCCCTTCTTCAGATCATCCAGAAACTTTCTGCAATCTTTCTTCCAATGACCAGGCTGATGACAGTAGAAGCAGACATTCTCGATCTCCTTCCCTTTCCTTGAGGACTCTCCGGTCCTAGGAGGGTTAGGACGCTTCAGAATTCTCATCTTTCCTGCCAAGTGCATAGGGGTCTTCCCCTTGCCTTTCACAGTTTCCCTCTTGAAACTGTTTCCATGTCTGACCATCAGAACGTCCTTGGATCCCTGATCCCTTACGTTCTTTTCAGCAGTCACCAGCATGCTGTGCAACTCTGAGATGGTCTTGTCCATATCGTGCATGTGATAGTTCATGACGAACCCACCATATGCACGAGGAAGGGAACGCAGAACCACATTTGCTGCCATCTCGTTTTCAATCTTAAGACCTAGTCTATTAAGATGATCGAGATGCCCCTTCATTTTCAGGACATGAGGACCCACGGAGCTCCATGTTGACATTTTGCACGAGAGAAGTTCGTTGAGGACATTGTATCTTTCGATACGTGCCCTCTCCTTGAACATATCTCTGATGACCCCCATCAAAGTATAGGGATCCTCAGAGTACTCCATGAACTGCTCCTGGAGATTAGGCTCCATGCAGCCCAGCATAATACACGCTACATCTATGGCATCGCTTAGGTGCTTTAGGTATGCATCCTTGACGACCCTTGCAGCGTTATTAGCTGGCTCCTTAGGGAAAACCTGATCAAGGACATATTCCTTGCGTTCGAATTTGAGGACTATCCTCAAGTTTCTGTCCTAGTCCAGGTAGTTTGTCCCATTGAGCTTGACCCTGTCAAGAATGGGTTTAAGCGACAAACTACCAGTGTTCGCTGATGTGTTAGCCATTTTGATCTACACGACAAAGTGAATTTAATCAGTAAACTGAATAAATTAAGAAGATCGAGTCCAAACACCGACGGGCGATTCTAAACCTATAGAATCTTGAACCAAGAACCTTGATTCACTCGATTGAGCTGAACTGAGGCTCACCACTCAATCGAGCTATGTAGGTCGGACTCCATCCGATCACATCCAATGTGACTCTTGGCTAGGGTATGTACTTGAGTACACGGTTTACCCTATCTGATACCCTAGCTCAACCTCAGGCTGAGAATCGTAGTCGGGTCCACCAGTTTTCAACGATGGCCTGTCACTATGTAGGTGCTCCGCTAAGGCGCACGAGACCCACATATGCTGACCAAACTTACTACAACGCCTTCCTATGGATGCTCCGCTAAGGCGCACGACACCCATAGGTCGAGGAAGTAGGAAGTTGTTGATAAACTGGGAGGTATCTGACATGACCCGGTTTTACTTGTCTTGTCGTGTTTGAACGATTGGCACATCATTGATGCGATGAGAACGTCAACTACATTCCAAATGTAATGACGTCTCCAATTACATCCAATGTAATTCTTTCTTCGAACTCGTCTACTACATCCAATGTAAAGACGGTTCAAGGGTTCACAAGCAAACGATTAAAACCAATTTTATCTTTGCATGTGAGGTGATTTGCTTGAAAGTTTAAATCTAAGCATGCATTCTAACCATACAATCATGCATAAATTTAAACCAAGCATCAAGCATAAAGACGTGCACGTCAAAGCCCCCTAAACTATTCCCAACCCGGTCTTGAGCAACCTTGACTTCAAGCTGACGACGTGAGCCTCCCACTCGCCCCTTGACGTCCGTCTACTCCCAGCCGTTTCCTGCGGTCTCCCACTTGCCTCTTGAGCTCCTTCGTCTCCAAGCCAGAAAAACGGTTACAATAAAATACACGACTCGCAGGTCGGGAAATAATAATTATTACAAACAAGTGGTACGACAACCAGATATCTTTCCCATACCGTATTATGAGGGATAAATCCCTTAGCCGTCTATCATGTCACTCATGCAGTCATTCCCAAGCCAATCCTGGCTGTTATGGAAGCCCAGTCACGGTGCAACGTTGGGCTTTCAGGTCAAACTTGGTTGTTTACTGCATAGCAATCATATAGACTCCTCGGTCTAAGGATACCTGACAAGCTACGACTCTGAACATGTTCATGACTTAATCTATGGAACATATGCAGGTCGGGTCGTCCAACATCATGTCCCACATGATGTTTATGATCAGACTCCGGAACCCTTTCCTATGGCTAATAGAACGTAAGCCATCAAGAGTCATATCTCATACTAGTCGCTTCCAGCGAAGACTATTGACTTGGGACCTCATCGAGTGTGATCCATCATGATCTATGGTTCTATTCGCATGGTGGGCATAGAACGGAAACACACACGACATATTACTCCAACACTTAAGTAATATAAAAACCGCTTTATTTATATTGCCAACGATGATAATTACAATTGGACATTTACGATCGGACTACGGGCACCGAGGCTAACAGTCTTGGGTGACCATGAGTGCCCGTGGGGTTGTTGAAACCGTGTCTTTACTGTTGGTGTGTCTTGGGTGGCCATGAGTGCCCGTGGGGTTGTTGAACCTGTGTCTTTACTGTAGGTGTGTCTTGGGTGGCCATGAGTGCCCGTGGGGTTGTTGAGCCCGTGTCTTTACTGTTGGTGTGTCTTGGGTGGCCATGAGTGCCCGTGGGGTTGTTGAGCCCGTGTTTTACCATTGGTGTCTTGGGTGGCCAAGAGTGCTCGTGGGGTTGTTGAGCCCGTGTTTTACCGTTGGGGGTTTGGATGGCCATGAGTGCCCGTGGGGTTGTTGAGCCCGTGTTTTACCGTTGGTGTCTTGGGTGGCCATGAGTGCCTGTGGAGTGTTGAACCGGTGTTGTTGCTGTTGTTGAACTTTGCTTGTGATTGTGATTGTGGTTACCTGGGGTTGGTGAGTGACAGGCCGACATCCTGATCCGACTTTGTGTCGGGAAAAGTGCGACAGGTCGACCGCCTGATCCAACCGTTGTGTTGGAAAAAGTGCAATAGGTCGACAGCCTATTCGACTGGGTCGGGAAAAGTGCGACAGGTCGGCCGCCTGATCTAACCATCGCGTTGGGAAAAGGACAGGGATACTGATTGTGGTTACCTGGGGTTGGTGAGTGACAGGTCGACAGCCTGATCCGACCTTGTGTCGGGAAAAGTGCAACAGGTCGACAGCCTGATCCGACTGGGGTTGGGAAATGTGCGACATGTCGACAGCCTGATCCAACCGTCGCGTTGGGGAAAGTGCGACAGGTCGGCCGCCTGATCCAACCGTCGCGTTGGGAAAAGGGCAGGGGGTTACTGAACAGCTGGAGTGCGATCCTTTGCGATCTTGTTTGGTGTGCGATCCTTTGTGATCTTGGGTGTTGCATGGTTATCTTTCGTGTCCTTGGAGGAAGTCGTAATCGCTGTGTCGGGTCTACATTACGTGTCCGAGTGTTGGGTCGGTTGAGGAAAGTAACAGTGTGTGTGTCAGTCGGGTTACTTGAGTTGGGGATAGTAGTCCCCGGTGTTGGGTTGTTGTTGGTGTTACCGGCATTGTCTGCTAGTATGCCGTAGTCAGTCTGTTATCCGTGGTGGTGAGCGAACGCTCACCCCTAGCTGCTTTTCATACAGGTACTGGTCGCGGGACGTGCTAGGTGAGCTCTCGAAGCTTGAAGAGCTAGGAGCGGGAGTCCGGGTTTCCTTTTTAGTCTAGCGACGTACGCCTTGTATTTTGTCCGCTTGTTGGGACGTACTTTTGAGTTGTAAATTATTATTTTGATGAACAAAATGGTGGTTTTAAAGTGATTTATTTAAAAGGTTAAAAAATGTTTTATTGTCTTAAACGTTCGCGTTCCGGGCTCGGTTCTATTGAATTTGGGGCGTGACAGCTTGGTATCAGAGCTCGAGGTTTCACACCTCGGACTGTACGTCAATTAGGTGGGGAGAGTCGAGTCAGTAAAGTCCTGTCGGGCGTTGGGTACGCAAGTCGGAAACCGTGTGTAGACCCGTAGTGTTTTGAGTACTGTTTATGTTTGTGTGTATGTGCAGTACGGTTATTATTGCCATATTGTTTGTGTGTTGCTGCGCAAAACGTTTTTAAGCTGTCGCGACTCGACTCAGGGGCGCCCATGTAGTCGAGCGTGACGGTGTTGACATCAAATGGGTACAATGTAGTTCGGGGACGCCTGGACCGGGTTGTAACTACGTGATGTCAAGAAATGAGGTTTTTAATGAAGTGGAGAAAGTTTTAAAATTGGTTGGCCCTGTGGGCGTGTTTTGATTTGGGTTGGCCTTGTCGGCTTGTGATTGAGGTTGGGTGACTTGAATTTGTCTATGAGTCGTTATGCGTGAGTTGTTAAATTGGTGATCGAGCGTGTGTGACGCTTAAGACAGTTTTTTTGGGGGTTAAGAAGGGGTAAAAATGGAGTCTGAAACGAATTTGGGTTTAGGGTTCCTGTCCTGTTCCACCGTCTTGATTGTGTAGTTTGAGTGTCGGTTTTTCATGGCTGTGTAAATGTTTGTGTTGGTTGTAGAGGCCGTAAGTTCGGTGTTAAAGGGTGAGGTCTTGGGTTCGAGACTCATCAATAACCTACGGTAGTGATACAGCGCCTCAGTGTGAGAGTCTCGCCATACGGAGAAGGGTTAAGGTTGATGCGCTGCGGCGCCATACGAAATAGGTTTCCCCTATGTGAACGGGTGTTCGAGGTTTCCCTCGCGTGAACGGGTGGTTTGAGGTTTCCTTCACATGAGTGGGTTATTCGAGGTTTCCCCTCGCGTGAACGGGTGGGTTGAGGTTTCCTTCACGTGAGTGGATTATTTGAGGTTCCCTACATGATCGAGTAACTAGTGTATCGAGGGTGTGAGCAATAGTGGCTTGCGGAATTGAAAATAGGATCCCCGTTGAGGTTTCCCTACGTGATCGGGTAATTGGGGTATTGAGGTTGTGAGCAATAGTGGTTTGCTGAGTTGAGAACATGATCCCCGTTTGAGGTTTCCTACGATATCGGGTAATTGGGGTATCGAGGTTGTGAGCAATAGTGGTTTGCTGAGTTTAGAATATGATCCATATTCGAGGTTTCCCTTACGTGAGCGAGTATTTGAGGTATTGATGGCTTGAGCAGTGTGACGTTTTGGTATCAGGTTTTGAGGTTGTAGTCTGCCCTAGCTAGATTGGTAAGTCGTTAGTGCTTTACTAGTATGCCATAATCGAATGGGTGTCCGTGGAGGTGAGCAGAACGCTCATCCCCTTTACTACTTTTCCCGCAGGGGACGAGTAGCGAACACTGGTTTGGTTTCGGAAAGTTATAAGTAAACGCATAGAGGACCGCGTGGGGGTTGTGCTAGACCTTACCGGAGTGACTAATGGAGTGGCTGTTCGGTCTCTGATTTGGGCGTCAGTTTTATCGGATACCGGGGGGTCACACTCGTTTGCTTTGTCGAGTGATGCTGAGATGTTGGGGCTGAGTTTAGAGCCGTTGAGTCCACCCCTGCGTCTGGACACGCCGGTTGGGGGTGATGTGGTGTTGACTAGGGTCTGTCGTGCCTGCGGAGTTAGAGAAGCGAACTGATACAGGAGGTTCGAGAGAGGGCTCAAGAGCCCTGATGCTGGATCGAGTCCTTACCCCGAGGATTCGGGTATGTTCAGAGTTGGTAGGCATGACGACGGTAGAGGAGCGAGGTCTTAGAGAGACCGCGAGGTTCCGTGAGGTTTGGCAGCGACTGAGCTTGTGCGGGTATCCGTGGGAAGGATACTTACGAAATGACAGCCTTTGACGTGATCCTGAGAATGGATTGGTTGGCGAAGTGCCGAGCCAATATCCACTGTTACTGACGACGAGTGCCGAGCCAATATCGAAAGGTTCGTGTATTCTGGGTAGTAAGAGTGGAGTTCTCCTGTCGACTTTGTCCGCAGTGGAGGAAGTATCGGTCGTGCAGAGCCTCGAGTTACCGCGAGTGGCGTGCGAGTTCCCCGAGGTCCTTCCGGAGGAATTGAGCGGGTTGCCACCAATTCGTGAGGTGGAATTCAGGCTTGACCTGATGCCGGGAACGGCAGCGATATCGATGGTGCCTTACAGGTTCGCGCCAGCAGAGTTGACAAAGCTGAAGCGTCAGCTCGAGGAGCTCCGGGAGAAGGGGTTTATCCGTCCGAGCACATCGCCGTGGGGAGCACCAGCACTCTTCGTGAAGAAGGAGAGTGGAGAGCTCGGATGTGTATAGACTACCAGAAGCTGAACCAGGTTACGGTGAAGAACCGATAACCGACGCCGAGAATTGCCGACTTGTTCGACCAAGTGAGAGGGTCGACATGCTTCTCGAAGATCGATCTGCGATCCGGATATTACCAGTTGCGAGTCCGAGAGGGGGACGTCGCGAAGACTGCATTCCGGACACGCTATGGGCATTACGAGTTCTTGGTGATGCATTTTGGACTGACGAACACACCTGCAGCGTTCATGGATCTGATGAACAGTATATTCCGGCCGTTCTTATATCAGTTTGTGGTGGTGTTTGTAGACGACATCGTGATCTACTCGTAGAACGAGGTGGCGCATGAGGAACATCTGAGGGGTGTTCTTACCCTGTTGCGCACACATCAACTATACGCCAACCTGGAAAAGTGCTAGTTTGGCTCGATGAGGTGAGAGTCCTCGGTCACGTTGTGTCCCGTGACGGTATATTGGTCGATCCGACGAAGATCGACGCGGTTTTGAAGTGGGCGCGGCCCACGAGCGTCTTCAAGATCCGCAACTTCTTGGGGCTGTCGGGATATTATCGGCGGCTGGTCCAGAACTTTGCGCGTCTAGCCGCGCCTATGACTCTTTTGACACGCTAGGGAGTCGGGTTTGTGTGGACAGAGGATTCTGAACGTGCGTTCACGGAGCTGAAGGATCGACTGATTACCGTTCTAGTGTGGATAGTGCCAGAGCGCGGGGTCGGGTATGAGGTCTATTGTGACACGTCCTGGGAAGGACTGGGCGGTGTACTGATGCAGTTGGGTAGAGTTGTTACTTGTAGCTCCAGGCGGTGGAAGACGCATGAGTGCAACTATCCTACCCATGACCCGGAATTAGCAGCAGTAGTGTTCGCGCTGAAAGGCTTGAGGTATTATCTGTATGGCGAGCGATTTCTGGTGTTCTCGGCTCATAAGAGCCTTAAGTGCATCTTTTCCCGACGAGACCTGAACATGCGCCAGCGGCGATGGATGGAACTACTTGAGGAGTCGACTTGAGCTACTCTACCATCCGGGTAAAGCGAATGTGGTCGCCGCCATCCTGAGTAGAAAGTCGGTCATGGACCTTGCTAGCATATCAGTCCGAGAATGGGACATAATGGGGGAACTGGGCACGTTCGGGCTTGAACTGGAGGAGGTCACTGGTGGCGTGGCCTTGTGCTCATGGGTGGCCCAGCCCTCACTGCTTGGCCGGGGGATAAGGGCATAGTCGGTGGATGTCGAGACGACAGAGATCCGGGAGAGAGTTGTCGGCGGTGTTGACGTCGAGGGCTGGGATCGTCGTGCTAATTGGGAGTTACGGTATCGCGGAGGTTTTTTCGTACCGAGTAACGGAGGAGGTGGCGAGCATAACGAGAGACAGCTGATTCGGTCTTGCCGAAGCGTGAGAGGTTGAAGACCGCGCAGAGTCAGCAGGAGCTATTCGACAGACGGCGCCGACCTCTCGAGTCAGCAGTCGGTGATCATGTATCCCAAGAGGTGAGTCCGAAAGGTGGACTAGTGCGTTTCAATCGCGGCGAAGGCGGGTTAGCCCCGCGGTGTATCGAGCCTTTCGAGGTCTGGAGTAGAGGGGGAGCAGTTGCATACCGACTTACACTGCCACCGCAACATGGGAATATCCACGTTTCCCAGTTGCAGAAGTATATGCGGACCCCTCGCACGTCATTGAGTGGGCAAATATCGAGGTAACGGGTGATGTCTTGTATGAGGAGGAACCGGTTTGGGAAATGGATCCACGAGAGCAGGTCCTGCGCGGAAAGGTTATCCGCTTAGAACAGGTGCAGTGGCGGCACCACGAGGCTGAGTCGACTCGGGAACGCGAGGACGAGGTTCGCGCGAAAGTACCCTGATTTGTTCGACTCCCGAGGTACGTCTATTTTAAATTTCGCGGACGAAACTCCTTTAAGGGGGGTAGATTGTAAGAACCGCTCCCGGTCAACACCAGTCAAATCGGCGAAAAACAGGAAAATTTAAATTTTTTGGACAGACACTTAAATGAACCTAAATCTGACCCCGAGGGTCATACCGGACTTAAGTTGACCCCGATATCGACCAAAGTGAGTTCCGGGGGACTAAGGGCAACTTTCTGACCAATTTGGGAAATGTTGACTTTTTGCTGGAAAAGTCAACCGAGCGACGTTTTGGCCCATTCGAGGTCCGTTTTGGATTCAAAAAGCTTAGCCGTCGTCGCAGCGGTCTTAGTTGAGCCGTGTCCTAGTAGCCCGTGAAGTTTCGTAATTTCTTGGAAAAAGTGCCCGTTCGGGGCCCGGAACAGCCGAATTCGCGAATCTGATTGGAAAATATGTAGAAGATATTTTCCAAAAAGGTGTGGGACCCACTTGCCACATGTCACCAATGTGGTGGTGTTAGGTCTTTTGAACAGAACTAAAAAAATGAAAGATGATGGTAGTTTTGTTATTATGGAAAAGATGTGTAATTCTGAAACAAAACAAATGTGTGATGGCAGAGAGTGTTCGGCCACACTTTGGAAAAAAAAAGAGAATTAGAGAGAGAAAGTGGAGAGAGGAAAGAGAAGGAGAAAGGGGAGAAAAGAGAAGAAAGGGTGTGGGGTTTGTCGATTTCCCGACGATCCAACCGACGGATCGTCTCAACGATTTAAGAATCGAGCTCCCGTCGTCATTGCCAACGGTGAGCACCTATCTGATTTTCGTTTTGGAACGTTTGAATTTTAGGGTTTGAGTTTAAATGGTTTGATTAAGGTTGGGTTGAGGTTTGGGGTTCGTTAGGAACGTTTTAGGGCGAAAAGAAACGTTTTCCATTGTGGCCGTGTGGGGCCCACGTGTTCGGGCCTCGGGTTTTCGTGTCCGGGTGGTTTAGAACGATCCCCAAGTCGTTAATCCGCACCCGGAACGAGTTTTGGAATTAAATTGTAAAAGTTGTAAATTGACGAGTTTAGAAACTTTAAACGCGAATTAAATTACTCGGAAGTCGGAATTTGATTTCGTCGAGTGCATAGGAACCCTTGAATTATTCTAAGACCGTAGAAACGAAAACGGGAATTTTCGGAGCCCCGGAAGGACGTTTTCCAATCCCGGGCAGATTCGCCGGGTCGGGCGAAACGGGCCTTTCCGGGCCCATTATCGACAATGTCGAGTAATTGGGAAGTTTGGGAGTGATCGACATTGTCGGGGTTGCATTTGAGCGTCAAGTGTATTAAAATTCAGTTTATGCCTGCAAGCTTAAAAGTGTTTTAAATTGTGTCTTATTAGATCGTGTCACCGACAGAGGAAAGGGAAAGCTAGGCGAGTGATCGTGATCACGCCAGAGCTTGGTTGTGAACTTTTGGGAAAGCGTTACGAGGTAGGGAAAAGTAGCCGGATCTCGGCCCTGACTAGGGAAAGTTAACAGTAGAAATGCATGTGACACTTGGGTGTCGTGGGTTAAGTAGGTTTATCGAATAATATAAAGGCAGGCGACACCGGGTGGTGTCGTATGATACGGGAACGTATCGAACAATAGAAAGGCATGTGACACTTTGTAGTGTCGTAGGACAAGTGAGCTTATCGATATTATATTTACTGGAGGCATCTGGTTATGCCCGGAGGTTGATTATATTGTTTGTATTTTATTGTTGATATCTTGGGTGGCCATGAGTGCCCGTGGGGTTTTTGAAACCGTGTCTTTACTGTTGGTGTGTCTTAGGTGGCCATGAGTGCCCGTGGGGTTGTTGAACCCGTGTCTTTACTGTTGATGTGTCTTGGGTGGCCATGAGTGTCGTGGGGTTGGTGAACCCGTGTCTTTACTGTAGGTGTGTCTTGGGTGGCCATGAGTGCCCGTGGGGTTGTTGAGCCCGTGTCTTTACTGTTGGTGTGTCTTGGGCGGCCATGAGTGCCCGTGGGGTTGTTGAGCCCGTGTTTTACCGTTGGTGTCTTGGGTGGCCATAAGTGTCCGTGGGGTTGTTGAGCCCGTGTTTTACCGTTGGTGTCTTGGGTGGCCATGAGTGCCTGTGGAGTGTTGAACCGGTGTTGTTGCTGTTGTTGAACTTTGCTTGTGATTGTGATTGTGGTTACCTGGTGTTCGTGAGTGACAGGTCGACAGCCTGATCCGACTTTGTGTTGGGAAAAGTGCGACAGGTCGACCGCCTGATCCAACCGTCGTGTTGGGAAAAGTGCAATAGGTCGACAGCCTATCCGACTGGGGTCGGGAAAAGTGCGACAGGTCGGCCGCCTAATCCAACCGTCGCATTGGGAAAAGGGCAGGGATACTGATTGTGGTTACCTGGGGTTAGTGAGTGACAGGTCGACAGCCTGATCCGATTGGGTTCGGGAAATGTGCGACATGTCGACAGCTTGATCCAACCGTCGCGTTAGGAAAAGTGCGACATGTCGGACGCCTGATCCAACCGTCGCATTGGGAAAAGGGTAGGGGGTTACTGAACAGCTGGAGCATTTGCGATCTTATTTGGTGTGCGATCCTTTGTGATCTTGGGTGTTGCGTGGTTATCTTTCGTGTCCTTAGAGGAAGTCGTAATCGCTGTGTCGGGTCTACATTACGTGTCCGAGTGTCGGGTCGGTTGAGGAAAGTAACAGTGTGTTTGTCAGTCGGGTCACTTGAGTTGGGGATAGTAGCCCCCGGTGTTGGGTTGTTGTTGGTGTTACCGGCATTGTCTGCTAGTATGCCGTAGTTAGTCTGTTATCCGTGGTGGTGATCGAACGCTCACCCCTAGCTGCTTTTCCTACAGGTACTGGTCGCGGGACGGACTAGGTGAGCTCTCGAATCTTGAAGAGCTAGGAGCGGGAGTCCGGGTTTCCTTTTGAGTCTGGCGACGTACGCCTTGTATTTTGCCCGCTTGTTGGGACGTACTTTTGAGTTGTAAATTATTATTTTGATGAACAAAATGGTGGTTTTAAAGTGATTTATTTAAAAGGTTTAAAAATGTTTTATTGTCTTAAACGTTCGCGTTCCGGGTTCCGTAAATACTCTTATTCTTTGTCATAGCGATATCTTGGAAAAACACAAGGCATAGAAATGATATCCTTGTTTTGTCCGGTCATTCGTTTCTAGATCCCGAGTTCGGTTAAAGTTGTGGCGTCTCTGAATGGGTTGTTGTGGGGCTCGCAAAAGTTAGTTGTGGATTTGGGTAGATGTGCCAGACCTTTGCCTTCCTCTGAGCCGAGTAGGTCTGAACCCCCTTTGAGTCCTATTGGCGTTAAGCCCAGTTCCGAAGTTAACCATGTTGTGGAAGAGCAGGTTCTTGTTAGGAATATCTTGTTGGGTCTCGAGGTAGGGTTGGAGATGAACAAACTCGCAGCGGAAAATCAATGAAAACCAAGAGACGATTAAAACCATGAAACAACTAACAAAGAATGGATTCACAAGAGAAAAATTCAGCACTATCTCTTACCAAAACAAGAACACCGGTTAACGAATGATTGGCTTGAGTCTCCAAGACGCCTACGTATCCACATGGGAATCAAAGCCACGTAGTTCTTCTCTTTGAGGACTCAAGAAAACAAAAATGGAGGTGGAAACTAGCCAAACCCGAAATGGCCATGGAAGAGGGAGAGAAAATGTGTTTCCTATTCTTGTCTTGTGTTTGTTATGTTGAAAAAAGATGACTTAAACATAACAAAACCCATACTTGTCCAACTAAAGGCATGGGACAAGTATGGTGTCAAGTAAGGTGTAAATAGGACAAAGTATGGCAAGACAAGATTGGGTTAGGTGGTGAATCACCAACACCTTAATCCTTGTCTTGCTTACTTAGTATTAATTAATCAAGACTTGATTAATTAGTTCCATGGGCCTTGGTTGCATGGGCCTTTCATGGGCCTCTTGGAACATGGCCCGTGGCCATTTCCAACGAGGTCCCGTGATTCGCTCATCGCCTCCATGCCTTCCATACCGGAAATGTCCAACATTATCCGACGCGATCAATCCCAAGACTCCAAGCCTTGTCTCGATCCGTAAAGTCCTATTCACTTACGGGCACATGACCCAAAACCCAGTTTTGGTCATGTCCCGAGACAACTCCCTTTTGGCCATTCTCCATAAATGTGTCAATGAGTTTCATCCTCCGGTGTGACCCTTAGGTTTATGCATGTCAATAGATCAACGTAAAATCCCATTTTACTTGATCCTATTTAAGTGGCAACTAACGAGACTTTAGTATTGCCCGACATTACATAACGAATCGACCCTGTCGATTCTAACCTTTCCGTCGTCCCTGTCATTATCCTTTTATCTCCGATGTCCTGATTGAGATAAGGCATAGAGTCGTCATCCTTATTATTCTCAATCACCGTTCCTTGATATGTGAGATGACTGAAGATATGATACCCAGTATCATGTGCATGGCCATGCTATTCTTTCAGTCACTCTCGATCAAGCGGCCGAGAACCGATATCTTTCCCATACCTCAGTATGAGGGATAAATCCCTTAGCCGCCTTTCGTGTCACTCATGTAGCCCGTCCCCAAGCCAATCCTGGCCGTTATGGAAGCCCTGTTACGGACAACGTTAGGCTCAGGTCAAACTCAGTTGTTGACTACATAGCGATCACAAAGACTCCTTGGTCTAAGGATACATGACAAGCTACAACACTGAATATGTTCATGACTTAATCTATGGAACATATTCAGGGCGGGTCGTCCAATATCATGTCCCACATGATATCTATAATCAGACTCCGGAATCCCATTCCAATGACTAACAGAACGTAAGCCATAAAGAGCCATCTTTCATACTAGTCGCTTCTAGTGAAGCTTTGTTGACTAGGGACCCATCGAGTGTGATCTATCTCGATCTATGGTTCTATTCGCATGGTGGGCATAGATCAGAGCACACATCGATATATTACTCCAACACATAAGTAATATAAAGCCGCTTTAATTTTATTGCTAACGATGATATATACATTTGGACATTTAGGATTGAACTACGGGCACTAAGACTAACATATCTCTCCTTCTGAGTGTGACCCCCCCCCCCCAAGACAAGTCCTGGTATTGGGGGTTCTGTGGTTGAGCAACTTGCTCCTTCACCGTGCTTGGAGGCGGTTGGTCTCCCCTCGGCTAACCCCTCATTGGTTGGGGGGACTGATCTTTGCGTTTTTGTGGTGGCGGCGATTTCGTCTTCTCCCTCCTCCTTAGTAGCTGCTATGGGGAGATCAGGCTTAACAGGTTTAGAGCTATTTGACCTGGGATTGCGTGCGTTTCTCCTTCGGTGTGTTGATAGTTCAATTTGGGAGATCCTGGCCCAGGATGACTGGGCCAGCCTTCGACCTTGGTTCTTCTCAGTTTCTAGTTATTTGGACAAGGTCCTTTCTGGTGGGCGCCTGTTGTGGGTTGACGTAATCGGTTTACCCCCTACAAGTGGTGTAGGGATAGTATGATCCGTGTTGTGGAGAGGGATGGTCACCTGATTGTCGTTCATCCGACTTCTTTAGTCTCGGGCCAGATGACAAGGGCCCTAGCCCTTGTTCACACTTCGGATGTCTCCTTTCATAGTGTGTTGGTTCCGGTGCGATGGGACGATATTTCTGCGGAAGTGTTAGTGAAGAGGGCGCATGTGGATAGCGTTCCCCCTGCCCTATCCCCAGACCCCCTCCGGTTGTAACGTCGGGGTCTGGTGTTGATCCGATCATTCACGCTTTCACGGCTAGGTCGCGATCCTTACGGTTTCCGATTAGATCCGCAGTAGGTGCCTCGTCCCAAGCTTTAGTTCCTTTCGAGGCTCAACCAGTAGGTGATGACTCAGGGGGTAGTCAGGAGCAGTGCATCTCGGTCGCGTGTGACACCACTCGTGACTCCGAGTCTGAGTTTGATCGGGAGTAGGGAGCTAATGAGGTTTGTGTGGAGACTGCCTTAGTTTTGTTTGATGTCCCCCCCCCCCCCCCCGAGTCTAAGTTAGTGGTTGGTGGTGGGGGTGGTTTGGGTTCTTCTACAAGAGAGCAGGTAGCGCCCTTGGCTTGTTCACGACCGTCGGTTTTTTCGGAGTTTCATTCTGACCTTGTTGT
Organism: Erodium maritimum; assembly: GCA_963921825.1. NCBI lineage: Eukaryota > Viridiplantae > Streptophyta > Magnoliopsida > Geraniales > Geraniaceae > Erodium > Erodium maritimum. The sequence goes on from OY997596.1 coordinate 31,847,511, forward strand.
TGGGCGTACGGGTGAGAGCGTCACCTACATAATGTCGCGGTTTGTTGATAGTATGGGGGTCTGCTACAAGGGTTCAGCTGAGGAGAGTTTTCGGAAGATTGAGGCGGTGCTTAGCCATACTTATAGTAGTGGGGTTGCTAACCCCTCGGTGACTCCATGATTTTCCTCTCTTGGAATGCTCGGGGTTTAGGCTCCTCTTCGAAGAGGATTCTATTGGCCTCTCTTGTCCGAGCTCATCGGGCTAACTTTGTCTTGATACAAGAGACGAAGTTGTCAGACATTAGCCTTAGTATTGCTCGATCGTGTGGTTTGGGAGCATTTTTCACCCATTCATTTATTCCTTCCTCTGGTTTGTCTGGGGATTTCTTTCTATTTGGAATAACATAGTGTTTTAGATGAGTCAGGTTTATCCCTTACCTGGCGTTCTTGTCTAGTCTGGAGTTCATCTGCCTACGGGAACTCCCTTGACAGTCCTGAATGTGTATTCTCCTACCGCTGTTGTGGCGAGGAGAGACCTTTGGACTTCTCTCCATCCTGTTGTTGACGGTGTTGGGCATGTGTTGCTTGTCGCGGGGGACTTCAACACGGTTTGTTCTTAGGAGGAGATCTCCTCAGGGGGGGGGGGCTTCTGCATGGTGATAGTTCAGAGTTTTGCGACTTTATCTCGGCTGCGGGGTTACTCGATATCCCTCTAGCCAACAGGTGGTTTACATGGTTTGGCCCCGCTTCTAGGTGCAGTCGTATTGACAGGTTTCTTCTGTCTCCCGAGCTGTTATGCATGTTTTCTGGACCTGTTCCGAAAGGACTCACATGTTCCCTCTCTGATCATTGTCCGATCCGGTTGTCTGCTGGGAGGGTCGACTGAGGCCCTAGGCCTTTTCGTTTCGTCGATGCTTGGGTAGAGCACGATGAGTTCCTCCCTTTTGTGAGTGAATGGTGGTCCTCTTATGTGGTCCACGGAGATCCGGAGTTCATTTGGTGGACCAAGTTGAGAACCTTGAGGGGTGATCTGCGTGAATAGAATCGGACAGTTTTTGGGCAACTAGACACTTGTATATCAGAGACGGAGGTGCGTATTGATGCTTTTGATGTCCTGGTTGACACTAGGCCTTTATCGGAGGATGAGCTGACCGAGAGAGCTTTTTGCACTTCCCAGTTAGCCACTAAGGCAGGTCAGAGATCTAGCTTGTGGAGGCAGAAGGCCAGAGTCAAGTGGGGCAAGGATGGGGATCGTAATTCAGCATACTTCCATCGGGTTGCTCAGACCCATGGTGCTCGGAACCAAATCTTCTCGGTGATAGAGAATGGTACAGAGTTTTAAGATCCTGCAGGGGTCAAGGCTCAGGTCGTCGCTCACTTTGGGGCTCGTTTCTTCTTTGACCAGTTGACCCGTCATGCCTTTCCCAATTTGTCGTTTGCTAGGTTAAGCGACGAGGACTCAAGTATGTTGGAGTCTTCTTTTACTGAGGCTGAGGTTTTGGAGGCCTTGTTTGCTTGTTCTGGGGACAAGGCCCTAGGACAGATGGTTTCAATCTGGTCTTCTTCCGGGTGGCTTGGCCAATCATTCGAGCCGACTTCTTGTGTTTTCTTCATTTCTTTCATGCCTCGTTTCAGCTTAGTCGTGGGGTGAACTCGAGCTTTATTGTTCTCATCCCGAAGGTCCCTTCTCCGCGATCATTCTCGGAGTTTCGTCTTATTAGTCTTACGACAGCTTCGTATAAGATCCTGGCTAAGATTTTGTTTAGGCGGCTGAAGAGGGTGATTGGAGACCTTATCAGCTCTACTCAGTCCGCGTGTGTGCAGGGGAGGCAGTTATCAGATAGTGTCTTTGTCGCTATGGAGGTGCTTGGACTTGTTCTTCGTTCCCGCTAGCGAACCGCTTTGGTGAAGTTGGATTTCGAGAAGGCATTTGATAAAGTTGATTGGTCTTATTTGCTTCATGTTCTTCGGAGTATGGGTTTCAGTGGGAAGTGGATTATGTGGGTCTCCTCTTGTCTACGGGGTTTCTCTTCTGTGTTGATTAATGGGTCCCCATCTGAGCAGTTTAAGGTCTTACAGAGAGTCAGGCAGGGGTGTCCGATGTCGCCTTATCTTTTTTCTGATTGCTGCTGAGGGTTTTCACCATATATTTGAGCTCGGTATCAGTCAGGGTTTGTATGGTGGCATTAGGGTTGGCCATATCAACAGGGTTTCTCATTTGCAGTTTGCGGATGACACTTCACTATTCCACTGCATTAGGAGTGGATCAGTTTCGTGTTGTTAGGTTGGTTCTCCACACTCTTGAGTTGGTGTCTGGTCTGCGGGTAAAATTCACCAAGTCGTCTCTGGTTGCTTTTGTTGTGGATGATCAGTTGTGTACAACTCTTGCGGAAGCCATGCGGTGTTCTTTGGGCACTCTACCTTTCACTTACCTTGGATTCCCTTTGAGAGGCAATCCTCGACTCACTTCATTTTGGGACTCATTGGTGGACAGGTTCAGAGAGAGGCTTGCGGTTTGACGGACCCGTTTTCTCTCTTTGGGAGGTCGCCACACGCTCATCAGGGCGACCCTGGCTAGCTTGGCGGTCTTTTTCATGTCCTTGTTTAGAGCCCCTAAGAAGGTGGTTCGGCTGCTAGAGATATTTCAGAGGAGGTTCCTTTGGTATTCAGGTCGTGAGAGGAGGTGCCTTTCCAAGGTTCCGTGGGAGGTGGTTTGCAGGTCCAAGGACACAGGAGGTCTAGGTGTACGATCTCTTTCGGAGGTAAACATCAGTCTTCTCCTGAAATGGTGGTGGCGCTTTTCTATAGAGGGGGCTGCCTTCTGGAGGCGAGTTATTTGTGCTTGTTTCGGGTGGAAGGAGACTGAGTGGGACTTGGTATCGCTCACGGTTCCCCCAAGGGTGTCCTCTTTCTTCATCCGACATGTGGTTCGTTTGGATCGGGACCCTGGGTTTGCGAGAATGTTTGGTCCTAGTACTTGGAGATGGGTGGTCGGTTCGGGTACCACGATTCGTTTTTGGGATGACCTGTGGCTTTTTGATACAGCTATGGCGACTCGTTTTCCCCGGCTTTATAGGTTGGTGGAAGGCCATCATGGGTCAGTTGCAGAGTTTTATGTGGATTGGGACTGGGCTTTTCTATTTGGTAGGGATCCTCGGGTCCGCGAAGCCGAGGAGTTGGAGGAGATCAAGGTCCGTCTGATTGGTGTTCGTTTGGTTTGTGAGCGTCCAGATTCGTTGGTCTGGTCTTGGGATCCGAGGGGGTTCTGTACAGCTAGAGCTTTTAAGGTTATTGCTGGTTGGGTGGATTATGAGGTCGCTCCTTGGGCTTCTGTGATCTGGTCAGCCCCTGTTCCTCCCAAGATCCATTTATTTGCCTGGTTGTTTGCTCATGACGGGGTTCTCACTATTTCCTTCTTGGTGGATAGGGGTGTGTCGATTCCGTTAGCCCGTTAGAGGTGTATGCTGTGTGGAGTAGGTGGGGAGGACTCTAGGCACTTGTTTGTCGCTTGCTCATGGACCTAGAGGGTCTGGTCTCTGATCTTTGGATGGTGGGGAGTTGTGGGTGTTCTTCCGCTATCGCCGACTCTTTTTCTTGAGTCTTGGACCTCTCTGTTGGGATTGCGTAGGCTGAGGTCTAAGTGGATTGGTATTGGGTTGTTGTACCTTTGGCAGATTTGGTTGGAGCGCAATCGCCGGGTCTTTTCAGTGTCTGCTGCTATTGATCCAAGCATTCTCCTAGATAGGGTTCAGCAGGGTTCTTTTTCCAGTTTGGGAGCGGCTGGTAGTTCTTTCACCTTCCTCGAGTGGGTCGAGTCTCCGGGTGCTGCGCTGGCTAGGAGCGCCTAAGGATGGACTGTTGATTGTTGTGTCATGTTTGAGGAATTCAGCACCTTTTCCCCCGGTCCTCTTCGGTTGCTTCCCTTGCCAGGTCTAGTTAGTGCTCGTTCGGGAGTCGTTTTGGGGTTGCTTTACCTAGGTGGGGTGCGGTGAGTACTTGTTCCGGAGTCGCAGGTTGGGGCCGATCTGCCCGTTTGCGGGTGGAGGGGCATGAATCACTTAGCCTTCTTGAGGCCAGAGGATTCACCCATGCGGTCTCTTGTGGTATTGTACACTAGTCCGATCAAAGTTGCCCAAGCGGTCTCCTGAGGTACTATTCACTAGTCTGGTGAATTAGTGGTTGTTGTGGTGGACCGGGGTAGTTGTTTTGTCTTGTCTGTTTCCTTTGTTGCTTTTGGCTTTTAGGCCATTTTGTTTTTGTTGGACTTTGATTTGGTTGTTGTGGTTTCTATCCCAGGACCCACACTTCCTTTTTAATTCATTTCTTTCTCTCTGATAAAAAAAAATTACACCTCAACCCCTATGAGTTCACTTGAAACCCTAAAACCAAACCTCAAACCCTATAAGTACACCTCAACCCCTTAAACCCTAAAAGTAAACCTTAAACCCTATAATTACACCTCAACCCCTGTGAGTTCACTTGAAACCCTAAAACCAAACCTCAAACTCTAAACCCTAAACCTCAAACCCTATAAGTACACCTCAACCCCTTAAACCCTAAAAGTAAACCTTAAACCTTATAAGTACACCTCAACCCCTATGAGTTCACTTGAAACCCTAAAGTCTAACCTCAAACCCTAAACCCTAAACATCATGTCATCCCTCCATCAGATTAAGTCATTACAACCACCAATTAAGTCTTCCCAACCACCACCAACCCCATATTAATGGAACCCACCACCCAACTTACATTTATGGAACTCACCACGCCTATAAAACCCACTCCAACCCTCTTCACTTCACTCATCACTACTCTTCACTCACTACTCACTCATCACTACTCTTCATTCACTTCATCAACAATGTCTTCACCTTTAAGAGACATCATTACAACACAGCGTGTTGAACTTGAACACAAGGAGAGGTTGGACAAGCTCCACAAGATCAAGATAAGTCTTCTCCGGGTCCAAGTGAAGGCTGTTCAACTGATGGACGAGCTAAGACAGGCCTATAGAAGTGGACGGACAAATGCAGACGATATTAATGCGCGTCTCGTGTTGGAGCAGCTCCCAGGACTTCAACACTTCGTCTTGTCCTTCACTCACCAAGACGAGACAACTACCCGTTGGTAATATGGGTTTGTTTGTATCGGAAAAAAAGACCTCAATTTTTCAACTCCATATGAGAGTCTTTGTGGTAATAAAGTAGGGTTGTAATGTTTACCGTTGAACTTGGATGAATGAAATAAGTTTATGTTTTTAAATATACCGTTGTTGTGGTCCCAATCCTCCGCCGATTTTGTCAATCCTCCGCCGAGTGGGTCAATCCTCGGCCGAATTGGTCCCAATCCTCGGCCGATTTTCTCAATCCCCCGCCGATTTTCTCAACCCCCCGCCAAATATGTCAATCCCCCGCTGATGAGGTCAATCCCCTGCCAAATATGTCAATCCCTTTCCGATTAGGTCAGTCCCCCGCCGATTTTGTCAATCCCCCGCCGATTTTGTCAATCCCCCTAAACCCTATAACCCGAGGTTGGAGTCAATCCCCCGCCGATTGGGTCAATCATCGGCCGATGATAAGGTCAACCCTCATCTGATTGGACCAATCCCCTGCCGATGAGATCAATCCTCTGCCGAATGGGAAATTGTTCTCAACATGTATTCTCTCTGTTTTTTCCGATCGGCGGCATGCAATGTGAATTTTGGCCGATTGGCGGCATGCACTTAGAGATGAACATTGCACTATGAACAAAAAAAATGTTACATTGAACACATCTAACGACTACATGGTACCCTTAAACATAGTATCCAGTTACAAATAGTAGCATAATCGGAAACAAATACAGAGTCTGTGAAACAAACATACAGTATCCTACCCATTAGATGTAGAAGCAAGCGAAGGACATGTTCGTTTGTTCTGACCAACAGTCGAACAATTTCAACATTTTCGTGGATGCTTTGGAGTCGCTGCAGTCACTCTAGCGGCATCACCTGCTGAAGGAATTCTTCTCTCAGCTCGTCTACCGAGTTGCACTTCAAACTCTGGTGCTTCAACTTCAATAAGGCCACGAAGATCATCAATATTCCACTCTGTTTCTCGTAACACTGGATACATGGTTCCATGATAAGCGGTCGCCCATGCTTCTACCGAATAATACCCGTCGTATAACCCATACATATCGATCCCAGCATCCTCACAACACGCTAAGGCATGAGTACAAGGAATTCTATCGATGTCAAACTTCCGACAATTGCATGTCCTCTTAACCAAATCAACCAAGACGTCATCGAATTGACCACTAACCCGATACTGGGCAAGTCTGTTCAGTGGTGTTATTCGCATATCCTTCGCTTTAAAGTTCCTTTTAGAAATGATACTCTCTACCTTTGGAACCACAATTTGGCGATTCGGTAATTTGGCCATCACATCTCGACGTAGCATGAACCAATAACCAATTGTTTCCTACATGGCGTTTAACAGCGCAATAATGGGCCACTCTCTCTCTCTCTGTTCGTATTACGTTGTTGATGGATTCACAACCGTTCGTTGTCATGATGTTGTACCGAGCGGCCTCGAAGAAAGCTCTCGCCCATTGACGACGTTCTATGTTCATTGTCTCCAGATATCTCGCCGCCTTGGGGTACAATTCTTGGAACTGTTGCCACCTAGCATTGGACTTTTCTGTTGTGTACGCCTCAGTAACTTTTTGGAATAACTCACAAAGATTGTCCCTGTTGCGACCCCCATGATGAGTTCTGACATTTACAGTCAAATGCCACCTACAATGGCCATATTTAGCTTTTGGGTAGTGTTCCGACACTACCTTCCTGATACTTCCATGTCTATCAGAAAGGATAGCCAAGTCATCCTCATCCGGGATCTCCGGCCTCAACTTTTGGAAGAACCAACTCCATGAAGCGCCGGTCTCCCTATCAACCATAGCCCAAGTTATAGGATATTGGTGACGATTACCATATTCCCCAGTTGCAATTAGCATTACACCTTTATAATTTTTTTTCAACCACGTACCATCTACTAAGATCACCTTTCTCAAGGAAAGTTTAAATCCATCAATGCATGGTCGATATGCTATGAAAACATAGTGAAATCTACCATGTCCATTCACCTGCAAATGAGTTACTGCCCCTTCATTCATCTTCCGAACCTGCTGCAAATAAGCAGGGATTAATCCATAACTTAAATCAGGATCGCCTACAAGTTTAATCATCGCCAACAGTCGAGCCCTCCAACACTTCCAGTATTTATAATCGCCATGCTTGTCATCTTTCAACTCGTCTTGAATCTGCCTTGGACGGGGAATCTTTTTCCCTCCAGCATATTTTACAGCCAACATACAAGCAATCGTTTATGTACTCAGTTGACCTTTTAGGGAGGTGCGATCACGGGCCCAACAAGTATGGAAAGGCTCGTAGGTTCTAATGGAGAATTCTTCAAATCCCCGATCTTTGGCTCCACACACTCTCCATCTACAACTAACACCATGACATTTTGCAATGTATAGCGTTTTTGAAGATCTATTTCGGTCTATCTAAAATTTACCCCTCTTTCCAACCTCTCTCAGATACGTAATAAATGCTTCCTTGTTACGAAACTTTTTACCAACTACTAAATCTGAGCCATCACTAAAACTGATATTGGTTTGTTCTGGATCCACCCTATCTAACGGAAATTGATGGTCTCTAGAAAAATACTCCACCATTTGACCGTTCTCTTCGATACTATCCAAAATTACCGGCACTAGCGTAGGAGCTGATATACTATCCAAACTTACCGGCACTGGCATAGGAGCTGATGCTTCTGCTTCAGTATCAACCTCTATACGTCGACGCCGAATAACTAGGTTCTCAGCATTCTCTACATGACTACAAATATCAAAGTCAAAATGACCATCATACCCACCATTGTCATTTCCATCGTGTTCATCTACAACCGGTCCAGCATAGACCATATCATCGTGGACGCTCTCTTCAACTTCCACTGCTTCAACTTCCGCACCACTGTTATCTTTTTTGTTGATCAACTCTACACGTAACATGGTTCTATGACATTCTTTCATGTTTTCAGCTACTACATACAAAACACCCATATCCGTTACAATCCCAACTGGCGAGATAATTCTTGTGTAATTGGGCATATAAGGTTGTTAACTAAGTTTAAATTTTGTATCACTTTCCTTCACCCCAATTTCAGAATACAGGAGGTCCTTTAATGTTTTCAATGTTGCATTGGCACCATCAGCAATAGCAAGACCAATAATTTTATTGTTTGTTGATGATATCCATTTATAGTTCCCATCCTCCTCTACCTTATATTCCCCACCGTAAGTAGCATGGATCACTGCAACTTCACTCATTCCCTGTAAAATTACAACCTCATTCATTTAAGTAATTAAATTAACCATACATAGACCCATAATACTAACAATACTAACAATGTAGGCTAATCTAGGAATATGCATCCCACCGATCGGCGACATGTAGCCAATCGGATACGCTAGCCGATCGGAGATGCTAGCCGATCGGATACGCTAGCCGATCGGATACCCTAGCCGATCGGCTACATGCCGCTGATTATCTCTGATCGACGACCACCTCATACACACGACATCCTCTGGTTTCCCTAAACAGCATCTACTTATGGAGGGGTATGGATCTATTCCAATCTTTTTCTACGTTTCTACGTATGGAAACACAAAGGATATAGTTCGATGTAGGATGAATGAATTTTGTTTATAGCCTTTTTCTCAACCCAACCCTAGAACTCAAATTAAAGCTTTGGGGTTTACTTACTTGGGCTTCACTGCCTAGGAGGAAGACAGGGTCGGGACGGTGGTGGACAGCGCTCAGGACGGTGGTGGACGGTAGTTAAAAATTACAGCTTGTTTGTTTCTAGGTTCTTGGCTATGAGAGGGTGTCGGGTCTCAAATGGGGGATATTTGGGTTTGTTTTGCAAATATAGAAACTTGGGTTCTCTTTTTGCAAATAAAGAAAAGGGTAGAAGAGGGATGAACAAACTTTCATTAACTTGGAGGTTTTTTTCGAATTCCATCTCGAGTCAATGTTTTTTTCAAATTCCATCTTCAAATAAGGCTAAAAACAAAACTCATCCGAATGCCACCTTCTTCCTCCCTCTCCTCATCCCAGCCGATCACCCAACCCACGGACACCATACACCCGCGCCGATCACCAAACGATGCAACGAAAACAACTAGTACTCATACAAAATCAACTCCCAACAATATTGAAATCAACAATAGATATATACTACGTCGGGAGGAAAATCGATCGATACAAACAAGGATCCGAATAGATCCCTAAGGAGCTTCAGGTTTTTCTCGAGCAAACAATTCCAGAGGAAGTGAAAAGGGGAGGAAATGAACGGTACAGAAGAGGACAATATGATTTCGCCAGAAATTCATGACTTAATCTATGTTGACTTAATCAATATTCCATATGTTGGGAGGACAATTCATTTCCTACCCTTTCCACTGAAATTCACTTCCTACCCTTTTCACTTCCTCTGCATGGTATGGTTTCGCCATCGTCAATATTCCATTAGCTTGAAGAAACATCGATACATCAGAATCAAAATCTAATGGGAAACGTGCCTCCACCGTCGATGAAAGAAGAAAATGGGAACAACCAAACGAAGATATCGTCCCAATTTTAGATTCGCATTGCAAAATAGGAAAAAACAGGAGGAGCCGACCCTGAGATACAAAAATATCTGGAACTGGAGACGAGAGTGAAAACGCAACAATGACTTCAAAGCAAAGTGTTTGAGACAAGTACGAAGTATATAAAACAACTAAAAACATGTATAATGGAAAGGCTTACTAGTAAAGCTCACTAATAAGGCTCGCATGCTGAGTAGACAAAATAGTGAGACTTGAGACTCAGAATAGTGGGTGTTTTACAATAAGAGGCTTGTATGTGAGGCTCACTATTGTTAGTGGATATTGGTTGGAGGAAAAGGCCCGCCATGGATCTTTTCTTGCTTTGTTCTATTTATTTATAGAACATTTGCTTAGTAAAATTCTTAGCTTATCAAAAAAAAAACTATTGTTAGTGGATGCTAAATGGTTAATTAATTGATATTTTTTTTGTTCTATTTAATTCTTTATCAGGAACAGTTTAAATTATTAAAATTTAAATAAATATGAAAAAAATAAACAATGATAATAAAAAAAACTAATCAAGTAAATAAAAACTGATAATTTTATTTATTCCCAAATAGGAGCATCAAGTACAAAACACTAATCGTCGATATTGAAACCAGCTCCATATAGACCCCATAAGAGCTCAATAAGATCAGGTTGTAGTTGCATGTGGGTCTGATGACTTGTGACACTATGTTGAGCATCCACTCGTTGTTGGTATTCGAATGGCCCTCCTCGGTGCCATCAATCCGGTGGTGTGCAATTCGGCATTTCTGGAGGTTGCTCGTACAACAGCTCGTCATCTACATATTTGTATCGGTCGGGTTCATCCTCTACAACTATGTTGTGTAGAATAATGTAAGTGTGCATGATATCAGCCAAAGTTTGTTTGCTCCAAGTACGAGCGAGACGGGAAATAATGTTCCACCTTGCTTGAAGTACTCCAAAAGCCCCTTCAATATCTTTCCGAGCACCTTCTTGGCATTTAGCAAACAACTTCTCTTTGGGCGAGTAGGGATGTCGAATAGCCTTCTCTTTGTTACCTTTCCCGATCGTTGGAAAAGAGTCAGATTTTTTTTCTTCACTAGGGACACGTGGCAGGCGGGGATTGGCAGGCAGACGGACGCAGGACACGAGCTTCAGCCTTTCCCGCTGTTGTGGGACAAGGGACGCGGGCCTCAGCCCGGCCCGCGTTTTTGCGGGACGCGGGACTCGTAAAAGCCGTCCGAAAACGGGATGGCCCGCGTCCTACAACCCGCAAAAACGCGAGCCGGGCGGATGGGTCGGTCAGTTGTACATGCTCTAATGTCTACAACCATTAATATTGAAAAAATATATAACAAAATTGAAAAAGAAATTAATAAAAAATTATAGGAAAAAGGAAATAAAAAAATTAAGAAAAAAGATTAATGAATATATAGATTTATATATATATATATATATATTTTTCATATATATATGAAAATTAATCTCTGAAATATATAAATTAATGAATATTTATTAAAATATAAAACAATTTAAATAAATATATAATTTTTGAAAAAAAATAATGTCTGAAATAAAAGTATTAAGAAATTAATAAAGAAAATAATCTTGATGGTAAATTTTGTAAATTTAAAGGATATATAAGGTTATTTTGGACATTTTAGAAGGTTTATTTTGGAAACTTGATGGTTAATGAGGGGTATTTTGGACATTTAACGTCTAATGGATAGAAACTTGACAACGTTAGACTAAACTGAAAAAAATAAAGTTAGAGGGGTTAAATGTCACAAAAAAAATTTAAGGGGGTGATGTAAAAACGACGCTTGTAAGGACAGTTATGTGTAAATTTCCCATTATTTATTTAAACTAATAGTCAGTACTAGGCGAAATCGGCTAAAAACCAGCCTTAGCGTACGAATCGTGCGGACCAATCTAGTCCGTCCAGCCACAACAACCAACCGCCCAAATCAAAGCTTCACCTCCTTCCTATTTTCCACGATTCTTCTATTTCTCGATGGTAAGACGGTCAATTCATTCCTCAGTTGCGCGCTTCTTTCTTACATAATGCGAATAATTTGCAATCGCATTCGCACAGTTCGACCAATTTCCCCTTTTTCTCTCAACTAAGCAACTCCAAAACAGGTGAGGATTCTCTATTCTCGTGATTCTATCATCATAAAATCAAATTCGAGGAACAATTCTAAGAATCTTGTCTTCTCCAAAACTTGAAAATTTGTTTTTGCTTCTCTACTGTACATCGCAGATACTAGTTGTTTTATCACCGGATCTAGCTCAAAACATGTGAGAATTACCTTTTTACATGATTCCATCGTACTGTAATCAATTGCATGATCAAAATATGTGTCGTTTTCAAAAATCAGAAACCGTGCTCTATTTTAGGGTTTATCGACTGTGCTGCTTGGTTTTATCGACTGTTTGTTGTGAATTCACCTCCTTCATCAACTGATCAAGCATAAACAAGATGATAAATTTCAACTTACGTTGTTTAAATCTAAAATTCGACAAGCAAATATCAAATTCTAAAATTCGTGTTCTTCACTAATCATGACGTTTGACACGATTGGATAATAAGCATCGTTGTGTGTTGTTAAAAGTGTACTTTTCTTGTTCATAAATCTAGCTATGGGAGTTGATAAACATTCCGTGACTTGTTCATTCTTGAGTTGATGACCGTTCTAAGGACAAATCGTATTGGTGGAATGCATTAATAAATATTTATTTCCTTGTTGATAAATCTAGGGTTAGGAGTTGATAAACATTATGTGACCCGGTCCTTCTTGAGTTGAAGATTGTTCAAGGGACAAGTCGTATTGGTGGAATGCAATGATAAATATTTCTTTACGTGTTGATAAATCTAGGGTTAAGAGTTGATAAACATTATGTGACCTGGTCCTTCCTGAGTTGATGATCGCTACAGGCACATGTCGTAATGGTGGAATGCATTGATAAAAGTGTACTTTGCTTATTGGTAAATCTAACGTTAGGAGTTGATAAACATTATGTGACCTGGTCATCCCTGAGTTGATGATCGTTCCAAGGACAAGTCGTATTGGTGGAATGCATTGATAAATATTTCTTTGCATGTTGATAAATATAGGGTTAGGAGTTGATAAACATTCTATGACATGTCCTTCTTGAGTTGATGATCGTTCCAGGCACATGTCGTATTGGTGGAATGCATTGATAAAAGTGTACTTTGCTTGTTGATAAATCTAGCGTTAGGAGTTGATAAACATTATATGACCTGGTCATTCCTGAGTTTATGCTCCGATCAACCTCGTTCTTGCGCCAATAATTTTCTTCTTTTTTTGCGGCCTACAAAACAAGACCAATTATAAATATTTTTTGAACACTTGAAAAATATCGACCAAGAGCGAGGTTATGCGCAGTTATTACTAAACGCAAAAAATATAAAAACGAGGTACAAACAAGGTAAAAATATTAGGGGAAATGATCAATTTAACTAGGACACATTTACGCTCATTAGCTTCACTACATAAAAATAAGAGAAAAATATTTTCAATGTGATTATTAATCAAAGTCACGTAATTTTGAGCTTCACTTCATAAAAATAAGAAGAAAAAAAATATATTTTCAATGTGATTGTTAGTCAAAGTCTCGTAATTTTTCAGAAACTAAAGTGACTAACATAAATGAAGATTATTAATTTGGGACCTTATTCTTTTTTTCTTTGAAACGGGTAACCGGAGATTTCATTAATGCCAAAAGGCAATCAAAGAGGACGAGGCGTGACCGCCTCGGGTTCCAGATGTTTGTCCGGGCCGACCATAGCAAGCCCGGCGCTCATGGACCCATAATTTTAGCCCACATGAACTCGTGGGCAACAACTCAAGACAACTCCCTACCTTCGTTTCAACATAACGGGGGAAAATAAACCAAGTTCCAAAAACAACAGAAAGTAAATAGTCCCAACAAGAATAAAAGTAGTAGCAATAAACGGAAATAACTGGTGCTGATAATGCAGGCTGCCCGGGACCTCCAGCAGTGGTTGTCCCGGGTCTGTAGGTATAGTCTGGGGCCGACTCCACCCACCCCTGTTGGGGTAGATCATTCCTCCATCGGAGGCCTCTGGACCTCCGCTCTGTCTACTCGCTCCTCCTCATGAAAAGACGGATACCAGGGCAGCTGCTGGACAGTCGGGTCGCCCCTCTGCTTCTTTGTCTCCGGTGGGCGGGCATACATTGACCCACTTCTGGTCTTCAGGGTGGTCATCTTGCCTTTGCCTCTGCTGGGTCCACCTTTCCCTAGACTCCCTTGAGGGTCCGCCGGGTAGCCCCGTGGATATGTCTCCTCTTCCTTCCTCATCATCACATTGTATCTGGGGGCAGCTCGGATCACAAGGTCAGCAGTAGGGTGGATGTTAGCCAGGAAGTCAGGCTTTATGCGCTTGGGTGGTGGGTTGGGTGCTCCATGGCCATCCCCTTGCAAGATAGTGGTCAACCCTTCGTGGTTAACCTTAGCCAGAAAGTCAGGCTTTTGAGTGCCTGCATCGGACGACTCAGCGCCCATGGTAATCTCCCTAGAACGGACCATAGAGTTCAGGGTTAGATCACTCAGGAGGTACATGATCGCCGGGTGTGATACTGGGGGAGGTGCCTCCCAGACCGTTTGGAGCAACCGATCCACATCCAAGTCCCGAGGAACCAGAATAGACCTATCATATCGGACCTCCTCCCAGCCAATCCCCTACAGCAGGGTCTGGCAGCTCGGTAACCTGTGTGTCAACATGCCGCACCTGCGACAAAAATCCACCACTCTCTCGTATTGCAGGTCTATCACAACAGAGGAATCAGTACCTGGGAAACGAAGTCTGGTCCTGCGCCGCAGTGGCCGAGACGGCTCCATACGGACCCGCAGCCAGAGATGCATGTCCTCCCGTCGGACCGTCGGAATTGCGACCGACAGGATTTGCGTGCCTACACTGCCCGCCACGAGACCCCGAATGTACGAGTTCCTAGCTCCTCTCGGGATATTTAATGCCCTGACCCAGAGTTCCACATGGTTGAAGCTTATGTCTTCCGCCAGATCGAAACGCCAGAGCGGTTCAAAGAGGAGGGCATATCCCTTAAAACTCCAGGGACCCCTATGGCGGATGTCTTCCATGATCTTGGTAGACGGGAAGTGATAGCCCGTGACGTCGGGAGACAGGAACTCCACCCGAATCCCCGTAACCTTCCATTTCCGCAACATCATCCCGCAGACGATGTGCTGATTGTGCGATCGGTCCCCTGCAACCCTCGCTGCCAGGGAGAACTTTTATGATCACGACGTAAGCAGCGGTACCCCCTCGTCCGAAACCACCAGTTCCTCATCCTCATCCTCCCAATCCGGGATCGGGGAGATGCGGCTTGCCTGGCCTCAGAAGACGACCCCGATGGCCGGCCAGCCCTCGGGCAGATAGGGCTAGCAGCCTGCCTCCGCTCTGCCGGAGGAGGGCGGTGAGTAATCACCGGAGACTGGATTGGCCGGGGAAGGGTGATCAAATCCTGGTAGACCTCCCTCGGCGTTGATGACAGTCCGGTGTAAGACGGACAAGGCTCTGGTGGGTCAGTAGCATCGCTGACGACTAGAGACGTCACGATGGGCAAGGACGAGCACGGCTTGTCCTTCAGATCTGTCGGGTGCGGCGGCATTCGAGGGGAGGCAGAATCCGGGACGAGCAGCGGCGGGAGGTCAGCAGCGCGGTTTTCATGGTGCTGGGCGGAGACCCCGATGTCGCGAGGATCCTCTGCATGTGAGTGGATCTGGTCGGAGTTGACCATTTCCAACTCGTGGAGATGGGGATTAGGCAGATCCGACATCGAGTGATCGGAAATGGGAGAGGATGGTGTCGAGGGGGCGTCTGTGACGGCGGTGGGAGCCTAGATGCAGGCGTTCGAAGGCGGACCACAACGAAGGAGACCAGAACTCGGCTGGGCAGCGATGGCTGGAGATAGGGCGGCTGAGAGTGAAGGGGTGGTGGAGGGGTTGGAAGCAGGCGGTCAGAGAGGGCGGATGAGGACGGCGGCGGCGACAACCCGAGAAGGGTAAGAAGTAACCTCAGAGAGTTTTTTTTGGAGAGCCTCTTTTAGGACCTTATTCTTATACATTCATAGATATTTGAAAGTTATTTTTGGATAAGCAAAATTTTTATTTAATCGCTAATCTCTAAGAATGAGATTAAGGTAAAGTGATACAATATTTGAAAGTTTGAAATATAATCCTCTGTAATATTCTTAACGAACATATTTTTATTTTTTTTCTAATAAAAGTATATACAAACTAAAAATAGTTAAGGGCCTTATAGTTTGGAGGCCCTAAGCCACCGCCTCAAAAAGCCTTTTTCTCTTAACCTTCTTGAACCTAGTCGTCATCTCAACAGTAACTCCATCTCACTGCTCTTCTCCCTATCGACACGTTGAGGTCTCCAGCCTTGAACGTCGTTGGTGGTGACCTACTCTTCCCCCTCTTCTTCTCCCCTATTTCCCCCCTCTTGTTCTCTTTATTTGTTCTGAATCCGACCTTCTTCTTTGGTTGCATGAAGACCTCCTACTCCGGTCATTCGCGCCTCCTCGGTGGTGTGTCCAGAGTTTGGAGCCTCCAACCTTGGAAGCTTCACCTCATCTAGCTCGCTACTTTGTATGTGTGATGTTCCAGCTCGTCTTCGTTAGTTTGGATCTTGAGTCTCGAGGTTGGTGGCTCTTGGTTTTGTCATGTAGTTGGGTTGTGTGGTCGGATTGGGGGTTGTTCAACCACAGTCTGGCCGTTCTATTGTAGCAGCTTTTCGAACTCTCTCCGACATGTTCTCTCCGTGGAAGCTAAATCTTGTTTGTTTACCAGATCTATCTTTGTTGCAATGGGTCTCTGTTTTATTTGGAGGTTCATTCCGGCTGGTGTGGGAGGAAGCCTGTGTGTGGTCGGCTGGTACAGTGCTTGCCGATGTGGGGGATTCGTTGTTTCAAGGAGGGGCGATGGACGGACTTTCCTATGCTTCACCGGAGTTAGATTACCAGTCTTCCCAGCTCTGGTGAGTTAGCTTGTCGGACCTCCCACGTTTGGTGGTTCGTGTTTTTGGAGCTGCGCTTTGGAGTGACTAATCTTTGGCACTAAGTTGGTTTTGATCTCCGATTATTTCTGTTGGCCATCAGCGTAGCCGCTTTCTCGTATCACTTGCAGTGTTTTGATATAAATCTGGTCATAGGACGTGTTTCTCCATTCTCGCGGGTGTTGATCGTCGTGGATCTGGTTCAGGCGCGTCTAGTGGTTCGTTTTGGTGTTTGATTTGTTGCTTCCCTTTGATACTGACAGACCGTCGCTCTCTTTAGATCTGATCATGGGATGCATTTCTTCATCCTCTTGGGTGCTAATCGTTATGGATATGGTGGTGTGTCGTGGTGTTGGGTGTCGTTCTCGTAGCTTTGTAGTCGTCCCGGTTGGTAAGAAAATCATTACTTTTCCAATGCTTATTTTAATACTTGTGGAATTCCTGCTCATACCATAGTTTTTTTACTCCTTTCTATTTTCCCCGTCTCCCCATCACTTTGTTGGTGAGGGATTTAGGTCTCTTTAGGTGTTGGTCTCCGACGAGTTGTTTTTCACTCTGGCCTTAGTCGGAAGTTGAATGGTTTCTTGATACTGGAACGTGGTGGTAGGATGAGATATAACCGTGTTGATAGGATATATAGGATAGTGATGATAGGATGGAGAACCTTAGCTGGTCGTACAACACTCTCTAAGGAACCAATGAATGAAGATTGAATCAAAGATGACGATTCTTCAACTGGCCGTACAACACTCTCTAAGGAACCAATGAATGAAGATTGAATCAAAGATGACGATTCTTCAACTGGCCGTACAACACTCTTTGAAGAATCGAAGTAACTAGGAAGATATATGGGCAGATTGAATGGCGACACATAGATGATAGAAAGTCTATGATAGGTTGAAACAAACAAACTTCAAGGCTTCACACACAAGAAGGTTGAATTGCTTAAGGTTATTTCTAGAAGAAAACTCGAATTTGTATTTCATAAAAATTGATTCATACATGTTGAGAAAAGACTTTATAAATAGTCTAGCAGTTTGTGGCCTTCTAGAGTCAAAAATTTAATAATTGAACTCTAATTAATAACTAAATGACTCTTGATAAACCAAAGGTGGGAATTCCTACAAAATAGAAAATAAATAGATGATTAATGATCTGAATTGAAATACATACCTTGGCAATTCATCTCCCTTGAGTTAAGTGGCTGAATTGTCTTTGGAAATGATGAACAAGGTGGCTTTATTAATTCCTTGAAGAAGAGGCAAAAATAGATTCGCTGAAGTCTCAAATTGATCTTATATGTCTTCTTGTTTTGCCTTGGTGATCACTTCTTCTTGGAATTCCCCATGATCCATGAGTGTAATAAAGCTATCCACGTGTTTGGTTGTAATATTCTAGTTCCCGACCTTGTTCTTGGCGCTTGTCTCATGATAGGAATGATGTCGATAGCTTCTTCCTCAGGTACTAATAGGCTACAAATGGTGGTGTTGATAGCTTCTTCCTTGGGTAATAATAGTCTAGTCTTGATGTCCTCAGCATTTCTGATCCTTTGAGTTTTGAGTTTCGGTGGCCTTGGGTCACTGGTCTATTTTTGTCAATTGCGGTGTTGGCCGTTGGCGTGTCAGTGTCTAATCAACTCTTTGAGTTGGTGGCGTTGATGAGATACGGTGTTCTCTACAAGTACGGATAAGGTTGGGGTCGTTCTGATTGGAGGTTAGTTGTTTACTTTTGGCTTCATGGTTGGTAAAACCGGCTCTTAGACCTTTTTAAGTTTTGGGCTTCATGGTTGGAAAATAAGGGTTATAGACCTTTGTCTTTTATGAGCTTGTGCTTAATGATTGGAAAATCAGGGTTGTAGACCTACTTTACTATTCTGATCTTAATGGTTGTAAAATTTGGAAATTTAGACTTTTTTCATTATATCCTCCCCACGTTGGGATTGTCATGAAGCTGAGCTGTCATGTCAGCGCTCCCGTCTGTTCTGGTTGTTGGTTTCACTTTCAAGTCTGTAGCTAGACTATCATCATGCACTATCAGTCACCTTCGCCCTCACTCTTTACTTCAAATAGTGGGTTCTTTATAATATGACTTTGCCGATCTAAATAAAATACCGCCTTATACCAAGGGGAAAGGCCTAACATGGTTGAAAGGGAGTTGGGATGCGGGAGGCTTAAGAGATATCTACTATAATTGTTGTGATTTAGTTGTTTTCCCTTTGGATTCCAATTGCAAGGGGTAGTTGCTCCTGGATTGTAATTCTTTATGTGGCGGATCTAGGTAAGAATTTAACAATGTAACCATTTTTTTTTTTAAGTATTCACATTTCTGCAAAAAAAAAATGTAAATTTTAATTGATGAATTTTGATCATATATAGGAAAGAATTTATTGTATTTGTTCATGAAAAAACTAAAGAATTAAAAATTAAGTGAAAATTAATTATTTGAAAATTAACTGAAAAAATAGAAAAATAATTAACACAAATTAATAGATATTAAAGAAAAAAGTTTTATGAAAATTAATTTAACAAATTGAAAAAATATTAAAATTTTATTAATATAAATAAAGGTAAATATTTAAAAAATAAATTAAGAAAAATAATGAGAATAAAAAAATATTATTTTTAGTGGTAGATTTTGTAAACTTAAAGTTTAAAAAAGAGTGTTATTGACATTTCAATATTTATAAGTTCGTTAGAGTCAACGATATGGGTTTGAAATTATTATAGTTAATGAATGATATTTTAGATTTTTTATGTTTTATTTTCAAATGTATGTACCCTTAGTCATAGTTAAAAAATATGTAACCTTTATTTCAAAAGTCAAAAATAAGTTTTTCCTTATTTAGTTTTTAGCAATGATTTTTCTTTGTTAATGGAAAAGAGTAATAACATTAGTCAAAACTTAACCTGATTTCATAATTTATTATTGTAGTTACTAATTTTAATCAATCAAAAAGAATAAAATTTCCTAAACTACCAAAAAGTAAGGCTTTTAACATTTGTGTATAAATGCACATTTTCATAACAGGACAATACATCTCCTTTTTCTTTTTTAAATCTCAGTTAGTGTTTTAAAAATGGCTATCCTTAAATCTTCTTTTAGCCATTTCTTTTGTGCCCTTCTCTTTCTCATCTCAATAGCAGGTAATTATGTCAAGTAAATATTTCGAAGAGTCATCAAATACATCCACGTACATTAGACCATGTATATGTTCGTTTTATCATATTTCTGAGTGGAGAGTTTTATAGTTTTAAGTTCTCTTGTTGCGTATATTTTTTCATGATATCATAATTTGATATTATTTGATCTATTTTGTTTATCAACAAAGCATATATATTAAACTTATAATTATTATCAGTCGTTTTCGTACAAAGTTAAGATTTCTAAACTGGATAGGATTTTCAATGATCCAATCTGAAAATGAGAACCATTTTTGTATGTAGTTGATAACTTGTTGGTTTTGTGGTTGAACTGCAGGGCCAGTAGCGGCGCTCGGACCAGAATTACCTTTTAGATGTGTGGGTACATGTCCGGCCAACCCAAAGCAATGCAACCAAATCTGTATCGGCAAGGGATTCCTTAAAGGTGGATATTGTGTAGGCACCAGCACCCAATTTGCTTGTTGTTGTACCCGTAGTTCCTAGATCATATCACCCCCCCCCCTCTATAACATGTACGGAACATCATTTATACTTATGAATAATTTACAATAAATATGTTCTATATAATTGAATATTTTTGCTTTATGTTCTTCCCTATGACATGCACTTCCATTGTTTTTGTAAGTGTACTGTTTTTATTTAGATATAAAATTATTTTATTCCAATAACGTACAAACCACATTTACTGTATGAATAAATGACTCACAAAAGTCTGAAGATACGTGCACTGAAGTTATAAAAGCGTCACAGATGCGTATAGGTGGTTGTTGTGGTTGGTGGAAATTTTATAAATAACAAGAACTTTCCCGTGATTTGACCGCAATGTAACGCGTGTTGACCACGCCTGCAACGCGCGAAGGTACCAGGAACCGTGAATGTAATGTACCAACACTTGTAAATGTAAGGTACCAGTACTATTGCATGTCAGGTACCAGCACTTTTTTGTATGTTTGGTACCAGAAGTTGTGTATGTTGGTTCCAGCAAATTTTGTGTGTGAGTGTGCGTGGTCAACTGCGCTACAGTAGCGGTCAACATGCGCGAAAAATGACACATGTCAACATCGTGCACATCCGACAACTAATGCGAGTTCTTAGTTTGCACAATAAGGTGTGGTTTGTATTTGTTATCAAACTATATATATAGGATTGGTTTCATGAGCAATTACCTTGCTACAGTGCGACCATGCGATCCCAATTGTGGGTTGTTGGATGAAGTAATGAATCGATGAGATTGAAATGGTATGATGTGTCATTATTTGGATGTTTCCCAAACCCACATGCTAATTATGATAGCTAATAAGGGTAGTATTGTAATAGTAATGCGCCACATGTCAACGTATGGAAAATAGAGCATTTGTTTTCTTGACAAATTCACTAATTTAATCATTCATGTTTCGTCTCAACTCTGATTGGATTGGTTCTTGCGCTAGTATTTTTATTTTTCGAAGATCTATCAATCAATATTTTTTGAAGTATGGAAAACTGACTCGTTAAGGATGTGTAAGATGTGGGATATGGGATGTGTGTTGTGGGTAGTGGATATGCAAGATGTAAATCATGGTGATTAAAGATGTAGTTTCTGGATATGCAAGATGTGGTTTGTGGATGTGTGGAATGTGGGATGAGTGATTTGGTTTAAGGATGTGTTAGATATGGTTCATGGATACACAATATATGTTTTGGAATTGTATAATTGTGAATTCATGGGATGTTGTGTTGTGACTTTGTGTAAAAAATAATATATATATATATATAGGGTAGCTATCCAGTAAAAACCACCCTTATTGTGCAAACTACAAACCAATCTAAGCCACAGGAAGCGGTCAAAGTGACATCAGCAAAGTGTGCGCGATGCTGACACGTAGCCGCTTCTCGCGCGCGCGGGTGCTGATCGTTTACAAGCATGGTGCTGATAATTTAGTACAAATGAAAACTATCAGCACTGTGCGCACAAACGATCAGCACCGTGCTACGCAAACTATCAGTACTGTGCGCGCGCGCGCCCATGTGTCAGCACTTGGTGAGTTCGTAGTTTGCACAATAAGGTGCGGTGTTTTATATATTTATTGCCCACGTGTCAGCATCTGATGCGCTCTACTGACATCACTTTGGGGGGATCCTATAGCTTATATTGGTTCGTAGTTTGCACAATAAGGGGTGGTTTGTACCTGATACCAACTATATATATATATATATATATATATATATATATATATAGGGATGGTATAACGTGAGAACCAAGCTTATTATGCAAACTACGGACGCACAAGAGGGCGACATGTATCCTTTTCGCGCGCGCTCGTGTTGGTAACGCGTGCGCATGCTGCGGGAAGCGCGCACATGTTGTTGGCCGATCGGCCGTGGTGAAGCTGGTACAATATGCACACTGTCACGCCCCAAATTCAGTAGAACCGAACCCGGAATGCGAACGTTTAAGACAATAAAACATTTTTAAACCTTTTAAATAAATCACTTTAAAACCACCATTTTGTTCATCAAAATAATAATTTACAACTCAAAAGTATGTCCCAACAAGGGGACAAAATACATGGCGTACGTCGCTAGACTCAAGAAGGAAACCCGGACTCCCGCTCCTAGCTCTTCAAGCTTCGAGAGCTCACCTAGTCCGTCCCGCGACCAGTACCTGTAGGAAAAGCAGCTAGGGGTGAGCGTTCGCTCACCACCACGGATAACAGACTAACTACGGCATACTTAGCAGACAATGCCGGTAACACCAACAACAAACCCAACACCGGGGACTACTATCCCCAACTCAAGTAACCCGACTGACACACAAACTGTTACCTTCCTCATCCGACTCAACACTCGGACACGTAATGTAGACCCGACACAACGATTGACGACCTCCTCCAAAGACACGACAGATAACCACGCAACACCCAAGATCACTAAGGATCGCACACCAAACAAGATCACAAAGGATCGCACTGCAGCTGCTCAGTAACCCCCTCACGCCCTTAACCGATCCCTGTCAGGCCAGGCTGTCGACCTGTCGCACTTTTCCCCACACAAAGTCGGATCAGGCTGTCGACCTGTCACCCCTAACCACGCACACGCGGCCAGGACCCCTTTCCTCACGGGCGAGCCCCCTACCCCGTCTGAACATGCAGACGCGTGCGATCACAGAACCCCCGTTTCATGAAGCGGGCCCCCAACCTCAGGTAACCACAATCACAATCACAACCAAAGTTCAACAAACAGCAACAACACCGGTCCAACACTCCACAGGCACTCATGGCCACCCAAGACACACCAACAGTAAAGACTCGGGCTCAACAAACCCACGGGCACTCACGACCACCCAAAACACCAACGGTAAAACACGGGCTCAACAACCCCACGGGCACTCACGGCCACCCAAAACACCAACGGTAAAACACGGGCTCAACAACCCCACGGGCACTCATGGCCACCCAAGACACCAACAATAAAGACACGGGCTCTCATGGTCACCCAAGGCCCGTGAACACCAACAGTAAAACACGGTCGACCTGTCGCAATAGTAAAGATACTCGACATTGTCGATAATGGACCCGGAAATGCCCGTTTCTCCCAACCCGGCGAATCTGCCCGAGATTGGAAAACATCCTTCCGGGGCTCTGAAAATTCCCGTTTTCGTTTCTACGGTCTTAGAATAATTCAAGGGTTCCTATGCACTCGACGAAATCAAATTCCGACTTCCGAGTAATTTAAATCGCGTTTAAAGTTTCCAAACCCGTCAATTATAACTTTCACAATTTAATTCCAAATTTCGATCCGGGTGTGGATTAATCACTTGGGGAACGTTCTAAACCACTCGAACACAAAACCCGAACACCCGAGGATGTGGGCCCCACCCAACCCCCTTTGGCTGTGGGTGGCTAGGGCCGGTCCACCAAGGTGGTGGCTGGTCCTAACTCCGGCCAGCCACCCTATAAAACCGGTCAGCCACCATACACGGTGGCCGGAGCTCCCCCGAGCCTCCGGTCACCGGAAAACGTTCATCTCTTCGCTCCAAAACACCTCCAACGAACCCTACACCTCAACTCATCCATATTCAACCAATTTCAAACCAAACCCTAACTTTTAAATTCAGTAAAACGAGAATCGGTTAGGTGCTCACCGTAGAGAATGTCGATGTGAGCTTGAATCTTCTATCATTGAGACGATCCAATGGTTTGATGCTCATGAATAATCACAAATCCCCAACTCTCCTTCTCTTTTTTCCCCCTTTTCTCTCTTCTTCTAACTCACTTTCTCTCTCCAAAAACTCTCTCCTTTTTGCAATATGGCCGAACCATCCAAGTCTTCCCCTTTTTGTTTTGTTTTAAAAATCAAATCTAATACTTAATTACCAAACTAACACTATGTAGTCTTCTCTTGTCTTGTCCAATAAACCTAACAACACCACATTGGTGACATGTGGCAAGTGGGTCCCACACCTTTTTGGAACTTCTAGATATTTTCCAATCAGATTCGTGAATTTCGGTAGTTTCGGGCCCCGAACGGGCACTTTTTCCAAGAAATTACGAAACTTCATGGGCTACAAGGAAACGGCTCAACTAAGACCGCTGCGATGACGGATAAACTTTTTGGATCCAAAACGAGCCTCGAACGGACCAAAACGTCGCTCGATTGACTTTTCCAGCAAAAAGTCAACCTTTCCCAAATTGGTCAGAAAGTTGCCCTGAGTCCCCCAGAACTCACTTTGGTCGATATCGGGGTCAACTCAAGTCCGATATGACCCTCGGGGTCAAATTTGGGTTCATTTAGGTGTTTGTCCAAAAATTTTAAATTTTCCTGTTTTTCGCCGATTTGACTGGCGTTGACCGAGAGTGGTTCTTACAATTTACCCCCTTAAAGGAATTTCGTCCGCGAAATTTAAAACAGACGTACCTCGCACTCCCAAGTCGACTCGGCCTCGTGGTGCCGCCACTGCACCTGTTCTAAGCGGATAACCTTTCCGCGAAGGACCTGATCTCGTGGATCCATTACCCAAACCGGTTTCTCATTATACGAGACATAAACCGTTACCTCGACCTCTGCCCACTCAATGACGTGTGAGGGGTCTGCATATACTTCCGCACCAGTGCAAGTTGGTATGCAACTGCTCCCACTCCGCTCAAGACCTCGAAAGGCTCGATACACCGCGGGGCTAACCTGCCTCCGCCTCGGTTGAAACGCACTAGTCCACCTTTCGGACTCACCTTCAGGGATACATGGCCATCGACTGCTGACTCGAGAGGTCGGCGCCGTCTGTCAGCATAGCTCCTGCCGACTCTACGCGGACTTCCACCGCTCACGCTTCGGCACGACCGACTCAGTTGCCTCTCGGTCCAGTTCTAGACCCAGTGAACCTCCATTCCTCACTTCCGCCCCGCACACGGGCGACTGACACAGCCTACCATACAACGCTCCGAACGGTGCCATCATGATACTGGCCTGAAAGCTGTTGTTGTATGCGAACTCGGCTAACCGTTCACGAAATCCATCGTGACGTGCCCCCATTTCCACTATGCAACCGGCAGTGGCTGCAATAACCCAGCGGGACGCTGATGTTCGGCTCTCACCTACTGACAAGTGAGGCACCGCGATACCATCTCTGAAACCGCTCTCCGCATCCCGCTCAATTAGATATGTCGCCTGATGTCGCGCTCCTCTTAGTGATACCCATGTGCACTGTCAGGCGCAAATAGTGCGACTCTCGCAGCTCGTCGCCGCCAGCGTTACTCGGTACGAACAAACCTCCGCGATACCGTAACTCCCAATTAGCACGACGATCCCAGCCCTCGGCGTCAACACCGCCGGCAACTCTCTCCCGGATCTCTGTCGCCTCGACATCCACCGACTGTGACTCTATCCCCCGGCCAAGCCGGGTGGGCTGAGCCACCAAGAAGCACATGGCCACGCCGCCAGTAACCTCTTCTAGCTCCAACCCGAGCATGCCCAGCTCTCCCATCATGGCCCACTCCCGGACTGAGATGCTAGCAGGATCTGGCATCGGCTTCATACTCAGGGCATCGACAATCAGATTCGCCTTACCTGGATGGTAGAGTAGCTCAAAGTCGTACTCCTCAAGTGCTTCCATCCATCGCCGCTGGCGCATATTCATGTCTCGTTGGGAAAAGATGTACTTAAAGCTCTTATGGTCCGAGAATACCTGAAATCGCTCGCCATACAAATAATACTTCCAGCCCTTTAGCGTGAACACGACTGCTGCTAATTCCAAGTCATGGGTAGGATAGTTGCGCTCGTGTGTCTTCAACCGCCTGGAGCCATAGGCAACCACCTTACCTAACTGCATTAGCACGCAGTCCAGTCCTTCCCCGGACGCGTCTGTAACATTCCGCCGTGCCCGACCCGGGCCCCACGTGCAGCGATGTTAGGTCTGCAGCCCAACACACCCCAACCCCTCTGGTGTATTGTCCACAGACAAATACCAACTTAGGTTATTGGTGAGACTTGAACCCAAGACCTCACCCTTTATAGCATTTCCTTGAGTGATGCTATCAACACTGGAACGGTAGTCAGACGAGCCTTCAGCTCCGTGAACGCACGTTCACAATCCTCTGTCCACACAAACCCGACTCCCTTGCGTGTCAAAAGAGTCATAGGTGCGACTAGACACGGCAAGTCCTGGACAAACCGCCGATAATAGCCTGCCAGCCCCAAGAAGCTACGGATCTCGTAAACGCTCGTGGGCCGCGCCCACTTCAAAACTGCGTTGATCTCCACCGGATCGACCAATATACCATCAAGGGACACAACGTGACCGAGGAATCTCACCTCAGCGAGCCAAAACTCGCACTTCTCCAAGTTGGCGTATATTCGATGTGTGCGCAGCAGGGTCAGATTACCCCTCAGATGTTCCTCATGCGCCGCCTCGTTCTTGCGAGAAGATCAAGATATTGTCCACAAACACCACCACAAATTGATCTAAGAATGGCTGGAATATAATGTTCATCAGATCCATGAACGCTGCAGGTGCGTTCGTCCGTCCAAAAGGCATCACCAAGGACTCGTAATGCCCATAGCATGTTCGGAATGCAGTCTTTGCAACGCCCCCCCTCTCGGACTCGCAACTGGTAATATCCGGATCACAGGTCGATCTTCGAGAAGCATGTCGGCCCTCTCAACTGGTCGAACAAGTCGTCAATCCTCGGCATCGGGTATCAGTTCTTCACCGTAACCCGGTTCAGCTTCCGGTAGTCGATGCACATCCGAAGCTCTCCACTCTTCTTCGTCACGAATAGTGCTGGCGCTCCCCACGGCGATGTGTTCGGCCGGATAAACCCCTTCTCCCGAAGTTCCTCGAGCTGACTCTTCAGCTCGGTCAACTCGGCTGGCGCGAACATGTAAGGCGCCATTGATATTGCTGCCGTTCCTGGCACCAGGTCAATCCCGAACTCTACCTTACGAACTGGTGGCAACCCGCTCAACTCCTCAGGGAAGACCTCGGGAAACTCGCACACCACTCGCGATAACTCTCGGCTCTGCACGGCCGATACTTCCTCCACTGTGGACAACGCCGCCAGGAGAACTCCGCTCTTACTGCCCAGAATACACGAAACCTTTCGTGTTGCCTGTTGACACCGTCACTCATCGCCAGTAACAGTCGATATTGGCTCGGCACTTCGCTGGCCAATCCACTCTCAGGATTCACGTCAACGATTGTCATTTCGTAAGTATCCTTCCCACGGATACACGCACAAGCTCAGTCGCTTCCGAACCTCACGGAATCTCGCGGTCTCTCTAAGACCTCGATCCTCTACCGTCGTTGTGCCTACCAACTCCAAACATACCCGAATCCTCGGGGTGAGGACTCGACCCAGCATCAGGGCTCTTGAGCCCTCTCCCGAACCTCCTGTATTGGTTCACTTCTCTAACTCCGCAGGCACGACAGACCCTAGTCAACACCACACCACCCCCAACCGGCATGTCCAGACGCAAGGGTGGACTCAACGGCTCTTAACTCAGCCCCAACATCTCAGCACAACTCGACGAAACAGACGACTGTGACGCCCCGATGTCCACTAAAAACGACGCCCAAATCAGAGACCGAACAACCACTCCATTAGTCACACCGCTAAGGTATAGCACAATCCTCGCACGATCCGTTATGCATTTACTTATAGCTTTCCGCAACCAAACCAGTATCCGCTACTCGTCCCCTGCGGGAAAAGTAGTAAAGGGGATGAGCGTTCTGCTCACCTCCACGGACACCCGTTCGATTATGGCATACTAGTAAAGCACTAGCGACTTACCATCTAATCAGGGAAAACCACTACCTCAAAACCTGATACCAAGACGTCACACTGCTCAAGCCATCAATACCTCAAATACTCTCTCAAGTAAGAGACACCTCGAAACGGGGATTATGTCTTCAATTCAGCAAATCACTATTGCTCACAACCTCAATACCCCAATTACCCGATCACGTAGGGAAACCTCAAACAACCCACTCATGTGAAGGAAACCTCAAACCACCCGTTCACGCGAGGGAAACCTCGAATAACCCACTCACGTGAAGGAAACCTCAAATAAACCGCACGAACGTGCACCAATTCACGTAACAGCAACACTAACCACACAACAAACCAAAAATTTTGAAAGCAGCTGACTGGACCAGGCCGGCTAGCCAGCCGGACCGTGCTGCCGTCCGGGCCGGCAAGCCATCCGGACCGTGCTGCCGTCCAGGCCGGCAAGCCACCCGGTCCGTTCTGCCGTCCGGGCCGGTAAGCCACCCGGTCCATTTCACCTTCCGCGCCAAAACAGTGGCCCCGACTACGTCTCCTACCGGGCCGGTCCATGGCCCGTCCCGTAGCTGCAACGAATTCGCACTTAACACACCATCACGTCTACCCTAGGGCACTCGCATCCTACCCTTCTCCTAGAGACCCGCACACTTGTGCGTCGCAGACATTCGACCACCAAACTAACAACACACGTACAACAATTTAAAGACCAAACACAAGTCACCCAACCTCAGTCACAAACCAACACGACCAAGCAACAACAACACACGCCCACCGGGCCAATCCAAAGTCAAAACACGCCCACAGGGCCAATCCAAATCAAACATGCCCACAGGGCCAACCAATTTTAAAACTTTCTCCACTTCATTAAAAACCTCATTTCTTGACATCACGTAGTTACAACCCGGTCCAGGCGTCCCCGAACTACATTGTACCCACTTCATATCAACACCGTCACGCTCGACTACAGGGGCGCCCCTGAGTCGAGTCGCGACAGCCTAAAAACGTTTCACGCAGCACACACAAACAGTATGCCAGTAATGACCGTACTGCACATACACACAAACATAAACGGGACTCACAACACTACGGGTCTACACACGGTTTCCGACTTGCGTACCCAACGCACGACGGGACTTTTACTGACTCGACTCTCCCCACCTAATTGACGTACAGTCCGAGGTGTGAAACCTCGAGCTATGATACCAAGGTGTCACGCCCCAAATTCAGTAGAACCGAACACGGAACGCGAACGTTTAAGACAATAAAACATTTTTAAACCTTTTAAATAAATCACTTTAAAACCACCATTTTGTTCATCAAAATAATAATTTACAACTCAAAACTACGTCCCAACAAGCGGACAAAATACATGGCGTACGTCGCTAGACTCAAGAAGGAACCCCGGACTCCCGCTCCTAGCTCTTCAAGCTTCGAGAGCTCACCTAGTCCGTCACGCGACCAGTACCTGTAGGAAAAGCAGCTAGGGGTGAGCCTTCGCTCACCACCACGGATAACAGACTGACTACGGCATACTTAGCAGACAATGCCGGTAACACCAACAACAAACCCAACACCGGGGACTACTATCCCCAACTCAAGTAACCCGACTGACACACAAACTGTTACCTTCCTCAACCGACTCAACACTCAGACACGTAATGTAGACCCGACACAACGATTGACGACCTCCTCCAAAGACACGACAGATAACCACGCAAGACCAAAGATCACTAACGATCGCACACCAAACAAGATCACAAAGAATCGCACTCCAGCTGCTCAGTAACCCCCTCACGCCCTTTACAGATCCCTGTCAGGCCAGGCGGTCGACCTGTCGCAGTTTTCTCGACACAAAGTCGGATCAGGCTGTCGACCTGTCACCCCTAACCACGCATGCGCGGCCAGGACCCCTTTCCTCACGGGCGGGCCTCCTACCCCGTCTGAACATGCAGACGCGTGCGATCACAGGACCCCCGTTTCATGAAGCGGGCCCCCAACCTCAGGTAACCACAATCACAATCACAACCAAAGTTCAACAAACAGCAACAACACCGGTCCAACACTCCACAGGCACTCATGGCCACCCAAGACACACCAACAGTAAAGACTCGGGCTCAACAACCCCACGGGCACTCACGGCCACCCAAAACACCAACGGTAAAACACGGGCTCAACAACCCCACGGGCACTCACGGCCACCCAAAACACCAACGGTAAAACACGGGCTCAACAACCCCACGGGCACTCATGGCCACCCAAGACACCAACAGTAAAGACACGGGCTCTCATGGCCACCCAAGACACCAACAGTAAAGACACGGGCTCTCATGGCCACCCAAGACACCAACAGTAAAGACACGGGCTCTCATGGCCACCCAAGACACCAACAGTAATGACACAGGCTCTCATGGCCACCCAAGACACCAACATTAAAGTACGGGCTCTCATGGCCACTCAAAACACAACTACACAATCAACCTCCGGGCATAACCAATGCCTCCAGCAGTTCTAATATCAACAGGCTCACAATCAACCTCCGGGCATAACCAAATGCCTCCAGTAGTTCTAATATCAACACTTCACTACTCCTACGACACTACTAAGTGTCACATGCATTTCTATTGTTCGATACGTTCCCGTATCATACGACACCACCCGGTGTCGCCTGCCTTTCTAATATTCGACAAACCTACTTAACCCACGACACCCAAGTGTCACATGCATTTCTACTGTTAAGTTTCCCTAGTCAGGGCCGAGATCCGGCTACTTTTCCCTACCTCGTATGCTTTCCCCAAAAGCTCACAAACAAGCTCCGGCGTGATCTCGATCACTCGCCTAGCTTTCCCTTTCCTCTGTCGGTGGCACGATCTAATAAGAACACAATTTTAAACACTTTTAAGCTTGCAGGAACAAACTGAATTTTAAAAAACTTGACGCCCAAAAGTAACCCCGACAATGTCGATCACTCCCAAACTTCCCAAATACTCGACATTGACGATAATGGACCCGGAAAGGCCCGTTTCGCCCGACCCGGCGAATCTGCCCGGGATTGGAAAACGTCCTTTCGGGGCTCCGAAAATTCCCGTTTTTGTTTCTACGGTCTTAGAATAATTCAAGGGTTCCTATGCACTCGACGGAATCAAATTCCGACTTCCGAGTAATTTAAATCGCGTTTAAAGTTTCCAAACCCGTCAATTATAACTTTCACAATTTAATTCCATAAGTCGATCCGGGTGTAGATTAATCACTTGGGGAACGTTCTAAACCACCCGAAAACGAAACCCGAACACTCGAGCATGTAGGCCCCACCCGACCCCCTTTGGTCGTGGGTGGCTAGGGCCGGTTTGGGGCCGGTCCACCAAGGTGGTGGCTGGTCCTAACTCCGGCCAGCCACCCTATAAAACCGGCCAGCCACCATACACAGTGGCCGGAGCTCCCCCGAGCCTCCGGTCACCGGAAAACGTTCATCTCTTCGCTCCAAAACACCTCCAACGAACCCTACACCTCAACTCATCCATATTCAACTAATTTCAAACCAAACCCTAACTTTTAAACATAGTAAAATGACAATCGGTTATGTGCTCACCGTAGAGAATGTCGATGTGAGCTTGAATCTTCTATCATTGAGACGATCCAATGGTTTGATGCTCGTGAATAGTCACAAATCCCCAACTTTCCTTCTCTTTTTTTTTCCCTTTTCTCTCTTCTTCTAACTCACTTTCTCTCTCCAAAAACTCTCTCCTTTTTGCAATATGGTCGAACCAACCAAGTCTTCCCCTTTTTGTTTTGTTTTAAAAATCAAATCTAATACTTAATTACCAAACTAACACTATGTAGTCTTCTCTTGTCTTGTCCAATAAACCTAACACCACCACACTGGTGACATGTGGCAAGTGGGTCCCACACCTTTTTGGAAAATATCTTCTAGACATTTTCGAATCAGATTTGCGAAATTCGGCCGTTTCGGGCCCCGAACGAGCACTTTTTCCAAGAAATTACGAAACTTCACGGGAAACAAGGAAACGGCTCAACTAACACCGCTGCGACGACGGATAAGCTTTTTGGATCCAAAACGAGCCTCGAACGGACCAAAACGTCACTCGGTTGACTTTTCCAGCAAAAAGTCAACCTTTCCCAAATTGGTCAGAAAGTTGCCCTGAGCCCCCCATAACTCACTTTGGTCGATATCGGGGTCAAATCAAGTCCGATATTACCCTCGGGGTCAAATTTGGGTTCATTAAGGTGTCTGTCCAAAAATTTTAATTTTCTTGTTTTTCGCCGATTTGACTGGCGTTGACTGGGAGTGGTTCTTACACACACAGTGTTGGTACAGTACGCACACAGGTGCTGGTACAATGTTTATTAATTCAGAAAAAACTAATTTACAATTAAAGGCTCGTGTGTTTATAAATCCTAAACCCTAAAAACCAAACCCTAAAACTAAACCCTAAACCCTAAAAACTAAACCATATACCCTAATAACTAAATCCTAAACCCTAAGGAAAGTACTCCCAAAGCCATAATATGAATAAAGAAAATCAGAAAACCCCAAAACAAAAAAGAAATAAAGATTCCTTCGGCTAATCAGCCAAATAAACATTCCCTAGGTATCTCATTTGATATCGAGTCTATATATATATATATATATATATATACTCGATATCAAATGAGAACCATGCCTTATTGTTAGAATTATGGACGCACAAGAGAGCGACACGTGGCCTTTTCACGCGTGCGGGCACACGCAACTACTGTTCACGCGTCCGATTGGTGTGTCAAACCTAGTCGATCGACTGGTTAGTCTAGTCGATATGTGGGTTAAACCTAGTCGGTCAGCTGGTTAGTCATATACATGTTGTACCAGCACCCATGTATATGACGTACCAGCACTTGTGCATGTAATGTACCAGCACATGTGTATATGAAGTACCAGCACTTGTATATGTATTGAATCAACATAATTGAACCTGAGATGGAGTCAGTGTCAAAATTTGACAAAACCCTGGCATTTTTTGGGTGGAAACGGCCGTCCGAGCAAGACTCATGGCTATGCTATGATGTATGATGTTTTTCGGCAATCCGGGGTCATCTGGAGGGTAAAAATCGCACTTTTAGATTCTGGATTTTTATTTCTTTTTTTGGGGGGTTTTCTGATTTCCTTTATCCATATTAGGGCTCTAGGAGTACTTTTCTTACGGTTTATGTTTTAGTTTTATGGTTTAGGATTTAATTTTTGGGTTTAGGGTTTAGTTTTAGGGTTTATGGCTTAGTTTTTAGGGTTTAGGATTTATAAACACACAAGGCTTTGGTTGTAAACCATTTTTTCAGAATTGATAAACATTGTACCAGCACTTGTGTGCGTATTGTACCAGCACTGTGTGCGTATTGTACTAGCACCACCACGGCCGATCGGCCAGCAACATGGGAACCAATTTGGTTCATTGGATACACATCACATGGCAGCATCCTAGATAGTGAAGATTTTTTTTTCCAAATTCCCTAATTAGTTCATTCCCGCATCGTTTCAATTCCGATTTTTTTTATTCTTTCACCATTATTTTTATTTTTCCAAGAGCTATCCATAAAGATGCATATTGAATATATTTTAAGCATGAAAAAAAAAATAGGATAAGTCTAACGTAATTATAAATCGGATATGAAAATCTGCAGAAATAAAATGTAATTACATTTTATTTTAGCGATATTACATATAATTTCTTTATAATTACATTTCATATCTGCATATTTACAAATTGTGTTCATCCGACTTAAAATTATGTTGGACTTATCCTATTTTTATTTTTCGTGCTTCAAATATATTCAATATGCATCTCTATGGATAGCCCTTTAAAAAAGAAAAATAATGGTGAAAGAATAAAAAAACGGAATTGAAACGAAGCGGGAATGATTAAACTAGCGAATTTGGTAAGAAAAATAAATGTTCACTACTAAGATGTTGTCATGTGGCGTATATCCAATGAACCAAATTGGTTCGCAAGTTGGTATTGTAAATAGGGGTTTGCACCCGAAAGTAAATATATATATATATATAGGTCTATCAATTACAAACCTTATTTCGGTTCAGAACGTAGAACCAATTTGGGCCATTGATTACCCAGATCGGGTGGCCACCGAAATTCAAGAGGGGTGGTGATTAATTACGAAATCAATTACAAGATATGCATTAAATCTAGGCCTTTAATTTTATGATCCAAGGGACCATATTGAAAGTTTGTAGTTCTGACAAAAGATAAAAGTTTGTACCTGATAGTAATCATATATATATAAGACTGGTATCAGGTACAAACAGGCCCTTATTGTGCAAACTGTGAACGCACGAGAGCCATAGGATCCACCCAAAGTGATGTCAGTAGAGCGCATCAGATGCTGACACGTGGACAATTAAATATAAAAACACCGCAACTTATTGTGCAAGCTACAAATGCACCAAATGCTAACACGTGGGCGCGTGCGCTGCTTGTCCGCGCGCGCACAGTGTTGATAGTTTACATAGCACACTACTGATAGTTTAGTACAAAATGTGCTGATAGGTTACATTTGTACTAAACTATCAACACTGTGCTATGTAAACTATCAGCATTGTGCGCGCGTGCACCAGCAGCGTGCGCCACGTGTCAGTAACTAGAGCGCTCTACTGACGGCACTTTGACCGCATCATGTGGCTCTCGTGCGTTCGCAGTTTGCACAATAAGAGACGTTTATACTGGATAGCTATATATATATATATATATATATATACACATAGAGGCTTTCACGTGCGAACCCCTCTTAAAATGCGAACTTGCGAACTCAACAACAACATGACACGTGTCGCGCTTAGAAATGCTCATCTTTTTTTTCCTCACCAAGTTCATTAATTTAATTTTTCCCGCTTCGTTTCAACTCCGATTTAATTTTTTTTTTGCGCCAATATTCTTATGTTTTCAAGAGCTTTCTAACAAGTAGTGAATTGCATATATTTTGATGTGTTTTTGAATAGTGTGTGGATGTGTGAATATGAGTGCGAAAAGTGTGTTGTGTTTTTGCAAATTTAGTGTATATGGTTTGCGGATTTAGTGTGGTTTGCGGATTTAGTGTATATGTTTTGCGGATTTAGTGTATATGGTTTGCGAATTTAGTGTGTTTTGTAAATTTAGTGTATATGGTTTGCGGATTTAGTGTAATTTTCACACTTTTGTATGCAATAACCTAACTTTTGTATGCAATAATATATATTTATTCATAGTTTTTATTTATCAAATATAATTAAAAGGTATCTAGAACCTAGTTAGACTAAGTCATATGAAAGTAAGACACCTCCTTAAACAAGATTTCCTACTTCTACTTGGATTGGCTTATGGTAAGTTCAACTCTTATAAATAAGACACTAGTGTTGGTCAAATACAAGCATTGTAGCTGAAAATTTCGGCTAACATAACGACGAAATAGTGAGTTTTGTTCAAGGGCTTCTGGTAAGTTCAGTTGTGGAGCAAGCTTTCTCATGTGGATACCGTTAAAGGGCGAACACTTGGGCGCCTACGACTACTATTTCAAAGGTCCTCGTCCCGAACCAGTCAATCCAAAGTTGCCTATATTGGGGTGATTTCTATTTATATTATGTATAGATGATGCATGTTGATCTAGTGTAATAACCACTCCCGATCAACGCCAGTCAAACCTGCGAAAAACAGGAAAATTTAAAAATTTTAAGACTGACAGTTAAGTGAACCTAAAATGACCCCGAGTGTCATACCGGACTTAAGTTGACCCCGTTTTTGACCAAAGTGAGTTCCGGGGGACTCAGGGCAACTTTCTGATCAATTTGGGAAATGTTGACTTTTCGCTGGAAAAGTCAACCGAGCGACGTTTTGGTCCATACGAGGACCGTTTTGGGTCCAAAAAGCTTAGCCGTCGTCGCAGCGGTTTTAGTTGAGCCGTTTCCTTGTAGCCCGCCAAGTTTCGTAATTTCTTGGGAAAAGTGCCCGTTCGGGGCCCAAAACGTCCGTTTTTCGCGAAACTGATTGGAAAATATCAACTAGATATTTTCCAAAAGGTGTGGGACCCACCTTGCAACTTGTCCAATTAGTGGTGGTGTTAGTTTTGGGGGGAAAATGAGAGGTGGGGCTGCCTTAAGTGGCCGGCCATATATCAAAAAAAAGAAAGAAAAATACAAAATAGAGTTAGTTGTTTTAGAGAAGGAAGAGAGGGTTTAGAGAGAGAAGGAGAAGAAGAAGAAGAGAGAAGGGAGGAATAGCTAGGGTTTGGAGAAATCAAGCCCTTGGATCGTCTTCAAGCAAGGAGCATTCTCGTTCCCCTCATCCTCCTCTACGGTAATACCCAAACCGATTCTCGTTTTGATTATTTTGGAAAGCTAGGGTTTTATTAAAATGAATGATTTAGGGTTGTGTGGAGGTTGGGGAGGTGTTGGAGACGTTTTAGAGGTGTTTGGGGGTTTATTTGCACGTTTTCCGGTGACCGGAGGTTCGGGAGGAGCTCCGGCCACCGTGGGTGGTGGCCGGCCGGCCATGGGGTGGCTGGCCGGAGCTGGTACCAGCCACCACCATGGTGGCCGAGCCCCACTTGAACCCTAAGGCTCTCGGCCAAGGAGGTTGGGTGGGGCCCACGTGCTCGGTTGCTCGGGTGGTTTAAAACGTTCCCCCGACCATTTATCCTTAATCGAATCGAAAATTGGAATTAAATTGGAGAAGTTGTAATTAACGGGTTTTGGAAACTTTAAACGTTAATTAATTGACTTAGAAGTCGGAATTCGATTCCGTCAAGTGCGTTGGGTTCCTTGAATTATTCTAAGACCGTAGAAACGAAAACGGGAATTTTTGGAGCCCCGGAAGGCAATTAACAAAACCCGGGCAGATTCGCCATGTCGGGCGAATCGGGCCTTGACGGGTCCCTTATCGACAATGTCGAGTATTTGGGGAGTTTGGGAGTGATCGATATTGTCGGGGTTAAGCTTGGGCATCGAGTTTAATGGTTTCAGTTTATTCCTGCAAGTTGTTAAGTGCCTTTAAATTGTGTTCTTTTAGATCGTGCCACGGACCGAGGCAAGGGAAAGCTGGGTGAGTGACTGAGATCATCACCGGAGCTCGTGGTTGTCTTTTGGGAGAACACGCACGAGGTAGGGAAAAGTAGCCGGATCTCGGCCCTGACTGGGGAAAGTTAACAGTACAATTGCATGTGACATCGGGGTGTCGTGGGTTGAGTAGGTTTATTTAATTATTAGAAAAGCATGATACGGGATTGTAGCGTTTATGAGAAAAGCATGTGACACTTAGTAGTGTCGTAGGAGCAGAGAACTTAGCGTTATTAGAATTACTGGAGGCATATGACCATGCCCGGAGGTTGTTTGTGAACTTATCGATATTAGGAGTACTGGAGGCATATGACCATGCCCGGAGGTTGAGTGAGAAACTGCTGATATTAGGACTGTTGGAGGCTTTGGTTAAGCCGGAGGTTGATTGATCTTTTGGTGTTTTGGGTGGCCTTGAGAGCCCGTTTTATTATTGTTGAGTCTTGGGTGGCCTTGAGAGCCAGTGTTATTATTCGTGTATGGGTGGCCATGAGAGCCGTACTTTACTGTTGGTGTTTTAGCTGGCTTACGAGTTAGAGTCTCGGTAAGTTGCAAGCGTGTTTTATTGTTGAGTTTTGGGTGGCCATGAGTGCCCGTGGGGTTGTTGAACCCGTGTCTTTACCTTTGGTTTTTTGGGCGGGTCTACTTTACGTGTCAGAGTGTTGAGTTGGTCAAGGAGGGTAACAGTGGGTGTTTTGTTCAGTCAGAGTACTTGAGTTGGGGACAGTGTTCCCCGGTGTTGACCTTGTTTTTGGTGTTACCGGCTTTGTCTGCTAATTATGCCGTAGTCAGTCTATTATCCGTGGTGGTGAGCGAACGCTCACCCCTAGCTGCTTTTCCTACAGGTACCGTTCGCAGGCTGGACTAGGGGAGCTTCTGAAGCTTGAAGAGCTTGAAGCGGGTTTCTGGGTGTTTTGAGTCTAGTGACGTGTACCTCGTTTTTTGTCCACTTGTTGGGACGTGTTTTAAGTTGTAATTATTATTTTTTTGAACTAAACTGGCATTTTAAAGTGATTTAATGAAAACAGGTTTCAACTGTGTTTATGTTTTTAAAACGTTCGCGTCCCGAGTTCGGTTCACTGAAATTGGGGCGTGACATCTAGGCTGATTGGGATTACACCGATAAATGTTATAAAAACATCGTCATATTAACGTAATACATAATCATACACATCCATCATACACATATCGAGTCTTTCAAAGACTACTAGACTGATTAATTATCTGGTGCTTGTAGTTATAGGGGTAGATTTCCCAAAAAGTCTGACTCCTTTTAGAATAAGGAGAGATTTAAAAATAAGTAATTAAAAAGGAAATTTATTTCCTTTAGTCTAGTCAAACTAGGTTTTCCTCTTTTAAAGTCAAACTAGATTTTCTAGTTTTTTTTATAATGTAACTATAACACTAATTAAATTAATGGGTTGGCCGAAAATGATATATTATCCATATATTATTTTCATCACCCTTTATTATTTAATATATTTATATGAATTATTTTAAATAAATATCAACCTCTGATATATTTTAAATATAAGTATCCACATAAATCCAAGAATAGGTAATCAAATAAATGAGTTATTTATATCTAATATTATCAATATATTTATGTAATTTTAAATATTTAACACAAATTAATAAATATTAAAGAAATTTTTTTTATGAAAATTAATTTAACAAATTGAAAAATATTAATATTTTTTTTAGAAAAACATGTACTATTATTACTGGAAAAAGAAATAGATTGGTGAGCACATAATTGTACTCAACTTACAAGATAGAATCCAACTAAAGAACATAAAGCAATAACAGAAATCTAAAAGTTGCTCGATGCATAGGGGCGGTTGAAGGGGATATCTGCAGTAGCATCCAACGGAACCCTAGATGTGAACCTCCCCGCCGCTGCTACGTGTGAACCTCCATCTGACGTCGTCGATCCGCAACCCAAGACGCCTTCGACTCGAGCCTGTCCAGACCCAACCCATCCGCGTCCAGGTCCACCCGACACGGCCCAAGAAGCTCCGCCCGCCACGTAACCCAGGCCCCGACCCGTACCTGGATCCGACCCCATTGGATTACCCGCTCCAGCTCCTATGACCCGTTGCCCGGAGACCCGATCCAGACCAGGCCTGCCCAGCACCCGACCCGCTCCTCGGCCCGCGGTCCCCTCAGCCCAGCCTCAACTCGGTTCACTACTGCCCGCTTTGCGTGCCTCAGCCATCAGCCCCCATCCTCGGCCCAGGTCCATCGAGCCCATCTGCTCTGGTTCCGAAACCCTAGATAAGGGCTCTTCCCCCGGCCTTCGTGTCCATGTCGGCGGCATCTCCTCCTTCTCCAGTTGCCTCGGCTCTTTCTCCGACTGCCTCTCTGATACAGAAGAGAACACCCCCACTACGTGACCCTCCTCCCTTTGGTCCACCCCCATCTCATCCCACATCACCGGGTTCGTCACCCACGCGAAGACCGGTGAGGATGGCGGCGATATCTCCGGTCGCACTCCCCTCTCGTCGTGACTTCCCACCCGAGATCGTGGGTCATGTGCAGGTGACATCCTCAATACACCGCTTCGATAATCCGGCAGACGAAACTGCGGGAATCGACTGTTCCGTCCTCTCACCGAACTTCGATGGAACGTTTGTGGTCATGTATCATCGCCGCTCGAACTATGGATGCTGCCGGAGTCGTTTATATCGATCCTTGCTGTTGCCTCCATAAGATCGCAAAACCCTAACGTTTCAATCTCAGCGAGAAACGAAACATAGAGCTGTGTTTCTCCATACCATGGATTGGTATGGTGAACACCAATCATCATGAAAACCAAGGCCATGGCAAGAGCCATGGCCGCCGATCGCCTCTGCCCCATACTAGGGTTTAGGCGCAGAGCTCTCAATATTTTATTAATATAAATAAAGGTAGATATTTTAAAAAATAAAATAAGAAAAATAATGAGAATAAAAAATATATATTTTTAGTGGTAGATTTTGTAAACTTAAAGGTTTAAAAAGAGTGTTATTGAAATTTCAATATTTATAAGTTTGTTAGAGTCAATAATATGGGTTTGAAATTGTTATAGTTAATGAAGGATATTTTAGATTTTTTATGTTTTATTTTCAAATGTATGTACCATTAGTCATAGTTAAAAAATATGTAACCTTTATTTCAAGAGTCAAAAATAAGTTTTTCCTCTGTTTAGTTTTTAGCAATGGTTTTTCTTTGTTAATTGAAAAGAGTAATAACATTAGTCAAAACTTAACCTGATTTTATAATTTATTATTGTAGTTACTGATTTTAATCAATCAAGAAGAATAAAATTTCCTAAACTACCAAAAGTAAGGCTTTTAATATTTATGTATAAATGCACATTTTCATAATAGGAGAGTACATCTCCTTTTTCTTTTTTAAATCTCAGTTAGTGTTTGA
Organism: Erodium maritimum; assembly: GCA_963921825.1. NCBI lineage: Eukaryota > Viridiplantae > Streptophyta > Magnoliopsida > Geraniales > Geraniaceae > Erodium > Erodium maritimum. Next base: position 31,888,140 of record OY997596.1, read on the forward strand.
AAAATGGCTATCCTTAGATCTTCTTTTAGCCATTTCTTTTGTGCCCTTCTCCTTCTCATCTCAATAGCAGGTAATTATGTTCACTAAATATTTCGAAGAGTCATCAACTACATCCACGTATATTAGACCATGTATATGTTCGTTTTATCATATTTCTGAGTGGAGAGTTTTATAGTTTTGAGTTCTCTTGTTGCATAAATTTTTTCATAATATAAGAATTTGATATTATTTGATCTATTTTTTTATCAACAAAGCATATATATTAAACTTATAATTATTATCAGTCGTTTTCGTACAAAGTTAAGATTTCTAAATTGGATAGGATTTTCAATGATCCAATCTGAAAATGAGAACCATTTTTGTATGTAGTTAATAATTTGTTGGTTTTGTGGTTGAACTGTAGGGCCAGTAGCGGCGCTCGGACCAGAATTACCTTTTAGATGTGTGGGTACATGTCCGGCCAACCCAAAGCAATGCAACCAAATCTGCATCGGCAAGGGATTCCTTAAAGGTGGATATTGTGTAGGCACCAGCACCCAATTTGCTTGTTGTTGTACCCGTAGTTCTTAGATCATATCATCCTCCCTCTATAACATGTACGGAACATCAATTATACTTATGAATAATTCACAATAAATATGTTCTTTATAATTGAACATTTTGGCTTTATGTTCTTCCTTATGACATGCACTTCCATTGTTTTTGTAAGAGTACTGTTTTTATTTAAATATAAAATTATTTTATTCCAATAACGTACAAACCACCTTTACTGTACAAATAAATGACTCACAAAAGTCTGAAGATACGTGCACTGATGTTATAAAAGCGTAACAGATGCGTATAGGTGGAAATTTTATAAATAACAAGAACTTTCCCGTGATCTGACCGTAATGTAACGCGTGTTGACCACGTCTGCAACACGCGAAGGTACCAGGAACTCTGAATGTAATGTACCAACACTTGTATATGTAAAGTATCAGTACTATTGCATGTCAGGTACCATCACTTTTTTGTATGTTTGGTACCAGAAGTTATGTATGTTGGTACCAGCAAATTTTGTGTGTTAGTGTGCGTGGTCAACCGCGCTACACTAGCGGTCAACATGCGCGAAAATAGACACGTGTCTACATCGTGCGCGCTTTGTTGACATCAACGCCCGCACATCCGACAACTAATGCCAGTTCTTAGTTTGCATAATAAGGTGTGGATTGTATTTGATATCAAACTATATATGTCACGCCCAGAATTCGGTAGGACCGAACTCGAAACGCGAACGGTGAAACAATAAAACAATTTTCAAACATTTTAATAAACCTCTTTAAATCAACACTTAAGTTAAACAAAAACGATAATTTTACAGCGGAAAATATGTTCAAAACGATGTACAAACGAGCTACAAGGTACGTCACTAACTACCCAGAGACCCGGACTTCCGCTCCCAGCTCTTCAAGCTTCGAGGGCTCTCCTAGTCCGTCTCATGACCAGTACCTGCAGGAAAAGTAGCAGGGGGTGAGCATTTCGCTCACCACCACGGATACCGGGTTGACCACGGCATACCAGCAAAAATGACGGGAACCCAACAACAACAACCCCGGGGACTACTACCCCCAAAACACAATTTAGACTGACGGTCACGCAATACAACTGTTCAACTTTCCCAACCATCTCACAACCCGGACACGTAATGTAGACCCAACCCAGCAGTTACGACCTCAATCAAATACGCAAATAATAACCACGCAACACCCAAGATCACAAAGGACCGCACACAACAATCAAGATCACAAAGGATCGCACACCAGCCACTCAGTTGCCGGTTGCTAACCGGCGGGGCTTGAGCCTGCCCCACACAACTTTCCCCGACACGCAGTCGGGTCAGGCGGTCGACCTGTTCGCGACATATACGGCAATACTTTTTCGATAGCTTGTCGGAAGGGGAGCCCCCCTTCATCGCATAAAACTCCACACTTTACCGATGGTTAGTCGGAAGGCTAGCCAACCCGTACGTGCGCGACCCCGTGGCACCCCTTTGTTGTCAGGCGGGCCCCAACCTCCATGCAATCACATTCATCACCCAAGGTTCAACAAATAGCGACAATAATATAACGACTAACTACCCCTCAGCAAAACAGTCAGCAACAATACAGGTTTAACACCCCACAGGCACACATGGCCACCCACGAAACACAAACAGTAACATACGGGTTCAACACCCCAAAGGCACACATAGCAACAATCATAAACACAACAAGTTACTTAACCTACGGGCACAACTAAGTGCCCACATGCATTTCTACTAATAACTTTCCCTAGTCAAGGCCGATATCCGGCTACTTTTCCCTACCTCGTAACGCTTTCCAAATATCCACGCTCAAGCTCCAGCGTGCTCGCAGTCACCCGCTTAGCCTCCTCTTTCCGCGGTCGGCGGCACGATCTAACAAGATCACAAATTAAACCACTTTCTAAGTTCGCAGGCAAAGCTGATTTTAATGAATTTGACACCCAAACGCGACCGCGACAATGCCGATCACTCCCAAACTTCCCAATTACTCGACATTGTCAACAAAGGGCCCGGAAAAGCCCGATTCGCCCGGCTCGGCGAATCTGCCCGGGATCGGGAAACGCCCTTCCCGGGCTCCGAAAATTCCCGTTTTCATTTCTACGATCCTAAAATAAATCAAGTGTTCCAATGCAATCGACGGAATCAATTTCCGACTTCCGAGCGACTTAACTCGCGTTTAAAGTTTCTAAACCCGACATTTCCAATTTCCACAATTTAATCCCATAATTACGGGTGTGAATTATCGATTTGGGATCGTCCAAATACATCTGAACACGAAAAACCCGAGGCCCAGTAAAGTGGGCCCCACACGACCACAATGGAAAATTTTCCTTTTCGCCCCAAAACGTTCCTAACGAACCCCAAACCTCAACCATTTGTCTTTAAACCAATTCTAACCAAAACCCAACCATATTTGACTCGTTCAAACTCAAACCCTAATTTTCAATGTACCAAAACGAGAAAAGAATGGATTTTCACCTTAGGGAATGATGAGGGGAGTTCGAATCCGCAGTCGTTGAGTCGATCGGTCGCTCGGATCGTCGGGAAATCGACACAACTCCTCACTTTCTTTTCCTTTTCTCTTTTCCTCCTTCTCTCTTCTTTTTCTCTTTTTTTTCTCTCTCCTTCTCTCCTTTTTTTCCTTTGGCCGAACACTCCTACCTTCTTTTCCTTTTTATTTTGTTCAAAAACACCAACCACCACTTGTCTGACAAGTGTCATGTGGGTCCCCCCATTTAGTCAGATTCGCGAAATTCGGCCGTCTCGGGCCTAGTGCGGGCCCATTTTCCAAGAAATTACGAAATTTCATGTGTTACAAGGAAACGGCCCAACTAAGATCGCTGTTACGACGGATAAGCTTTTTGGATCCAAATCGGGCCTCGAACGGACAAAAACGTTGCTTAGTTGACTTTTTCGGCAAAAAGTCAACTTCTCCCGAATTGGTCAAAAGTTGCCCTAAGTCACTCAGAATTCACTTTGGTCGATATCGGGGTCAACTGAATTCCGATATGACCCTCGGGGTCAATTTTAGGTTCATTTGAGTGTATGTCCAAAATTTTAAATTTTTCCGTTTTTGCGCCGATTTGACCGGCGTTGACCGAGAGCGGTTCTTACAATCTACCCCCTTAAAGGAATTTCGTCCGCGAAATTTAAAACAAACGTACCTCCGGAGTCGAACAGGTAGGGGTACTTTGCGCGAACCTCGTCCTCGCGCTCCCAAGTCGACTCGGCCCCATGGTGTCGTTAGTGCACCCGTACTAGGCGAATAACCTTGCCACGCAGGACCTGCTCCCGTGTGTCCATGATTCGAACCGGCTGCTCCTCATAAGAGACATCGTCAGCCACCTCGATATCTGCCCACTCAATGACGTGGGAGGGGTCCGCATTGTACTTCCGCAACTGGGACACGTGGAAGACGTTATGAAAACTCCCAAGTTGCGGTGGTAATGCCAGACGATATGCCACTGCTCCCACTCTGCTCAAGATCTCGAAAGGGCCGATGTACCGCGGGGCTAACTTGCCTCCGCCTCAGGTAAACCGTTCCAGTCCCTTCCTCGGGCTCACCTTCAGGAACACGTGGTCGTCGACTGGGAACTAAAGAGGTCGGCGTCGTCTGTCCGCGTAGCTCTTCTGCCGACTCTGTGCGGTCTTCAACCGCTCGCGTATCAGCGCGACCTTCTCTGTCGTCTCTCGAACAAGCTCTGGCCCCAGCAGGCTCTTGTCTCCCACCTCTGCCCAGCATACTGGCGATCGACACGGCCTACCATACAACGCTTCAAACGGTGCCATCCCAATACTAGGCTGGAAGTTGTTGTAGTAGGCAAACTAGACTAACGGTAGGTGGTTTTCCCATAACCCCCTAAGGTCTAGCACACATGTCCGCAGCATGTCCTCCAAAATCTGAATCGTGCGCTCGGACTGGCCGTCTGTTTGGGGGTGGTGTGATGTACTGAGCAGAATCTCGGTCCCCAACGCGGTCTGCAGACTTTGCCAAAATCTGGACGTGAAACGAGGATCCCTGTCAAACACTATCGACACAGGGACTCCATGGAGACGTACTATCTCCTGAATGTACAGGCGGCTCAACTTGTCAACCGGATCAGTCATCCTCATAGCCAGGAAATGGGCCGACTTGGTCAACTGATCGACTACCACCCATACCGCATCGTGTCCCCTTGGCGATCTCGGCAACCCACTCAAGAATTCCATCCTGACGTGCTCCCACTTCCACTGGCAATCGGCAGTGGCTGCAATAATCCGGCGAGACGCTAATGTTTGGCTTTCACCTGTTGACAGGTGAGACATCTCGATACAAATTCCGCGACCGCTCTCCGCATCCCGCTCCACCAGAAGTGTCGCCTGATGTCGCAGTACATCTTGGTGCTACCCAGGTGCACTGTAAGACGTGAATGATGTGACTCTCGCAACACGTCGTCTCTACAGTTGCGCGGCACGAATAACCCTCCTCGATACCGTAACCCCCAATCAGCACTGAGTTCCCAGCCTTCCGCATCGACACCACTGACGACCCTCTCTCGGATCTCTGACGTCTCGACGTCCTCCGACTTTGACTCCATCACTCGGGCAAGTAGTGAGGGTTGAGCCACCAATGAGCACATGGTCACGCCACCAGTAACCTCCTCTAGCTCAAGCCCGAACATGCCCAGTTCCCCCATCATGTCCCACTCCCGGACTGATATGCTAGCAAGGCCCGAAACCGACTTTCTACTCAGGGCGTTAGCAACCACATTCGCCTTACCCGGATGGTAGTGTAGGTCAAAGTCGTACTCCTCAAGTAGCTCCATCCATCTCCACTGGCGCATGTTCAGGTCTCGTTGGGAAAAGATGTACTTGAGGTTCTTTTGATCCGAGAATACCTGAAATCGCTCGCCATACAGGTAGTACAACCATCCTTTCAGCGCGAACACGACTGCTGCTAATTCCAGGTCATGGGTAGGGTAGTTGTGCTCGTGCGTCCTCAACTGCCTGGAGTCATAAGCAACCACCTTCCCTAACTGCATCAACACGTAGCCCAGTCCTTCCCCGGACGCGTCACAATAGGCCTCATACCCGATCCTGTGCTCTGGCCCTATCAACACTGGAGCGGTAGTCAGACGAGCCTTCAGCTCCGTGAACGCACGTTCACAATCGTCAGTCCACACAAACCTGACTCCCTTGCGCGTCAAAAGAGTCATAGGTGCGGCTAGCCACGCAAAGTCCTGGACGAGTCGCCGATAACACCCAGCCAACCCCTAAAAGCTGCGGATCTCGAAGACGCTCGTGGGCCGCGCCCACTTCGAACCCGCGTCGATCTTCGCCGGATCGACCAGTATACCGTCACGGGATACAATGTGACCGAGGAATTTCACCTCAGCAAGCCAAAACTCGCACTTCTCCAGGTTGGCGTATAGCTGATGTGTGCGCAGCAGGCTCAGAACTGCCCTCAGATGCTCCTCATGTGCCGCCTCGTTCTGCGAGTAGATCCATATGTCGTCTACAAACACCACCACAAATTCATCTAAGAACGGCCGTAATATACTGTTCATCAGATCCATGAACGTTGCAGGTGCGTTTGTCAGTCCAAATGGCATCACCAAGAACTCGTAATGCCCATAGCGTGTCTGGAATGCCGTCTTTGCAACGTCCTCCTCCCGGACTCGCAACTGGTAATATCCGGATCGCAGATCAATCTTCGAGAAGCATGTAAACCCTCTCAATTGGTCGAACAAGTCGTCAATTCTCGGCATCGGGTACCGGTTCTTCACCGTAACCCGGTTCAGCTTCCAGTAGTCTATACACATACGAAGCTCTCCACTCTTCTTCTTCACGAAGAGTGCTGGTGCTCCCCACGGCGATGTGCTCGGACGGATAAACCCCTTCTCCCGAACCTCCTCCAGCTGACGCTTCAGCTCGGTCAACACTGTGGGCGCGAACCTGTAAGGCGTCATCGATATCGATGTCGTTCCCGGCATCAGGTCAATCCCGAACTCCACCTCACGAACTGGTGGCAACCCGCTTATCTCCTCAGGAAAGACCTTAGGTAAATCGCACACCACTCGCAGTAACTCTCGGCTCTGCACGGCCGATACTTCCTCCAATGCGGACAATGCCGACAGGAGAACCCCGCTCTTACTGCCCAGAATACACGAAATTTTCGTGTTGCCTGCTGAAACCGTCACTCGTCGCCTATAACAGTCGATATTGGCTCGGTACTTCGCTGGCCAATCCATTCCCAAGATTACGTCAAAGGTCGTCATTCCCAGCACGAGAAGGTCACTAGGGTAAGGACATTCTGCGACTCCAACCTCGCAGGCACGACAGACCCTAGTCAACATCACATCACCCCCAACCGGCGTGTCCAGACGCAGGGGTGGACTCAACGGCTCTAAACTCAGCCCCAACATATCAGCATAACTCGACGAAGCAAACGAGCGTGACGCCCCGGTATCCAATAAAAATGACGCCCAAATCAGAGACCGAACAACCACTCCATTAGTCACACCGATAAGGTATAGCACAACCCTCACACGATCCTATATGCATTTACTTATAACTTTCCGCAACCAAACCAGTACTCGCTACTCGTCCCCTGCGGGAAAAGTAGTAAAGGGGATGAGCGTTCTGCTCACCTCCACAGACACCCGTTCGATTATGGCATACTAGTAAAGCACTAACGACTTACCAAACTAATCAAGGAAAACCACTACCTCAAAACCTAATACCAAAACGTCACGCTGCTCACGCTATCAATACCTCAAATACTCGCTCACGTAAGGGAAACCTCGAATGGGGATCATATTCTCAACTAAGCAGAACACTATTGCTCACCACATCAGCACCTCAATCACCCGATCACGTAGGGGGAACCTCAAAACGGGGATCATGTTCTCAACTAAGTAAATGTTGGGTCTCGAGGTAGGGTTGGAGATGAACCAACTCGCAGCGGAAAATCAATGAAAATCAAGAGACAATTAGAACCATGAAACAACTAACAAAGAATGGATTAACAAGAGAAAAATTCAGCACTAGTTCTTACCAAAACAAGAACACCGGTTAACGAATGATTGGCTTGAGTCTCCAAGACGCCTACGTATCCACATGGGAATCAAAGCCACGTAGTTCTTCTCTTTGAGGACTCAAGAACACAAAAATGGAGGAGGAAACTAGCCAAACCCGAAATGGCCATGGAAGAGGGAGAGAAAATGTCTTTCCTATTCTTGTCTTGTGTTTGTTATGTTGAAAAAAGATGACTTAAACATAACAAAACCCATACTTGTCCAACTAAAGGCATGGGACAAGTATGGTGTCAAGTAAGGTGTAAATAGGACAAAGTATGGCAAGACAAGATTGGGTTAGGTGGTGAATCACCAACACCTTAATCCTTGTCTTGCTTACTTAGTACTAATTAATCAAGACTTGATTAATTAGTTCCATGGGCCTTGGTTGCATGGGCCTTTCATGGGCCTCTTGGAACATGGCCCGTGACCATTTCCAACGAGGTCCCGTGATTCGCTCATCGCCTCCATGCCTTCCATACCGGAAATGTCTAACATTATCCGACGCGATCAATCCCAAGACTCCAAGCCTTGTCTCGATCCGTAAAGTCCTATTCACTTACGGGCACATGACCCAAAACCCAGTTTTGGTCATGTCCCGAGACAACTCCCTTTTGGCCATTCTCCATAAATGTGTCAATGAGTTTCATCCTCCGGTGTGACCCTTAGGTTTATGCATGTCAATAGATCAACGTAAAATCCCATTTTACTTGATCCTATTTAAGTGGCAACTAACGAGACTTTAGTATTGCCTGACACTACATAACGAATCGACCCTGTCGATTCTAACCTTTCCGTCGTCCCTGTCATTATCCTTTTATCTCCGATATCCTGATTGAGATAAGGCATAGAGCCGTCATCCTTATTATTCTCAATCACCGTTCCTTGATATGTGAGATGACTGAAGATATGATACCCAGTATCATGTGCATGGCCATGCTATTCTTCCAGTCACTCTCGATCAAGTGGCTGAGAACCGATATCTTTCCCATACCTTAGTATGAGGGATAAATCCCTTAGCCGTCTTTCGTGTCACTCATGTAGCCCGTCCCCAAGCCAATCCTGGCCGTTATGGAAGCCCTGTTACGGACAACGTTAGGCTCAGGTCAAACTCAGTTGTTGACTACATAGCGATCACAAAGACTCTTTGGTCTAAGGATACATGACAAGCTACAACACTGAATATGTTCATGACTTAATCTATGGCACATATTCAGGGCGGGTCGTCCAATATCATGTCCCACATGATATCTATGATCAGACTCCGGAATCCCATTCCAATGACTAACAGAACGTAAGCCATAAAGATCCATCTTTCATACTAGTCGCTTCTAGTGAAGCTTTGTTGACTAGGGACCCATCGAGTGTGATCTATCTCGATCTATGGTTCTATTCGCATGGTGGGCATAGATCAGAGCACATATCGATATATTACTCCAACACATAAGTAATATAAAGCCGCTTTAATTTTATTGCTAACGATGATATATACATTTGGACATTTAGGATTGAACTACGGGCACTAAGACTAACAATCTCCCACTTGCCCTAGTTCCAATCTAAACTCCAATATGTCCCCATCGACTTTACATGTCTAACATGTTCAGGCAGTGACACTGCCTTAGTCAAAGGGTTGGCTATGTTATCATCTATTGCAATATCGGTTATCTTCACTTCACCTCAGTTCAGTATTTATCTGATGAGGTGGATACGCCGCAGTACATGTTTGGATTTGTTATGCGATCTAGGCTTTTAGCTTGCGCAATGGCCCTTGTGTTGTCGCAAAATGGATTCACCGGACTGGATGGGTTTTTAATTACACCCAGCCCTGCCATGAATTTCCAAATCCACATAGCCTCCTTAGCTGCCTCTGCAGCATCCATGTACTTGGCCTCTGTCGTAGATTCGGCAATGGTATCTTGCTTTACGCTTTCCCAGCTAAAGCTCTGCCATTCAGCGTAAACACATATCTTGATTGACTTCTAAAGTCATCTGGATTTGTCTTGGAAAACTAGCGTCTACTCATCCTTCGACGACTAGTTCAGCATCATCTTTCCCCCAGGTTAGAATGATGTCTACTGGTACAACATAAGGCTTACGAGACGTCTGGTCTCATACATGTCATGGCATATATGATCGATCCTGCCCCCAGGCGCATAGGATTCTCATCATCCTTTTCATCTCATCAGGTGTCTTAGGACACTAAGTCTTGCTGAGATGAATGCCATGACTAGTGGGTAAGAGTCCTTTCTTTGAATCGAGCATTAAGAACCTACTCAATGCCTTGTTCACATAGGTTCCCTGACTTAAATCCAAGACCCTCTTGGTGCGATCTCTACATATCTTAATCCTTAAGATATGAGAAGCATCGCCTAAGTCCTTTATTGAAAAACACTTCCTCAACCAAGCTTTAGTCTCGTGCAAGGTTGGGATGTCGTTTTCAATGAGAACCAGAAAGGTAATATTGCTCCCACTAGCCTTCTTATAAACGCAAGATTCATCCTCGTTCTTGATTAAGCCAAATCCAATTACAGCTTCATCAAAACGAAGGATCTAACTCCGAGAAGGTCGTTTCAATCCATAAATGGATTTCAACAACTTATAAATCTTTCCTTTATTCTTCGGATCGTCAAAACCTTTGGGCCGAGACATACAAACGAACTCAGTCAAATTTCCATTTAGGAAGGCGGTTTTGGCATCCACTTGCCATATCTCGTAATTATGATACGCAGTTATGTCAAGAAGAATTTGGATCGATTTTGACCATAGCCACTAAGGAGAAGGTTTCCTCATAGTCAATCCATTGGATCTGCCTATAACCTTTCGCCACCAGTTGAGCTTTGTAGGTCAGAGGGTTGCCGTCCATGTCCATCTTCACCTTGAAGATCCATTTGCATCCTATGGTCCTCACACCATTGATGGGATCAACCGGTTCCCAGACTCGGTTGTCCGACATGGATTGCATTTCCTCCCTCATGGCTCCCAGCCATAACTCGGAGTTGGGCCCATCCACGACTTCCTCAAAGGTGGCTGGATCATCGTGATCCACCATGACTTCATTGTCACCTCCGGATACCATATCTTGGAGGTGGAAGATTGATCCTTTCAAATCGCCTTGGACCTTCTGGAATTGTAACAGGAATTGGTTCTTACTCTACGACAATCTCTGGCTCCTTTCTACTGGGTTGCCAATTGGTTTAGACAGATCTGTACCATCCTGAATTTCTTCGAGATGCACAGTCCTCCCAATGACGTCTTTGGAAACAAAACTTCTTTTCCATAAAGACCCCACCCCAAGCGACGAACACCATGTTCTCACTGGGATTGTAGAAATAGTATCCCCTTGTTGCTTTGGGATACCACACGAAGGTGCATATCTCAGATCTTGTTTCGAGCTTAGTCGAAACCAAATGTTTCACATAAGCCTCGCAACCACAAATCTTTAGGAAGGACAAAGCGGGCATCATCCCGTACCATTTTTAAAATGGTGTCCCTTCCACACCATTCGTCGAAGCCCGATTCACTATGAATGCGGTCGTCTCTAGAGCAAAACCCCTAAAAGAGATTGGGAGATCAGTCCAACTAATCATGGAACAGACCATTGTCTAACAATGTCCGATTTCTCCGTTTGGCTACACCTTTCAACTACAGTGACCTAGGAGGAGTCCATTCCAAAAGGATCCCATTCTCTTTTAGATGATCTAATAACTCTGTGGTCAAGTATTTTCCACCTCGATCCAATCGAAGTGCCTTAATACCTTTGTCGAGCTGGTTTTCTACTATAGTCTTAAACTCTTTGAATTTATCAAAAGCTTCAGACTTATGTCTCAGCGAATAGACATAACCATATTTACTGTAATCATCAGTAAATGTGATAAAGTAGCTAAAACCCCTCCTGGCAAGTGAACTTATTGGTCTACACACATTCGAGTGTATCAGCCCCAATAATTCACCCGCCCTTTCATCGCGATCGATAAAGGGCACTTTAGTCATTTTTCCCATCAAACAAACCTTGCACCTATCGATCGAATGGAATTCGAATGAACCTGAAAGCCCGCACTTCTGAAGTGCTGATAGGTGCTTCTTGTTTATGCGACCCAAATGACAGTACCATAACAGAGTTAGGTTTAAATCGTTGGATTTAAACCTCTTGGTATTAACGGAATATATAGAACTTGAGGCATTGTTACCCATATCTAATATGTACAATCCTCCAACCATGTCAGTACTGGTATAAAACATATCATTGCATAGAACATTGAAAACTCCATTTCCAATATTAACATTATATCCTTCCTTGTCAAACACGGATACAGATATAATATTCCTACTAAAAGCAGGTATGCAATATACATTATACAATACTAAGACAAGGCCTCTTGGCAAAGCAAGACTCATGGATCCTACAGCAGTTGCCACAACTCTGAGGTCCATTTCGTGCTTTCCAAATCTCTCCTACTTTCAACCACCATATATTAGTGCATGTGTGAGATTCAGTCATGGTATCTAATACCCATGAATCTTTGGAAGTAGAGAGATGTAGCTCTATAGAGTTAATACCGAATGAAGGCACGATCCCACCGCCCTTCCTTAGATCATCCAGGTTTCCTGATGAAGGCGCAGTCCTACTGCCCTTCTTCAGATCATCCAGGCTATTTGATGAAGGCGCAGTCCCACTGCCCTTCTTCAGATCAGCCGTGAACTTCCTGTAATCCCGGTTCCAATGACCAGGCTGTTGGCAGTAGAAGCAGACATTCTCAGGTGTCTCATCTTTCCTGCCAAGTGCGCATGGGCCCAGCCCTTGCCACTTCCAATTCCCTTGTTGACCATCAGAATATCCTTGGATCCCAGATCCCTGAGATATTCTTCTCAGCAGCTGATGACACTTCATGTAACTCTGATATGGTCTTAGAGACAGCCTTGTCAAGGACATATTCTTTGCGTTCAGACTTGAGGACTATCCTCAAAATTCTGTACCAGTCCAAATAGTTTGTCCCATTTAGCTTGACCCTATCAAGAATGGTTTTTAATGACAAACTATTAATGTTCGCTGAATTTGCCATTTGATCTACAACAGATAAAATTCAATCAGTAAACTGAATAAATTTTATGAAGATCAAGCTTAAACACCAACAATCAATTCTAAACCTTTAGAATCTGAAACCAAGATCCTTGATTCACTCGATTAAGCTGAACTAATGCTCACCACTTAATCGAGCTATGTAGGTAGGACTCCATCCAATCACATCCAATGTGACTCTTGGCTAGGGTATGTACTTATGTACACGACTTACCCTATCTGTTACCCTAGCTCAACCTCAGGCCGAGAATCGTAGTCGGGTCCACCAATTTTCAACTATGGCTCGTCACTATGTAGGTGCTCCGCTAATGCGCACGACACCCACATATGTCGTCCAAACCTACTACCCCGCTTCCCCATGGATGCTCCGCTAATGCGCACGACAACCATAGGACGGGGAGGTAGTAAGGTGTTGATGATTGGGAGGTATCGGACATGACCCGCTTTTACTTGTCCAGTTGTGTTCAAAACTTTGGCACATCCTAGATGCGATGAGCACATCAACTACATTCCAAATGCAATGATGCCTCAAATTACATCCAATGTAATTCTTCCTTTGAACCCTTCAACTACATCCAATGCAATGACGGTTCTAAGGGTTCACACACAAGGATTAAAATTCCAATTTTATCTTTGCATGTGAGGTGATATGCTCGGTAAATAAAGTTAAGCATGCAATTCTAAAACACATAGAATTAATCATGCATAAACTAAACCAAGCATAAAGCGATAAATGTGCACATAATAGCCCCCTAAACTAACTCCCACTAGCTTCTTGAGCTCCACCGACTCCAAGCCGATGCCAACACCCGAAAAGCCACCAAATGACCTTTTCGCCCTTTCTTCGTCTTGAGTAAAATATTACAATTTAATACACGACTCGCAGGTCGGGAATAAATAAATATTACAAACAAGTGGTTCGACGACCACACCTTGAAAGAATAATTACACGCTAACTCTAACGGCTCGCAGGCCGTGAAAAGCGATAAATAATTAAATCGAGCTCGGGGCTATTATGTACACCATGCCAACATCACATCACACATCGTGTTATCAAACAAGCATGTTATCAAACATCATGTGATTTTCCGGTTTTAATTAATAGCCAAGTTTCGAAATTTTTTGATGCTCGGTTTATCGAAACCGTTCAAAAATGAAACTTTTGAACATTTGATCTTCGAGTTCATCATGACGGTTCCAAACTCGTCATAACTAACAAAACGGTTTAGCCTTGGCATATCAACCATCTAATGGTCATGCTTGGCCTAGCTCCGTCCAACGGAGCCCCGTTCGGTCCCGGTTTCGGCTCCCCGAGAGTCCCGCTCCCGAGACCCGAAAAATCAAAAAAAAAATTTCAAAATTTCCAGATTTGAAATAATTTTCAAAAAATCATTTTACATGTATTAAATCCATAAACAATAATTTAAAACATGTTATCAAACAATTTAGCAAAACAACATGCCAAAAACGAAACTTTCAAGCAAAACCGAAACTTTGAACACCGTCTTGTGAATCCCGAAGGTAGCACGGCTCTGATACCACTGTTGGGTCTCGAGGTAGGGTTGGAGATGAACCAACTCGCAGCGGAAAATCAATGAAAATCAAGAGACAATTAGAACCATGAAACAACTAACAAAGAATGGATTAACAAGAGAAAAATTCAGCACTAGTTCTTACCAAAACAAGAACACCGGTTAACGAATGATTGGCTTGAGTCTCCAAGACGCCTACGTATCCACATGGGAATCAAAGCCACGTAGTTCTTCTCTTTGAGGACTCAAGAACACAAAAATGGAGGAGGAAACTAGCCAAACCCGAAATGGCCATGGAAGAGGGAGAGAAAATGTCTTTCCTATTCTTGTCTTGTGTTTGTTATGTTGAAAAAAGATGACTTAAACATAACAAAACCCATACTTGTCCAACTAAAGGCATGGGACAAGTATGGTGTCAAGTAAGGTGTAAATAGGACAAAGTATGGCAAGACAAGATTGGGTTAGGTGGTGAATCACCAACACCTTAATCCTTGTCTTGCTTACTTAGTACTAATTAATCAAGACTTGATTAATTAGTTCCATGGGCCTTGGTTGCATGGGCCTTTCATGGGCCTCTTGGAACATGGCCCGTGACCATTTCCAACGAGGTCCCGTGATTCGCTCATCGCCTCCATGCCTTCCATACCGGAAATGTCTAACATTATCCGACGCGATCAATCCCAAGACTCCAAGCCTTGTCTCGATCCGTAAAGTCCTATTCACTTACGGGCACATGACCCAAAACCCAGTTTTGGTCATGTCCCGAGACAACTCCCTTTTGGCCATTCTCCATAAATGTGTCAATGAGTTTCATCCTCCGGTGTGACCCTTAGGTTTATGCATGTCAATAGATCAACGTAAAATCCCATTTTACTTGATCCTATTTAAGTGGCAACTAACGAGACTTTAGTATTGCCTGACACTACATAACGAATCGACCCTGTCGATTCTAACCTTTCCGTCGTCCCTGTCATTATCCTTTTATCTCCGATATCCTGATTGAGATAAGGCATAGAGCCGTCATCCTTATTATTCTCAATCACCGTTCCTTGATATGTGAGATGACTGAAGATATGATACCCAGTATCATGTGCATGGCCATGCTATTCTTCCAGTCACTCTCGATCAAGTGGCCGAGAACCGATATCTTTCCCATACCTTAGTATGAGGGATAAATCCCTTAGCCGTCTTTCGTGTCACTCATGTAGCCCGTCCCCAAGCCAATCCTGGCCGTTATGGAAGCCCTGTTACGGACAACGTTAGGCTCAGGTCAAACTCAGTTGTTGACTACATAGCGATCACAAAGACTCCTTGGTCTAAGGATACATGACAAGCTACAACACTGAATATGTTCATGACTTAATCTATGGCACATATTCAGGGCGGGTCGTCCAATATCATGTCCCACATGATATCTATGATCAGACTCCGGAATCCCATTCCAATGACTAACAGAACGTAAGCCATAAAGATCCATCTTTCATACTAGTCGCTTCTAGTGAAGCTTTGTTGACTAGGGACCCATCGAGTGTGATCTATCTCGATCTATGGTTCTATTCGCATGGTGGGCATAGATCAGAGCACATATCGATATATTACTCCAACACATAAGTAATATAAAGCCGCTTTAATTTTATTGCTAACGATGATATATACATTTGGACATTTAGGATTGAACTACGGGCACTAAGACTAACAGTAAACACTATTGCTTACAACCTCAATACCCCAACTACCCGATCACGTAGGGGAAACCTCAAAATGGGGATCATGTTCTTAACTCAGCAAACCAATATCGCTCACAACCTCAATACCCCAATTACCAGATCACACCCGGGAAACCTCAAATAACCCACTCACGTGAAGGAAACCTCAAACCACCCGTTCACGCGAGGGAAACCTCAAACAACCCGACACAATCGTGAACAAAGTCACGCAATATCAACACACAAACTGCACAGTCAAGACGGTGGAACAAGGCAGGAATCACGGTTGGGGTCACGGAGTCGTGACGAAGGCCCAAAATCTCGCCAAAACGCGATGATCCGTCACGGATCCGTGACGGGGTCCGTGACGCTCGTGCAGTCATGTTTCTCAAATTCGTTTCAGACTCGATTTTTACCCCTTTTAACCCTAAAATCAGCCTTAAGCGCCACACGCGTTTGATCACCAATTTATCAAACACACGCACAACAATTCACAGACAAATTCAAGTCACCCAACCTCAATCACAAGACAACAAGGCCAACCAATTTCAAAACACACGCCCACCGGGCCAACCAATTTAAACACACGCCCATAGGGCCAACCAATTTTAAAACACACACCCGCAAGGCCAACCAATTTTAAAACACACGCCCGCAAGGCGAATTAATTTTAAAACCTTCTCCTTTTCATCGTAAAATCTCATTTTTGACATCACGTAGTTACAACCCGGTTCAGGCGTCCCCAAACTACATTGTACCCACTTGATATCAGCATCGTCGCGTTCGACTACAGGGGCGTCCCTGAGTCGAGTCGCGACAGCTTAAAAACGTTTCACATAGCAGCACACAATCATTATGCCAGTAACAACAGTACTGCACATACACACAACAACAAACAGGACTCATGTCACTACGAGTCTACACACGGTTTTCGACTTGCGCAACCGGCGCACGACGGGATTTTTAATGACTCAACTCTCCCCACCTAATTGGCGTACAGTCCGAGGTGTGAAACCTCGAGCTCTGATACCAAGCTGTCACGCCCCAAATTCGGTAGGACCGAACCCGGAACGCGAACGGTGAAACAATAAAACAATTTTCAAACATTTTAATAAACCTCTTTAAATCAACACTTAAGTTAAACAAAAACGATAATTTTAAAGCGGAAACTACGTTCAAAACAATGTACAAACGAGCTAAAAGGTACGTCACTAACTACCCAGAGACCCGGACTTCCGCTCCCAGCTCTTCAAGCTTCGAGGGCTCTCCTAGTCCGTCTCACGACCAGTACCTGCAGGAAAAGTAGCAGGGGGTTAGCATTTCGCTCACCGCCACGGATACCGGGTTGACCACGGCATACCAGCAAAAATGCCGGGAACCCAACAACAACACTGGGGACTACTACCCCAAAAACACAATTTAGACTGACGGTCACGCAATACAACTGTTCAACTTTCCCAACCATCTCACAACCCGGACACGTAATGTAGACCCGACCCAGCAGTTACGACCTCAATCAAATACGCAAATAATAACCACGCAACACCCAAGATCACAGAGGATCGCACATAAAAATCAAGATCACAAAGGTTCACACACCAGCCACTCAGTTGCCGGTTGCTAACCGGCGAGGCTTGAGCCTGCCCCACACAACTTTCCCCGACACGCAGTCGGGTCAGGCGGTCGACCTGTTCGCGACATATACGGCAATACTTTTCCGATAGCTAGTCAGAAGGGGAGCCGCCCTTCATCGCATAAAACTGCACACTTTACCAATGGTTAGTCGGAAGGCTAGCCAACCTTACGTGCGCAACCCCGTGGCACCCCTTTGTTGTCAGGCGGGCCCCAACCTCCATGCAATCACATTCATCAACCAAGGTTCAACAAATAGCGACAATAATATAACGACTAACTACCCCTCAGCAAGACAGTCAGCAACAATAAAGGTTTAACACCCCACAGGCACACATGGCAACCCACGAAATACAAACAGTAACATACGGGTTCAACACCCCAAAGGCACACATAGCCACAATCATAAACACAACAAGTTACTTAACCTACGGGCACAACTAAGTGCCCACATGCATTTCTACTAATAACTTTCCCTAGTCAAGGCCGATATCCGGCTACTTTTCACTACCTCGTAACGCTTTCCAAATATCCACGCTCAAGCTCCGGCGTGCTCGCAGTCACCCGCTTAGCCTCCTCTTTCCGCGGTCGGCGGCACGATCTAACAAGATCACAAATTAAACCACTTTTTAAGTTCGCAGGCAAAGCTGAATTTTAATGAATTTGACGCCTAAACGCGACCGCGACAATGCCGATCACACCCAAACTTCCCAATTACTCGACATTGTCAACAAAGGGCCCGAAAAAGCCCGATTCGCCCGGCTCGGCGAATCTGCCCGGGATCGGAAAACGCCCTTCCGGGGCTCCGAAAATTCCCGTTTTCATTTCTACGATCCTAAAATAAATCAAGTGTTCCAATGCAATCGATGGAATCAATTTCCGACTTCCGAGCGACTTAATTCGCGTTTAAAGTTTCTAAACCCGACATTTCCAATTTCCACAATTTAATCCCATAATTCGTTACGGGTGTGAATTATCGATTCGGGGATCGTCCAAAACCATCCGAACACGAAAAACCCGAGGCCCAGGAAAGTGGGCCCCACACGGCCACATTGGAAAATTTTCCTTTTCACCCCAAAACGTTCTTAACGAACCCCAAACCTCAACCATTTGTCTTTAAACCAATTCTAACCAAAACCCAACCATATTTGACTCGTTCAAACTCAAACCCTAATTTTCAACGTACCAAAACGAGAAAAGAATGGGTTCTCACCGTAGGGAATGACGAGCGAAGTTCGAATCCACAGTCGTTGAGTCGATCGGTCGGTCGGATCGTTGGGAAATCGACACAACTCCTCACTTTCTTTTCCTTTTCTCCTGTCCTCCTTCTCTCTTCTTTCTCTTCTTTTTTTCTCTCCTCTCCTTTTTTTCCTTTGGCCGGACACTCCTACCTTCCTTTCCTTTTTATTTTGTTCAAAAACACCAACCACCACTTGTTTGACAAGTGTCATGTGGGTCCCCCCTTTTAGAATACTATCTTTGTAGATATTTTTCAGTCAGATTCGCGAAATTCGGCCGTCTCGGGCCCCATGCGGGCCCATTTTCCAAGAAGTTACGAAATTTCACGTGCTACAAGGAAACGGCCCAACTAAGATCGTTGTAACGACGGCTAAGCTTTTCTGGATCCAAATCGGGCCTCGAACGGACCAAAACTTCGCTCGTTTGACTTTTTCGGAAAAAAGTCAACTTCCCGAATTGGTCAAAAGTTGCCCTGAGTCACCCAGAACTCACTTTGGTCGATATCGGGGTCAACTTAAGTCCGATATGACCCTCGGGGTCAATTTTTGGTTCATTTGAGTGATGTCCAAAATTTTAAATTTTTCTATTTTTCCGCCGATTTGACCGGCGTTGACCGGGAGCGGTTCTTACAATATATATAGGATTGGTTTCATGTGCAATTACCTTGCTACAATGCGACCATGCGATCCAAAATGTGGGATGTTGGATGAAGTAATGAATCGATGAGATGTAAATGGTATGATGTGTCATTATTCTTAAGTTTCCCAAACTCGCGCGCTCATTCTGATAGCTAATAAGGGTAGTATTGTAATAGTAATACGCCACATGTCAACGTATGGAAAATAGAGCATTTGTTTTCTTGACAAATTCACTAATTTAATCATTCGTGTTTCGTCTCAACTCTGATTGGATTGGTTCTTGCGCTAGTGTTTTTATTATTTGAAGAGCTATCAATCAATTACTGTGTTGAATATGTTTTGAAGTATGGAAAAATGAATCGTTAAGGATGTGTAAGATGTGGGATATGGGATGTGTGTTGTGGGTAGTGGGTAGTGGATATGCAAGATGTAAATCATAGTGATTAAAGATGTAGTTTCTGGATATGCAAGACGTGGTTTGTGGATATTATATTTTGTGGATGTGTGGAATGTGGGATGAGTAATTTGGTTTAATGATGTGTTAGATATTGTTCATGGATACACAATATATGTTTTGGGATTGTATAATTGGGAATTCGTGGGATGTTGTATTGTGACTTTGTGTAAAGAATAATATATATATATATGGATGGTATAACGTGAGAACCAGGCTTATTGTGCAAACTACGGACGCACAAGATGGTGACACGTATCATTTTCGCGCGCACGTGATGGTAACGCGTGCGCATGCTGCTGGTAGTGCGCACATGTTGTTGGCCGATCGGCCGTGGTGAAGCTGGTACAATACGCACACAGTGTTGGTACAATATGCACACAGGTGCTGGTACAATATTTATTAATTCAGAAAAAACTGATTTACAATTAAAGGCTCGTGTGTTTATAAATCCTAAACCCTAAAACTAAAGCCTAAACCCTAAAAACCAAACCCTAAAACTAAACCTAAAAACTAAACCTTAAACCCTAAAAAATACATCCTAAACCCTAAAAACTAAATCCTAAACCCTAAGGAAAGAACTCCCACAGCCATAATATGAATAAAGAAAATCAGAAAACCCTAAAACAAAAAAGAAATAGAGATTTCTACGACTAATCGGCCAAATAAACATTCCCTAGGTATCTTATTTGATACCGAGTCTATATATATATATATATATAGGGTTGGTATCAGGTACAAACCCCCCCCCCCCTTATTGTGCAAACTACGAACCCACGAGAGCCATAGGATCCCCCAAAAGTGATGTCAGCAGAGCGCACCAGATGCTGACACATGGACAATAAATATATAAAACACTGCACCTTATTGTGCAATATACGAACTCACTAGGTCCTGACACGTGGCGCGCACAGTGCTGATAGTTTGCGCAGCACGGTGCTAATATTTTAGCACAAATGCAAACTATCAGCACTGTGCGCGCAAACTATTAGCACCGTGTTGCGCAAACTATCAGCACTGTGCACGTCACGTGTCAGCACCTGGTGAGTTCGTAGTTTGCACAATAAGGGTGGTTTTTACTGGATAGCTACCCTATATATATATGTATATATATATATATATATATATATATATATATATATATATATATATATATATATATACATATATAGGATTGGTATCAGGTACAAACCCCGCTTTATTGTGCAAACTACGAACCCATGAGAGGCATAGGATCCCCCCAAAGTGATGTCAGCAGAGCGCACCAGATGCTGACACGTGGACAATATATATATATATAACACCGCACCTTATTGTGCAAACTACGAACTCACCAGGCGCTGACACGTGGCGCGTAGAGTGCTAATAGTTTGGGCGCACAGTGCTGATAGTCCCAAACTATTAGCACCGTGATGCGCAAACTATCAGCACTGTGCGCGCCACGTGTCAACACCTGGTGAGTTCGTAGTTTGCACAATAAGGGTGGTTTTTACTGGATAGATACCTTATATATATATATATATAGGGTTGGTATCAGGTACAAACCACCCCTTATTGTGCAAACTACGAACTCACCAAGTGCTGACACGTGGGCGCGCGCACTGCTGGTGCGCGCGCACAGTGCTGACACGTGGCGCGCATAGTGCTAATAGTTTGGGCGCACAGTGCTAATAGTTTGGCACTGTGCTAAACTATCAGCACTGTGCGCCCAAACTATTAGCATTGTGCGCGCGCGTGGTCAACACGCTCACGCGCGCGGGCAGAGGCGCGCGCGAAGCGGCCACGTGTCAGCAGAGTGCGCTCGATGCTGACACGTGGTCGCTTCGCGCGCGCCTCTGCCCGCGCGCGTGAGCGTGTTGACCACGCGCGTGCACAGTGCTAATAATTTGGGTGCACAGTGCTAATAGTTTAGCACAGTGCCAAACTATTAGCACTATGCGCCCAAACTATTAGCACTATGCGCGCCATGTGTCAGCACTGTGCGCGCGCACCAGCAGCGCGCGCGCCCACGTGTCAGCACCTGGTGAGTTCGTAGTTTGCACAATAAGGGGTGGTTTGTACCTGATACCAACCCTATATATATACTCGGTATCAAATGAGAACCATGCCTTATTGTGAGAACTGCGGAAGCACAAGAGAGCGACACGTGGCCTTTTCATGCGCGCGCGCACACACAGCTATTGTTCATGCACACACGTCTTTTGCTCACATGCGCACAATACAAGTTGTGCATATTTAGAATTAATCCACCAAATGGTGTGAGGTAATGAATTTTATGTCAGTCGTGGACTTGGACAAACCGCTGATTATGGAGTATTCAAGAAGAGTCTCTGTCTCATCATATCTCAAGCTTGTATAAATAATTGGGTTCGATTCATTCACCTTAGTAGTTCTTATATAGAATGTGAACTTTACCCATTAAGGGGACACCTCTAAGCAATACTCGGTAAGATGGAACCTATCTAAGGATAATAGTTAGATAATCCTTTAAAAATGGTATCGCACAAGCTTAACTAAAGTTGTTGTTCTGCACAACTGGTTCAACAAGATGGCTTTTACGGGGAATGATCATGTTGGGTTTTATGCCCTATCACAAACCACAATCTGTGATACATAGTCGTTTATGATTATAAAATGATAAGAGTTTTCATTATCATACGAGGTAATGTAAACAACTTGAATATACTACTCTTCCTAAGGTATTAGCATGCAATCGATAGTACAACTCTTAGGAGCAATGGAATGAGTTGTTCAAACGTCCTTTGTTTAATTCGATAGTTGGACTAGTATGATGATTCACTAAGATGATCATAATTTTACTAATCATGCATATAGAGACATGAGTCAATATCATAGATGTTAGTTTTTTATGCCCTAGGCTAATCTTTTCTTGTAAGACATTATCATTTATTAATACATTGGCACTTTCATTATCATTTTGTTAAATGTTAATTGCATGAATAATCGACTCTCTCTAAGATCATCAATTACGTGACTTGATAGTAAAACTCTTAGAAGAAAAAAGAGAGTATTATTCCAATGATCCTTGGTCTTACCGATATACTAAGACTAGTATTATGTTGGCTGATGATCACGTTTTACTGATCATTCATATTGGATATGAAGTCAAATCATAGATGCCATTTAGGGAAATGGTATTGGATGACCCACTGTGAGAATACTACATAGGAACTGTCTTGAGTATTTCTCAGTACCGTAATATGACTTAAGTCCTTTGACTTTATAGTCGTCATGGATTTTGGATTTCTACATAGGTGGTTGTGTGTCTAGACGCAGTTCAACGTTGTCTTTGACCGGACAATAATAAAGATTGTTGTTGTATACATAATTGTCTGTGTGAGGAATATGAGCGACTGATAAAGGATTTGTCACTCATGTAAATATGAGAGATATCGTTTGGGCCCCTTGGTAAGTGAGACTGCAGTAATGCATGGTCATGCGAATCGATAATGAGTTATCACTTGCAGTCTACTTAAGATCAAGAAACTAACGATCGAATAAAATAAGGACGACGGTCATATGCCTTATACTCGATCGAGATATCGATGACAAAGGGATTAAGATATTAACGGTAAAAGGTTAAATCGGATTGACGATCTTCATATAACTTTGGGAAGCCATAATGCCTTGCTAGAGGCCAATTATGACATGTGGACGAAACGGACATTTCGGGCTCACTGCCAACGTTGTATGAGCCTACAGGGTCACACACAACAAGCCCAAAATCGAGTTGAACTATAGAATATAATTACATTATATTTGATATAATATAAATTTATTCATTTCTCGTTTTCTAATTATTAATATAATTAGATTATATTAGGAAGACAAAATGAAATAAATTTATATATATATAAGTATTTATTTAAGATTAAACTTTGGAATAAAACCTATATAATTTATTTTGTTTTGTTTTATAATTCAATTAATAATCATTTGAATTTTCGAAATTCAATTAATAATTATTTGAATTTTCAAAATTCAAATAAGTTATTTTTGGATTCCACTCATCCTAAAATATCTCCACGTATCTGATTTCGTAACCCACTTTGGATTTACGAAATCAGATATTGGGGTTACGTTTTTTATAGTGGTTGTGTTGAAAAACGAGAGAGAAAAAAGAAGAGAAAACGAGAGAGAAAATTCTGATTTGGTGCTAGCACACAAGGTTTTGGGAAGAGCTTGTTGGTGTGGATACCTGAAGAGGACGGATTCTTTTGAAGACGTCTTGACTAATGGTTAAGATTATTTTGCACTTTATATTTTATGTTTGATTTATATTAGATATTGGGCCTATATATATTGAGCTTGGTCTATCACCTATTAGGCTACAAAAGGGGCTCAGCCAAACCAATAATATATGTTTATTTATAGTTTTTTTATTTATCAAATGTAATGAAAAGGAAGTCCTAAATATTCTAAAATATCTAGATCCTAGTTGGACTGAGTTGCCTATCAAAAAAAAAAGTTGGACTGAGTCATATGAAAGTAAGACACCTCCTTAAACAAGATTTCCTACTTCTACTCGGATTGGCTTATGGTGAGTTCAACTCTGATAAATAAAACACTAGTATTGGTCGAATACAGGCATTGTAGCTGAAAATTTCGGCTAACATAGAGAGGAAATAGTGAGTTTTGTTCAAGGGCTTCTAATACGTTCAGTTATGGAACAAGCTTTCTCATGTGGATGTCGTTAAAGGGTGAACACTTAGGCGCCTACGACTACTCTTTCAAAGGTCCCCGTCTCGAACCAGTCAATCCAAAGTTGCCTATATTGGGGTGATTTCTATTTATATTATGCATAGATTAGTGTTAGATGATGCATGTTGATCTAGGCTAATTGGGATTACACCGATAAATGATATAAAAACATCGTCATATTAACGTAATACATAATCATACACATATCAATTCTTTCAAAGACTACTAGACTGCTTAATTATCTGGTGCTTGTAGTTATAGGTGTTGTAAGAACCGCTCCCGGTCAACGCCAGTCAAATCGGCGAAAAACAGGAAAATTTAAAAATTTTGGATAGACGCTTAAATGAACCTAAATCTGACCCCGAGGGTCATACCGGACTTAAGTTGACCCCGATATCGACCAAAGTGAGTCCCGGGGGACTCAGGGAAACTTTCTGACCAATTTGGGAAAGGTTGACTTTTTGCTGGAAAAGTCAACTGAACGACGTTTTGGCCCATTAAAGGTCCGTTTTGGATCCAAAAAGCTTAGCCGTCGTCGCAGCGGTCTTAGTTATGTTTTTTGAACAAAATTAAAGAAATGAAAGATGATGGTAGTTTTGTAATTATGGAAAAGATGTGTAATTTTGGAAAAAAAAACAAAGGTGTGATGGCAGAGAGTGTTCGGCCACACTTTGGAAAAAAAAAAGAGAATTAGAGAGAGAAAGTGGAGAGAGGAAAGAAAAGGAGAAAGGGGAGAAAAGAGAAGAAAGGGTGTGGGGTTTGTCGATTTCCTAACGATCCAACCGACGGATCGTCTCAACGATTGAAGAATCGAGCTCCCGTCTTCATTCCCTACGGTGAGCACCTATCCGATTTTCATTTTGGAACGTTTGAATTTTAGGGTTTGAGTTTAAATGGTTTGATTAAGGTTGGGTTTAGGTTTGGGGTTCGTTAGGAACGTTTTAGGGCGAAAAGAAACGTTTTCCATTGTGGCCATGTGGGGCCCACGTGTTCGGGCCTCAGGTTTTCGTGTCCGGGTGGTTTAGGACGATCCCCAAGTCGTTAATCCACACCCGGAACGAGTTTTGGAATTAAATTGTAAAAGTTGTAAATTGACGGGTTTAGAAACTTTAAACGCGAATTAAATTACTCGGAAGTCAGAATTTGATTCTGTCGAGTGCATATGAACCCTTTAATTATTCTAAGACCGTAGAAACGAAAACGGGAATTTTCGGAGACCCGGAAGGACGTTTTCCAATCCCGGGCAGATTCGTCGGGTCGGGCGAAACGGGCCTTTCCGGGCCCATTATCGACAATGTCGAGTAATTGGGAAGTTTGGGAGTGATCGACATTGTCGGGGTTGCATTTGGGCATCAAGTTTATTAAAATTCAGTTTATGCCTGCAAGCTTAAAAGTGTTTTAAATTGTGTCTTATTAGATCGTGTCACCGACAGAAGAAAGGGAAAGTTAGGCGACTGATCGTGTTTGGTGTGCGATCCTTTGTGATCTTAGGTGTTGCGTGGTTATCTTTCGTGTCCTTGGAGGAATTCGTAATCGCTGTGTCGGGTCTACATTACGTGTCCGAGTGTTGGGTCGGTTGAGGAAAGTAACAGTGTGTGTGTCAGTCGGGTCACTTGAGTTGGGGATAGTAGTCCCCGGTGTTGGGTTGTTGTTGGTGTTACCGGCATTGTCTGCTAGTATGTCGTAGTCAGTCTGTTATCCGTGGTGGTGAGCAAACGCTCACCCCTAGCTGCTTTTCCTACAGGTACTGGTCGCGTGACGGACTAGGTGAGCTCTCGAAGCTTGAAGTACTAGGAGCGGGAGTCCGGGTTTCCTTTTGAGTCTAGCGACGTACGCCTTGTATTTTGTCCGCTTGTTGGGACGTACTTTTGAGTTGTAAATTATTATTTTGATGAACAAAATGGTGGTTTAAAGTGATTTATTTAAAAGGTTAAAAATGTTTTATTGTCTTAAACGTTTGCGTTCCGGGTTCGGTTCTACTGAATTTAGGGCGTCACAGCTTGGTATCAGAGCTCGAGGTTTCACACCTCTGACTGTACGTCAATTAGGTGGGGAGAGTCGAGTCAGTAAAGTCCCGTCGGGCATTGGGTACGCAAGTCGGAAACCGTGTGTAGACCCGTAGTGTTTTCAGTCCTGTTTGTGTTTGTGTGTATGTGCAGTACGGTTATTACTGGCATATTGTTTGTGTGTTGCTGCGTGAAACGTTTTTAAGTTGTCGCGACTCGACTCAGGGGCGCCCCTGTAGCCGAGCATGACGGTGTTGACATTAAATGGGTACAATGTAGTTCGGGGACGCCTGGACCGGGTTATAACTACGTGATGTCAAGAAATGAGGTTTTTAATGAATTGGAGAAAGTTTTAAAATTGGTTGGCCCTGTGGGCGTGTTTTGATTTTGATTGGCCCTGTGGGCGTTTTTTAATTTTGATTGGCCCTGTGGGCGTGTTTTGATTTGGGTTGGCCTTGTCGGCTTGTGATTGAGGTTGGGTGACTTGAATTTGTCTGTGAGTCGTTGTGCGTGAGTTGTTAAATTGGTGATCGAGCGTGTGTGAC
This sequence comes from Erodium maritimum, assembly GCA_963921825.1. Classification (NCBI taxonomy): domain Eukaryota; kingdom Viridiplantae; phylum Streptophyta; class Magnoliopsida; order Geraniales; family Geraniaceae; genus Erodium; species Erodium maritimum. Next base: position 31,915,311 of record OY997596.1, read on the forward strand.
GCTTAAGACATTTTTTTGGGGGGTTAAAAAGGGGTAAAAATGGAGTCTGAAACGAATTTGGGTTTAGGGTTCCTGTCATGTTCCACCGTCTTGATTGTGCAGTTTGAGTGTCGGTTTTGCATGGCTGTGTAAATGTTTGTGTTGGTTGTAGAGGTCGTAAGTTCGGTGTTAAAGGGTGAGGTCTTGGGTTCGAGACTCATCAATAACCTACGGTAGTGATACAGCGCCTCGGTGTGAGAGTCTCGCCATACGGAGAAGGGTTAAGGTTGATGCACTGCGGCGCCATACGAACTAGGTTTCCCCTATGTGAACGGGTGTTCGAGGTTTCCCTCGCGTGAACGGGGGGTTTGAGGTTTCCTTCACATGAGTGGGTTATTCAAGGTTTCCCCTCGCGTGAACGGGTGGGTTGAGGTTTCCTTCACATGAGTGGGTTATTTGAGGTTCCCTACATGATCGAGTAATTAGGGTATCGAGGGTGTGAGCAATAGTGGCTTGCGGAATTGAGAATAGGATCCCCGTTGAGGTTTCCCTACGTGATCGGGTAATTGGGGTATTGAGGTTGTGAGCAATAGTGGTTTGCTGAGTTGAGAACATGATCCCCGTTTGAGGTTTCCTACGTGATCGGGTAATTGGGGTATCGAGGTTGTGAGCAATAGTGGTTTGTTGAGTTTAGAATATGATCCATATTCGAGGTTTCCCTTACATGAGCGAGTATTTGAGGTATTGATGGCTTGAGCAGTGTGACGTTTTGGTATCAGGTTTTGAGGTTGTAGTCTGCCCTGGTTAGATTGGTAAGTCGTTAGTGTTTTACTAGTATGCCATAATCGAATGGGTGTCCGTGGAGGTGAGCAGAACGCTCATCCCCTTTACTACTTTTCCCGTAGGGGACGAGTAGCGAACACTGGTTTGGTTGCGGAAAGTTATAAGTAAACGCATAGAGGACCGTGTGAGGGTTGTGCTAGACCTTACCGGAGTGACTAATGGAGTGGATGTTTGGTCTCTGATTTGGGCGTCAGTTTTACCGGATACCGGGGGGTCACACTCGTTTGCTTTGTCGAGTGATGCTGAGATGTTGGGGCTGAGTTTAGAGCCGTTGAGTCCACCCCTGCGTCTGGACACGCCGGTTGGGGGTGATGTGGTGTTGACTAGGGTCTATCGTGCCTGCGGAGTTAGAGAAGCGAACTGATACAGAAGGTTCGAGAGAGGGCTCCAGAGCCCTGATGCTGGATCGAGTCCTCACCCCGAGGATTCGGGTATGTTCGGAGTTGGTAGGCATGACGACGGTAGAGGAGCGAGGTCTTAGTGAGACCGCGAGGTTCCGTGAGGTTCGGCAGTGACTGAGCTTGTGCGGGTATCCGTGGGAAGGATACTTACGAAATGACAACCTTTGACGTGATCTTGAGAATGGATTTGCCGGCGAAGTGCCGAGCCAATATCGACTGTTACTGACGAAGAGTGACGGTGTCAACAGGCAACACGAAAGGTTCGTGTATTCTGGGCAGTAAGAGCGGAGTTCTCCTGTCGACTTTGTCTGCAGTGGAGGAAGTATCGGCCGTGCAGAGCCGCGAGTTACCGTGAGTGGCGTGCGAGTTCCCCGAGGTCCTTCCGGAGGAATTGAGCGGGTTGCCACCAGTTCGTGAGGTGGAATTCAGGCTTAACCTGATGCCGGGAACGGCAGCGATATTGATGGCGCCTTACAGGTTCACGCCAGTAGAGTTGACCGAGCTGAAGCGTCAGCTCAAGGAGCTCCGGGAGAAGGGGTTTATCCGTCCGAGCACATCGTCGTGGGGAGCACCAGCACTCTTCGTGAAGAAGGAGAGTGGAGAGCTCGGATGTGTATAGACTACCAAAAGCTGAACCAGGTTACGGTGAAGAACTGATAACCGACACCGAGAATTGCCGACTTGTTCGACCAAGTGAGAGGGTCAACAGGCTTCTCGAAGATCGATCTACGATCCGGATATTACCAGTTGCGAGTCCGAGAGGGGGATGTCGCGAAGACTGCATTCCGGACACGCTATGGGCATTACGAGTTCTTGGTGATGCCTTTTGGACTGACGAACACACCTGCAGCGTTCATGGATCTGATGAACAGTATATTCCGGCCGTTCTTAGATCAGTTTGTGGTGGTGTTTGTAGACGACATCGTGATCTACTCGTAGAACGAGGCGCGCATGAGGAACATCTGAGGGGTGTTCTGACCCTGTTGCGCACACATCAACTATACGCCAACCTGGAAAAGTGCGAGTTTTGGCTCGCTAAGGTGAGAGTCCTCGGTCACGTTGTGTCCCGTGACGGTATATTGGTCGATCCGGCGAAGATCGACGCGATTTTGAAGTGGGCGCGGCCCACGAGCGTCTTCGAGATCCGCAACTTCTTGGGGCTGGCGGGATATTATAGGCGGTTGGTCCAGGACTTTGCGCGTCTAGCCGCGCCTATGACTCTTTTGACACGCTAGGGAGTCGGGTTTGTGTGGACAGAGGATTGTGAACGTGCATTCACGGAGCTGAAGGCTCGTCTGACTACCGCTCTAGTGTGGATAGTGCCAGAGCGTGGGGTCGGGTATGAGGTCTATTGTGACACGTCCTGGGAAGGACTGGGCTGTGTACTGATGCAGTTGGTAGAGTTGTTACTTGTAGCTCCAGGCGGTGGAAGACGCACGAGCGCAACTATCCTACCCATGACCCGGAATTAGCAGTAGTAGTGTTCGAGCGATTTCAGGTGTTCTCGAATCATAAGAGCCTTAAGTGCATCTTTTCCCGACGAGACCTGAACATGCGCCAGCGGCGATGGATGGAACTACTTGAGGAGTACGACTTGAGCTACTCTACCATCCGGGTAAGGCGAATGTGGTCGCCGCCATCCTGAGTAGAAAGTCGGTCATGGGCCTTGCAAGCATATCAGTCCGAGAATGGGACATGATGGGGGAACTGGGCACGTTCGGGCTTGAACTAGAGGAGGTCACTGGTGGCGTGGCCATGTGCTCATGGGTGGCCCAGCCCTCACTGCTTGGCCGGGGGATAGAGGCACAGTTGGTGGATGTCGAGACGACAGAGATCTGGGAGAGAGTTGCCAGCGGTGTTGACGTCGAGGGCTGGGATCGTCGTGCTAATTGGGAATTACGGTATCGCGGAGGTTTGTTCGTACCGAGTAACGGAGGAGGCGACGAGCTACGAGAGTCGCATTATTCGCATCCGATAGTGCACATGGGTAGCTCTAAGAGAAGCGCGACATCAGGCGACATATCTAGTGGAGCGGTTGCAGAGTTGGTATAGCGGTGCCCCACTTGTCAGCAGGTGAGAGCCGAACATCAGCGTCCCGCTGGGTTATTGCAGCAACTGCCGGTTGCACAGTGGAAATGGGGGCACTTCACGATGGATTTCGTGAGCGGTTAGCCGAGTTCGCCTACAACGACAGCTTTTAGGCCAGTATCGGGATGGCACCGTTCGGAGCGTTGTATGGTAGGCCGTGTCGGTCGCCCGTGTGCGGGGCGGAAGTGAGGAATGAGGGTTTACTGGGTCTAGAACTGGACTCAGAGACAGCTGATTCGCTCGTGCCGAAGCGTGAGCGGTTGAAGACCGCGCAGAGTCAACAGGAGCTATGCCAACAGACGACGCCGACCTCTCGAGTCAGCAGTCGGTGATCATGTATCCCTGGAGGTGAGTTCGAAAGGTGGACTAGTGCGTTTCAACCGCGACGGAGGCGGGTTAGCCCCGCGGTGTATAGAGCCTTTCGAGGTCTTGAGTAGAGGGGGGAGCAGTTGCATACCGACTTACACTGCCACCGCAGCATGGGAATATCCACGTTTCTCAGTTGCATAAGTATATGCGGACCCCTCGCACGTCATTGAGTGGGCAGATATCGAGGTAATGGGTGATGTCTTATATGAGGAGGAACCGGTTTGGGAAATGGATCCACGAGAGCAGGTCCTGCGCGGAAAGGTTATCCGCTTAGAAAGGGTGCAGTGGCGGCACCACGAGGCTGAGTCGACTCGGGAACGCGAAGACGAGGTTCGCGCGAAGTACCCTGATTAGTTCAACTCCCGAGGTGCGTCTGTTTTAAATTTCGCGGACAAATTCCTTTAAGGGGGGTAGATTGTAAGAGCCGCTTCCGGTCAACGCCAGTCAAATCGGCGAAAAACAGGAAAATTTAAATTTTTTGGACAGACACTTAAATGAACCTAAATCTGACCCCAAGGGTCATACCGGACTTAAGTTGACCCCGATATCGACCAAAGTGAGTTCCGGGGGACTCAGGGCAACTTTCTGACCAATTTGGGAAAGGTTGACTTTTTGCTGGAAGAGTCAACCGAGCGACGTTTTGGCCCATTCGAGGTCCGTTTTGGATCCAAAAAGCTTAGCCGTCGTCGCAGCGGTCTTAGTTGATCCGTATCCTTGTAGCCCGTGAAGTTTCGTAATTTCTTGGAAAAAGTGCCCGTTCGGGGCCCGCAACAGCCGAATTTCGCGAATTGATTGGAAAATATCTAGAAGATATTTTCCGAAAAGGTGTGGGACCCACTTGCCACATGTCACCAATGTGGTGGTTTTATGTTTTTTGAACAAAACTAAAGAAATGAAAGATGATGGTAGTTTTGTAATTATGGAAAAGATGTGTAATTTTGAAACAAAACAAAGTGTGATGGCAGAGAGTGTTCGGCCACACTTTGGAAAAAAAAAAGAGAATTAGAGAGAGAAAGTGGAGAGAGGAAAGAGAAGGAGAAAGGGGAGAAAAGAGAAGAAAGGGTGTGGGGTTTGTCGATTTTCCGACGATCCAACCGACGGATCGTCTCAACGATTGAAGAATCGAGCTCCCGTCGTCATTCCCTACGGTGAGCACCTATCCGATTTTCTTTTTGGAACGTTTGAATTTTAGGGTTTGAGTTTAAATGGTTTGATTAAGGTTGGGTTGAGGTTTGGGGTTCGTTAGGAACGTTTTGGGGCGAAAAGAAACGTTTTCCATTGTGGTCGTGTGGGGCCCAGGTGTTCGGGCCTCGGGTTTTCGTGTCCGGGTGGTTTAGGACGATCCCCAAGTCGTTAATCCACACCCGGAACGAGTTTTGGAATTAAATTGTAAAAGTTGTAAATTGACGGGTTTAGAAACTTTAAACGCGAATTAAATTACTCGGAAGTCGGAATTTGATTCCGTCGAGTGCATAGGAACCCTTGAATTATTCTAAGATCTTAGAAACGAAAACGGGAATTTTCGGAGCCCTGGAAGGACGTTTTCCAATCCCGGGCAGATTCGCCGGGTCGGGCGAAACGGGCCTTTCCGGGCCCATTATCGACAATGTCGAGTAATTGGGAAGTTTGGGAGTGATCGACATTGTCGGGGTTGCATTTGGGCGTTAAGTGTATTAAAATTCAGTTTATGCCTACAAGCTTAAAAGTGTTTTAAATTGTGTCTTATTAGATCGTGCCACCGACAGAGGAAAGGGAAAGCTAATCGAGTGATCGTGATCACGCCGGAGCTTGGTTGTGAACTTTTGGGAAAGCGTTACGAGGTAGGGAAAAGTAGCCGGATCTCGGCCCTGACTAGGGAAAGTTAACAGTAGAAATGCATGTGACACTTGGATGTCGTGGGTTAAGTAGGTTTATCGAATGATAGAAAAGCAGGTGACACCGGGTGGTGTCGTATGATACGGGAACGTATCGAACAATAGAAAGGCATATGACACTTTGTAGTGTCGTAGGACAAGTGAGCTTATCGATATTATAATTACTGGAGGCATCTGGTTATGCCCGGAGGTTGATTGTATTGTTTGTATTTTATTGTTGATGTCTTGGGTGGCCATGAGTGCCCGTGGGGTTGTTGAAACCGTGTCTTTACCGTTGGTGTGTCTTGGGTGGCCATGAGTGCCCGTGGGGTTGTTGAACCCGTGTCTTTACTGTTGGTGTGTCTTGGGTGGCCATGAGTGTCGTGGGGTTGTTGAACCCGTGTCTTTACTGTAGGTGTGTCTTGGGTGGCCATGAGTGGCCGTGGGGTTGTTGAGCCCGTGTCTTTACTATTGGTGTGTCTTGGGTGGCCATGAGTGCCCGTGGGGTTGTTGAGCCCGTGTTTTACCGTTGGTATCCTAGGTGGCCATGAGTGCCTGTGGGGTTGTTGAGCCTGTGTTTTACCGTTGGGGTTTTGGATGGCCATGAGTGCCCGTGGGGTTGTTGAGCCCGTGTTTTACCGTTGGTGTCTTCGGTGGCCATGAGTGTCTGTGGAGTGTTGAACCGGTGTTGTTGCTGTTGTTGAACTTTGCTTGTGATTGTGATTGTGGTTACCTAGGGTTGGTGAGTGACAGGTCGACAGCCTGATCCGACTTTGTGTCGGTAAAAGTGCTACAGGTCGACCGCCTGATCCAACCGTCGTGTTGGGAAAAGTGCAATAGGTCGACAGCCTATCCGACTGGGGTCGGGAAAAGTGCGACAGGTCGGCCGCCTGATCCAACCGTCGCGTTGGGAAAAGGGCAGGGATACTGATTGTGGTTACCTGGGGTTGGTGAGTGACAGGTCGACAGCCTGATCCGACCTTTTGTCGGGAAAAGTGCAACAGGTCGACAGCCTGATCCGACTGGGGTCGGGAAAAGTGTGACAGGTCGACAGCCTAATCCAACCGTCGCGTTGGGAAAAGTGCGACAGGTCGGCCGCCTGATCCAACCGTCGCGTTGGGAAAAGGGCAGGGGGTTACTGAACAGCTGGAGTGTGATCCTTTGCGATCTTGTTTGGTGTGCGATCCTTTGTGATCTTGGGTGTTGCGTGGTTATCTTCCGTGTCCTTGGAGGAAGTCGTAATCGCTGTGTCGGGTCTACATTACGTGTCCGAGTGGTCGGTCGGTTGAGGAAAGTAACAGTGTGTGTGTCAGTCGGGTCACTTGAGTTGGGGATAGTAGTCCCCGGTGTTGGGTTGTTGTTGGTGTTACCGGCATTGTCTGCTAGTATGCCGTAGTCAGTCTGTTATCTGTGGTGGTGAGCGAACGCTCACCCCTAGCTGCTTTTCCTACAGGTACTGGTCGCGGGACGGACTAGGTGAGCTCTCGAAGCTTGAAGAGCTATGAGCGGGAGTCCGGGTTTCCTTTTGAGTCTAGCGACGTACGCCTTGTATTTTGTCCGCTTGTTGGAACGTACTTTTGAGTTGTAAATTATTATTTTTATGAACAAAATGGTGGTTTTAAAGTGATTTGTTTAAAAGGTTTAAAAATATTTTATTGTCTTAAACGTTCGCGTTCCGGGTTCGGTTCTACTGAATTTGGGGCGTGACAGGTGTAGATTTCCCAAAAAGTCTAACTCCTTTTAGAATATGGAGAGATTTAAAAATAAGTAATTAAAAAAGAAATTTATTTCCTTTAGTCTAGTCAAACTAGGTTTTCCTCTTTTAAAGTCAAACTAGTTTTTCTAGTTTTTTTATAGTGTAAATATAACACCAATTGAATTAATGGGTTGGCCGAAAATGATATATTATCCATATATATTATTTTCATTACCATTTATTATTTAATATATTTAGATGAATTATTTTAAATAAATATCAACCTTTGATATAATTTAAGTATAAGTACCCATATAAATCCAACAATAGGTAATCAAATAAATGAGTTAATTATATATAATATTATCGATATATTTATTTAAGTCGGATTTTCTAAAAGTCTACTTCGTTATGGGCCTGTTCTATGTATGTCATCCTTTAGGTTCACATGTCGTTGGTAGTAAGCACGGAATTTACATTTTCTTCACAAGTTATGGATTCACCTAGCAAAGGTCCATAACCACCCAAGTCCTATTAATGTTAACAATCTATGTTAATAAGCCATAAATACTCTTATTCTTTGTCGTAGCGATATCTTGGAAAAACACAAGGCATAGAAATGATATCCTTGTTTTGTTCGGTCATTCGTTTCTTGATCCCGAGTTCGGTTGTAAGTAAAAAATCTTTGTTCACTCGCATGACCATGCTTCTTTTACAATCTCACTCATCAATGGGTCCGACGATATCCAACTCATGCTTGATTCATGAGAGAATTCTGACGGCAATCATCCATATTCCATATCTGTATGACTCCTTAAGAAATATCTATTATAATTGTTGTGATTTTGTTTGTTTCCCTTTGGATTCCAATTGCAAGGAGCTGTTGCTTGTGGATTGTAAATTTTTATGTGGCGGATCTAGGTAAGAATTTAACAATGTAACAAATTTTGTTTTTTAAGTATTCACATTTGTGCAAAAAAAATGTAAATTTTAATTGATGAATTTGGATCATATATGGGAAAGAATTTATTGTATTTGTTCATAAAAAAACTAAAGAATTAAAAATTAAGTGAAAATTATATGAAAAAAAGAGAAAAATAATTAACACAAATTAATAAATATTAAAGAAAAAAGTTTTATGAAAATTAATTTAACAAATTGAAATATATTAATATCTTTTTTTTAGAAAAACATGTACTATTATTACTGGAAAAAGAAATAGATTGATGAGCACATAACTGTACTCAACTTACAAGATAGAATCCAACTAAAGAACATAAAGCAATAACAGGAATCTAAAAGTTGCTCGATGCATAGGGGCGGTTGAAGGGGATATCTGCGGTAGCATCCAGCGGAACCCTGGATACCGATACAGCATACTTCGACCAAAAGGCACTGGCCTAGCCAGCCAAGTGAAAGGTGAATACTGGTGGACCGACATCTCCCCTGGTGAGTCAGCGTGCGTCGTCCTCCCTTGACTGATAATGTTAGGGCTCCTGAACGCGGGATTGCTGACACCGGACTGGTAGGGGAGACAGGTGTCGCCTGGCGATGGTACCCTCTCCATCTATCCGCCAGGAAGGGGTTACAATCGACCACCCCCTTCCTGGGCCTCCTCAGATTCATTCCTGGAGGCGGGGGTGCTTGCGCCCCCCCGCCGCTGCTACGTGTGAACCTCCATATGACGTTGTCGATCCGCAACCCAAGACGCCTTCGACTCGAGCCTGTCCAGACCCAACCCATCCGGGTCCCGGTACACCCGACACGGCCCAAGAAGCTCCGCCCGCCCCGTAACCCAGGCCCCGACCCGTACCTGGATCCGACCCCATTGGATTACCTGCTCCAGCTCCTATGACCCGTTGCCTGGAGACCCGATCCAGACCCGGCCTACCCAGCACCAGACCCGCTCCCCGGCCCGCGGTCCTCTCAGCCCAGCCCCAACTCGGTTCACTACTGCCCGCTTTGCGTGCCTCAACCATCAGCCTGCATCCTCGGCCAAGGCCCATCGAGCCCATCTGCTCCGGTTCCGAAACCCTAGATGCAGGCTATTCCCCCGTCCTTCGTGTCCATGTAAGCGGCATCTCCTCCTTCTCCGGTTGCCTCGGCTCCTTCTCCGGCTGCCTCTCTGATACAGAAGAGAACACCCTCACTACGTGACCCTCCTCCCTTTGGTCCACCTCTATCTCATCCCACATCACCGGGTTCGTCACCTATGCGAAGACCGGTGAGGATGGCGGCGATATCGCCGGCTGCACTCCCCTCTCGTCGTGACTTCCCACCCGAGATCGTGGGTCATGTGCAGGTGACATCCTCAATACACCGCTTCGATATTCCGGAAGACGAAATTGCGGGAATCGACTGTTCCTTCCTCTCACCGAACTTCAATGGAACGTATGTGGTCTTGTATCATCTCCGCTCGAACTATGGATGCTACCGGAGTCGTTGGTATCGATCCTTGTTGTCGCCTCCATAAGATCGCAAAACCATAACGTTTCGATCTCAGCGAGAAACGAAACATAGAGCTGCGTTTGTCCACACCATGGATTGGTATGGTGAACACCAATCATCTAATATGAATGCTTATTAACATTCATGATATTGATTCATGTCTCTATATGCATGATTAGTAAAATTACGATCATCTTAGTCAATCATCATACTAGTCCAACTATCGAATTAAACAAAGGACATTTGAACAACTCATTCCTTTGCTCCTAAGAGTTCTACTATAGATTGCATGCTAATATCTTAGGAAGAGTAGTATATTCAAGTTGTTTACATTACATCGTATGATAATGAAAACTCTTATTATTTTATTAATCATAAATGACTATGTATCACAGATTGTGGTTTTTCATAGGGCATAAAATGTTAGTCTTAGTGCCCGTAGTTCAATCCTAAATGTCCAAATGTATATATCATCGTTAGCAATAAAATTAAAGCGGCTTTATATTACTTATGTGTTGGAGTAATATATCGATGTGTGCTCTGATCTATGCCCACCATGCGAATAGAACCATAGATCGAGATAGATCACACTCGATGGGTCCCTAGTCAACAAAGCTTCACTAGAAGCGACTAGTATGAAAGATGGCTCTTTATGGCTTACGTTCTATTAGTCATTGGAATGGGATTCCGGAGTCTGATCATAGATATCATGTGGGACATGATATTGGACGACCCGCCCTGAATATGTGCCATAGATTAAGTCATGAACATATTCAGTGTTGTAGCTTGTTATGTATCCTTAGACCAAGGAGTCTTTGTGATCGCTATGTACTCAACAACTGAGTTTGACCTGAGCCTAACGTTGTCCGTAACAGGGCTTCCATAACGGCCAGGATTGGCTTGGGGACGGGCTACATGAGTGACACGAAAGACGGCTAAGGGATTTATCCCTCGTACTAAGGTATGGGAAAGATATCGGTTCTCGGCCGCTTGATCGAGAGTGACTGGAAGAATAGCATGTCCATGCACATGATACTGGGTATCATATCTTCAGTCATCTCACATATCAAGGAACGGTGATTGAGAATAATAAGGATGACGGCTCTATGCCTTATCTCAATCAGGATATCGGAGATAAAAGGATAATGACAGGAACGACGGAAAGATAGAATCGACAGGGTCGATTCGTTATGTAGTGTCAGGCAATACTAAAGTCTCGTTAGTTGCCACTTAAATAGGATCAAGTAAAATGGGATTTTACGTTGATCTATTGACATGCATAAACCTAAGGGTCACACCGGAGGATGAAACTCATTGACACATTTATGGAGAATGGCCAAAAGGGAGTTGTCTCGAGACATGACCAAAACTGGGTTTGGGTCATGTGCCCGTAAGTGAATAGGACTTTACGGATCGAGACAAGACTTGGAGTCTTGGGATTGATCGCGTCGGATAATGTTGGACATTTCCGGTATGGAAGGCATGGAGGCGATGAGCGAATCACCGGACCTCGTTGGAAATGGCCACGGGCCATGTTCCAAGAGGCCCATGAAAGGCCCATGCAACCAAGGCCCATGGAACTAATTAATCAAGTCTTGATTAATTAGTACTAAGTAAGCAAGACAAGGATTAAGGTGTTGGTGATTCACCACCTAACCCAATCTTGTCTTGCCATACTTTGTCCTATTTACACCTTACTTGACACCATACTTGTCCCATGCCTTTAGTTGGACAAGTATGGGTTTTGTTATGTTTAAGTCATCTTTTTTCAACATAACAAAGACAAGACAAGAATAGGAAACACATTTTCTCTCCCTCTTCCATGGCCATTTCGGGTTTGGCTAGTTTCCTCCTCCATTTTTGTGTTCTTGAGTCCTCAAAGAGAAGAACTACGTGGCTTTGATTCCCATGTGGATACGTAGGCGTCTTGGAGACTCAAGTCAATCATTCGTTAACCGGTGTTCTTGTTTTGGTAAGAGATAGTGCTGAATTTTTCTCTTGTGAATCCATTCTTTGTTAGTTGTTTCATGGTTTTAATCGTCTCTTGGTTTTTATTGATTTTCCGCTGCAAGTTGGTTCATCTCCAACCCTACCTCGAGACCCAACATAAAACCCAACACGATCATTCCCCGTAAAAGCCATCTTGTTGAACCCGTTGTGCAGAACAACAACTTCAGATGAGCTTGTGCGATACCATTTTTCAAAGGATTATCTAACTATTATCCTTAGATAGTTTCCATCGTACCGAGTATTGCTTAGAGGTATCACCTTAATGGGTAAAGTTCATATTCTATATAAGCACTACTAAGGTGAATGAATCGAACCCAATTATTTATACAAGCTTGAGATATGATGAGACGGAGACTCCTCTTGAATACTCCATAATCGGCGGTTTGTCCAAGGCCAAGACCGACATAAAATTCATTACCTCACACCGTTTGGTGGATTATTCTAAGTACTAGTTGATCCCATAGGGAAACGGTATATATCCCACTCTAAAGACACTATAAACTAAAGTTGTCACTACCTAAGTTTTAGTTTCTTCAATCCTCAATCTCTCGAGTTCTCCACCCTATTCTCCTTATAAGCTCTCAAAATTACAAGATATCCTTCTCTAATATCTTTCTCCCCCTTTCATAATATATAATTCTCCTATTTTACCCTAAAACCCGTAGTACGAATCACGTTTTTGTGCGTATCACCGATCGAGGTACGACCCGCTCCTCGAAGTGCATCTAAACAGTATGCTCTAGACTTCGTAAGGCATCAAGGAATGGTCCGCACTTGGGATCGATGTTGTTTAGAGCACATACCGCACCTGGGTCGGTAGTTGTATACGTTGACCTATTGACATGCATAAACCTAACGGCCACACAGGAGGGTGAAGCTCATTGACACATTTATGGAGAATGGCCAAAAGGGAGTTGTCTCGGGACATGAACAAAACTGGGTTTTGGGTCATGTGCCCGTAAGTGAATAGGACTTTACAGATCGAGACAAGACTTGGAGTCTTGGGATTGATCGCGTCGGATAATGTTGGACATTTCCGGTATGGAAGGCATGGAGGCGATGAGCGAATCACCGGACCTCGTTGGAAATGGCCACGGGCCATGTTCCAAGAGGCCCATGAAAGGCCCATGCAACCAAGGCCCATGGAACTAATTAATCAAGTCTTGATTAATTAGTACTAAGTAAGCAAGACAAGGATTAAGGTGTTGGTGATTCACCACCTAACCCAATCTTGTCTTGCCATACTTTGTCCTATTTACACCTTACTTGACACCATACTTGTCCCATGCCTTTAGTTGGACAAGTATGGGTTTTGTTATGTTTAAGTCATCTTTTTTCAACATAACAAAGACAAGACAAGAATAGGAAACACATTTTCTCTCCCTCTTCCATGGCCATTTCGGGTTTGGCTAGTTTCCTCCTCCATTTTTGTGTTCTTGAGTCCTCAAAGAGAAGAACTACGTGGCTTTGATTCCCATGTGGATACGTAGGCGTCTTGGAGACTCAAGTCAATCATTCGTTAACCGGTGTTCTTGTTTTGGTAAGAGATAGTGCTGAATTTTTCTCTTGTGAATCCATTCTTTGTTAGTTGTTTCATGGTTTTAATCGTCTCTTGGTTTTTATTGATTTTCCGCTGCAAGTTGGTTCATCTCCAACCCTACCTCGAGACCCAACATAAAACCCAACACGATCATTCCCCGTAAAAGCCATCTTGTTGAACCCGTTGTGCAGAACAACAACTTCAGATGAGCTTGTGCGATACCATTTTTCAAAGGATTATCTAACTATTATCCTTAGATAGTTTCCATCGTACCGAGTATTGCTTAGAGGTATCACCTTAATGGGTAAAGTTCATATTCTATATAAGCACTACTAAGGTGAATGAATCGAACCCAATTATTTATACAAGCTTGAGATATGATGAGACGGAGACTCCTCTTGAATACTCCATAATCGGCGGTTTGTCCAAGGCCAAGACCGACATAAAATTCATTACCTCACACCGTTTGGTGGATTATTCTAAGTACTAGTTGATCCCATAGGGAAACGGTATATATCCCACTCTAAAGACACTATAAACTAAAGTTGTCACTACCTAAGTTTTAGTTTCTTCAATCCTCAATCTCTCGAGTTCTCCACCCTATTCTCCTTATAAGCTCTCAAAATTACAAGATATCCTTCTCTAATATCTTTCTCCCCCTTTCATAATATATAATTCTCCTATTTTACCCTAAAACCCGTAGTACGAATCACGTTTTTGTGCGTATCACCGATCGAGGTACGACCCGCTCCTCGAAGTGCATCTAAACAGTATGCTCTAGACTTCGTAAGGCATCAAGGAATGGTCCGCACTTGGGATCGATGTTGTTTAGAGCACATACCGCACCTGGGTCGGTAGTTGTATACGTTGACCTATTGACATGCATAAACCTAACGGCCACACAGGAGGGTGAAGCTCATTGACACATTTATGGAGAATGGCCAAAAGGGAGTTGTCTCGGGACATGAACAAAACTGGGTTTTGGGTCATGTGCCCGTAAGTGAATAGGACTTTACAGATCGAGACAAGACTTGGAGTCTTGGGATTGATCGCGTCGGATAATGTTGGACATTTCCGGTATGGAAGGCATGGAGGCGATGAGCGAATCACCGGACCTCGTTGGAAATGGCCACGGGCCATGTTCCAAGAGGCCCATGAAAGGCCCATGCAACCAAGGCCCATGGAACTAATTAATCAAGTCTTGATTAATTAGTACTAAGTAAGCAAGACAAGGATTAAGGTGTTGGTGATTCACCACCTAACCCAATCTTGTCTTGCCATACTTTGTCCTATTTACACCTTACTTGACACCATACTTGTCCCATGCCTTTAGTTGGACAAGTATGGGTTTTGTTATGTTTAAGTCATCTTTTTTCAACATAACAAAGACAAGACAAGAATAGGAAACACATTTTCTCTCCCTCTTCCATGGCCATTTCGGGTTTGGCTAGTTTCCTCCTCCATTTTTGTGTTCTTGAGTCCTCAAAGAGAAGAACTACGTGGCTTTGATTCCCATGTGGATACGTAGGCGTCTTGGAGACTCAAGTCAATCATTCGTTAACCGGTGTTCTTGTTTTGGTAAGAGATAGTGCTGAATTTTTCTCTTGTGAATCCATTCTTTGTTAGTTGTTTCATGGTTTTAATCGTCTCTTGGTTTTTATTGATTTTCCGCTGCAAGTTGGTTCATCTCCAACCCTACCTCGAGACCCAACATAAAACCCAACACGATCATTCCCCGTAAAAGCCATCTTGTTGAACCCGTTGTGCAGAACAACAACTTCAGATGAGCTTGTGCGATACCATTTTTCAAAGGATTATCTAACTATTATCCTTAGATAGTTTCCATCGTACCGAGTATTGCTTAGAGGTATCACCTTAATGGGTAAAGTTCATATTCTATATAAGCACTACTAAGGTGAATGAATCGAACCCAATTATTTATACAAGCTTGAGATATGATGAGACGGAGACTCCTCTTGAATACTCCATAATCGGCGGTTTGTCCAAGGCCAAGACCGACATAAAATTCATTACCTCACACCGTTTGGTGGATTATTCTAAGTACTAGTTGATCCCATAGGGAAACGGTATATATCCCACTCTAAAGACACTATAAACTAAAGTTGTCACTACCTAAGTTTTAGTTTCTTCAATCCTCAATCTCTCGAGTTCTCCACCCTATTCTCCTTATAAGCTCTCAAAATTACAAGATATCCTTCTCTAATATCTTTCTCCCCCTTTCATAATATATAATTCTCCTATTTTACCCTAAAACCCGTAGTACGAATCACGTTTTTGTGCGTATCACCGATCGAGGTACGACCCGCTCCTCGAAGTGCATCTAAACAGTATGCTCTAGACTTCGTAAGGCATCAAGGAATGGTCCGCACTTGGGATCGATGTTGTTTAGAGCACATACCGCACCTGGGTCGGTAGTTGTATACGTTGACCTATTGACATGCATAAACCTAACGGCCACACAGGAGGGTGAAGCTCATTGACACATTTATGGAGAATGGCCAAAAGGGAGTTGTCTCGGGACATGAACAAAACTGGGTTTTGGGTCATGTGCCCGTAAGTGAATAGGACTTTACAGATCGAGACAAGACTTGGAGTCTTGGGATTGATCGCGTCGGATAATGTTGGACATTTCCGGTATGGAAGGCATGGAGGCGATGAGCGAATCACCGGACCTCGTTGGAAATGGCCACGGGCCATGTTCCAAGAGGCCCATGAAAGGCCCATGCAACCAAGGCCCATGGAACTAATTAATCAAGTCTTGATTAATTAGTACTAAGTAAGCAAGACAAGGATTAAGGTGTTGGTGATTCACCACCTAACCCAATCTTGTCTTGCCATACTTTGTCCTATTTACACCTTACTTGACATCATACTTGTCTCATGCCTTTAGTTGGACAAGTATGGGTTTTGTTATGTTTAAGTCATCTTTTTTTCAACATAACAAAGACAAGACAAGAATAGGAAACACATTTTCTCTCCCTCTTCCATGGCCATTTCGGGTTTGGCTAGTTTCCTCCTCCATTTTTGTGTTCTTGAGTCCTCAAAGAGAAGAACTACGTGGCTTTGATTCCCATGTGGATACGTAGGCGTCTTGGAGACTCAAGTCAATCATTCGTTAACCGGTGTTCTTGTTTTGGTAAGAGATAGTGCTGAATTTTTCTCTTGTGAATCCATTCTTTGTTAGTTGTTTCATGGTTTTAATCGTCTCTTGGTTTTTATTGATTTTCCGCTGCAAGTTGGTTCATCTCCAACCCTACCTCGAGACCCAACATAAAACCCAACACGATCATTCACCGTAAAAGCCATCTTGTTGAACCCGTTGTGCAGAACAACAACTTCAGTTGAGCTTGTGCGATACCATTTTTCAAAGGATTATCTAACTATTATCCTTAGATAGTTTCCATCTTACCGAGTATTGCTTAGAGGTATCACCTTAATGGGTAAAGTTCAGATTCTATATAAGCACTACTAAGGTGAATGAATCGAACCCAATTATTTATACAAGCTTGAGATATGATGAGACGGAGACTCCTCTTGAATACTCCATAATCGGCGGTTTGTCCAAGGCCAAGACCGACATAAAATTCATTACCTCACACCGTTTGGTGGATTATTCTAAGTACTAGTTGATCCCATAGGGAAACGGTATATATCCCACTCTAAAGACACTATAAACTAAAGTTGTCACTACCTAAGTTTTAGTTTCTTCAATCCTCAATCTCTCGAGTTCTCCACCCTATTCTCCTTATAAGCTCTCAAAATTACAAGATATCCTTCTCTAATATCTTTCTCCCCCTTTCATAATATATAATTCTCCTATTTTACCCTAAAACCCGTAGTACGAATCACGTTTTTGTGCGTATCACCGATCGAGGTACGACCCGCTCCTCGAAGTGCATCTAAACAGTATGCTCTAGACTTCGTAAGGCATCAAGGAATGGTCCGCACTTGGGATCGATGTTGTTTAGAGCACATACCGCACCTGGGTCGGTAGTTGTATACGTTGACCTATTGACATGCATAAACCTAACGGCCACACAGGAGGGTGAAGCTCATTGACACATTTATGGAGAATGGCCAAAAGGGAGTTGTCTCGGGACATGAACAAAACTGGGTTTTGGGTCATGTGCCCGTAAGTGAATAGGACTTTACAGATCGAGACAAGACTTGGAGTCTTGGGATTGATCGCGTCGGATAATGTTGGACATTTCCGGTATGGAAGGCATGGAGGCGATGAGCGAATCACCGGACCTCGTTGGAAATGGCCACGGGCCATGTTCCAAGAGGCCCATGAAAGGCCCATGCAACCAAGGCCCATGGAACTAATTAATCAAGTCTTGATTAATTAGTACTAAGTAAGCAAGACAAGGATTAAGGTGTTGGTGATTCACCACCTAACCCAATCTTGTCTTGCCATACTTTGTCCTATTTACACCTTACTTGACACCATACTTGTCCCATGCCTTTAGTTGGACAAGTATGGGTTTTGTTATGTTTAAGTCATCTTTTTTCAACATAACAAAGACAAGACAAGAATAGGAAACACATTTTCTCTCCCTCTTCCATGGCCATTTCGGGTTTGGCTAGTTTCCTCCTCCATTTTTGTGTTCTTGAGTCCTCAAAGAGAAGAACTACGTGGCTTTGATTCCCATGTGGATACGTAGGCGTCTTGGAGACTCAAGCCAATCATTCGTTAACCGGTGTTCTTGTTTTGGTAAGAGATAGTGCTGAATTTTTCTCTTGTGAATCCATTCTTTGTTAGTTGTTTCATGGTTTTAAACGTCTCTTGGTTTTCATTGATTTTCCGCTGCGAGTTGGTTCATCTCCAACCCTACCTCGAGACCCAAAAGTATCACCACCGTTGGAACCATCATCACCATCACTAAACCGGAACGTCACCACCTACGGTCAGAAAACGATCAACCCAAGCAGATCTGAGGAGACCATATTTTGCACTGTAAGGTTGAATCGTGAATGGTAGAGGAACAGCCTTGACAAAAAGAATAGTTAGTCGAGACTGGCTAGAGCGTGCACGGCCTGAAGCGAGACACGTCCGGCGATAGCACACCACACACGGCCAATTCCGAGCACCAAAATCATACCATGGGACTGGGCCGCGCATAGGGACCTCCGGACCAGAAACGACAAATCCAATCCACGGTAGACTGAGTCCGAGCAACGACAGCGATAAATCGCTGCATAACATACGAGACTAACCAGTGCGAGTTAGGAGCATACAGCCGAAGAAGAGAGAGAGGCCATCGAAACCTGAAACTCTGGCCTTAGAAAGAGAAAACATAACCTGAAAAAGAAGAGGGGGGAGAAAAAGACATGAAAGGAGGTGACACCACCAACAACAACCTTGGCGGGGGAGCCGTGGTTGTCACCAGTAGAGGTCTAGGGTGGCGGGTGAAATGAAGTCAAAGTAAGTTTTTTGTCTTTTTGAAAGAGAAGTTGTGATTTTTAGTTAGGCTCATTATTCGAGCATAGTACTTATGATTA
Source organism: Erodium maritimum (assembly GCA_963921825.1). NCBI lineage: Eukaryota > Viridiplantae > Streptophyta > Magnoliopsida > Geraniales > Geraniaceae > Erodium > Erodium maritimum. Next base: position 31,934,061 of record OY997596.1, read on the forward strand.
TGTAACAAATTGAACTCGAGAGATATACATGTGGGATGTGATTGGAAAAGCATAAAGGATTTATATTTTGAACATAGTAATTGTGAATATGTAAAAAATTGAACTCGAGAGATATACATGTGAGATGTGATTGGAATAGCATAAAGGATTTATTTTTTGAACATAGTACTTGTGAATATGTAAAAAATTGAACTCGAGAGATATACATGTGAGATGTGATTGGAATAGCATAAAGGATTTATTTTTTGATAAACATTTATGTCATATTAGGACAACATCAATACGGGGCAGGATATTCATCTTTCAAGCTTATTAAGGGCGTTATTAAGAATGAGTCTTATTACAGCTTTTCTAGATATCTATTTACATGGGATTACTACCATATTATCAAAGGGTGTTGGATGAATCGATTAGATTTTTCATTGTAAAGATATATCATGAGGAGGCATAGAGAGTACCAGGACAAGTTGGTCAAAATCAAAACTTGATTGATTTTTATAACGTAGCTAAAGCCCACTCGAAAGAGTTTATTCATCAGGTGGAAGAGATTATAAACAATCATACGCGTGCAGAGATAATCAAGAGTGTACAAGACAATAAAGCAACAAGTCAAAAGATAATTACTATGTTGAATTAAACAACCCAACATATAAATTGAAGCATTAAGATCTCTTGTCATACCACTATAGAATATCTTAATAGTGTGGCAAATGAGATTTTTAATGCAACCTGCCATCAACAGTGCTCGGTCTCACCGACAGTCTTTGAATATTCTACTCTATATGGAGAGCTCTGCTAGGGATTCTACCAAGTTGTCGCTAGCCACCGCGTCCCTGGCTTTTCCCCACCACCAGCGATGTGGCCCTCGGTCTTGTACCAATCTCCCCTACAATCCTTATGGTTGTCGACTTGTTTCTTTCTCAGCATCGGTTGCTCCCACCATTGTTATCGTCGTCGTCGCCTCAGATCTTTATCCCTGATCAGCCTCCACCCCCCCCCCCCCCCATGAATCTTCTTTCATCGTATTCACCTTCTTTCCCTCCACCGATGCATATTAATCGATACCTCTCTCGATTTTGGATTAAGTTACTCATTTGGGTTTATTTAATTTTGTTCGTTTTCCTTTTTGCAATGTCAATAATTAGTAAGCAGAGATTCAAGGAATTTTATCAAGAAGGATCCCTGAATCACGTATATCATCTTATTGCTACTGTTGAGTTCAAGTTTGGTCACACTACTCACGACGAAAAGATTCTTCCCACAGGATCAAGCAGCGTTTAGGCGCCACCTTGAGCGGTTCTCTCTAGTTTGTCAGTTTAGTTGAAATCTAGGAGATTCGACATTTGCTTCTTCAAAAAAAATAGTGTTACTCTCGAATTTGTTAAAAGAACTACGAATAGGGCCTCTCATTGGCTAGCCATAGAGGCTCGTTCTATGTCTATTCTTCAATGGTCGGAAATTGTCATTCTTGATGCATTTTGTGTATCTTGCTTTCATTTTTTTTTAAACGAGTAAACATGAGGAAGTGCATTACTGTCAATCAAAAATTACATAGTATGGCCAAAGGCCTTGGGCTCCAGAATATTGTCCAGGTTCGCCGTAGTTAACCCACTTCTCTTGGACCCGAAGAACTAGTCTATTTTTTATCGTAGACACGACACTAAGGACATCCTCTTACCACCATTTCAAACAAATGAAAAATGGTACTAAGAATACAAGCTAACCTAAAATTAATCAAGCAACTAATTCGTATCCTAAAACCAGAAACGGGAAATACAACAAATATGAAATCGCGAAACAGACAATACACCAGAACACCTAGGCTAAGGACTTTATTATGTCGAGTCCCCTGAAGCTCATAGCTTTCGTAGTGGGGTGTCCTCGTATTTTCGATCCGTTTTGAATTGCTAGAGTAACCCGACCTTAGGTACCATACAAACTGACCCCATCATGTCGTCCCTCCCCCGGGGATCCCAAACCCATCGACTGTACTACTCCAACACCTTCTACAACCTGCTCGTGCGGGTGTTCGGTTGGTAAAGCTTTACCATAACCAAACGTCAATAAATCGAGGCTATAAGCTGTGGAGATCGATATCGGAGTAGCCGTGGAGGCTCGTTGTAGTCTCTTAAACTCGGTGTGAAGTCTCTTAGACTCGGTGTTTGGAACAAGGAGGAGTGGGAAGCCCACTGACGGCATATTCTGGTAAAGTTGCGAGGAGAGTTACAGGAGGAGGAGAAGCACGGCTAGCGATAGAGCATGTTTGGCGGAGCAGGAGCGTGGGAGGCAACGAAGAAACACGTTTTATGGCGTCGTGACTGACGACTGGTGGAACCTGGTCGGACGAACTCGAAGGAGGACTGATAGAGAGGCTCGGCTAGTGGAGTAGTGAGTTGTTTTTTAGAGAGAGAAGAGGAGCAACATGAGAGAAGGGGAAGAGGAGAGGCTGCTGGTTTTCATGGCCGAAGCCATGATCGTCGATAACAACAGCTAGGTGAGAAAGAAAGTATAATAGGGTTTTTTAGAGAGCTTTATTGTTTAATATATTCAAACATTATCTTGTTTTCATTTAATTAATAAAACATGCCTCTTTTGCCAAGGAAAAAATCATGTCTCAAGATTGTAATGGCAGCTTGTAAAGAGGGTGCATTACGTCCAAGTTAGGGGTGGGAAAATATCCGGCCGTCAACGAAAACCGACAGTCACCGGTCGTCCCCATCAGCGGAAACACCCAAACCGGTGTCACCGGCGATGGTCACTGTTAAAAAAATACCAACCCGGTAGTATTTTGGGTGGGTACTTTTTTTATCTTCCAAACCGGTAAAAAACCGACCGACCGGCTTTATGTGTGTATATAAATTTGTTTATGTTTTGTTTTACTAATTTGATGGTTATAGTATTACAAGAGGTTTAAATTAAAGGTTGACACTAGTATTAGATTAACAGTACAACAGAAATAAAATGTAGGTATAAACAATCATGTAGTAAATTGGTTGTTAAGTTAAAATAAATTAAATATTGACACGCGTATTAATAAATTTATTTAATTTTAAAGTTAAAAGTTTATTTGATTGTAATAAGATTGAATTTAAATCTTTATACTTGAATAAACATACATTTTAATCTTTTATTTATTGTTTGTGGCATGTATTTAACTCGAAGGTTTTTACTTTTAGAGACCATTAAAGACCTTTTTAGAAATGTTTTTCTTGATGTAATAGCTTAATAACAAATTATTAGTAATAACTAATTGTATTTTTTCGTAAATTGGTTTTAGTATTCGAGTTGATACAGAAATTGATGTTTTTCTTTTCTTTTCTATTTTTGGCTTTAATTGAAGGCCCAAAAGAAAGCCCAATGGGTCGGTTAAAAACCGTAACTGGCCAGCTCCGTGACGGTCAGTTTTTAGGTTTCCCGTTGGAACCTGGTTACGGTGACGGTTACGGATTTCAAGTAACCGGTCCTCCCGGTTTGGGTTAAGGATAATGAAAATATTGTCGGGCCCTGGTCGATGCCCACCCCTAATCCGAGTAACAAATGCATGTGAGGATTTGCAGGCTAAATGAGAGTGATTAATAGAAATCATTAAGTCATGAGATGGTTGTGTTATGCTTCTTGGGAGGAAGGAACAATTAACGCGGAATAGATACGCTTATACATATGAGAAGTGGTTGAATTGTGATGCAGTGCATATTGAAGACATTTTAACGAAACGGTTAGAAAATTTGAAAATACATTATTGTCCGAATTTGACGAAACCTTAACATTTTTCGGGTCGAAACGGGCTACCGAGCAAAACTCATTGCTTTGCTATGATGTACGATATTTTTCGGCCATCCGAGATCGTTTAGAGGGGCGAAATTGTATGTTTAGAGTCATGTTCAATATTTCCTGTTTTTGTTAGGATTTGAGATTTCCTTTATTCGAATTATGGTTTTGGGGTTTAGTTTCCTTATTGTATTAGGACTTTGGGGTTTTAGTTTTCTATATAAGCACTTGATAGCTCTCATTGTAAGGGAGATTCTGATTAATAAACACAAAACGAGTTTCTACTCAACCTATCTCTTTTGGTATTCATCACGAATCAACGAATTTGATAACTATCCAATTCGGGTATTCTCTAAGAATCAACGAATTCGATAAGGAATTCCCCTTTCGCTACACTCTCTACATCAGTTGGTATCAGAGCCTCACCGTTCTAGGAAGATGCCTCATCGCCGAGCAGTTCGCCAAACCGCCGCCTACGATGGTGCTGATAATGCTAAGGAGATTGTTGTTGTTCGTTGTGAAAACGATGATATGAGGCGTCAGGTCGAGTTATTATCCCAGCGAATGGATGATATGCTTCGTCGCAATGATGTGACTATCACGGACGTAATAACCCCTTCGCTCCGGATACCAGGGATCGCTCTCTAGTTTTCCATGTCCTCGATAATCGTTGGGAACAAGGGTTCAGGGTAGAGATTTCGTAGTTCGATGACAGCCTCAATCCTGAGGAAGTCGTGGACTGGTTGTCACAAGTCGAGGAGATTCTGGACTTCAAGGAAGTTCCAGATGATTGTCGGGTTTCACTTGCAATCTGCTTGCAAGGACGTGCGCAGGCTTGGTAGCAACAACTAAAGCAAACTAGGGTTTGCTATACTAAAGAGAAGATCCGAAATTGGGGAAAGTTTAAGAAGCACATCCTGGTTGCGTTCTTACCCTATAATTTCGACGGGGAATTGTACGAACGGTTCCAGAATCTTCGCCAAGGATCCCGTTTGGTACAGGAGTACTCTACTGAATTTTTTACTTACCTTGCTCTTATTGATATTACCGATTCTCCTCTCCAATTGGTGTCTTGTTATATTGGAGGACTACGTCTCTAATTGAAGGATGTATTGAACATGTTTGACCCTCTAACAGCCACTGAAGCACAGCAGCGTGCTTCCCAGGCAAATAAAAACAGCTAGCCAGACATAGTGCCAATAACTTCCGAGCCCCTACAGTAGTTAGTGGTGCAGGTTCATCCTCCCAACCGGCTCGCACGAGCACCCCACTAGCTACCGCTCCACCTGTGCGAGGTACTGCATCACCTATACAGTGTTCGGGTGGTTTGCGTTGCTACAATTGTGGCGAACTAGGTCATCGTCAATCTATCTGCCGGAACGTGAAGCCTGCCTCTCATGGCCTGCTCAATGAGGCTGGTGATCCTGATTCAGCTCCGGTTTTTTATGAATATGATGATGATTCAGCATAGGAAGCCAACGAAGAATAGGTTTCAGGTGACGTGGGTCCTTTATTGGTCCTCTGGCGTTCATGTCTGGCCCCTCATGTCCTTGAGAATGAGTGGCTCCAAAATATCCTATTTCATTCCAGTTGCACCATCAGTAGCAAAGTCTGCAATCTGATCATTGATGGTGGTAGCTGTGAGAATGTGGTTGTAGAGGTAGTAGTATCCAAACTTGCCCTCCCAACCGAACTGCATCCTAAGCCATATCGCCTCTCCTGGCTCAGCAAAGGTATTAATGTTACCGTTTCCAAGCGTGTCCTTGTTAAAATTTCCATTGGATCCACTTACCGTGATGTTGTGTATTGTGATGTGGTGCTCATGGACGCTTGTCACCTCCTCTTGGGTCGTTCATGGCAATATGATAACGCTGCTATGCATGACGGGCATGCAAATACCTACTCATTCCTGTTCCGAGGTACAAATATTGTATTACTACCATCCAAACCCAAGAGTGGCATTGTTTCTGCTGGCCAATCACCGTCCCCCACCGCCTTATTGTGCCGAGCACCTTTTCAGGCTGCCATGGAAGAGGTTGGGATGGTTTTATTATGTATTGGTCGCTGGTCGCTTCTGATACGCTCAGTAGTGTTCCATACCGAGTCCAACCCCTGCTTCAAGAATTTGAAGACGTTTTTCTTGAGTCCCTACCGGATGAATTGCCTCCCTTACGGGATATCCAGCACCACATTAATTTGGTCCCTGGTTCTGCCCTACCCAACAGACCCCATTATGGTATGAGTCCATGCGAACATGAAGAATTCTGTCTCCAAGTGGAGGATCTCCTTGCTAAAGGCCAAATTCGTGAGAGCCTTAGTCATTGTGCCGTCCCGGCTCTCCTTACTCCGAAGAAGAATGGTTCATGGCGTATGTGTATTGATAGTCAGGCCATCAACAAAACTACGGTACGTTACTGGTTCCCAATTCCTTGTTTGGATTACTTATTGGATCAATTGGGTGGTGCTTCTATGTTTAGCAAGCTGGATCTAAAGAGCGGTTATCACCAGATTCGGGTACGTATGGGTGACGAGTGGAAGACTTCTTTCAAGACTCGAGAGGGACTATATGAGTGGTTGGTGATGTCATTTGGTCTATCCAACGCCTCAAGCCCTTTTATACAGGTGATGAATCATGCCCTTCGTCCTTTTATTGGGAAGTTCGTTGATGTATACTTCGATGATATCCTGATTTACAGCGCTAATAGGACCACATCGAGCATCTGTGTACAATATTGTTGGTGCTCCGTAGTGAGAAGTTCTAAGCGGCTGCTGGAAAATATGCTTACCTTACTTCCTCTATCCATTTGATGGGATATGTGATTTCCCGTGAGGGGTTGAAAGTTGACCCGACTAAAGTCTTGGTCATGTCCCAGTGGGCTAGGCCTACCACTATTACTGAGGTACGTAGCTTTCATGGTTTGGCGTCCTTCTATCGGCATTTTATTCCTCACTTCAATAGTGTTATGGATCATATCACGGATTGCATGAAAGGATCTATGTTCAACTGGTCAGAAGACGCAGAATCAGCCTTTGGTGAGATCAAACTCCGTCTTACTTCGGCCCTTGTTCTCGTCCTCCCTGATTTCTCTCAGCCTTCTGATTTGCATTGTGATGCATCCAAGCTAGGTATTGGAGCTGTCCTCAGTCAAGCAGTTCGCCATGTTGCCTTCTTCAATGAGAAACTGTCTGGTGCCAAATGTTGCTTTAGTACATATGATATTGAGTTTTATGTTGTTGTTCGAGCTGTTCGACATTTCCGCCACTATCTATTTCAGAGGAAAATTATTCTTAAACTGACCATGACGCCCTTAAGCATATGGGAAGCCAGGATAAAATCTCTCATCGTCATACGTCCTAGATTTCTTATTTGCAGCAATTTACTTTCGTGATTAAAGACAAGGCATGTGTTTTTAATCGTGTTATAGATGCGCTAAGTCATTGTCATGGGTTGATGACTGAGATGCGTATCTCTGTTCCAGGTTTTGATTCTTTTTTGGACCTTTATATTACTGGTCCATTCTTTTCCCAGATTCTTCTCCACATTCAGCAAGGGACAAATAATGATTTTTTTTGTTAGGGGAGGATTCTTGTTTCGCGGTCTGCAATTATGTATTCCTGGTTGCATCCTTCGCTTTAGATGATTCAGGAACGCCATAACGAAGCGTGTGTGAGGCGTGATCACACATTCCATCTTCTTGTCGACTCCTATTTTTGGCCCTCCATGTGCAAGGAGGTTGCTCGATGACGTGTTTGTCAGTAGGCTAAAGGTGGTTCCACGATTATATGATTATACATGTCATTGATCATTCCCACGCAGCCATGGTCTGATGTAAGTATGGACTTCGTTCTAGGGTTACCTCGTACTCAACGTGGTTCTGATTCAATTTTTGTGGTGGTGGATCGTTTCTCTAAAATGGCCCATTTTATTCCCTGTAAAGAAGATATCTGATGCAGTCGCCATGGTGCATCTGTACTTTTGAGATGTGTATCGCCTACATGGATTGCCTACTTCTGTTGTTTCCGACCGTGATACTCGCTTTGTAGGGCGCTTTTGGAGGAGTCTATGGCGTTTGGTCAACACACTGCTTAACTTTAGCTGTGCGTATCATCCTCAAACGGAGGTCGTTAATCGGTCCCTTGGTAACCTGTTGCGTTGTTTGTTTGGAGACCATCTAAAGGTGTGGGACCTGAAACTACCCCAAGCTAAGTTTGCTCATAACCATGATGTTAATCGTTCCACAGGGTTCAGTTCTTTCTACATGGTTTATGCCTTATCGCCTAGGGGTCCTCTTGCTTTGTTGTCTCTGCCCAGCAAAGTGTGTTCCCATGCTACTGCTGAGTAATTTGTTGGTAATTTAACTCAGGTACATTCGTCCACTTGAGACCATTTGGTGTCTGTTACTACCAAATATAAGGAGATGGCTGATCAGAGTCGTTGTGCTGTTGAGTTCGAGGTGGGAGATTTTTTTTGGGTCGTCTTGACAAAGGATCGATTTTCGGCTCGTGAATACAGTAAGCTAGCTTCCAAAAAGATTGGTCTCGTTGAAATTGTAAAGAAGATCGATTTGAACGCTTATCGGTTGCGTCTCCCCAGCCATGTTTGCACCTCTGACGCCTTCAATGTGAAACATCTTATTCCTTTTGCAGGGGATTCATCATCCGAGAACGATGGCGAGGGTCCAGATTCGAGAACGAATCTTCTCTATCCCGGAGAGTATAATGCAGTGCATATTGAGGACATTTTGATGAAACGACTAGAAAACCCGAAAATGCAGCATTGTCCGAATTTGACGAAACCTTTGCATTTTTTAGGTCGAAACGAGCTCCAGAGCAAAACACATGGCCTCAACATAATCTACGATGTTTTCGGCCATCCGAGATCGTTTAAAGGGGCGAAATTGTATTTTTAGAGGCTTGTTCATTATTTTCTATTTTTGTTAGGATTTAAGATTTTCTTTATTCGAATGAGGGTTTTTAGGTTTAAATTCCTTATTGTATTAGGATTTTAGGGTTTTAGTTTTCTATATAAGCACTTGATAGCTCTAATTGTAAGGGAGTTTTCTATATAAGCACTTGATAGCTCTAATTGTAAGGGAGATTTTGATTAATAAACACAAAACGAGTTTCTACTCAACCTATTTCTTTCGATATTCATTACGAATCAACGAATTTAATAACTATCCAATTCAGGTATTCTCTAAGAACCAACGAATTCGATAAAGAATTCCCTTTTCGCTACACTCTCTACGTCAAATTACTACTCTTTATCAGTTTTTGCTGTTAATTCTGCTTGATGATTGCCAAAAACACCAAAATTTCGTGCAACAGTTCATTCATGAGTTATACACTTTTATACTCGTGTCGCACCATACTGGTACTTCGGTACTATAAAAACATTTTTTCCCAGGTACGAAGAACTTTAGTTTAACAAGGTCTAAATCATTTTAGGAAAACCTAATATTTATACATGTACAGGATCATCAGTCAAAAACAAAAACAACCGGTGGAAATATTTGAACCATGTTCCTCAAGTAGCATTCCTAAAAAATGGGTGGCTGAGGGCTTGTTGAGCAGTGAAACGTTCACATGGATCGTACTTCAAGAGACCTTGCAGCAAATCAGTGAGAGGCAACCTTGAGGACTCGACATGTTGAGAAACAAGATCCTGCACAGAAGTGTAGTCACTGGTAAGATGGCATGGTGATGGTGATAACAATAACAAGATAATCTACCTTCAGACGCTTGAGCTTCCTAACAGCTCTGATACTTTCCCTAGAAACTGCTCCTTCAGGCCAATTCAGTCGCAATCCTCGTCTGAAATACTTTTCCGCGGAACAGCTGCATATAAACCATGAGATATTTAGAACAAGTACAAAAACAATTATTAAAGAAGATATAGTGATATATGTAGTGGACAAATTTATTGAGGTGAGTGGCTTGTTCAATTTACACAAAATAATGTTAAAAAGATCATATACAACTGTTTATGGAAAATTTTGAACATACTCAACCCTTCGAATCATGTGCTCTGGCAGAGGCCCCAACACCCTCTCCATCATAGCCAAATGCTCCAAGTTTTCGTGCGTCTGAAACAGTGCTTCACCCTATCAAAATTTCGGTTAGTACTAAACAAAAAATTGACAACTGCCGGCTAGAGATAATCCACATTCTTTGAAGACTTGAAGGATTTGGACTGCAAAACTAACCGAACAAAGCTCAACAAGTATACAGCCAACACTCCACAAATCACATGGATACGACCATCCTAGACCTGCAACAAATGTGTATAATGCAGATCAGATATATTCTTATTATGCAGTCCACATACTGTAAATAGTCCATAAGTTTTCGAAATCAGTCAACTGCTGAATTTATATCGACCACAGTCTATAAGTACTTCTGAGAATAAGAAACATGTGTGATATGCTTTCATCCCCATATCAAATACATCCCAATCTAGGATAAATCCTTGTAATATTACATCTAGAAACAAATACAAGTATATTACATCAGTCTCATACATAAAAAACAGCATGTCACATAAAACAAATGTAATCATTCAAAATTAAATTCACAAAAGATTCCATAGGATATCATCTTCCATCAACAGTAATAGGTGGCCTGGAAAGTATTTAACAAAATGTTGGAAACTGAGATTTCATCAAACATAGAAGAGGTTTGGAATAGAGAAAAACAATTCAGATAAACTCCTACAGAGTTCTGCAGTCTAAAATTTAACGAGCCAACACTAAACTAGTTACCTAGAATAACCTCAGGTGCTCTGTAATGTCTTGTGGAAACAATGGAGCTACGGTTGTGATTATCAAATGCAGTACTACCAAAATCAATCAGCTTAATTGCACTTGACTTGGGCAAACACCTGAATTGCATTTCATCGGAAGAATACTTCTGCCATTCCAAACATTTTATTTTTTATTAAAGTTGAGTTACAGTTTACACCGAGAACTGAGATGGTGTGGTATATTAACCAACAAAACCCATATACCTTGCAGCCAGGAAGCTTCACAAATTCAGAAGATACAAGAAGTATATTTTCAGGCTTCAGATCAGTGTGTATTAACCGTAAATCATGCATATCTGTCAGATATGATCAAGCAGAGAAAACTAAGTTAACCAAATAAAACAGAACAAAAACAATGGCTTGGACCAGCAAGACAGGGCCAGAAACACATCTGGCTGACTTAATGGCCATGGAAGATGAGAGTCTACAATGAGGTATATTAAACAAAGGTTAAGAACAATCCACACACATGCTACAGATTCCAAAAGCTGACGTCCAAATTCCCGCACAAGATCCACAGGAAATGGGCAGTATTTATTTCTCTTTAGATAATCAAATAAGCTTGGTCCAAGCTTCTCAAACACCTGATAACACCATTAAAATTCATCCAAAGGAAAGTTTGGGTTCAGTTCCACATGCATAAATGAAGTTCAGGCAGACAGTAATCGCACTGGCACAAACTGATTTGACTGTTTATTACACTGTCCGAGAAATCAATGTCAAGGTCACTATCACGATACAATAATATAGTACTGAGGGTAATCATATGTTGAAAAAATTGGATGTATCGGAGGTGCTACATAGCAGTAATCAACACAGTCAAGCACTAGAAGAAAAAAGGCTAAAAGCCATTCCAAGAACAAAAGTAGTCTCAAAAGGGAGAAATAACCTCAATACGTTCGAATCAAATAGGTATCAGTAAACCCTGAAAGAATAGAGAGAAAAAGAAGGAACGGAGTAAGAAAAGAAGGGGAAGAGCAATATTGGGATACTCACAATACATATGTGGTTGCGGTAATCAAACCAATTTCTGAACTGCACACAGCTGCACAATGGAGCCCAATAGCAATTATGTCAGAGAACATACACGGTCAAGATAGAAACAACATGATTATTGGTAACAAGAAAGATACGTACTGTGAGCTTCCTTTACCATCCTTTACAAGTTGCTGAAGAACTTGAACCTCAATCATAGCTGCATCACGGTACTTGCGTATACTTCGAACTATTTTAATTGCGACATACTCCCTTGTTTGGCGATCCCAACATTCCACAACACGTCCAAATGTGCCTACACTTGCAATTCGCTCAATGACAAGCAGAGTCACAAAAATATATAACATCTTGAAGACAGCAAGATACTTGACGGCTAACCTTCACCCATCTTGCCCAGTATCTTATCTGTTCAGCAATATCAAAACAAAACATAACAGTCAGGTGAAATCCATACCAACAACTAAAATAACACGGAACGAAAATGGATTATGGGAGAGACTATTCTGATTTACTAGGATTTAGCAGCAACAAAAGAGAGTTGAGATTTTAAGTACATGTTGCCAAAAGTGTGAACTTTGATGTACCAACAGAATATAATCTCTACAACTTAAGATTATGTACAAGTGTATCAACAAAATAAGAGATTTAGCAATTCAACCCAAATTTAATCAACAAAATGATGTTAGTTTCATTCTATTTTATTTGGTTGTTGGAGATGAACCGTACATCGCGGAGTGAGATTTTCACCAAGATTAAACACGTAATGTCCTTCGCGATCGTCGTCCCTCCTCGGCGGCGAGAAATGTTTCCCCGCCGGCAAGGGCACCGGCCTCGGCCTACGAAGCTACAACGATTCCAGGAAACTGTCAGATCAATGAAACAAACCCTAACCCTAGTTTCACATAGGTGGAACGAACCTCGTCTTCCGCTTCGTTGGAAGGAGCAACGTCCCAACCAAGCCGAGCCCTTTTCCTGCTTCTCTCCGTTTCCGGCTTCTCCATTTCAACAGTGACTATGGGCTTTCTACTCCACCTGGCGTCTGCCATTCTGTCGAAACATACGAAGATGGAATTGCAGCTCTTCAACAAAAATGGATTCCAAGAACTTGAAAACAGTGAAATTAGGGTTTTCCAGACGTCAACGACAGAGATGCTCTTTTCGAAGTTGCAACACATAGGCAAACGGTGGGTGGATATCCGAGTGTGGGAAGAAATTTTTATCCGTTCATATAGACGTAGATTTTGATTTTTGTGATCCATGGATTTTTTTTTCGTAAAATATACGGGTGAATCGGATATAATCAGCGCGATTCGTAAATTAGGATCAAAATCTATAATGAAATTTATTTATTTTTTTAAATTAATACCATTTTTTTATTTTCAAACATTTTTTCCGACACCTAGTTACATTATAAAAATATTACACATGATTTTGTTACAAAAAAATAGTTTCACACCTGTAGTTGGATCGACTAATGATGACTTTTGTAATGTGATTGGTTAAACTTTGTGTATTAAGTTGAGCTTAGTGACATGTGCGAGCGGGTGGATCATCCATTGATCTATCTACCCTATAATGAAAATTAATTATACAAAAACTAATACCATTTTTTTATACAAACACTTTTCCGACACCTAGTTACATTATAAAAATGCTATACATGAATTGTTATAAAAAAAAATGATTTCACACAGGCACTTGGATCGACCAGTGATTACCTTTGTAATGGGATTGGTTAAACTCTATGTATTAAATTGAGCTTGGTGACATGTACGAGCGGGTGGATCATCCATTGATTTATCTACCCTAATCCGCAATTCGTCCGTATTATTGCGGCTAAATAAAATTTGGTCCATCGTGCATCCACTTATATGCGGATGAATAACGGATGGATAGTGGATCTGACGCATAAGTGGATGGAGCGGATTACAAAATGTTTTTGCACACTCCTACACATAGCCCTCTCTTCTCCTTTTTTTTATTGAAGTTAAGCTTTTACCTTTTTTGGAATATAGTGGGAATTAGACTCTGCTTAGACCCAAGCTCCGAGTTTAAATTTTTTGGCGTCATAATGGGAATTAGACTCTGATTATATCATGTATAAAATTTTTCTTGTTTTTATTTAAAAACGACATTGTGAATTATATTTGACTAAAATTGTTAGACTTTCATGTAAATTACACTTAAAACAAATTGTTCGACTAATTATTCTTCCGCTTACCTAATTTAGTGATTATTTGTTGGTACATATATGGTTGATTGTCACAGGTGTTTTTGTAATCCTCTGGTGGAATGTTGTTAGTGTTGTGGGATAAAATGATAAACCTTCCCAACATCCTGAAACATAAATAACGTAAATTAATATTAAATGGGCCGAATAAAAAGATCACATTTCAGTATAGTCAAAACACACTGAACAATATATCAGAAATTTAGAATTAAAGGAGAAAGCAAAAAAGGCTCCACGCTCTCATTGGATGAAGTCCCTCTCGTCCTCATATCGTTGTCGGAGGGAAAATGTGGCATCTCCGGTTGAGGGAATCGATGAACTATTGGTTGAGGTGGCTTTGGCTTTAGCATCCGCAGTGAAGGCCTTTAGGTTGCTGATTCCACAAGTTTCCGGCGGAATCAAAGTAAGTTCTAGTCATTCTCATGGGATCAAGGAGGTTTCGACTTCAAAGGTCTCAGGTAGGAACAAAGCATCTTCTGTATGTGCCAAAGGGTTCAAAAAAGCTTCGGATTCGCAGATGGAAAAAGCTTCTGGGAACAAGGTGGCTTCGGCGATTAAGCCGATTCCGGTTGTGAAAGCATTGGATAAAGCTCAAGATTTGTAGGGTCCCTTGGCTGGTCGTGGTAAGCAGGTTTTATCTACTAGTGATAAGATTAAGGTTGATCGTCGTCGACGTTATTCCAGTGAGTCTCTGGTGCAATTCATTGCGAGTGACACTGAGATTTATGTTTGTAACCTACCTTATGCTTCATCGAAGGGCTGGGTTAGTGGTGTGTTCTCCCCTTTTGGAGAGATTAATTCTTTGCCCATTATGAAGAGGCTGAATCATTAAACTCAATTTTTGGAGTTCATTTGATTCTCTTCGCAGACGGTTGCTTCCCAAGCAATATAGACGTTAAACGAATTCAAGATGAACGAATATGTTCTTTTTGTCTCCTTTTAATGGCATCGGGCTCTTGATTCTACTGTTCTGGCGTCGTTGACAATTGAAGTAACAAAACAGAGCATATGCTCTGTTCCTATTGGTTCTTAGAGTTCCGGTTCTGGCCATGTCATTGGGACTTCTGAAGTAGGGACAGGCCCTAGTGCGATCTCGGTTTATTAGTTGGCTGGTTATGTGATCCGGATTGAATGGAACAATTTCCAGGTACATTTGGATTTTGCGTCATCATCGGATTCGGCGACCTTTCTCGACGCGATTCTGAGACGTTGTCACTCGATCTGAGTGTGATTGTTGCTTCCACGAATCATGGCATTGCGAATCCAAATTTGATTTTGAATTCAAATCTGGTGGAGTGTCATTGTAGTTCGGAGGAAGACGATGACTTGTCATAGGTCGTTGTGGAGTAGACTCTTAATGGATCTGGTTCATCGGGCCTTGCCTCCAAGCCTAGGTTTGTCTTGGGCACACTGCTGAGGTGGATATGGCTGAGTATGGACTAGGTGGGCTTGTACAGGTTGGGCTTATTGTTGGATCTATTGGAGGCGTGAATGTTGAAACGATATTTGAGTCCCCGCTTCAGACTAGTGTCGGACCTGAAATTGGGCTTCTGGTGGTAGCTGAAGGTAGTGCCGATGTCCCGGTTTCTGGGGTACCTGAGGGCCTTTGGTTATCGCTTAGGAGAGTTTGGAAGTGACAACCTTGCGGGTTGAGGGGGATTCCAGGGAGGGCTACTTTGCTTCAACATTTGCCCTAGGTGGGTCGTGTTGTTAAGAAACCTTCGTCAGGTACTTACGTTGCTCACAGACTTGCGACACGTTCCTTTAGTCATGAACATGTTATCCAAGCCACTGTTTAGTTGCGGAGATGTGGCGACTAAGGCTCCAATGTGTTTTTTAAAGGGTATGACTTTTAGCTCCATTATGGGAGTTCTTTTTGTAATATTTTGTCCTGGTCTTAGACCCTTCGATGCTTTCCTCTCTATAAGTGTCTCTCTTTTAATAAAAATTGAGCTAATAAAAAAACATTATATCAGACCAACCCCGAAATCCTTTTGACCATGCCCTAGAGAAAAATTCGATGGGTTGCAAAATCTTCGGGCTTCATGCGGGAGGCATCCATCTCATGGAGTAAGCAGAACTCTCGCATAAGGGACTCATGGATCAGTACCTACGCCTCGCGATGCTTCTCGATGCCCTCAAGATCTCAGCCAATGTGGTATCAGAAGGACTATCGACATTTTCCTTTCCCTTCTAATTTCTAGCCTTTACGGCATTCCGACTCTTATGGCGGCGCCCGCGGACTGGTCCTGGACGTGAACCATTGGCATCTTCATCAGCGGTAACTAATATGTCCATTTGAGACATTGGGTTGCAAGGGCCGAGAGTTCTCGGTGTGGGCCAACCTTCAGTCCCAATGAAATCATCGTTTGTTGTCGAGTCTCTCAAAACAATGTTGCCAACAAGGTTTGTTTCATACGAGCTTCCACTAGTGCTTCCAAGCGAAGACGTGGTCGTATCTCTCCTAGTAGTCCTTCTCCGCATCCTTCATGATCTAGTCATCGGATCTACCAAATTGGTAGATGTGCTTGAATTTTGACAAGCAACCTTGGAACATCTTCACTTTTCGGTTAGTTGTGCTCCAATGTTTCTTGCAATTCTTCGCCGACCGCTCCAACGAAGGTGTTTGGATGGTTGCGAGGGCGAGCTCCTGACATATGGGCTTCCAGAATGTACCATCCGTTTGATCAGCCCCATGCTCCGAGTTCTCGGAGTTGTTTATCCATTCAGACACCAATGTCGTCTCCTCGGCCCAACTCCATTACCGGTAGACACGGCCACGATTGGACTGTTCACCTTACGTCTCCATTGGCGAAGGTGTGTGGGACATGGATGTGATACTTGGGTCGTAGACGCTATACTCTAGTTACAGCCATCTCGGTATAGCTCGAGCCCGACCTGCCTTGCCAACTCGTTGGGACAGCGTAGGTTATCCCACTAAGGCATGGTGATGCTGAACCCGAGTTATCGTTGCACCGGTTGAACACAGGGGATGTCGGCAACGTCTCTTGCTCCGGCGCCTACGGGACGTATTCCTCCAGCTGCTGACCCTAGAACCTCTCCTCTGGCTCGTTGGAGTAATGTTGCAAATCGGGGACGTAGTCCCAGTTTTAGCAACATCCGCGTAGGAATTCGTTGGGCAAATCCTCATCCACGTTAGTAGGTGGCGATACGTCACCAGACATATGGAAACCCGTAGGGTACTTGAGGTATTTTGAACCAACCATTTTACAGTTGGAAGAAACACCGTTGAGAGAGGAAATGTTAGAGAAACGCCAGCGAATGAGGAAATTGGGAGAAACGACGGTGAATGAGGAAACAAGGAGAAACACTGGTGAGAGAGAAAGCTCGGAGAAACGTCGGTGAATGAGGAAGAGCATAGAAACGTCATTAATGGAGGAAGCTTGGAGAAACACCGATGACTGAGTTGTAGAGTATTCGTAAAGAAGAAGCATTTTTTTGGATATTTAAAGCCAAAATTAACTTTCGGCTTTAATGAGTTGCCATGCTTTAGGCCACGATTCATTGGGCCTCGATTCAACTATGCCTGAATCCATCAAATGGACAGGCGTAAAGGTTTATAGATTCCTCTACATCGATTACATATTTTCGAATATTTAACCCGACCTGACTCTACAACGAAGATTCAACGCTGAAAACCTACAATCCGTAGGATTCGACGGCGCGACCAGACCATGAATCGAATGCCACTGTGGATGGTCTAAGAGCATCCATAAAGAGAATAGATTGATTGGTCTAATTAAATTTATTTTAGAGGATTCATCGGTGATTTGACCCTAATTTTTTAGTCTAACCTTTTGTTGTTCATGATGGAAATAGAGCGACACGGTATAGTGTGGGTCAAATGTCTTGCCAATTACCAAATATAAATTTGTATTTGATTTGTGTTCGATCTCAAGTTGATTGACGTGAGAATTGTATCTTTTTTTCTCTAGATTTAGAATCGACAGATTAAACTTAAGCTGATTATTTCAATTTTGGGGAACAAAATTATTTGGATAAGAAAAAACTGGCCAGTAAGGCAACCCTAGCCACAAATTTTCCGGAGACGAAGGTGAAACCTTTCATTTTAGTCTATTCCTTCCTCATATTCTTTTTCAGCAACTATAATGCCTCCTAATTTGTGATGTATATGGAGTTTTGTAAATTAACAACATTGGAAATTATGGTTGTCTCTATGCATCATATCAAGTTAGTTTTTCACCATCAAGGCAACCCTAGCTATAATCACAAGACGAATGCGAAACCTTTCACTCTGTTAGATAATCTCACTTGTTTTGTATCTTTTCTGCTCTTTACTTTAGTAAATTATTTATTTCAAATTTGGAAGTCGTGTAGTGTATTTCGTTGTACATCATTAGAAACTGTTCCACTTCCAACTACCTACCAATAACACTTACTCACTACAATGCATCCAGTAGGGATTATCGCACACGAGGATCCACCATTGCTTCAATATGAACTCGTGTTTGTACTTCTCTACATACTCCTTCTCCACATCGGCCATGACTTGGTGGTCGGAAACATTTGGTTGGTAAATGAGTTTAAACTTTGACCAACACGAAAGAAACTTCTTTACCTTTCAGTTGGTGACGGTCTAATGGTACTTGCAGTTTTTGGCACACCGCTTTATCGCTGGGGTTTGAAGGGTCACGTGGGCGAGCTCCACCTGAATGATATCCCCAAAAGGCGTCGCTGGTCTGGTCGGCTCTATGTTCTGATAGTTTGAGTCATGCACAAACCAATGTAACCTCCTCGGGTCGACTCCACTTCTGGTACATATGTATCATCCTTGGCGGGGGTGGATTAAGTCGGACATACAACACAAGCGATGGACTTTGCATTCCCGGTACGGGTAGGCTGTGATAGGCATGCGCTAAGCTTAATAACGGGACCGTGGTAGAGCCCTTGAATCGGGTGTTGGTGGCCGGAGTTGAGCTAGATCCGGGGACTATAATGGAACCCTCGAATCGGGTGTTGTTGGTGTTAGACATTGATTCGGGTGGAGAAACAAAAATACAGTTTCTACAGGGACGAAGAATCCCTAGTGATAATATGCAAGAATGAAGAATCGTCGATGAGTAACATACGCTCAGAAAATATGTAGGGAGAATGTACGCGGCGGAGAAACACTAGTTACACTAACCAGGGTGGACACAATGTTAGTGAAAATCTTTAGGCTCGAAGAAAGGCCGGTGGCAATCGCCGGGACCGAGGAAACACTGATGTGTATTGCAGAAGAATCGGTGGTAGCATAAAAAATAAGAACACGGATTTGGTAATTTAAACACATTCCACTTTTTTTAATCGCCACACGTCAACCCACGGTTCGTTGGCTTTAATTTTGTTGGGCCCGAATCCGTCGAATGGACTCTATGTAGGGTCTGCAAAATCTTTGACGTCGAAACGGCGCTACCATAGATTAGACTATCCCTCGACTGCAAACCAAATATTTGATGCCAAAATGATGCAAAAAGTACTGATTCACAACGCAAACCGACCTGATGTCGACGCCACTATGGATACTCTAATGACTCATCGAGTATAACTCGCACCGGCCATGTGTGTATCTTACACTAATTGGATAACTCACATCCGACCTGATATTTTCATTAAAGATAAAATAAAAAAATCTATTAAAAAGTTAGTTATATTTGTAAATATTCAAGTTTAAATTAAGAGTCGGTTGAAAAAAAATTTGCATACAAGTGTGCATATTTTTCAAATCTATATCTATTTATAAGGAGAATCGACCTGGCACTTTTCTTGATTTTATGGAATGTATTTTTGTGCATCCACGTGTGTGGCAATAATTGGTTTGTGTGGGTTGTGTTCTTTTGTTGTTCATCGTGTCGCATGGTGTGTATTTAACTCTCTCTCATCCCCACTACTTATTTCTCTCTTGGAGTTTACATCATTAGTGATTTATCCTTGTTGAATCGGTATTGAACTGGTACTTGTTATCCATTGTTAATCGGTGTTGGGCTGGTATATATACGGTTTCTATGTGGTTACGATCTGGAGGTAGATGCCTTTGATAAGGAGGTTTCTCTGGAAATCATTTTTCCGATATGATTTTTGGTTGCGATTGGGAGGTGTAGAAATTGTTTTGGTCGGCTATTCAGAATGTTCCAATCGATCATGACAGTCATGGCGTTCTTTGGTTTGCTCCCAGGGTTTTGCTTTCATTTAATTTTCATTATGTGTTGTTGCTTCTTTTCCAAATTATATCGTGTGTTGTGTTCGAAGATGCTTTCTCAGCCTTCAATCGATGTTAAGGCAAATGCAGGGCTTTCTGGGGACCTTTGAGCATTTCCAAGTTTTTCATTGTTTACATCATCGAGATTATTTGATCTTAAATCCACTATACATTGGGGTCTTTTTGCTTGATTATGACATGTATTACCCTTGATTTATTTCTTGTTTCAAATTCGCATGCATATAGACAGATCTAAAAACTAGGGAAATTGAAGGTTTATCAGTTTAACGAAGTTGTGGCTAGATGGGAACATGTACTCATTTCTGGTGCTTTTGTACAATACTATTTCGTGTATTATGTTATTGATGAAAGTTATGCTTATAACTTAGTTAGAAATGGAATTTTTTAATTGCAATTTCATAAACATTGATTATAGCCATATTTGCTCTTCCTAATGTAGTTCTTTCTATTTTTAGGGGTTATACATTATAAGTTTTCTTTCAGTGTTGGTATTTTGATTAGTCATAATGACTAGTCACTATATTTGTACAATTTAGATGTGACTTGGGCCCTCTTGATAAGTGGAGGATTTTAAAAAAAATCATGGTCATGCGTGTGATTTGTCACCTACAATCCGAACTCAACATCAAGAGAACAATGGTCTGAACATAAAAGGGATGATGCTTCTATGCCCTATTTGTTAAGATCACTTATGGTAACAGGATTTGAAAAAGACAAAGTCAATAGTTTGTATCACTTGGGTAGTTATGGGTCTTGCTAGTAATTACCCATAACTTGCGGAGGAAATGTTAATTTCCATCTCACTACCAATGTCATATAAATCGTAAAGGTCACACATAATAGAGTAAAAACCATAACGAAGTGAACGATAGACGCTCGATCAAATAAATCGATAAAATTACGTTTGATATAACATATCTTATTTATTTAATATGTTGCTTATAGAACAAATGCCATTATTTGTATTTAATTGTTGTCATGCATAATATTTAAATGGAACAAATAAAAAGAGCTCAAAATATATAATTTAGAGGGCTTGGTCGAACACTCTTATTGGGCAATAGAGGTATTTGGTCAACCCATTATTATATACATTTGGTCCCAAATACAAATCACCTTTTTTCGTGCAAACTACGAACTCATGAGAGCCACATGATGTGTGTGCGCTTACCTCATCAGATTACACAAGAAGTTGACACGTGTCTTTATTTGCGCATGTTGACCGCTAATGTATACACAAGTGATGGTACTTTCACACACAATTGATGGTACCAACATGCAAAGTACTGGTACATTACATGCTATGGTACAGGTAGGGGTGTCCATGGGCGGATATCCGCCCGCGCGGATGCGGAATTTGATTTTTGTGATCCACGACCTGCCCATGAAAAAATGAACAATTTCAGTAAACCGAACTCAGGACGCGAACATTTAAAACAATAAAACATTTTGAAACATTTTACATAAATCACTTTAAACTTCCAATTTGTTCATCAAAAATAATATTTACAACTCAAAATACGTCCCAACAAGTGGACAAAAGTATGGTATACGTCGCTAGACTCAAAATTAGACACGGACTCCCGCTCCTAGCTCTTCAAGCTTCGGAAGCTCACCTAGTCCAATCTGTGACATGTACCTGTAGGAAAAGCAGCTAGGGGTAAGCGTTCGCTCACCACGGTAACACCAACAACAACCCGACTAACACACACAACGCGTAATGTAGACCCAACACAACGATTGACGACGTCCTCAAATGACACGACAGACAACCACGCAACACCCAAGATCACAAAGGATCGCACACCAAACAAAATCACAAAGGATCACACTCCAGCTGCTCAGCAACCTCCCTCACTCACGCGCTTTGCCGTTCCCCGTCAGGCCAGGCGGTCGACCTATCTCAGTAACCTCTCTCACTCACGCGCTTTGCCGATCCCTATCAGGCCAGGCGGTCGACTTGTCTCAGTAACATCTCTCACTCACGCGCTTTGTCGATCCCTATCAGGCCATGCAGTCGACCTGTCTCAGTAACCTCTCTCACTCATGTAACCACAATCACAGTCACAAGCAAGTTCAACAACCAGCAACAACACAGGTTCAACACTCCACCGGCACTCATGGCCACCCAAGACACACCGACAATAACACACGGGCTCAACAACCCCACGACACTCACGGCCACCCAAGACACACCAACAGTAACTCACGGGCTCAACAACCCCATGGGCACTCACGACCACCCAAGATTCCAACAGTAAAACACGGGCTCTCATGGCCACCCAAGACACAACAGTAAAGTAAAACACGGGCTCTCATGGCCACCCAAGACACAACAGTAAAGTAAAACACGGGCTCTCATGGCCACCCAAGACTCCAACAGTAAAGTAAAACACGGGCTCTCATGGCCACCCAAGACTCTAACATTAAAGTACGGGCTCTCATGGCCACCCAAGACACAACAGTAAACAATCAACCTCCGGGCATGGTCATATGCCTCCAGTAATTCTAACATCGTAAGTTCTCCGCTCCTACGACACTACTAAGTGTCACATGCAATTCTAATGTTCGCTACATTCCCGTATCATGCCTTTCTAATATTCGATAAACCTACTTAACCCACGACACCCCGGTGTCACATGCAATTCTACTGTTAACTTTCCCTAGTCAGGGCCGAGATCCGGCTACTTTTCCCTACCTCGTATGAATTCTCCAAAAGCTAACCAACAAGCTCCGGCGTGATCTCAGTCACTTGCCTAGCTTTCCTTTCCCTCGGTCTACAACACGATCTAAAAGAACACAATTTTAAGGCACTTTTAAACTCACAGGAATAAACTGAAATTCAATAAACTTGACGCCCAAATGTAACCCCGACAATGTCGATCACTCCCAAACTTCCCAATTACTCGACATTGTCGATAATGGACTCGGAAAAGCCTGATTCGCCCGACATGGCGAATCTGCCTGGGTTTTGGAAACGCCCTTCCGGGGCTCCGAAAATTCCCGTTTTCGTTTCTACGGTCTTAGAATAATCAGGCCCGGCCCTAGGTCTATGGTGGCCTTAGGCGAAATTAAAAATTGAGGCCTATTTTTTTTTTCTCGCTAATCGATCCCAAACATATAGTAAAATGGAGACGGTAAATGTATATTTTATTAATAATGTAAAATTTTACACCTAAACGGAGGGGACATCAATTACCTTACTTCGTATAATTTCTAATACAAATTCATATAATCTATCTTTGAAGTCTACTCTAATGTCTAAAATCTAAATACAATACCTTAGTGATGCAAGTCTTCAAGTTTCCAGCCTTCAAGTGTCCAAACCTTCAAGTCTTTGAGTACCTGCTACTGGTCTCAATAAAAATGTTGATATAATACTACTTAAAGTCAACCCTTCTAGCTTTCGCAGATGCAAAATCCTTGATAAATGTATCAAGGTCAATGTCATCTAGAAATGGGGTTTCAATGGATATAGTTGCTAATCCATTTAGCCTTTCATGAGACATTGTTGATCTCAAATAGTTTTTGATCAACTTCAACTTTGAGAAACTTCACTCAGCTGATGCAACAGTGACAGGGACAATTAACAAGATTCTATAAGCTATATAAGCATTTGGAAAACAATTTAAACGTCTAATGTAATTAAAGATATCTATGGGCTTACTAATATGTAAATGCATAGATTCCTTTAACAACCTTAGTTCATCAAACAAGTCATTACCGTCAATATCAGAGCAATCATTATGTGATAAAGCTGCTGCAAGTTTTAGTGAACAATTCTCTAAACTTGTATCATCAAGTGATTTCAACTTTTTAACACTAAATAAAAACCCAAACAGTTCATCATACTTAACAAACTGCTCAAACCTACTTTCAATTGATGAAATACCATGATCCATCAAGTACAAAAAGTAATCTGTCCTAAACAATTCTTGAGGAGATTTCCTAGTTTCATTGCTAGCATTGTCATCAAATCTCCTATTTCTAGAAACAATACGTTTTTCACGAAATGTAGCATCAACATTCATAGATAAAGCAATCTCTTTAGCACTAATCATGGCATTATCAAACCCATCTACTCTATATTTTTTAAAAAAACAAAGAAGACATTTCAATTGATCTATAGCACTATCAATGCACATGTCAGCAGATTGTAAATTCTTACTAACTAAATTCACAGCAAACAACACATCATACCATATAATCAATCCAAGCAAAAACTCAAAGTTTTCCATCTCATATTTTGCTAGGCATTCTGCTTCACTCTTAACTTTAGGATCATTAGCAGAACTAGATAAATTAAGTAATGCTTCCCTTACCTCAACGGTTTGAAACCTTACCGCTTTGACGCTTTTGATACGACTCTCCCAACGTGTTGCACTCAATGGCTTGACAATAAGCTGAGGGACAAATGAGGTAAGTACTGCCCACCTCTTTGTAGATGAGGAAAATAGGTTATAAATACGCTGCAATACACCAAAAAAGGAAGAAGCTTTTTTACAAGAATTAGCCATATCAGAAATAACTAAATTAAGACTATGACAACCACATGGAGTATAGAAAGCCCTAGGATTAACATCTAAGATCCTTGCTTGGACTCCCCGATGCTTACCCCTCATGTTTGACCCATTGTTGTCACGCCCCGATTTCAGTAAAACCGAACTAGGGACGCGAACATTTAAAATAATAAAACCGTTTGAAACCTGTTTTGAATAAACACTTTAAAAGTACCATTTGTTCAACAGAATAATAATTACAGTTTAAAACACGTCCCAACAAGTGGACAAAAGTACAAGGTATCCGTCACTAGACTCAAAAGAAAAAACCCGGACTCCACTCCTAGCTCCACAAGCTTCGAGAGCTCACCTAGTCCGTCCCACGAACAGTACCTGTAGGAAAAGCAGCTAGGGGTGAGCGTTCGCTCACCACCACGGATAACAGACTGACTACGGCATAATTAGCAGACAATGCCAGTAACACCAATAATAAAGTCTACACCGGGGGACACTGTCCCCAACCCAAGGACTCTAACTGATCATACACCCACTGTTACCTTCCTTGACCAACTCAACACCTTGACACGTAAAGTAGACCCGAAACAACGATCACGACCTCTCCCAAGGACTCGAAAGAAACGACGCACACCAAACAAGATCACAAAGGATCGCACACCAAACAAGATCACAAAGGATCGCAAACCAGCTGCTCAGTAACCTCCCTCACGCACGCGCTTTGCCGAACCACTCAGGCCAGGCGGTCGACCTGTCTCACTAACCTCTCTTACTCATGCGCTTTGCCGAACCACTCAGGCCAGGTGGTCGACTTGTCTCACTCACGCGCTTTGCCGAACCACTCAGGCCAGGCGGTCGACCTGTCTCACTAACCTCTCTCACTCAGGTAACCACAATCACAATCACAAGCAAATTCAACAGACAGCAACAACACAGGTTCAACATTCCACAGGCACTCATGGCCACACAAGACACCAACAGTAAACTCGGACTCAACAGCCCCACAGACACTCACGACCTCCCAAGACACACTGACAGTAAAACACGGACTCAAACGCCCCACAGGCACTCACGGCCTCCCAAAACACCAAAGGTAAAGACACGGGTTCAACAACCCCACGACACTCATGGCCACCCAAAACTCAACGATAAAACACGCTCGCAACTTACCGAGACTCTAACTCGTAAGCCAACTAAAACACCAACAGTAAAGTACGGGCTCTCATGGCCACCCAAGACTCAACAATAATAATACGGGCGCTCAAGGCCACACAAGACTCAACAATAATAAACAATCAACCTTCGGCTTAACCCAAGCCGCCAACAGTCCTAAGATCGCTAGTTTCACAAACAACCTCCGGGCATGGTCATATGCCTCCAGTAAATCAATTAACGTTAAGTTCTCTACTCCTACGACACTACTAAGTGTCACATGCTTTTCCAGTAATCGCTACGTTCCCGTATCATGCATTTCTAATATTCGCTAACCTACTCACCCACGACACCCCAGTGTCACATGCATTTCTACTGTTAACTTTCCCTAGTCAGGGCCGAGATCCGGCTACTTTTCCCTACCTCAACCGAAGAACACCCGCTACGCTTCCTAGCTGCTGACGTTCTGGCTCGCTACCTCCGGGCTTCACTTCGATCGAAGCCGGACGCTAAAGATAACACGAAAGCCATAAAATTAGAGGCGGTTCCCAGGTTAATTTAAAGGTCACGAGTATTCCAGTTTAAAACCGACAGTTGTCCTTTAAACTCGAGCGGGATAAAAGCGGGGTCACGGTGAATCAGGTTTGAGTACCCGTGCACCGAAACCGGTGCATGTTTCCGAGGCACGGTTCCCGAGGGACCGATTCAACGTTTCGCTTTCACTCCGTTCTAAATCCGGTTACCAGTTCAAAACCATTTTTAAACCCAAATTGATTTTAAACTCTCTCCATTTTAAAGCCCTTTTCTTTTCCAATTTAAACCCCCTTTCTTTTCTTTTTCTTAAGGTTGACTTTTCATTTTAATACCTCTTTCTTTTCAATTTAAAACCCGTGGTTTTGATCCAACCAAAAATCCGATCCAAAGATTTTCTGTTTCAAAACAGTCCAGATCAATAACGATTTTACGTCCGAAATACAAAGGTCGAACTTTTATTCCAAATCTGATTTTGATTTTAAAACTCAACTTAAACCCTTTTTCCACATTTAATCAGATCTAAATTTGTTTTGAAACATATTAACAACACCTTAAGATACCAGTCTTTGAATCAAATCAGATTTTAACCCTTTTTGAAATTAAATCCTTTTTGTTAACCAAAACTGATTTTCGTTCTTAATTTAGTTATCTTAGCAGTTCAATACTTCAGTTCTAGAAGAAACCGGATCTACAAGGGTTCGGCTTCAACAAAGCCCAGATCAAGAAACTTCCGGGACATAAATAACATAAAAGAAGGAGAAGGTCGGGAAAGAAATCCGGCCGACCACCGGCGGCGCCGTTGCCGGCCGAAGCTCCACGGTCGGAAACTCACCGTAGGAAAAGGGAACACGACGGGGAGGTGGTTGAGCACGGCGGAGACGGCTCTCTGTAGCGGATGTGGACGGCGAGGGTTTCGGCAACTCTCTGGGAAGAAGAACGACGAAGAAGAAGCAAGGTGGTGATGGGAGAGAGCTCGGCGAGGTTTAACCGGTGGTGTGAGGGCGGCGCGTGTGATTCTGGAGCAGAGCAAGGGCGGCGAGGGGTCGGAGATGAGGGAGAAAGGGGCGGCGAGTTTGGGTTCGAGGGGTTCGGCCCCGATCCGAGTGGGGAAAGGAGACGGTGACGGCGTGGGGGTGAGGGAGCTAGAGGTGGTGGCGTGAGGACGAGGGACGGTGGCGGCGTGGCTTGGCTGACGGAGAAGACGGTCGGGAGAGGAGAGAGGATCGGGTTCGAAGGGGAAAGGGAAAACGACGCTAAAGAGGGAGAGTTGGGGTAAAAACCCTAACTTCCGACCTTTATACCAGAGCCACGAAAAGGGCTTGGCTAAACGGGCCTAGCTCAGAGGCTTTGGGCTTCGGTAGTGTGCTGGGCAGCACGACCCAGAACGAAGGAGACCCAACTGAGTCCGGAGCGGGCCTGCTCGGCCGGGTCTGCTGGTTGGATCCGGTCCGACCCAACATAATTTTTTTTTACCACTTGTTTCAAAAACCTACCCTAAGGTTTTCAGATTGCAAATTAATACCCTTTTGAAGGCGAAGCGGGTTTTACAATTTTCATACCCTTGCCCCCTTAAATCATCAATATGCAATCCTAATTGTTCAATTTCATGCATGACAGACTCAAACAGCCCCTTACCCGTTGTGTCATCAAGAGTCATAAAGCCCAAAAAATATTCAACAACTTTAGGCTCAAAAGATGAAACATCCACACACCTTACCACAAGAGACATCTGTTCTTTATGACTAATATCAGGAGTACAATCAAGTATAACAGAATAATATTTAGCATCCAAAATAAAAAATTTCATTTTTTTCTTTATTTCAGACCCCAACAAACTAATCAGCTCATTTTGTATTCTATGGCCAAGGTAGTGACTATGTATCTCATTACTTTTGATCCTACGAATGTGTTCTTGCATAACTGGATCAAATTCAGCAATCATCTCAATCAAACTTAGGAAATTCCCATTGTTTGATTGGTGGATTTTTTCATTTGACCCACGAAAAGCAAGATTATTCTTCCCTATTGTTTTAACTACAACAATTATTCTAAGCAAAACATTCTTCCAATGCACTTTATCCTTATTTATTCTATCCTGAATATACCTATCTATTGTCCTATGTTTTACCAATCTGGTTTCTAACTCAACCCATGCCCCAAGTTAGCAATATGCTTAGTAGTGGTTTCATGCCTTTTAAGGGTACCTACTATGTTTTTCCAATCATTAGTATCTTCTTTTGCCAACTTACCAATACTAGGCAAAACATCAAACAGTTTACAACAAAAACAAAACACTCTATTAAGATCCACAGTATGAACCAACCATTTTATTTCAAATTTTTCCCCATTAGACATTTTTTGAAAATAATATGCATCAGAAAAGTGTCTTTGTTTTAAATCCTTGGGGAAATTTATGTTAGAAATTCTAATAGGACCCTTTTCAACTAACATGTCCCTAAAATTATTGCTAACATCTATCCACTGACTAGGATCATACATATTGGTACTAGGCATTTCATTAACATTAAAATCAGCATGTTTGTTAGTAGCACCCAAATCAACATGTTCGTTAGCAGCACCCAAATCAACATGCTCATCAGTAGCACCCAAATCAACATGTTCATCAGTAGCACCCAAATCAACATGTTCATCAATAGCATCCAAGTTTCAACAGGTTTCATAAACTTAAGTAAAGCCCCCTTTTGTGAACTTATTAAAGCCTCAGCTTTTCTTTTCTTTTTTAATTTAGAATAACCAGATTCATGCTTTCTAGTTGACATTTCAAAATAAAATATGGAACAGTAGAACATAGTATCAAACAATTTCTAAGTGTTTCCAAGATATTCTTGCTTAACACCTGCAAAACAATCAACAAAAGGTAGATAGATATATTAGAAACTGTTGATGCACATATTTAATAAACAAATAGAAATTGTTGATGCACATATTAAGAAACAGTGAACCTAAAAAAGTAACAAATAGAAAATATTGGCACCTATTTTAAATGTCAAACAATAGAAACAGTGAACAAAAAAAAATACAAATCAAGAAATTTATTTAATAAATTACAATTCTACCTAAATGATTATTGCATATTAACAGTGCATATTATGAATGATGCTAACTGCCTCACTAATATATTCAATCATTTAAAACATAATAATAGAAATAAAATATTAACACTTAACAGTAAATATTAATAGTGCATATGCCACTTGAAAAATGCATATTAGCAATGCTAAAATTTAGAACAAAGAAGGATAGAAAAATTCCTCTTTTGCCTAAAATTGGTTTCATAGCAATTTTTTATTCCTAAAAAAATAAGAATACATACCCAGAAACATAAATTGAACATATGCTGTGTATGAAAAAATAATTTTGAGATCTGAACACAAAAAAGTAATAACTTTATATTGCACACAGACAACAAGATTGAACACAAAAAATAATAACCAGATTGAACACAAAATAATAAGAGAATAGAAATCCTAACCTTATATTGCAGGATTTGTAGGCCTTTTGTTTGTTTAAGTGCTCCACCAACAAAAAGGACTGGAATGACAGAGAAGAATAAGAAAATTTTGAGATTTGATTGTAGACAATAAATACACTGAGAATAAAGAGCACGGGAGCAGGAGATTGATGTTGAAGAGTAACGAAGAAGAAGGAAAGGATTAAACAACAGATTGTTGGTGAATTGAAACCCAAACCTAAACTAGTATTTAAAAGCCTTTTGACATGTTGATTTGGAAGAGAAAGAGACCTCCATACTTGCCTAAATTTGAATGAGATGGGGAAGAGCAAACGATTTGAGTTGGGAAGACAAAAAAACTCTTGAAGAATCAAACGTCGTTGCAGCTACCTTGTTCAGAGAGAGACATAAATTAATTTGGAAGAGGAAATTGAAGAACTCGTTCAGAAACAGAAAATTAAACCTAATATCAGTAGAGATAAAACAAAAAATTGGGCTCTAAGGCCCGTTTTTTCCCCATTATTGTGGCCTTCATATTTGGGAGGCCTTAGGCCTGGGCCTAACTCGCCAAGAGGGCGGGCCGGGCCTGAGAATAATTCAAGGGTTCCTAGGCACTCGACGGAATCGAATTCCGACTTCCGAGTCATTTAATTAACGTTTAATGTTTCTAAACTCGTCAATTACAACTTCCACAATTTAATTCCAAATTTCGATCCGGTTGTGGATTAATGACCCGGGGAACGTTCTAAACCACCCGAACACTAAACCCGAGCACCCGAGCACGTGGGCCCCACCCGACCCAACTTGGCCATGGATGGCTAGGGTTCAAGTGGGCCCGGCCCACCATGGTGGTGGCCGGCCCTAGCTCTGGCCAGCCACCCCATGGCCGGCCGGCCACCCCCCTATGGTGGCCGGAGCTCCCCCCGAGCTCCCGGTCACTGGAAAACGTCCCCCTTCTCCCCCAAACGTCTCCAAAACGTCTCCAAAAATCCCCCAACCTCAATACAACCCTAAATTAATAGTTTTAAACCAAAACCTAATTTTAGAACTTGACAAAACGAAGATCGGTTTGGTGATTACCGTAGAGGAAGACGAGGTGAGCTTGAATCTTCGAACTTTGAGACGATCCAAAGGTTGAGCTCGTGAATAGTGACACAAAACCTAACTCCTAGCTCTCTTCTTCTCCTTCTCCTTCTCTTTCTAACTTCTCTCTTCTTTTCTATTTTTTTTCTCTTTTGATTTAATGTTGGCCGAACCCCCCCCCCCCCCCCGCTTATCTCTCTTCATTTCCCCCCCAAAACCTAACACCACCACTTGTTTGACAAGTGGCAAGGTGGGTCCCACACCTTTTTGAGAAAATATCTACTAGATATTTTCTAATCAGATTCGTGAAATTCGGACGTTTCGGGCCCCTAACGGGCACTTTTTTCAAGAAATTACGAAACTTGGCGGGCTACAAGGAAACGGCTCAACTAAGACCGCTGCGACGACGGCTAAGCTTTTTGGATCCAAAACGGTCCTCGAATGGACCAAAACGTCGCTCGGTTGACTTTTCCCAAGCGAAAAGTCAACATTTCCCAAATTGATCAGAAAGTTGCCCTGAGTTCCCCGGAACTCACTTTGGTCGATATTGGGGTCATCTTAAGTCCGGGATGACCCTCGGGGTCAATTTAGGTTCAATTAAGTGTCTGTCTTAAAATTTTTAAATTTTCCTGTTTTTCGCAGGTTTGATTGGCGTTGACCGGGAGTGGTTATTACATGTGGGTGGGTAGATCATCCATAGATTTATGTATCAAAATCCACAATCCACTAATATTGTTGTGGATAAATAAAATTCGATCCATCATCCATCCACTTATATGCAAATGAATAGTGAATGGATAACGGACCGGACGGATAAGCGGGTGGAGCGGATTGCCGAATGTTTTTGCACGCCCTTAGGTACTGGTACCTTACATACATAAGTTTTGATAAAGCTTTTGAACGCGCCGACATGCGCCCCCAATTCTGAGAAGCCCTAGCCCGGAGCGCGCTCAGTTTTATCGTTGCTAGAAAGAGACGGAGAAAGAGGTTTGGGTGTTGGGGGGGACTTCGATTCGTCAAAGGATGAAGTTTGGTCCGGTCGGTGAGACTGTCTGCTGTTCTGGTCGTGGTGGATTGGGAGTTTCAGAGGCTGCATGTTGACCTCATCGAGGAGTTTCCAGCGGTGGTTTTCGGGGTCGTCTATGGGTGGTGCCCATCGGTTGGGACGTGCTGTTGCTTCGGGTAAGTTCGTATCCGGTCGTTTTGTTTAGTGCTTCCCTACCTGTTTCTCTTCCTCGTTCATGAACTACTGTCTAGGGGATTCAGTTGTTTAGCCGGGAAAGGGAAGGTAGTGTTTTGGTCCTACTCGTCCTATTCGGACTTTGTTAGAGCTATAGTTGTAATGGCTTCTTCCTCCTCCATTGGTCCACCACCTGGTTTTGAGAGATCTCTTGGTTTGGAGAGGAATTCACAGTTGCTCATTGATGGGGAAGGGGTTGGTTTTCTCAGTTAAGGACGGAGGGTGATGTCAGAAGGTTGAAATCTTTGGTGTCTGCTCCCTTTCAAAATTTTAGACAAGTTAGAACTCTTTTGGGGGGAACTGGTTCTACTCTTCAAGAAGACAATCTACGGGTCTTTGTTCATAATCTTCCTCCTCATACGTCCACTGATTGGATCAGAAACTTGTTTATGGAATCTGGAGATATTGACATAGTTGAGGCACCTTCTAGGCCTAATGCAAGAGGACTTTGGTTCGGTTTTATTCAGTTCAAAAACTCAGAGGGTGTAAACAAAGCCTTTCAGACTTTTAATGGCTACGTTCTAAAGGGTTTTAAATTGTTTGTGGTGAAGGCTTGGAGCAAAGGTTGGGCTCGGAAAAGGGATCAACTTTTGAATTGGAGAAGAAAGGATTCGATAGTCTTAGAAGCTCCAAAATTGGTTCCCAGAGGGAAAATTGTTCAAGAACATAAGTTATTGCTTGATAGGGGCAAGCTGGCTATTTTACATAATAACATCTCGGTTGAAACCATCATGGATGAAATTTGGGTTGAAGGGGGGTTTGAGATCATCAGTAAATCTTTGGGAAATAGAGTCGTTTTGTTCTACTGTAAGGATCAAAGCTTTGAAGATGAAATTTTAAAGGATAATGGGGTTTGGTTAAAGGCTTGGATGACAGTATTACCTGATAAAGGTGCACTTTGCAAAACTGGAGGAAATTTTTCTTGGGTGGCACTTTATGGAGTTCCTATAATTGGTTGGTGCATAGAAACGTTTGAGGCTGTGGCAGAGAATTTAGGAACAATGGTTTACACACACCCACAATCATCAGCAGGTACCCATCTTGATGCAGCATTTGTTTTAATCCACTCTCAAGAATATCTGAAAGTCTATAAAGAAACGAGTTTATTATTAGAAGAGGAGGAATACAATGTTATGGCTTGTTCAGTTGATCTCTCAGTGGTGCCTATCATTCCTATCATTGAGCATTCCGGCACAATTAATTCCAATTCATCTGAGATAGGTTCTGGTAATAATTCCTTCTCCAAAGAGGTTAATTCCTGTTTTACTGAGGAGACTGCCAAGAGTATCAGTTCTGCAGAAGAAATTTTAATTGCTAAAGATACTGGTGAAAGAGGAGGACAGAACAATGTTGGTCTTTATCAAGAACCTCAAGTTTTAAATAAAAGTCCTAAACTTGAGATGGGGTTCAAGGATAGTGATTTTCCATTGCTTACTAGGGACAATTCTATCGGTACACAGCCGGAGTTTATTCCTACACTTCCTCAGTCATTTAGAAATGTTTTGGTGGATGAAGTATTTGGACAAGAAATCGTTTCAGCTAAAGTGACTACTGTTCCGGCTACTTTGTCTGAGGAAATTGTTATTCCTACTCTCTCTCTAGCTGGTAATTTTGAGTTTGGTATGGAGGTACAGGGACAAAAGGGAACTGGGGGATTTGCAGCCATTAATAGGGATGGTGAGAACAACCCTTTTAGCTGTTATTATGGAACCCAACATTCAAACACCAGTTTCTGAATCTTCAGTTCAAGAGGGAAGAGGTATTTCAAATTCTCTTAATTTGGGGCCTAATCTTACTAAAGGCCCTTATATTAACAAGAAGATAACAACCAGTTACACCCTGTGGCTTACTGTACGCGATCAAAATCCAAGGTTAATTTTGCCCCGACTTCTATATCTTGTCCAACTTCTTCCGTGACTGTGAAGAAGAATAATTGTATCTTTAAATCCGGGGGAGCTGGGACTTGGGAATATTGTAAGGCTTTAGGTCTCGAGGCGTATATTGCAGATGACCTGGTGGCTGAACAATTTGACAATTTGGAGAATGAATTAAATCAAGCTGTGAATCTTGAGACTAACTCAGAGGATGAGTTCTGTTATTTAGAAGATGTTGAAGAGGATAACTTTTGATTTACGGGTCTTGTGGTTTTCTGTAGCTTCACTGTCTTTGTAGTAGGCTTGGACTAACCTGTTTGGTGTTGGGAACTTTATTGGCGGCTGCATAACTGGTTCTCATTGCAGCTGTGATTGTTTGTGGGGGTTTATCTGGAACTTCTGTATTTTTCTTGGCAGATGTTTTTCAATTATGATAATACAAGTGAGGTGTAATGGCCAAATGAGAAGACAGAGGCAGTTTGGATCCACATTGTTACCACTGCTGTCACATTTTGTTGTTCAAGGTTGGACGAACTGAGTGGATTATGCAGCAACAAGTATTAGTGGGTTTGGAGGGTATTAATGGTACTTGAAAAGCTGATGGTTTTGGGGGAACAGAGGTACCTTTGTTGTCTGTTTGGCTAAGGTTGGATTGGGACAGTTCATGCAAAACAACTGGGTGGGGAAGTTTTTTGTATTGTTCAAAATTGTTCTTTGGGAGATTATGAGCTATTTGTTGTGGGATAGCTTTGGGTTTTTTTTTGTGCTCGGTGGGAAGTGGATAAGTGATGTGTGAATGTAGGGTTAATTTGGATTTAATTTTGTAAGCAAGTTTAGTTGGGGACCGGTATTGGTTCTTGTTGGTTGTGTAACACTGAGGGTTGATCCCTTGACCGTGCCTTTCATTTCGAAAGCTAGGGTTTAATAAAACAAAAAATTGCTGATAAAAAAATACAGAAGTGTTGATACCTTACATACACGAGTGTTGGTACCTTTGTGTGTTGCAGGCGTGGTCAACACGTGTCACAACGCGATCAAATGACACGCATCTGGTGCTTCGATGATGTCAATGCGCACACATTTGATGGCTCATTTGCATTCTCATTTCTTATAATAAAAGTGGTTTGTACGTTAACCCATTCATATATATATATATATATATATATATATATATATATATATATATTGATGTGTTTTATTTATCAAAATAGACTTAAGGAAAATCTTAATATTCTTAAAGCTCTAAAATTAAAAGGGATTCTAGTTTGACTAGGTCATAAGGAAACAAGACACCTCATTTCCTTGGGCTTTCTAATTGTACTTTGATTGGTTTAGGGTAAGTCAAGTCTTATATATACAACACCAAGCGGGTGTCGAAAATAACAAGCTTATAGACCTCAGGGGGCACCTGTGTCCCCCGACGTCGCGCGGAGAGGGGAGATCCCGAACCGCTCGGCAAACAACGTACCCCGGCGCGACATGCGCCAAGGAACCGAAACGAAGCGATGCTTGGTGTTGTCAATGAAAACCAAGAGACGATTAAAACCATGAAACAACTAACAAAGAATGGATTCACAAGAGAAAAATTCAACACTAGTTCTTACCAAAACAAGAACACCGGGTAACGAATGATTGGCTTGAGTCTCCAAGACGCCTACGTATCCACATGGGAATCAAAGACACGTAGTTCTTCTCTTTGAGGACTCAAGAACACAAAAATGGAGGTGGGAACTTGCCAAACCCGAAATTGCAAGGGAAATGGGAGAGAAGTTGTGTTTCCTATTCTTGTCTTGTGTTTGTTATGTTGAAAAAAGATGACTTAAACATAACAAAACTCATACTTGTCCAACTAAAGGCATGGGACAAGCTTGGTGACAAGTAAGGTGTAAATAGGACAAAGTATGACAAGACAAGATTGGGTTAGGTGGTGAATCACAAACACCTTAATCCTTGTCTTGCTTACTTAGTACTAATTAATCAAGACTTGATTAATTAGTTCCATGGGCTTTGGTTGCATGGGCCTCTTGGAACATGGCCCGTGGCCATTTCCAACGAGGTCCCGTGATTCGCTCATCGCCTCCAAGCCTTCCATACCGGAAATGTCCAACATTATTCGACGCGATCAATCCCAAGACTCCAAGCCTTGTCTCGATCCGTAAAGTCCTATTCACTTACGAGCACATGACCCAAAACCCAGTTTTAGTCATGTCCCGAGACAACTCCCTTTTGGCCATTCTCCATAAATGTGTCAATGAGTTTCATCCTCCGGTGTGACCCTTAGGTTTATGCATGTCAATAGATCAACGTAAAATCCCATTTTACTTGATCCTATTTAAGTGGCAACTAACGAGACTTTAGTATTGCCTGACACTGCATAACGAATCGACTCTGTCGATTCTAACCTTTCCGTCGTCCCTGTCATTATCCTTTTATCTCCGATATCCTGATTGAGATAAGGCATAGAGCCGTCATCCTTATTATTCTCAATCACTGTTCCTTGATATATGAGATGACTGAAGATATGATACCTAGTATCATGTGCATGGCCATGCTATTCTTTCAGTCACTCTCGATCAAGCGGCCGAGAACCGATATCTTTCTCATACCTTAGTATGAGGGATAAATCCCTTAGCCGTCTTTCGTGTCACTCATGTAGCCCGTCCCCAAGCCAATCCTGGCCGTTATGGAAGCCCTGCTACGAACAACGTTAGGCTCAGGTCAAACTCAGTTGTTGACTACATAGCAATCACAAAGACTCCTTGGTCTAAGGATACATGACAAGCTACGACACTGAATATGTTCATGACTTAATCTATGGCACATATTCAGGGCGGGTCGTCCAATATCTGTCCCACATGATATCTATGATCAGACTCCGGAATCTCATTCCAATGACTAACAGAACGTAAGCCATAACGAGCCATCTTTCATACTAGTCGCTTCTAGTGAAGCTTTGTTGACTAGGGACCCATCGAGTGTGATCTATCTCGATATATGGTTATTTTCGCATTGTGGGCATAGATCAGAGCACACATCGATATATTACTCCAACACATAAGTAATATAAAGTCGCTTTAATTTTATTGCTAACGATGATATATACATTTGCACATTTAAGATTGAACTACGGGCACTAAGACTAACAGAAATAACCCCCCCCCCCCCCCCCCCCCCCCCCCAAAGTTTTTTTTAGCATAATAACGGATTATTTGTTTATGTAGAATCACAATTTGAAAGTAATAGAATTACGGAAAGAAAGAGTAAGACAAAGATCTAGTATGTAGACAACAATCGCCAACTCTATGAAAAAATGCCCGATTATACTAAGATGAATAAAAGGGAAGGCATTACCTTTAAGGGTTGAGTAGACGGTACTACGTCGATCGTAATCACTCATTGTCTCGACCTGTAGATGTCTGGAGCTATGGATCTAGGGCGCTTGGTGGGACAACAAACATCTAGGGAGTAACCTTGGTAGTGGTGGAAGCGGGAGTTCGGTTGACTCCAAACTTGGCAGGGCGAGGTGTGTTTTCCCAAACACAACTCGTTGTTGGGGAGGTCCCTCATACGCTTTGACGAGACCGCTGAGAGGGTCTCGTCTTGATAAGTCTTGGGATCTTCGGGATTGCGCTTCCCTATCTCGACAGGTCGGGTCTTGTATCTCAAAGGGGGATTTTGTAAACTTTTAAGGATGTTGTGACGACCAGCCTTATTTCTGAGTTAGGAAAGAAGTCTTGTGTTGCCTCTGCCTCTTCAAGTATCAGGGTTCGACCCTCTATAGTAGGTCAAATGGGTTGGTCGACCACAATATGGTCCGCCCCCTTGATGGTGGTACCTTAGGCAATAGATCCTGGGTCGGAGGTGGGTCCTAGATGGTCCGGTTGGTCTGATCCAACGGATGGTGACTACAATGACAATGAGGTACATTTGAGGCGTGCGGCCTACATACACGCATATGGAAGGGTTGCCCACGGCCTGATGTCTTTTTCTCTCTCTGGACCCAGGTCTTGCAACATGCGTGTCTGTGTGTCCATATTCCATACACCCCCACTATGGCCCCTCAGAGTAGTCTTTCGGGCCGGTGTGCTAGACATTACCTGAGGCAAATCACCCCCTCCTCCTTGGGGGCTAAGATGTCCCCCAAGGTAGGTTAGGGCTTGTTTTTCCTAGGCCAAGAGTAGGTTGGGGCCATCGGGTTAGGCAGGGGTCCAAAAACGGTGGTCCAGATGGGGATGAGATCTTTTTCGCATGCCCATGTGAGCCAGCCACGTATTCCTTGGTAGTTGTAGGAAGCCTTCCCATCCTGGGTAGTTTGAGTAGCGCGGGGCCGTTCCTGGCATAACAGAGACACACGGGAGAGGTAGTGGATTACCTTCCGTGATCCCCGACACCGAATGTTGGGGAGCTTCAGAGATGCTTAGCTGGCTTCGACCTTGATGTGGATCTGGAAATGGAGGACGAGGGGAGCCTCCGGAGCCATCATAGGTGAGGACCGGGAGCGAGGAAATGTGGGTAGATTTATGAGATGTTGAGTTCTTCAGATGCACTCCGACTTTATAAACTCCCGCGTGGGTGCCAATGGCATGATAAGGAGCGATGAGACAAGACGGGGGCCAGTCTCGAGCCCACCAGTTGTCTCCTCGGGGCTCAATGTAGGTACATGTATCGCAGTATACTTCACGTGAGGTGTTAGAGCCATGATCCAATAATGATCGTCGGGTAGGGGAGGCGTGCAAACGGAGGAGGACGACGATGTTAATATGCTGAAGGGGATTTGGGAGAGAAACGAAAAAACCTATTGGAACATTTTTTTAATCTATTATTATTAAATAACATTTCAGTTTAATCTAATAACCATGAAAAGTTAAGTTATGAATATTAATAAAATTTTAATATAGATAATACATTTTTGATAAAAATGAACTCTTATATAAAATGGAGATATTTTCATCTCACTATCTTAAGTATGTGGTTTTTTTTCTTCATCTTACTACTCTAACTATTTTTGTGGAACCTCACTACCCTAAAATGTCTTTTTTTCACTTTCATACCCTAACTATTTTTTGTGGCACCTCACCACCCTAGAATACATTTTTTGTGGCACCTCACTATCCTAGAATGCATTTTTATGACATTAAAAACTGATTTTTAAAGAAATTTGAAAACCAATGACATGCTTTTGAAAATTTGATTGTTAGTGAAGGGTATCATGGACTTTTTAAGTGTTTTCATTCAAAAATGGATAGTAAATTGACGACGGGTATGAAAGTGAAAACAAATATATATTCTAAGAGCATCCATAACCATCTCGCCGACAGTTGGCGAGATGGCATTGGCGGGGAGGATTAAAAAAATATATTTTTTCCTTCCCAGCCAGCTGCTCACCGCCTGCGCAAGCTATAGTGTAGTTGTTTTTGTCGGCGGGGAGACGCCAGCGGTAAAGAAAAAATAATAATATTTTAATGTATTTTTTTAATGTAAATCATCAAATTATATATTATATGTAAACACAACAAATGCATAAATATAAAAAAAAAGCATAAATAAACAACAAAACAAATCCTTAAATAAAATGATACAAATAAGCATAAACATCACAGATAAGAGTACCAGAAATGAGTTGAAGAAGAAGCTACCGAGAGAAGAAGAAGCTAATGAGAAGAACTGAATGAACTAGAACTGAACATATTAAAACCTAATGAACGTGTATAGAAGCTAGGCGTCTCCAAATTTATTCCAAATGTGTTTGACGAGATTGTCCTTCAACCGGTAATATACGCGTTCATTTTGCATCCTCGCAGTGTTTCCAAGTATGAAATTGGTCGGGACAAAGCCTCCTCGTGCAATATGTTGTTGATTTGGCCCACCTTCATCTGTTTGTTCAAGGTAGCCGTCGTAGGTATGACGTTCAGCCTCAACTATCATATTGTGCAATATAATGCATGCATTCATTACCAAACTGATGTACTGGGGAATCCACAGGCGGCTCGGTTGCTTGATAATGTTAAACTGAGCTTGGAGTACACCGAAAGCTCGTTCCACATCCTTCCTGCACGCTTCTTAGACTTCTGCAAACTTCTTCTACTTCGGGAGTTGAAGTAATGAAATTATTTTCACGAACACTGGACACGAAGGGTATATGCCATCAACAAGATAATACGGGAGTGTGTAGTGGTTACCATTTATCGTATATTCAACCGGTGGTTGCCAACCGTTGATAACGTCGGCGAAAAGTTTGAAATGGTTGAGCACCGTCAAATCGTTGTTCGATCCCACCATTCCAAAGAACGAGTGCCAAATCCATAAGTCACGAGTAGCAACCGACTCTAGGAAAATGGTTGGTCGACAACCGTGGTCCCTCCGGAATGTGATCCTCGTAGTGCCTTTGGACAATTTTTCCACTCCTAGTGCATGCAGTCAAGACTTCCAAGCATGCCCGAGAACCCTCGCGCTTCATTAACCGCCAAAATGTGGTCCATATCAGCCCGTATAGGCTACGCCGGTATGTAGGACCAAATACTTTGTTGATTGCACTGCAAAAGCTTCTCAGACATTCCAAAGACGTTGTTTCCCCTATCTTCAAGTACTCGTCTAACCCATCAGCTGGAATTCCGTAACATAACTGCCTAATAGCGGCAGTACATTTCTGATAAGGAGAAAATGAAACTTGACCCAATGCATCTAACCTTGACTTGAAATAATCATCGTGCTGCTCCAATGCATGTACAATACGGAGGAATACAGCCTTTGGCATTGTGAACCGACGCCGGAAATGGACTTCTGTGTACACAGGGTTCGTGTTGAAGTAGTCCTTCATTAATCGTTCTTTTGCGGCTACCCGGTCACGTGCAATGTATTTTCGCTTCCGTGGTGGAGAATCGACCAAAGCGTCTTCTAACAACCCCCCGTCGGTGGACAGACAGTTTTCGAGTATCTCGTCCAAAATGGAATTCAAATCCACATCGTTGGATAGGTTGGCCATGTTGATGGACGAACAAGAATGCGGGTCGGGACGATGATTTGTGAGAAGAATGAATAGTGAGAGTAAAGAGTTGTGATTTTAGTTGATTTAGGGTAGGTTTTTATAAGGGTTTAGACATAAATGTTGTAGTTATGTTGTGTGTTATTTTAAAATAAAATTTAGTGGATCAAGGTTCTTCTATTGGACATTTAGATTTTTTTGGATAATATAGCCGTTGGCGCCGGCGTGAAGTGCCAGCGAGAAGCTCCTCGCCAGCCATCCTCGCCACCGACGTCCCCGGCAGCTCCTCGCCGGCGTTTTCTCTTCGCCTGCGCCATCTCGCCAACGACTGTGGATGCTCTATGATAGTGAAGTGCCACAAAAAATAATTCGTGTAGTAAGATGAAAAAACCACGTAATTAAAATTAAAATAGTAGATAAAAATAATACAAATGTGTTTATATATTTGTTAATTGTTACGCACCTTGCTGCGTCGCTAAAATCACTCTCCCTCTATATTTACTTCCCGTAGGGTCAGAGACAAGTAGCAATTTTCTCTCCTGGTTTCTCGATTAAACTACAGTCAATCAATCCGCGGATTCGAATGCAGTAGAGCATGATTGAAGAAGAATCTCAAGTAGCTGAAAACCCTCAATCCGTCAAATTCAATGGATACCGAGTCCCAAATCCTCTCTCGCCTAGCAGCAAACCATCTCCACCTCGCCCAATTCGAGCCTCTCCGAGCTGTTCTGCTCTCTCTCCGCACCACCAACCCCGACCTCTCTCTCGCCATCCTCCAAACCATCGTTGCTCACTCCGGCCGCTTCCCAGGCCTTCTCTGGTCGACCTCCTGCCCTTCCCCTTCTCTCCTCACCTACTTGTCCACGCTTGAGCTTCTGCAGTTACCCAACCCCACATCGCCATGGAGCTTCGATTCGGAATCACTTCGCTTGCGCGCCGAGTTCCTCTTGTTGCTTCAAATTTTGACCGATCGGGTTTCCGGGACTATGCCGAAGAATCTGGATTCGGATAGCATTGACAAGGAAAAGGAGGATTTGCTACATGAAAATGGTGAATTGGGTTGCGTGCGGGTCTTAAACAAGGTTTTGGAGTTGGGTGTGAAGCGGTTGAAAGCAGATGGAGTTGTCAAGGCTCAAGGTTGTGGCGCTGATGATGATGATGATGGACTTGAGAGTAGAGTGGCTTCTGGGTCCGTTCCAGTTGAGGAGGGAGAGCTCCTGTGTTTGAGACAAGTAATTTTTGACAGTGCTGATGTCTATGATGCACTTTGTTGGAATATTCATTGGCAAATTCTGG
This sequence comes from Erodium maritimum, assembly GCA_963921825.1. NCBI lineage: Eukaryota > Viridiplantae > Streptophyta > Magnoliopsida > Geraniales > Geraniaceae > Erodium > Erodium maritimum. The sequence continues at coordinate 31,976,245 of OY997596.1, forward strand.
AATGGAGAGATGACGACAGGGGTATGGCAATAACAACGCACAAGGAAGGGGAGACTATGAGGCAATGGGCAGAGGAGGATGATTTCAAGGTTCTTAGTTCAGTACAGAGGAGTGTTCAAATGGCTCATTTGGATGCAATGGAGGAGTGTGTGAGGGAGGGTGATCTGGAACGAGCAGTTTCTCGCATCCCTTTTCTTCAAATGGATTTTGGGGTGGAGGATGCAGTGTACAGGTGTGTCTTTATTGTTTTCTCAACATAGATCTTTTTCTATATATTTATGTTACTTAATCTTTCCAATTGGCCAACCAAAATAGCAGTTATTACCTTTTAATAGGCAAGAAATAGGTAATATTGATAAGGGTTCTCAGTTGAATCTTCAAGTCTTGCTATTGTCAGTGTGCAGAATTCAAATTTTGCTTGTAATGGCTTCTGTAGCCATTAGTTTATGTTAGCTGAAGGCTTATATAATGGTATTGGGTTGGGCTTAATTATCAGTGCAAAGGGTTCTGTCGTGTTAGCAGCTGATGGAAATTCCAGCTTCATGTAGTTCAGGGAGGAATTCCTTATAAGAAAGGCATAATAAATCCTTAAAGGTTATTTCTTGTTTTTTGTTTGTTTGTTTAAGACTTGAATGATGAGGTCATTTTCTCATAACTGGTTGTAGCATTGAATTTGTTTAGAACTGTCAGCCTTCATATGAAATCATTCCTATTGTACTATGTGTAGGCTAGAAATGCCCTTACTATAAGGAACTTTTCTCTTGATAAAAATTAACTTCCCTATCCATTTCTTGTATAAGTGAAGATTATCCTTCAAATATAATTTAATCCTTGTATAAGTGAAGATTATCCTTCAAATACAATTTAATCATCTTTGAGTCACAAAATTGTGTCATTTAACTACTCTGTTTAGATCTTAGGGACTCATATTATTTAATTAATTGTTTTTTTAGAAATTTGTAATCATTTTTACGCAATTGGAATAGAATATGTCATTGTTATTTTTTTGATATAATATTTATCAAAGAAAAAAAAAATCTACATGATACATGATACAGGAGATAGATTAGTCTTATTGGGTCCTTGGCTCCAGGTTAGGTTAGCCTAAATCAGCCGCTTTACCTGTTACTTCATTTTGTTGACTCGGGAAAGTACAGTAAATAGAGAGACTCATATATTTCAAAACAACCTTCCATTCATTAACGATGACAAGAGGTTGATGAGGTTTACTGTCTTCTCTAGATTTCTTCCTTTTTTTGTTGCTAATTTGATTGGCCCCTGTTGAGTTTTATAGCTTTCTTCTGTTTTACCACTTCTTAAGTATGTATAGTTTTCTAAGTATTTATTCTGGAACTGGTAAACTTTTTCTGATCATTTTTTGTGAATGCTTTGGATGCTTCTTATAGCCCGGTTTTGCGTGATCTCCTCAAGAGGGTTTTGTCTAGTAGAAATGGTTTTGGAGATGCCTGGCATGCGATGCGAGGGAAACTTCTTTGGATTTATACAGAAACTCTTACATCAAATTGCAGAAATCTTGTCCAGATGATTGAGGTGCAGATCCTCTACCGAAAATAACTTCTAAACTCAGAATGTTTTCAATTAGATTTTATTATCTTCTTATAAGATTTGCTTCCTTAGGTCCGCATCACAAAAATTACTGTTTTAGTCTCCTGAAATGCAGAAATTGTTTTCCCCAAATTCTAAGAATTTTCTTTTGACCCATTAAATGTATTTTTAATATGTTTTCCTTGGATGTTCCAAGCAGGAGATTTCTTTTAACCTGAAAAAAGTATTTTTTATATGTTTTCCTTGGATGTACCATGGAGCAGGTAACTCGGAAACACTTTTGAAGTCAGTTTGCCTATAGAAAACTTTATTCCTTTCCCACATAGCTTGCTAATAAGTCCGAATGCTGTTTGGATAATCTTATTATTTTGTTGGTTACCGATAATAATATGGTTAGTTATACTGTTTGATGGTATGAAAGTGTAAGAGAAGACCTTAAAGAACTTCAAAATCAGGCTATGCCCTTGGAGCATTTGAACCACTCTGAAAGTCGTAGACTGTGACGTTTCCTTTCAGTCGAAATCCCTGTACAGCTAGTTGACCTTTTCTATTTTATTTGATATTTTTATAGCTCTAAAAAATATTGAAGGCTTTCATTGAAGTACATTTTTTTTAATCTCTATCGTTTATTAATTTTATATTTTCTGCCTTTGAGGCCTATACGGGGTTTGACTGAGTAGTACATGGTAGCCCAGGAACACACTGCATTTTGACACGTGCATTTGTAATCCTGAAGGAGTTCATTGACTGCAGAATATGTGTTCAGGTTATTCAAGATGGTTTGCTCTCTGAAGATATTGAAATGTGCAGACCACTTGATATCAACCGAATTCCAGGACCCCTTGAGCGTTTAAAAAAATATTTGGCAGAATCAAAACCTATTACTGACTCAAAAGATAGAAATATGTTCATGAAGTCAACTGTACATTCTTGCATGAGAGACTTGTACCAGTATGCTCGTGTTTCTGGATTGCATGTACTTGAATGTGTTATGGACAGTGCCCTATCTGCTGTGACGAGGGAGCAGCTTGAGGAAGCTAGTAATGTACGTACCCTATATTAGTTTAGATTATATATGTGAGTATGAAATAGAAAGTTATTGGTTTGCAAACCACTTATTTCTTTCTTCATTCTCTAATTACTCATAAGTTTTAAATACATGATTTTTCTTTTGATGCGGCAGATTCTTGCTTTGTTTCCTCGACTTCTACCATTGGTAGCTTCTATGGGCTGGGATCTATTGTATGGTAAAACACCAATGCGGAGGAAATTGATGAAACTGCTGTGGATAAGTAAGTCACAAGTACTTAGGCTGGAAGAACCTTCACCTTATGGCAGTCAATCAGATGAGGCAATTCTTTGGCACCCTGTTACATTTCATAATTGTAATAAAGCAATGCTTCCTGGTAATATATGGATGTATGATCGAACAATCAATGGAAATATTTGATTGATAACTTTGGTTATGACAGATATCTTGCGTGGAACATCTTTGCAATTCATTATGTTATCAGCTTGACCTTGCCTCATTTGTTGCCTGTGTCAACTCTGGTCAACCATGGAATTCAAATTCCTCATTGCTGCTTTCTGGAAAGGAACACATTGGTGAAAATGAAGCCCAGTTGGATCCTTTTGTTGAAAATTTTGTATTGGAGAGACTTTCTGCTCAAAGTCCTCTTCGGGTAAGTCTGTTGAATGGATTAAAAGAAAGTGTTGGCATGGATACAAGAAAGCATTGTGAGTAAAAGTTTACAGAAGGTGCATGTTGATGTATGGGGTTTATAAAATATATTCATATTTATTATGATCTAATATTTGGAACTCTTTATTGAATATATTCTTTTCAGAAGGAATTTGCCAATAACAATCATGAAAACTTTCATCATACCGAATCAACCTAAAAATATTCACAACAATTTATGGAAAAGATGTTTAAAAGCTAACCTTATTCCAGTTACCTCCAATTAGTTGTCATTATAATTAAAAATGAAGTTTGCGCATAGCTTGTAATAAAGGTTAGGTAGCATAGTATGTTGATTGTTTGACTAGTAACCAGTAGAATTGCAATCTTGACACATTACTTAGGTTATAGTATTAAATAGCAAGAATTTGACGTATTGCATTCCAAAAGAAAAACTTGTGAGCATGGCAATATTGAGCTGTAGTATAATTGCAATCTTGATTACATTGCTGATATGAAGAAAAAAGGTTTGAACAACTAATATAAATGAACAGTATCATATTCTTAGCTTTCTAGACAAGTAGATATTTAACTATATTTTGATTGCTGCATGTGACACTTTATATGGATAACTTTATCTGACTCCCCCTTTTAGTCATTAAGTCACTCTGAAGTTGTTTCATATTTGAGTTACTATTGGGACTGCCAAAGTAATTTAATGATGATATGCTCTTTGAATACAATATTTTTTTCTCAGGCGCCATGATTTTATAATCCATTGCCTTGTCCGTAGGTACTGTTTGATGTAGTTCCAGGCATAAACTTTCAGAATGCTATTGAATTGATCAGCATGCAGCCAATTGCTTCTGCTGTGGCTGACCAGAAGAGGTGTGCATGGAAATTTCCTTTCATGCTATGTAGTTATTGTAATGACTGAATGTTTGTTCAAATAAGAATGGTATGACTATGTGACTGCTTACCTATAATGTTTTCACTAACTTTGATTAGTTGGACTGTAATTAGGAAACCTTAAGGCTTGTAATATCAAATGTCACTATATTGTGAAGTTGTTGGTGTCTTCTGAATGGATATTGCATCTGTTCAACTTATCAATATATTTTTGTATAAGAAAATAATAGAAATTCAAATTATGAAACATTTGTAATTAAAGGCTTATCGCGTATCAGTTATACATGTTTATGCATACCTTTTCTTCTTTTCACCTAACTCTTGTTCTTTTTGGATAGAATGCTAGATATTGAGCTTATGCACATGCGCTATGCTCTGGAATCAAGTGTTCTCGCACTAGGATCTATTGAAAAGAGCATAGCTGATGGAAAAGAAAATCATCACCAAGTGGCATTTTGCCATCTAAAAGACCTTGAGAACCATTTGGAAGCGGTTAACAGTAGTCCACGCAAGGTCATATCTGTTCAGCTTACAGTTCTATAAAGCATTAAATGTATACATGTCGTATCCTCTGTGTTTTTTTTTGACACCTGGTGTTTTTTTTTCACATGCTCTAGTTTGAAAACGTTTTGGCACCTTAAAACCTGGTGGGTTATTTCATATGCATTTGTTTGAAAACTTGAGAAGGTTACCAACCTCAGATGATGTTTTCTCAGATAATTTCAAGTAATTTTCGTCCTATCTTATTGATGCAGATTTTGATGGTAAATATTATAATTTCCCTTTTACATATGCATATGGATGATATCTCTGTCAGCATCAAGCATTGCTCTTCGGCAGGAAACTATTCTGAATCACGCTATGCACGTGTCTGGGAACATATTACTGACCCTGCTGCAAGTGAAGGAGGAAATGAAATGGTTATGTCTTTCACAGGGTTGCTGCTTGATATACTAAACAATAATCTGCCTGCAACTGTAGTTGAACAAGAGCGTTCATCAAATGGTAGTCTAAGTGTAGGTGGGAATCAAGCTCTAGAATGGCGAATCTCAATGGCTAAACAATTCATTGAAGATTGGCAATGGCGATTATCAATTTTGCAACGTCTTCTTCCCTTATCAGAGCGCCAATGGAGATGGAAGGAGGCTTTGACAGTATTACGCGCTGTCCCATCCAAACTACTAAACCTGTGAGTTAGTAACTTTTTCCGGGAATTTCGTGAGATCGATCTTATATATTGTTTATGACATATTTTCAAAGGTTTTATTGCACAATAAGGTGCGACTGTGCAAGTGAAGGATCCCTGCTGGACATAATTACATAGTTACACCTTCCTCTGGTGACAAATGACAATTTAAATTATCATGTTTGGAAGTGCTTATTTTGAAAGCTTAAATGTGTTGGTAAATCATAATTTCCCTCTGGGTCTTAATCCATTTAACACTGAGTTGGTAGGGAGATCAACTTCTTGGAGAATGATTTCAACCAGACTCCAAAAAGTAATTCACATTTTGCTTCACTGCTGGAGGAGTCAATGGTGAAAACAGTTACCTCTTTTAGCCATACTGTGAACTTTTAGTATTTTACACCACAGTGCCAGGCGTCATCACCTCTTCAACCAATTAAATAGAACAATAATATCTTCTCATTTAAGTGTTCTAGGAGACTAACATTTTAACCCTTGTTAGTATAAAATAATAAGCGGGCTTTCATGTATGACCTTTAAGTTTTTAGTTGAATTTGTTTAACAGCATGATATCAATCTTGTTGACTTACCGATCACTGTTTCGAACCAGGTGAGCTACAGCTAGTATTTAGGACCAGGTGAGCAAACATAGCTCTTGTGGTCACGTGTAAAGCCAAGGGGCTTCCAACTTAGGCAGTGTGTTAGAATATAAAATAGGGTTAATTGCCAAAAGTTACCCTTATGTATTGGTCTCGTGCAGAAAACTATCCTATTTATGGTAACTTACTGGACAAAATTTAGGCCAAATTTTCGACCCTTTCGCCTTATTGTTCAATTCTTAAACATGTGACCAATACATAAGGGTAACTTTTGACAATTTATAGTTTGTCTTATTTTGGTCACTTTTAACCTTAGGGTAGTTTTCCGCATGTGACCAATACACAAGGGTAACTTTTGACAATTAATCTTATAAAATAACATGTGGGCCTTCAACTACCTGCATAAGTTTTAAATCACTTGGTTGCATAACAACTCTGATGAGTGCATATCTGAAATAGAATAAAGATGTATCATCTAGTAATCAATGTCTGAAGACTAAGCACCTTATAAACAACTTGCGGCTTTGATTGTCTAGTTGCATGCAAAGGGCAAAGTATGACATTGGAGAAGAGGCAGTTCATCGATTTTCATTATCTGCAGAAGATAAAGCCACCCTTGAATTAGTGGAGTGGGTAGATGGTGCCTTCAGGAGAACATCGGTACGATTCAAAATCCTCTATACTAATCTATGGGTAAATTACAAATGCATACCCTGAAGTTGGCACGTTTAAGCGATGATTACCATGAAGTTCAAAAACTACTGATGCATACCCTGAAGTTACTACTTGTAACTAGAAACCCTTTCCGTCAGTTAAAATGACGAAAATACCCTCAGTGATTTTTTAAAATAATTTTAAAAAAATAAAACTGAAGTGATTTTTTAAATAAAAATGAAGTCATTTAATAAGTAAATATATATATAACAAAAGCGATTTTTAAATAATTTTTTAAAATTAATTATTGAAGTGTAGTTGAGGGTATTTTCGTCATTTTAGCTGACGGAGGGGTTTCTAGTTACAAGTTGTAACTTCAGGGTATGCATCAGTAGTTTTTGAATTTTAGGGTAAGCATCGGTTAAACGTGCCCACTTAAGGGTAGTCATTTGTAGTTTACCCCTGATCTATTTCTGACTGTTACAACATTCTTTCAGACTTTTTTTTTAATTTTAGTTACAACTATACCTTAATGAACTAGAACAATTAATCACATAATACCATTGCACATACATGATGTGTCCGAAACCGTGCATTTATACCTATCTAATTGAAGGTTTAAAAATAAATTAGTCACTATAAATTTGGGGCGACCCAGTGAGTTTTGCTAATCCATATTAGGTATAAAATATCATGTTTTATGACCTACTAGTGTGTGGTGTGCATTTCTTATCTATTACAATTTGTTTCGTTTATTATGCAGGTGGAGGATGTGGTGTCTCGTGCAGCTGATGGGGCTTATCTGCAAGATTTAGACTTTTATTCTTTACGTTCTCAGTTGGGTCCTTTAGCTACTGTAAGTACTCTGAATGCTACCCTTATCCCTTTGGTCCTACACATTTTTTGATCAGGGAAATGAATTACATGAATTGCTGTGGATTTATATTTTGCTTCTGAATTGACTGCTAGATTCTTCTTTGTGTTGATGTTGCTGCAACTTCAGCAAGGACTGCACAAATGTCCCAACAGCTTCTTGATCAGGCAATCCTCATCTCTTTCACATACTTTTTGGATTCCCGTGGTTTTAGATTAAGCCTCCCCCATCCTCATTTTTTAACAACTGAAACTGAAGGTCATCAAAATTTAGCAACCTATAAAATTGTTTGGTTTTGGAACCTTACCTAACCTAGTCAAACCAATCATTTTAGTTCAGTTATTTATCCAGTTAGTAGGTTTGTTTTGCTTTAACTTTTTATGGCTTAGTTAAAAATTTGCTATTAATAAGAACATAATTAATCACTAAAAAGGGTTAGGGTCGTGCCCTTCTTAGAGCTCCCGTTGATCAAGCTCCGGTGTAATCGTTTTCTCGGTCTCTTGGATCCCTTTCCTCTTTGGAGAGAGTATCTTGTTTGATAAAATTTCCGAGCTTATCAAAAAATATAAATTAATCACTAAAAAGTTGACGATGAAATTACTAGAACAAGATGCAGAACCTTACGTAGTATAGTTACCTAAGAGTTATATACAATGTAGAGAGGACGTGCAGGAAATTTCTTTCGATACTTGTGTACATCAATGTTCTTAGATATGCATGCAGGACAACATATGAAGGATATTAAGATGTCTTTTAATTTGGAAGTTTGTTGGTAATGCCTGCTGCTCATTAGCCATATTATATCTCCAGCATGCCCATTCATTTTTTTTTTTACAGTTTTCTATTTTTATTTCATGGCCTTGCTATCCATTACATGCTAAATTATATGAAGTGCATTGTTTTGCATCAAGTATTGACTTGTATCATGTTCAGGCTCAAGTGATGCTCTCTGAGATATACCCAGGGGGCTCTCCCAAGATAGGCTCTACTTACTGGGATCAAATCCATGAAGTTGGAGTTATTTCTATTTCACGGCGTGTCCTTAAGCGTCTACTTGAGTTCTTGGAACAGGTAAAAATGGAAACCTTTTTGTATTAACCTTGAAACAGTTGCCTACTTGGAATATTGCGACTTGATTGGTGATTGTTGAAGTGGCCCACATTGAAATTATGTGGGTTTATCATCTAATTAATTGAGATTATTTTGATGCCTCCACCAATTAGCTTGAGCTTCTGGGTTGGATCGGCCATCAAAATGGTATCTACTTGGACATTGGAAGGATGTGGATTAAATAAACTGTTATTATACTAGTTGAGCCCTCCATCTTATACCTTATGCCTTTAAGTTGGAGTAAATTCAATGTGGTAACAGAGCTGCTCACCAGGCTGGCCTAGTTATCATGGAGAGAACTATCTCATATGTGATATTGTGTTAGAATCCTAGTGGGTTACCTGCTTGGGAGCAGGTGTGGGGTGGAGGTTCAGTTAGGGGTTAACATTTGGTTAAACTAGGTTAGGATTTTAGATTAGATTTCCTATTTTTATTGTCGATAAAAATTGTATCAGAGCTGGTTTTGAGCATGTGATTTTGTATTCGAGTGCTAGACATTTCCTTAATTGGCCAGTGTGTACCACGTGTGATGCCTGCACATGAGGGGAGTGTTCAGCTGAAATATAATATTAAAAAAAGTTCCTGGAGAGGGAGCAACAAACTCTAAGCAACGTGTTATGGCGGATACAAGTTGAGAAGAAAAAAAGAAAGAGCAAAGGAGAGATCATAAGATACACATGAAGAAACCAAGGAAACCAGCCAGACTACAAAGAGCAAAAGATAACAGACATGATAAAATAAAATCTCAAGGGAGATGGCGATCCAATGGAGAATTACAAGCACTCCACAGCGGCCCGAAGGTCCTGCTCATTCTCTGGAGCTCCAAGATATGCTCTTCTTCATTGGGATAATTGTCCAAAACTACCCTAAAGTTTCGTCCACAAACGTTTTGGTGCACAAAGTTTCGTCCACGCTCTGTGGCTACCCTAAAGTTTCGTCCACACACTTATGTCAGAAAAGCGGACGGAATATTCCGTTTCTGTTATGCATGTGACCCATGTGCCTGTTAAGGTAAAGTGAAATTACCATTTTACCCATAACATCTGAACCCTTTGACTTTTACAAAATCAATTTGTAATTTTATAAAATATGTTATAATTCAGATTTGTCTTTTAACCTTTAAATATAGGAATAATAATAAAAATGAATTAATTAAATAATTTATTTTGAAATAAATAATTAATTAAGTAAAAAAACTTAAAAAATTAATAAATTTTTATTATTTTGAAATAATTAATTAAATATTTTTTTTTTGAAAAAATTAATATTGACAAATAATTTTTTTGAATTAATTAAAGCTAATTAAAACATTAATGAGTTATTAAGGATTTAATGAAGGGGTATAATCGTCTTTCAATTCAAACATAGAAGGGTAAAATAGTCATTTCAGATTCTCCTGTTAAGTTTTCCTGACAGAAGTGTGTGGACGAAGCTTTGGGGTAGCCACAGAGCGTGGATGAAACTTTGTGCACCCAAAGGTTTGTGGACGAAACTTTAAGGTAGTTTTGGACAATTATCCCTCAAGAATGTGCGTTTAGTGACCACTTGATAAGCATCTAGAGACTGCTTGTTGAGCAATTGACTGCTTGGGCCTTTTGGGCTGGATTGGATTTAGCAGTAAACATTAGTACTTCATCTGACTAATTCCATACAAGCAGCTGCCTGAGAAATTAGAGAAATTAATTCTCAAAATTTTCCATGGAAGTTGTCTTACAAGTTGCTTTAAACTCTCTTCACAAATGCACTATATTCTATCAACAGCATCCTTTAACTGCTAAGGTTATGGCTCCTTTGGGCATCACTGAGGTTTATCTATTGTACTCATGGATATTTTGTAATTTATGGTACAAATGTAACAGAAGCCAGGGTTTTGCTCCTTTTTCAGATATCTCCTGTTTGTAGAAGGTACTTTAATGTTCCTGATCCCTCATGTCAGTTGCTTCAGCCCGCCCCCACACCCCCCCCCCCCCCCCCCCCCCCAGCTGTTTTATACTGTTTTCTTGTGTTACATAGTTTCTTAAAAGTAGACTTGATTTACTGCTAGGCCTCGTTTTCCATAGGAAGTTCGATTTGTCTAATGTCATTTTTAGATTTCTTTTCCCGGTGTCATAAAACATCTGTGCTGTATACAACCCTCTCCTAATATTTTTCTTTGAGGCAAAGTTATGGTTCCCATTTCCCAACTTTTGTAGATCACTCCTTAGTTGAATGGAGTAAACTTTTTTGGTGAACTACAAGTTTATTTAAGCTATAAAGAACTCCGAAGTTCAGATATCTGTCGCTTATACTTTTCTTCAAAACAAGAATATGAAAGAAGAAATATTGTACTTGCAGGACAATTTTAGTTAGCAGACACACTGTTTATCTGAAACCGCCTTAGTGGCCGAACAGCCCAACCCTTGGAACATACTACAACCTAACAACCTAGGTGCAGATACAATTAGGAACCGGCAAGATTCATTGCACTTACATCATTATCTTATCTCCTCTCTGTAGTAACTTACAGTAAACTGTTCCATTTATGTTATTAGGGTTAATTGTCCAAAACTACATTAAAGTTTTGTCCACAAACGGGTGCATGCATAACGTTTTGCGCACGCTTTGTGGGTGCACTGAAGTTTTGTCCATGACTTTTTTAGTTTGGACGTAATAGGGATGTTCCGAATGATGCTCTGGGCAGTGCTTCCCGGATTCAATAGATTTGTGAGCAATACATAATGCACCCACAAAGCGTGGACAAAACTTCAATGCACCCACAAAAGCGTGGACTAAACTTAAGTGCACCATACAACGTGGACAAAACTTTATGCATGCATCCGTTTGTGGACAAAACTTTAATGTAGTTTTGGACAATTAACCCATGTTATTATTATTGAATCTCCTCTCTGGTTAATTTACAATCAACTGCTACCTAATTAGCCCACTTGGCTGGCCTAGTGGTCAAGTGAGGACTCACCCGTAAGAGACCATTGTTCTATTTCCTTTTCTGTGCATTTCTATTTTCCTACAATTTCTTACATTTAGCTCTTATTATTTTAGTTTACCTTTTCTGGGTGCACGAAGGTACTTCAAATGCTTTAGAAGAAATGCCAACTTACTAACCATACTCATGAAATATTCCTTCAGGATCATCCTCCATCTCTACAGTCTATGTTGTCAGGGGAGTTCATCATTTCATCATCAAGGGAGTCTCATCGACAGGGTCAAAGAGAACGTGCTCTTGCCATGTTACATCAGATGATTGAAGACGCTCACATGGGCAAGAGACAGTTTCTGAGTGGTACCTTTCTCTGATTTCTTCTTCTTTTTTACGAGTGTGGGTGGGAATGATGTCATGCAATTTTATACCACATTTATTTTGTTTGAGGATGCTTCATCTTATGAAATATTAGGTAAACTACACAATCTTGCAAGAGCTGTTGCTGATGAAGAAACAGAACTAAATTTTAGTAGAGAAGGCCAGTACACTGATCGTAAAGTTTTTATACATAGTGACAAAGATGGGGTTCTTGGGCTTGGTCTGAGAGCAAGCATTCATATGCCTTTAAATTCAACCTCTGGAGAAACTAGTTTAAAGTCTGTCAGTTATGATGTAAAAGATACTGGCAAGAGATTTTTTGGTCCGCTAAGTACCAAGTCCACGACGTATCTATCACAGTTCATTCTCCATATCGCTGCAATTGGTGACATTGTTGATGGGACTGATACCACTCATGATTTCAACTTCTTCTCTCTCATATATGAGTGGCCTAAAGATGTAAGTCAGTTTGTTAAACTAGTTATGCATTGAATGCTTAAAGGTTAGCTTTTATTAGTTATAGATCTTCTGGTTCAAAATATGATCTGGTTGGAAAGAGGATAGAAATGTAAGACTTGAAGCCTGGAAAATTTTCTAACTAACTTATATGACTAGGTTAAGGTGTATCAGCATAAGTAACAGCGTTTGCTTTTACTGTGCCAGATCCGTGCTTTTAAAAATGTGGTACAAAATAAAAAAATAAAGGGTTAATTGTCCAAAACTACCCTAAAATTTCGTCAACAAATGAAATGATGCACAAAGTTTCGTCCACATTGTGTGGCTACACTATAGTTTCGTCCACAGACTTCTGTGAGGAAAACTAACGGAATATGCCGTTTCTGTTATGCATATGACACATGTGCCGGATAAGGGTAGAGTGAAATGACCATTTTACCCTTCTTCAACCCTAACCATTCATTTGATCCTTTAAAATTACAAATTTACCCTTATTTAGTTATAAAAGAATAAAGAAATTAATTAAATAAAAAATCAGAAATCAGAAAAATAATAAAAATTCAATTTAAAAACCCACAAGGGTAAAATAGTCATTTTCAGTACTGCTGTTAAATTTTCCTAACAGAAGTTTGTGGACGAAACTATAGTGTAGCCACACAGCTTGGACGAAACTTTATGCATCATTTCATTTGTGGATGAAACTTTAGGGTAGTTTTGGACAATTAACCCCCCCAAAAAAAATGTTTAATTTATGTTTTTGAAATACAACCCTACTAAAATAGATCAGCAAACAATGATTGATGATCTTTGAGCAGCATACCTCGTAGAAAAATTACAGCAAGAATAAAAGATTGACAGAAAATGAGAGCGAAATAGAGTAATAAAGAGATGACTAAATGCAAACCTTGGTGGCTTCAGGTTTGGTGTCTGAAATTTTGGTGGTTTGCAACTAGAATACAAATTGTTTTCTGCATGTAGCTATTTGTTGCATATAGATATTTCACTTTTATTTTGTCCTTTATTTTATAACCATAATAGGAGTGTAGAGATACCATTTAGCCTTTTACCTGGAATACAAAAGCCCAAGATAAACCATTTTTTTTACCTATGACCAACTGTGCGCCTTGTCGTGCCACATGTCTCTACAAGTGGCGCGATAAAGGCGTGCCTTCTGCAAAGTGTCATGCCTTGGGTGGCCTAGAAGTGAGGATCGATGGCGATGTAGGCCTAGACTAGTATAGACATGTTCCCGTCCTCATCTCTCAAAATCCATATTATATCTTTATTTTCGAAAGAAAATACAATACTATGTCTATGCTCATATGGTGGATGTCATCATTATTTTCAGGGCCATTTCATTATTGCCAATCTTTTGTGAGATAGGATTCTCTTTTTTGCAATTTTCTGGGCTATCACTTTAGGTCTACCTAGGGTCATATCCCTAGTAGATATTCAATAGGTTGGATTGTTTTGTTACTTCTTTCTTTGTGTTTTTACTGTAACCTTTTCCTCTTCCATATGATGCATTTTTATTACATTCTTTTCATATCTTTCGGGAAAAGAAGTTCATTAGTCAGACCACTTTATTTGTACCCACAATTGATGCTCATACCTGTTCCCTGGCCATAGTCAAATTAATATCAAATATATATTTGCAATGAAGGTTTTGTACATTCGTTGGACCCGTAGAGATTGCTTTAAGACCGACCCTCTTGCAGTACGAGAGTGCGTTTGATGATGTGTGAGCCCGTTGCTGTTCTGTTTTTGTTTTTAGTTTCGGCTTGGTTTGTGTAGTAGGTTGTTTCGGTCACAGTCTTTTTATTTTCGTTTTATGTGCGCTTTCTGTTTTTCGCTCCTTTTGAGAGGGAGATTGTGTTCGTCTTTGAGGATAGCCTTAATTGGCAGTCTTCACCTTTTATCTCCGTCTTGGAGAAATTAGGTTTAATAAATTTGCGCTTATAAAAAAAATATTTGCAATGAAGGTTTTGTACGTTGTATTAACCAACCTATTTTGGTTAGAATCTTACAGCTGAAAGTCTTGTGAAATCTATTTTCGATTAATATACTGATGGAAGCTGTATGAGAAATTTGAGGATTTGTTTTTCTAATTTACAAAAAAACACTCTAGGCAGAAATAAGTTACTGGTTTTAAGCAGCTTAAGTATCTCCTGTATGAATTAATTGCTTCATGTTAATGCTTAATTGCTGTGCTTGCAGCTTTTAACTCGACTAGTTTTTGATAGAGGCAGCACTGATGCAGCAGAAAAGGTGGCTGAAATCATGTGTGCTGATTTTGTTCATGAAGTTATTTCAGCATGTGTTCCTCCAGTCTATCCTCCACGATCTGGTCATGGATGGGCATGCATTCCAGTCATTCCTACATGTCCAAATATCAGTTATGAAAACAAAGTACTCTCCCCCTCTTCTAAAGGAGCTAAGCCTAATTGTTACAGCCGTACCTCAGCCATTCCGGGAGTCCCTCTATATCCTCTCCAGTTGGACATAGTAAAGCATTTGGTCAAGATATCTCCAGTGAGGGCTATATTAGCATGTGTGTTTGGGAGTAGTATATTATACAGTGGGAGTGACTCTTCCATATCCAGCTCCTTGAATAGTGAACTATTGCAGGCTCCTGATGCTGACCGGCTGTTCTATGAATTTGCTCTTGATCAATCTGAGAGGTACTGTGCATTACCCAAGATTACCTCAGTTGATTCGCATTGCACTGTCTATTTTCACCCTTGATTTTGATGTTTAGATTTCCAACTTTGAATCGATGGATACAAATGCAAACCAACCTTCATCGAGTTTCGGAGTTCGCTGTCACTGCTAAGAAAACAGCTGATGATGGCATAGTTAGGCTTGAAGCTAGGACTGCTATCAAGCGACTTTGTGAACATGACAGTGATGCCGAGTCTGATGCTGATGACATTGCTGGTAGCACAAACATTCTCACTGCTTTGCCAGACTGTCCGGGTGGTCATGATCCAGAGCTTAGCCGTGATTCTCCAAATTCTGAAATTGCTGATATTGATTCTACAGTTTTCCTTTCATTTGATTGGGAGAACGAAGAACCATATGAAAAAGCTGTAGAGAGGTATAATGTTGCATTCCTCGTTCCAGCTTTTTTACTCTTCGTTGTTGGTTATCTCATTTAGTTAGATAGTTTCCACTTGGGCTCATCTGTTAGGAGCCTAAATCCGACCTCAATAGTGTCAGTAGGTGGCTTGTTGTGATTTTAGTAACAATCCAATTATATGGGAAAGTAGCGAAATATTAAACTTAGGATGAGTGGTGCTAGTGGAGAAGGATATGAGCAGATAAATATACCAAATAGATTTGGTTAGATGAATAATGTACATGTGTAATGAAACTTTGACAAACAAATTTGTAACATGAGATTTGCATGAGAAGAGAGGTAAACCGGTCTAACAAGTATCCTAATACGCCTGTTTTATGTTGAGTTCATTCTGTTTGTACAAGGTCGAGGTTTGTTCCACGGTTAGTATTACAGCTCGATCCAACCCAAGCGAACACTGGCCCTCACCCCTGGTGCACGCTGGGGCACCTAGGGGAACATCCTGCACTGACCCAAACCAGCTCCATTACAATGTTAAAACCCGATCCTACCCAAAAGCTTAAGCTGATAAGTGGAGGCCTCAAAATACATATCAAGTGGTCACTAAATCCACATTCTTTCAGTGTGATACTTAAACAGTTTGGTTCATGCTTCAACTGTTACCATGGCAATTGGAATAACAAAATGTTGATTTTCCATTTCTGCTTTTTAACAGGTTGATTGACGAGGAGAAACTGATGGACGCTCTAGCTCTTTCAGACCGCTTTTTACGTAATGGAGCCTCAGATCGTTTGCTTCAGCTACTTATTGAACGTGGGGAAGAAAACAATTCTATCATAGGACAGCCTCAAGGCTATGGAGGCCACAGCATCTGGAGCACTAGTTGGCAGTATTGCCTACGGCTGAAGGATAAACAACTGGCAGCTGAACTTGCTCTCAGGTAAGTCAAAAAGGGTTTTCGTTGTGAAAGGAATTTGAAGTGCGAAAGATGAATGTCTCTATAAAGCGTTTCTGTTAGACTTTTTGTGACCCACGTGTCCTGAAAATTAGAACTCCTTTCCCAGTTAGAGAAATGCTCCTTCTGTTGGTTTAATTAGTTCAGTTGGAAATATTGTCTGCTTCCAGTCTCCTCTTGATTTTTTTTAACATACCTTTGTTATCATATTGAAATTAATTTTGTCTGCCCTTTTTCTTAGTGGGCTCTTGTTATGCGATTTTAGTCAATTTCTACCAGTTAAATTATTTCAGTTATTTCTGTTCTCTTATTTCTGCCAGGTATATGCATAGATGGGAACTTAATGCTGCTCTAGATGTTCTTACCATGTGCAGCTGCCACCTATCTGAAAGCGATCTGGTTAGGGATGAGGTACAGTTTCACTTTTCATCTTCATGTTTAATGCTTAAATTTTCTGTTTACCTTCTTTTGCTTGTAGTTTTATATGACTCATTATCGTCACATAAATTTTGTGGTTATTTTTACTTTTCTTATCCTCTATAATGTAATATAACTCTTTGGAATGTAATAGGTCTTGCAAATGAGACAAGCGCTGCAGCGGTACAGTCACATATTAAGTGCGGATGATAATTACCGTAGCTGGCAAGAGGTTGTTAATTTCTCTTATTTGTTGAAAAAAAATGAATATAGTGTATCAATAAATATCATTTCTCCTCATAAGTTCTTTCTTCAAACTTCAGATTGTCTATACCTCTATTTGCTTTTGTTTTGTTTAACATATTCTTGAATGTACCAGGTTGAATTGGAGTGTAAAGTTGACCCTGAGGGATTGGCACTTAGATTAGCAGGAAAAGGAGCTGTATCTGCTGCTTTAGAAGTGGCGGAAAGTGCTGGATTATCAATAGATCTGCGTCGAGAACTGCAGGGTCGACAACTTGTGAAGCTTCTTACTGCTGACCCTCTAAGTGGGGGAGGTCCTGCTGAAGCTTCACGATTTCTTTCGTCACTACGTGATTCTGATGATGCTTTACCAGTTGCAATGGGTGCAATGCAGCTATTACCCAATCTACGGTCGAAACAACTTCTCGTAATTTGATTCTCTTTTTTACTTGCTTTAAAGTGTATATTGCTTTCTACTTTGAGGTTGTGTTCTCTCAGTATGACTTGCAATTTTTCTTTGAAAAGGTCCACTTCTTCCTGAAGCGTAGAGATGGTAATCTGTCAGATGTTGAGGTTTCGCGGCTTAACTCGTGGGCATTAGGTCTTCGTGTTTTGGCTGCCTTGCCATTGCCATGGCAGCAAAGGTGTTCTTCCCTCCATGAGCACCCTCATTTGATATTAGAGGTCTTACTCATGAGAAAACAACTGCAATCTGCTTCTCTGGTATGAGATCCTTGGTTACAAAGTGCTATGATTCGTGACCTCAAATAAAACTATGATTATACTTTTCATTTAACTACATCTATCAGTTTCTCTGTCATAAAAGCTTGCCCAACATAAGTTGGGCCAAGTGGTAAAGAGCTCACTTCTACATAAATGAGATCTTGAGTTCAAAGTCAAACCTTGGTAGATGCAAATGGATGATAAAAAAACATGTCATAAAAGCTAATTATCGTGGGAAGTTACTATATATATGTATGATTATGCCTTGTTTATTTTGTACTCCGTCCGTGCCAAAATAAGTCTCATTAGTCAAATGCTAAATCTTAAAGATTGAAGTCTTTGTGCTTGACTTTCAACCCCTTTACCCTATCTGCTCCCACTTGCTCACCATTCAAGTTATTATAACTATCTTATTGAGGGGTGTTATTGGAATTTTATGCTTCATAGTTACCTTTGTAGAATGTGGGCGCTTATTTTTGGGACATCCATTTTTGAAGAAAGTAGGACTCTGATTTTGTGATGCAGGGAATATCTATTTTATGTTGCTGATAAACATCTTGGGTCATATATTTGAATTGGCAGATTCTTAAAGAATTTCCTTTACTGAGAGACAACGATGTTATTATTGCATATGCTGCTAAAGCTATCTCAGTAAGTATAAGCCCTCCTTCTAGAGAACCTCGGATATCTGTATCTGGTACAAGAACAAAGCTGAAAACAAGAACAGGTGCTCCTGCAAAGTCATCTTTCACAAGTAGTTTAAGTAACTTGCAAAAGGAAGCTCGGAGAGCATTTTCTTGGACACCACGAAATGCTGGGGAGAAGACCGCTCCTAAAGATGTTTACCGGAAAAGGAAGAGTTCTGGATTGACACCGTCCGAAAGAGTTGCTTGGGAAGCAATGACAGGAATACAAGAAGACCGTGTTTCATCACTATCTGCAGATGGACAAGAACGACTTCCATCTATTTCAATTGCTGAAGAATGGATGCTAACAGGTGATTCAATCAAGGATGGGGTTGTTCGTTCATCTCACCGTTATGAAAGTGCTCCTGACATTATTCTCTTCAAGGTATATTACTGATACATCATACAAGATTACATGTTAATATAAAATCATATTACAACTTTGCTTGGACGTGGTTTGTCCATAAAGCATATTTGGTTGCTAAATATCAGTTAAACAAGTTGCATGTGCTTTTTGTTTAAATTGGATTAGGTTGTTGCCAAAACGTGTGAATGGGTATCGTCAATATTGTAATCAGTTTAGCTATCAATTTTTTTTTGTAAGAATCTGTTATGGTCCTGCATTCTGGATCACGTTATAGAACCGAATACAGGCTCGTTAGAAGGGAACCCGAAGACCTCGTGGTACAAGCTCATTATAGAGAGAACTCGAAGACCTCGTAGAGACCGAAGTATTTTATTCAATTCTCAAGTTTGTTTATTTCATTCTACTCTCTTGGTATATATAGCCAAGAAGGTTACTTAGTGCCCAAGTCCTAATACAACTTTAAGTAATAAACCAGGTTACCCAATTCTCAACTTTCCAAATCCTAATACAATTCATTAACTAAAAGATATTAATTAAAAATGGAAATCAAATCCCACACCACCCCGGCCACAATTGCTGGTGGGCTTATCCCACCTTCTACCGGTCCGTACGGCCCATACCGTCACCCCCCCTTGCACACGACACTTGTGACCCGAACCGTATGCTTCATCCTCACTAGGGGCTTCCTCATCATTGATTTTTGCTGTAGTAAAAGGCTTGATCGTCCCAGCAGTTTCCTTAGCGGTAGGAACTGGGTTCCCAATCTCAGCAGCTGATTGATTTCCAAAAACATGCTTATGGTGGCCAACCTGCACAAGGACAGAGATAAAATCCGTACCCTTGTCCTCCTTTGACTCGCCCAGTGTAGCCCTTGACAGATGCAACAACTTCTGATCATTAGGGTTCACCTAAACGGTCTCCTGAGCCTCGACTGTAACACCGCAAAATTCCATGGATAACGGCACAAAAGAACCTAGGGTTTCTTGCTGTTGTCCATTGCCCGTAAAATTCTCCTCCTGTCGGATCGCCAGTGCCTTGCCGGACAAGGAATCGATCAACGCCCGGACCTGCACTGCCTATTCCTGAACCAGCGCCATTGTCTCCTTTTTCTTCTGCCAATCAGCAACATACATGGCCAGGAAGTCGTTGAACCGCTGCTCCAAAGACTTCAGTGGCTCCATATCGCGTGGCTCTGATACCAATATGTTATGGTCTTGCATTCTTGATCGCGTTATAGAGCCGAATACGGGCTCGTTAGAAGGGAACCCGAAGACCTTGTGGTACGAGCTCATTATAGAGAGAACTCGAAGACCTCGTAGAGACCAAAGTATTTTATTCAATTCTCAAGTGTGTTTATTTCATTCTACTCTCTTGGTATATATAGCCAAGAAGGTTACTTGGAGCCCAAGTCCTAATGCAACTTTAAGTAATAAACTAGGTTACCCAAATCTCAATTTTCCAAATCCTAATACAATTCATTAACTAAAAGATGTTAATTAAAAATGGAAATCAAATCCCACACCACCCCGGCCACAATTAATGGTGGGCTTATCCCCCTTCTACCGGTCCGTACGGCCCATAACAGAATCATGCGAAGCTTGTTTGATTTGTTGCAGCTTTAGTATTTGGAATTCTCACAAACCCGCACAATTAGCTTGTCTCTGTCTATACACCTTCTCTTAACAAAAAATAATATGAAATATCTGTTATACAGTAGACATGTGACTTTTATTGCTGGTAAGTTAAAACTAGATTGCCAGAAAATCTGTAAGGAAGCAATCATTTACTGCATTAAATGGTACTTATTCTCGCTGGTGTTCTCAATTGAGCCGGGTTCGCTTCCCTCAGTGCCAACTTCCTGGCATCTTTGGTGCAGAGCCCCGGTTTCCTCCATGCTCCTTTCTCTTTTCTGGTGTTAGCTTCCTTGTTGGATTTAATTTTCTGTGGCGTTTCCTGTTGCCTTTCATTGTTTCAAGCCCTCGGGCATCTTTTGAGTGGTCTGTTACACCTTGGAACTCTCTCATTGTCTATAAAATTTCATTGCTTGCTGATAAAAAAAGGAAAATCTGTAAGTCTTAACTGGACATGTATTTCTTTGATATCTTTTACGAAAAATGCATAATATAGACTAGTAGTTGAAATAATTTAAATATCATTGTAAAATTCTGAAATATTATTGATGATTCTTAATATTCTTGGTTCTCAATACATTGAGAGCTTCCTTTTATGTAGGGATTAACTCTATACTAAATAGGAAATACTATATTAAACAATATAGGAACCTAACTTAACTAGGAATAGGAAATAGTGAAATACTTGTTACTGGAAATAAACTAAACTCTAACATTTACCAAGCATCCACTAATCTACCACTTCCCTAGAGAAGGCCTCTTATCCATGATTTTTTTCCAATAAATGGCAACAGAAGTGAAGGAGAGGGAACATACTGAACGCTAGAGCATATTTGTCTGGATATTTTATATTGGTATTCATGTACTATGCTATACAAATTTTATATTTTCAATGTTGTCAAAAAGCTTATTTATATTTTGGAAATTGCTGTTTTCATGCATGCAATAATATTGGTAGTATATATGTTTCTGAGCATCTGATGAAAGGTTGATTCTTTTGCTTCCAGGCTCTACTCTCTTTGTGCTCTGATGAGTCTATGTCTGCCAAAACTGCCCTTGACTTGTGTATTAATCAGATGAAGAATGTACTGAGCTCCAAACAGCTGCCTGAGAATGCATCTATGGAAAAAATTGGTCAGGCATATCACGCAACAGAGACATTTGTACAGGTATTTGCTTTGGCATGGGAAAACTAACTTACCTTGTAATCATAGAGGGTGATAGTATCTTTATTGCATATGCAGGGACTACTTTATGCAAAATCCCTACTAAGAAAGCTTACTGGTGGTGGTGACATGTCAACTAATTCTGATAGAAGTAGGGACGCCGATGATGCATCCTCTGATGCTGGTAGCTCAAGTGTGGGTAGCCACTCTACAGATGAACTGTCTGAAGTTCTGTCACAGGCAGACACCTGGCTAGGGCGTGCCGAGCTGCTTCAAAGCCTTCTTGGTTCAGGAATTGCTGCTTCACTTGATGATATCGCTGACAAAGAGTCCTCTGCATGCCTCCGTGATAGATTGATTGTGGATGAACGATACAGCATGGCTGTCTATACATGCAAGAAGTGTAAAGTAAAAATCGCTCCAATAATGGTAGAAGTTGTACAAATCTTTTTGGGTAGTATTTAACTGATCAAATCCTTGCAGATTGATGTTTTTCCAGTGTGGAATGCTTGGGGGCATGCTTTGATTCGAACCGAGCATTATGCACAGGCTCGTGTGAAATTTAAGTACGTGGAGTTTACATTTACCTAACATTTTAAACCATTATTGGTAAAACATGACTCATTTATTGGTGTCAGGCAAGCGTTACAATTGCACATAGGTGATCATGCTCCTGTTGTTCTAGAGATAATTAATACAATTGAAGGAGGTCCACCAGTTGACGTTGCAGTTGTTCGGTCCATGTAAGCTACCTCAAAACTTTCAAATCAATTTCCTAAATAAGATGCAAGTTATTTGTTGTTCAGTTAATGGAATAACATCGACAATTTTCTGCATGATGTTATGAAACTGCGATCCTTCAAATTAAAGATAAAGTAATTGGCATCTTCATTTATGTATTTGAAGTATTCAACATTGAAAATGTGTAGTCTGAGATTGCTTGATATATGAGTCAGATCTTAGGTTAATAGCTTAAGGTTTTAGGCTAAATTAAATTATTTCACATAGTACTAGAGATGGTTTAATCTTCGGCCTTTGTGGCCTTGATTATGTCACACAGGCCAGCAGGGGAGGAAATATTTGTAAGTATCCAACATTGAAAGTGTAGCGTTTGAGAATGCCTGATAGTTGGGCCCTATACGCTTACCTATTAACTTTAGCTGTTGGGTTGGAGTAAAAATTTATAAATAGGGTTGAAGATATAAATAATAGTCCAGCTACACTCTTGTCAAGCCCAACTGCCAACTATATTTTAATCACCAAATATCTTCCAACTATTCAACCTCATCACCAAGTTTCCCATATCAATATGTGTTGGTAACACTTACTGACTAATTTCTACTCCTTTTCGTGTCGTATTTTACCTATGCACTCAATGGTAAAGGCATGTGAAATAGGAGACTAAACAGAAAATAAATAAATAATTTTTGGGGCTATTGATGGTTGAAGGTTCATTGATGACAAAAAAATAGTTGGAGATCAAATTTGGTATGACTGTAGTTGGAGGACGCTAGGTTTTCGTTGCGAATTAAATTCTTAAAGTGCCCATCATTGATCACAGCTACTTCGTTTTTCCTCCCATGATAAAGAAAGTAAAAAGCCCTTTATTGTGTTTGTTGAGTAGATTCTAACTGATGCAATCTTATTCCAGGTATGAACATTTGGCTAAAAGTGCTCCAACTATCTTGGATGATTCGCTTTCTGCTGATTCATATCTGAATGTGTTGTACATGCCGTCTACATTTCCGCGTTCTGAAAGATCAAGGAGATCACAAGAATCTTCAAACAGTAATTCTGCATATAACTCATACTTGGAAGATGGACCACGGAGTAACCTGGACAGCATTCGATATCTTGAATGTGCAAATTATTTACAAGAAGTAAGCTGATGCTCAAGTAAAAGTTGATATACAGTGGATTATTAGCATATGTGTTCTGCAACTTTTCATTCATTTTCTGCATATAATTCACTTGAAATAAACTCTTATATAAGCTCGCATGTATTATAAAACTAAATAGAAATGGTTAGGTAAAGAATCTGCTAATTATTTTCATCTGGTAACTTTTGTCATTCCAACTTATTGAAGTTTTCATTTACATATGGCATTGCTTCTCGAGATGGTCATGCATATGATTCTATTCTTTTCTCCCTCATGTGTACAGTTACCATTTTTTCTTCTAATTTTTGTATCCTAATATAGATTTACTTTTCGGGCTGCAGTATGCACGTCAGCACTTGTTGGGTTTTATGTTTAGGCATGGTCATTTCAGTGACGCTTGCTGCTTGTTCTTTCCACCTAATATTGCCACCCTTCCTTCTCAACCATCATCATTGGGAGTTGTAAATTCATCTTCTTCCCCTCAAAGGCTAGATCCTCTGGCAACTGATTACGGGACCATCGATGATTTATGTGACTTGTGTATTGGTTATGGTGCAATGTCTGTTTTGGAGGAAGTTATTTCTACAAGAATGGTTTCGACAACACCATACGAGGTGGCAGTGAATCAGTACATGGCCACAGCCCTCAACCGTATATGTGTTTATTGTGAAACACATAAGCATTTCAATTATTTGTACAAGTTTCAGGTATACTAGATTCTCTTCTGTTTAAAAACTTTATTTATTTATTTATTTATTTATTTTCATATTAGTTATTAATTGTATAATTACTTGTATTCAAATAATTATATGTTTTCTGATTGGCCTAGTAGTCAAGTGAGCTCTCTCTCACCAAGGGTTGTGATTGAACTGGCAGAGACCTCATGTAATAAGCATGAGGTCGCTGGTGCGGTTATTGCTGATCAAATAAAAAAGTGAATTCTATCACCTCTTGGAGGTCAGGGTTTCGAATCCGATGAGGGGTGGGGGTTAACCTCTGGTTAACTTAGGGTAGGTTAGATTAGAACTTCCCGCTATATTGCTGATAAAAAGGTAGCAACTTTCCAGATGGCATTGTGAGTGCATAGTGGTTTTGAACTGATTCATTCTTTTGGTTTCTTGGGCAACATAGCATTGTACAAGAGAAGAATATAAGGAGACAAGTTTGTAGAAGAAAAGGTGCTGAAATTCATAGTGTCTACCATAGATAGAACACATGTAATAGTGTCCATGGCCGGCCCTTCTACTTGGACAATTAGGCAATTGCCTAAGGCCACAAAGTTTAAAAGGCCCTAAATGTTTGCAAGTTATATTTATAAAATATTTAAAAACTGTAAATATATTTTATAAATTTAAAATACTATTGGTGTCTTAAGTACTATACGTTGGAATGCGAATTGCTTTTCAAAAATTAGTCTTAGAAGCCAGCATTTTCTTTCATTTTCAGTTCTTATGTTTCAACATCCTGTGCAATTTAGTTTGAAGTTTTTGTTTGATCAGGTTCATATTTTGTTTTCTTCAATACAAAATGTTTCAGGTAATCAAGAAGGATCATGTTGCTGCTGGACTATGCTGTATTCAGTTATTTATGAATTCCTCTTCACAAGAAAAAGCGATCAAATATTTGGAACATGCTAAGGTAAGTGTTTATCAGTGCTATCCACTTTACAGAAGTGAAACTTACACATCCGAGTAAATAATTCAATCCCAAATATGTGATTACTTGTCTTGAAGGAAAAGTATGGAGTTAGTGATTATCTGGTAAGTATCTTGAGGTGAAGCCATTGAATCGAATTTCTGGTAGTTTTGAGTGACGGTAAATAGTGTCTAATACATAATTTAGAACGAAACATGTTTTTTTTTCTTCAAAAGGCCGTTTTCTGTCTGTGACCAATTGATAAGGGCTATTTTCAGCAATTCTCCCATTATTTTGTTATTATAATTTTGGGATAATTGTCAAAACATGCACTTATGTTTCGTCCACAAACGAAATAGTGCACAATGTTTTGTCCACGTCGTCTGGCTACCCTCATGAATCGTCCACGCACTTCTGTTAGAAAAGTGTAACAGCAGAGCCTGAATTGACAATTTTTCCCTTTTGGTTTGCGATTCAAAAATAAGAATTTCGTCCAAAAAAAGAGTGGCTGAGGATTGTTAGGGCAATTTCGTCCAAAACAAATTTCAGACACAAGCACATGATAGCACGTGAGGCTACAGATTCGAATATTCTGTTAATTTTACTGATAGAAGTGCGTGGACGATTCATAAGGGTAGCCAGACGACGTGGACGAAACATTGTGCACTATTTCGTTTGTGGACGAAACATAAGTGCATGTTTTGACAATTATCCCTATAATTTTTTTGGGATAATTGTCAAAACATGCACTAAAGTTTCGTCCACAAATGAAATAGTGCACAATGTTTCGTCCACGTTGTGTGGCTACCCTAAAGTTTCGTCCACGAACATTTGTTAGTAAAATTACTTATGAAACCTAAATCAGCAAATTACTTTAGGGTAGCCACACAACGTGGACGAAACGTTGTGCACTATTTCATTTGTGGACGAAACTTTAGGGTAGCCACACAGCGTGGACGAAACGTTGTGCACTATTTCATTTTGTGGACGAAACTTTAGGGTAGCCACACAACGTGGACGAAACATTGTGCACTATTTCATATGTGGACGAAACTTTAGTGCATGTTTTGACAATTATCCCAATTTTTTTTGAATTACCTGTCGCGAAACTATTGTTTTTCAAAAGGTCCAAAGGTAAAATGGTATTTTTTTTTAAAATAACAGAAATCTAACTGTTCAATTATTGTTACTTAAAAAAAAAACGTTCAATTATTAAACAAAAATATAGTTTAAAGTTAACTTTTTTGTCAAGGAGTAGTTTGCTGTTTGCGAACAATTCATTTTGATAGTTTTTTAAGGAGTTTCCCTACTTTTATGTCCGTGTCACACTATTGAAACACTAGGGTTAATATGAAGAAACAAACTTACCCAAACAATATCTGAGCATGATACTCAAATTGAATGGAACACTAGACACTCGATCATGCTTCTTACTCTTCCAAGAACAAGAGCAATGCTATGAACATGCACCGACACGTAATTGATCGAAAAATATCTGAGGATTACGTCTAATCATCATCACTTTAGGCAATTAAGTAGAAAGGATCATCCACAAGGAAGAAAATACTTCGTCGAGAACTGCTCAACAAATGATGAATAATATGATGAACAACAACTAAGGGAAGGTGCTGAGGGGATTGGACAACAAATGAAATATTTAGTTTAGTAGATAATTCAAACAGGAAACCAATCAACTTTAAGTTCTTCTCCCAGTTTCATTAAATGCATATCGTGTCTGCCGTCTTCACGAACTGGTTAGAGAGGTTAACTAAGTCCTCTTTTGATATTCGTTCCGCAATAAATCCTCAATGTTGCTCAATAGAGATTTCCTTGAAGAAAATTATTAGTCTCAAGTTTTAGATGAAATAGTCTCGCATTATTATCTTGATGACATATGTGCCCCAAGCAGTGGTCTAAAAATCTCAGCCAGGCCCCGCCTAGGTGTCATTTCTTTGTTGGCCGACTCAATTAATTTGATTAATCTCCGATTAATCTCCGTTTAGTCCCCGATTAAAAGGCCCTATCCATCCGATTAGCGTCTAGCGATTTTTAGAACATTGGCTCCAAGTAATCCGACATTTCTTTGGTTGCGCAGAAAGAGCGTAGAGTGTTTACTACATGAGCTTCAATAGAATCCATAACGTGAGATATAATCCAATCCCTTGCCTTCTGTTGACAAGGTTCAACACCTTGGGAATAAGTGGAGAAAGGTTATCAATGTTGAACTCAATGTTTTATGGGTTAATTGTCGAAAAGTGCACTAAAGGTTTGTCCAAAAAAAAGAACACACCTAAAGTGTTGTCCACGCTTTTAGGGTGCACTAAAGTTTTGTCCGCCCACTTCAGTCAGATAAAAGTAAAACGTTAATTGTCAAAAACTATCCTGAAGTATTGCCCACCCAACTATAGATGCATTATGATTTGAACTAATTGTTCAAAACTACACTAAAGTTTTGTCTACACTGCGCGGCTACCCTAAAGTTTCGCCCACCGAGTTCTGTCAGAAAAAATGTAACTGGAGAAACTGAAATGACCAATTTACCCTTATGTGTTTCTATTCAAATTTAGACTAATGATACCCCTTACTTCATTAAATCCTTCAGTTATTTTTTTAAGAATCAATTTTTAATTAGAAATCACTTTTTTTTAATTCAGTTTCTATTTAAAAATATTTTTTAATTAAAATTCAGTTTTTATTTTATTAAAATATTTTTAATTAAAATTCCGTTTTTTTTTATAAAAATCAGTGTTATTTAAAAATAAATTTTTAATTAAAAATCAGTGTTATTTTTTTAATAAAATCATTTTTTAATTTTTTAAAAGAACAGTTTTATTTTTTAAATATTTATTCTATAATTTTTTCAAAATAATTTTAAAAAATAAACTGACTTATAATTAAAAATAAAAATTAAATTTTAAATAAAAAATAAATTTTAAGAAATAAACTGATGTCTAATTAATTTTAATTTGTTAATTTTATTATTATTATTAATTTTAATTTTATTTAAATCTTTATTTTTATCAATAAAAAAATAAAAATAATTTTACATTTTATTTGTTTATTTGCTTAATTTTATTTTTTATTAAAAAGGGTAAAAATGGTATTTTCCACTACAAATGTTAAAGATTCAAATGTTCAGGGTAAAATGGTAATTTCACTTTACCCTTAACTAGCACATGGGGTCACATGCATAATAGCAACGGAATATTCCATCCATTTTCTAACAGAAGTCGGTGAGCGAAACTTTAGGGTAGCCACACGGCGTGGACAAAACTATATGCATGCATTCATTTGTAGACAAAATTTGAGTGTAGTTTTGGACAATTAACCGTTATGATTTGCGCACACAACTTTACAATCACGAGAGTGAATTTAAGAATAATCACCTAAACTTTTCAAGCAACTCTGTTGCACAACGACACTGCGAAACATCTTCGAGCAAGCGCACAATAATGCCAACCATGCTGATTTTACGGACACACAAGAATACGTTATTTTTA
The DNA here is from genome assembly GCA_963921825.1 of Erodium maritimum. NCBI lineage: Eukaryota > Viridiplantae > Streptophyta > Magnoliopsida > Geraniales > Geraniaceae > Erodium > Erodium maritimum. Next base: position 32,004,860 of record OY997596.1, read on the forward strand.
GGAAAATCACCAAAACGCTAAATATAAATAGGAAAGCAGGGGAACAGAAAACTGGCTGGATGTGGCCATCAGCCTATAAATAGTAGCATAAACGGATGAATAGTGTCATCACGAACTGTATACTATGAAAAACGATCGATATGAACATTGACCGGTGTGAACAATACGCACTGAACAAAACTTGGGATGAAAAGTTCGTGAACAGTACTCGATAAACTACACCTAGTCTGGTGAAAAAGAAAGGGTTAATTGCTAAAAACTACAAAAAGGTGTGTCCACATCTTAAAAACTACACTAAGTTTAAAAGTAGACAAAAGCATACAGTAAGTATTGTCCACAGTCGGTTATAATAATGAACAAAATACCCTTTTCTGTTAAGTATTGACCATATGTTTTCTCCAATACTACTTTCAATGCTATATGTTTTGACCATGATACTTTTCAATGCTATATGTATTGTCAACATATCCGATAGGGGTTAACAGAACATAATATTCTATTCATTGTTTCAACAAAAGACTATGGACAATACTTATTGTATGTTTTAGTCCATTTTGAAACTCAATGTAGTTTTTAGCATGTGGACAATACTTCTTGTAGTTTTTAGCAATGAACCCAAAATGAAACCCCAAATAAGAACGCCTTGCCCACCCGTTAAATCATATATTAACGAGTGGACAAAGCTACAACTCATTAAAAATCTAACCTAAGATGAACCAATCTCTAATACCACGTTGAATTCAACATTTTATTGATGATTCTTGTTTTTCAATGCAATGAGAACATCCTTTTATACATGGATTAAGGGATAATTCCACTTTCGGATTTCGTTTTTAGTACCCTAAATGTTTTTTGTGCCACTTCAGTACCCTAAATCTTTGATAATTCCACTTTAGTACCCAACGTCTGATTTTCCATCCAATACTGTTAACTTTCCATCCAATGAACATAAAATGTCCAAAATACCCCTCATGTTACATCAAATTTTCAAAATTTTGCCATTGTCCAAAATACCATTTATTAAATCTTTTTTTATTATTTTCAGAAATTATTTATTTAATTCTTTCTTATTTATTTAGTTCATATATATTTCAAATATTCATATAAAATTATATTTTATTTAAATATATATATATATATATCTGATTTTATTTTAGAATATATATATATAAAAAAGATTTTATTTGTTTAAAAAATCAATTTTTGTTTATAAATTAATTTTTTATTTTTAAAAATTCAGTTTTTATTTAAAAAATAGTTTTATTTTTAAAAAATCATTTTCATTTTCTTAAAATAGCATATAAAATTAGGGTTTTAAAGTATTCAAGGGCAGTTTGGGTGTTTTTTAAAAGACATAGTCATGTGCCTAGCACATGGTGATTTTCCATCCAAAAATGGATGGAAAGTTAACGGTGGGTACTAAAATGGAATAAATGAAGATTTAGGGTACTCAGGTGGCACAAAAAACATTTAGGGTACTAAAAACTAAATCCGAAAGTTTTAGGGTACTAAAATGGAATTATCCCGAAATAACTCTATATTAAATTGGAAATACTAATGCTACTCTACATAAAAATACAAAAAACTAACAGGAAACTTCATTCAAACAAATGTGTTCCCAAAGCTCCTTCCATTTCAAAGATATTCTAAACTAAAATTCCCGTGCCGTATAATTCTTTCCTGGAAACTTGATACCCAAGTATTTGTAGACATTTTGTTAAGGTCCTGGATTGGAATCGAGTTATGAGGTCCTTGGATGTGGATAAATTGAGACCTCATTAATAAGAGAACTTCCAGACTTCAACTGGGAGCTCGATTAATGAGAGAACTCTGGATCTCAGATACCTTTCAGGTCCTTTTATATGAATTTGCTAGACCGATTTTATGGATTGGCTGGCATTTATATATATCAACCAACCAACATTATACTTCTAAGCATAGTGCATAATGGAACAACCACGCTGAAAACACAACTAAATGTGATAGTACTACTAGTAATATAGATGATCAATTGGCAATAATAAAGCTCATTATAGTCATGTGTCATTATAATGCTGTTACGATACACTTGCACCTACTATCTAGTGCATTCTTACTAAAACTGTAAATTGTTCAACCCACAATGGAAAGAAAAAAAAGAGGACCAAAAATATGTTCAACCAAAATAGTATTCCCCACTGTGATGAACTTCATTATTCAAACAAGTCCTCTGACAGATCGACACCCAGTCCTAAGACATAGTTCTCAAGTTGTTCAGTCATGAAGCATACTTTTTCTTTGATCTGCTTGTGCTCTGTATCATACTCTCTTTTCGTAGTACTTACCTTTTGGTTTATTTTTCTACTTTTTGGATCCAGATGCATTTTGATGAAGGGTTGTCTGTACGTTCCAAAGGTGGAGACACTACTAAGCTCATCACAAAGGGCATTAGGGGAAAAAGTGCTTCTGAGAAACTATCTGAAGAAGGACTTGTCAAGTTTTCCGCTAGGGTTAAAATGCAGGTAATAAGCTCTATCATGTATAGAAACATAATATAACTGATCGTTTGGATTTTTCTTTTCTTTTTTGCAAAAAATGAATAATGGTTGAGTTTTCGCTCATACGTATGTGTCTAGCTTGCTTAATGGTTCTAACTTGGCGGGTGGGTGCTATTTTTATTTCCATTTCCATTCCCTTCATCTCAAAAGAAATATAAGTGTGAACTTTCCAAGTTAGTTAATTAAGCATGGGAGTACATAAGAGTAGAGAGTAGAGAGTCGAGCTCTAAAATTTGGATGTATAATTAGTCAAATAGGATACTGACTCTGGGATGAGGATTACTTAATTCACTTCTTTTATGGAAATTGGACACTTTGATACAACGAACTCTTGTTATATGGACACTTATTTTGAAACAAACAGTATCTTTAGGTTTGATGTGAAGATTTTCCATGGTCACTTCTTTAGTGTTTCTTCAGTATAAAATTCCTGTTCAGGAACAATTTGATAGTTCATTAAACTAAGCTTTGCAGTTTCTAGGAAGTAAGAAAGTGCGGGCATTTGTGTCTACTTATAGCACAAGTGTGGTTTATTCCATGCTTCTCTCTTGCCTTATGGCCATGTGTTCTAGTCATGAAATTGGGTTTGGCCAATTAGTCTTTGGGAAAAAAAGTTGAAGTTGGAGATCAGGAAATGGAAAATTGGGGTTCATTTTCATTGAAGGACATAGCGAGACCAGTTGAAAGTACTCTAGGCCACTGTCTTATAACAATTAACCCTTCAACTTATGAATTAAAAGATGTATTTTTTGTAGATGTTATATAATTCTTGTATTGTTGAGTCACCAAGCTTCCTCTAACTTGTGTCTGTCATATTGTTCAGCACCTAGCTTCCTATTTAAGTATAAAAGATGTTCATAGTATTGCCAAAATAAGTACCCGATTTTCAATTTAGTTAGTTAATTACTGATATTGGCCCCATAAGCTAGTTATGACAACTTTCTTCAAGATGCAGGTGGTGATTTTAGTACTACTTATTTTAGTGAACATGCATCTAAAATACGGATTTCGGAAAATAATTTAATATTGAGGCGACATTCATCAAGTTTCAGTCTTCTTGGTGACATAGACACTAATATATATATTTTATTTGGAGGAACTTAAGCGCATATCATGAACTTTATATTATTATTTTTCTCAATTTATTGAAAAAGCTCAACTTCCTGCTATTACTTGTACTTATTATAGGTGGACGTTGTAAAATCATTAAATGATTCGGATGGACCACAGTGGAAACATTCACTTTTTGGAAACCCAAATGATCCTGAAACATTCAGGTTTGCTTCATCTTGATAAGGATTTGATTGAATCACCACATCTTATCACCGTCCATATGATTCATGATTGAGATACTGATAAGTACTAGAGGTTTTATTAAATATGGCTCTCTGACTTTTACATACCCGTGACAACATATGTTAGAAGAAATACTGTGGTGACTCATTTTGATTTTATGAGGCATCATTTCCAAATTTATCGTAAAGCTCCATTACAGTCCTTTCAATGTGTTAACGTTTTATTACGGAAAAATACTCAATGCTTGCTTATAATGGTGAGACATCTTCTGTATAACTCTATCTTCCCATTCATAGTTGTAAGTTTTGGAGCTTTGCTTTCTCTCAACAATGTACTTCTACTTGCATCCATATATTATTTTAGCTTTATATTCTTCACATGAATAAGGGTTCTATAGTGTGATATAACAAAAGGAGTGATTTCCCCTTTTTTTTGTTTCTTTGCAGGAGAAGGTGTGTTGTGGCGGAGACTCTGGTTGAGAAAAACTTTGATTTGGCTTTCCAAGTGATCTACGAATTTAATTTGCCAGGTAAACAGTAGACTTTTATTGTTTTAAACATTACAAATTCTGGTCCTATTGCATTTTAATTGTGGCACTTATACACTGTCTTATTAACCTGTATCTTACAGCTGTTGATATATACGCTGGTGTTGCTTCATCACTTGCTGAGAGAAAGAAAGGCAGTCAATTGACAGAGTTCTTCAGAAACATTAAGGGCACAATTGATGATGATGATTGGGACCAGGTAATAGCATTCAGTAAATTCATAGATTGTAATTACCTACAATGTAGGAGTAAAATAGAATTGCTCTTTGTAAAGATGTAGCATGTTATGAAAGGCTCTCAATTAGTGAAATTGCAAAGGTTTAAAGATGGTTAAACATTTGATCTTTAGAAGTTGGGGATGACATATCAACCTTTAGTTAGGTGCCTGACTGATGGATCTCGTTATAGGACCTAGGTAGGAATTCAGATTGATTCCAAAGCTTCGCGTGGGTGAATCCTTGTTGTTTATAGGCTCGTCATAGAGGGAACCCGAGGACCTCGTAGAGAGAGACCAAAATATTCTTATAATTCTTAGTCTACTTCATTCATGTAGCTCTCGGATATAAATAACCCAAGAGGTTTCCTAAACCCAATAGAACATTAATTGCAAACTAATGTCACAGTTTCCAAATCCTATTACACTTGCAAAATAAGAAAACAATTAAAAAGGAAACAACAATTAAAAAGGAAACAGCTCAACTAAGACATTAATTAAACCAAACCCTAGCCGACTATTACTAACCGACCATACCATTGTGGTGGGCTTATCCCACCTTGTACCGGTCCGTACAGCCCATAACATCACTCCCCTCTTGCACACGGTGCTTGTCCTCAAGCACATAACGTGGATCCATCATATTGGCGGCCCTGTCCTCGTCCGTGTCCTCGATCAACTCCAACCAGAAGAGATTTTTACATTTATGACCAAAGCTGTAGGCTTCATCGCAATTGAAACAGAGTCCTTTAGTGAAACGATCCTTCTTTTCGTCCTCGGAAATACGTTTAGCATACGGCCTCGGAGGAACTGAATTCTGCACCTGCTGCCGACTGCTGTAGTCAGATCCGGTGGCTAATGGATTTCTACGTCAATCACCAAATTGTCGAGCAAGCCACTAAGGTACAAAGCAATTTCCTAGTCGACCGTCAGATCTGGTACCTGCGCAGCCAAGCGCTCGAATTGAGCCGAGTAATCTGCCACTGAATCCTCCTGCCATAGTTTTGCAAGTTTTCCTAGCCGGGTACCTGCTAATATGGAGCCAAAGCGAGAGTTGGAATATAATTTCAAAGATGACCAATTCAGGTTAGGAGAAGCTTTTTGGATCTTCATAAACCACAGCTGGGCATCGTCCTCCAGATGGAACGATACCAACAAAACTTTCTACTCAGCCGAAGTCCGTTGATGGAGAAAGTACCCCTCACAACGGTTCAGCCACGCTGCCGGGTCTGTACGCCAATCGAACCGAGGGAACTCCAGGCGTGCAAAACGGGGCACCATGGCACCACCGTCGCCGGCCGAGCCTGTGCCAGACGACACCGGGATCGCCTGCGAGCTTTCCTCCTGCGCAGGCGGCAGGTTGGATAGAGCTTGTACCTGCAGCGCCAAATTTTTGAACTCCTGTGTCGCAGTTGCACAACCTCCTGCCGATCAACTTCATATTTGGCCATGAACAATTCAAACTTCAGCTGAAAAGACATATCCGGGTCCATAACGATTGGGTATGATACCAATATGTTAGGTGCCTGACTGATGGATCTCGTTATGGGACCTAGGTAGGAATTCGGATTGATTCCAAGGCCTCGCGTAAGCGAATCCTTGTTCTTCTTCTTCTTCTTCTTCTCAATCGTAACAGTTACAGACTCGTTATAGAGGTAACCCGAGGACCTCGTAGAGAGAGACCAAAATATTCTTATAATTCTTAGTCTACTTCATGTAGCTCTCGGGTATAAATAAACCAAGAGGTTTCCTAAACCCAATAGAACTTTAATTGGAAACTAATGCCATGGTTTCCAAATCCTATTACACTTGTAAAATAAGAAAACAATTAAAAAATAAACAACTCAACTAAGACAATAATTAAACCAAATCCTAGCCGTCGGCCATACCATTATCCCACTTGTACCGGTCCGTAACACCTTTTTGGGTAATTGAGGTCAAATTGTGATATAGTTTAGAGAGCAGGTGGATAGCAACTTAAATGACATAGAATTCTTCTTTGTAAAGAAGTCTACAGTATGTTATGACATGCTCTAAATAAGAGAAATGGAAAAGGTTTAACAATGGGGTAAACTTTTGACCTTTAGAAGGTGGGGATGTCAGAGAAATGGAAAAGGTTTAACAATGGGTAAACTTTTGACCTTTAGAAGGTGGGGATGTCATATCAACCTTTTTGGGTAATTGAGATCGGATTAGGATATAATTTGAAGAGTAACTGGTGGATAGCAACTTAAATCACATAGAAATTTGAGCTACTATTATACCTAACAACCCCAATCCTTATATGATATAAAAATTTGAAGGGGAATTGCTGAAATGTGCTCTCATTAATTGGACACAGAAGAAAAATTGCCTGATTAAAAAAATGACCCATGAGCTACCTTATGGATGGTGCACGATCGAAAACATTTACATTTTGCTAAAATAGATAGAAAACGATTAAATGTTCTGTCAAAAGATACGGAATATTCTATTTATTTTAACACGTGCTAGGCGCATGAAGTTTTTTTTCTTTCTCAAACACCCAAAACTACCACTAATACCTAAACTTCCCTAACCATAACACCCCTCTACCTTTTTGCTACCTCCGACCATTGCCCTCTATTATACTCCAACAAATCAAAGACCAAATACACAAGCTAGAACTAGAGACATCAAAATCAAGATCTATGTTCGTCGGAAAATCAACCTATGGACAGACTACCATTTACAAACCCATGAAGGAACCCAAGTCACTCGCTAGAACTAGGATATGGTCGTTGGGCAATCCATTTGTGCATAGCGGCGACAGAAAATTAAACCTAGAAGTTCGATTTTAAAGGTGTGCACAAATCAACGTTGGAGGATTTTAAGTGTGCAATGCAAATCGACTCCTGAAAATTGGGACCTTGTGACATGTCGGAAATGCCACGAACATTTGTGCACATATCTACCAATACGAGTTTGACCTCCTCATCCAGTTGTTATATCTCATGGGCACACTCAAACTTGACATCTCGCTACAAGATTCTTTGCAATGGATACCAGGTCCTAATGAGTTCTTAATGAAAAAGGCTTACAATCTGTTATTCGATCTAGGAGAGGACGTGAAGCTTGAGTATCAATCATATGTTCATCTGACACTCTCTGTAAACTAAGCGCATTAGCCCACATGGCATGCATGAGGCATTTCCTTTGAATTCGGGTGTGATTTTCAAATGGTAAGGGATATCAACTTCTCACCCCCGATCACCTAAATCCATAGTTGAAAATTGGTTGTCCCCAAGTTCTCATCGTTGTGCCCGGAAAGACTGGAGCAGACTTGCCTTAATATTTTTTGGACTTTCTGGACCTCCATAAACGAATCAACCCTCTCAAATCTTATAGAAGGCTTGGAGACCACGCTGAGCAAAATCCCCAGCCGCTTGAATTCCCAAAATCGATCCCCAATCCAATGCCAGCTTCTACACTTGTGCTACTATCCAACCGGTTTCTTCTGATCTTTCTTGGATTGTTGATTCGAAACTCTATCCTTTGTAATTTTGTCACTCTTTATAATGTTGGATTTCGATCTCCCTACTTGCGCACCCTAGTTCTTACCATATAAAAGCCCCCATTTTAGCAGATAAAGATTTACAATGGGAGAGATTTTGATAGTGGAGATGTTGGACGCATTCTTAACAAAATATGAGGGTTGTGTGTAAAATAAAAGATGCGAGTTGATGATAAGGACACGGATTTAGAATGTGCAAGGGGAAGACTTGAAGAAAGTAACCTCGTTAGAAACATACTATTACTTATTGTTTTTCAATATTCTATAACTCGGGGAGATCTTAGTAAGAACTCGATGGAATTCATCCCAAAACTTGGTCAAACTTGAAGCTTGGTCAGGTTTCGATCGAAAATTAGTTCAAACTTGGTGTCTTGATGAGTTATAGTTCCTGGAAATTGCGGTTGTGAAAAAGGCTTGTTGTGCAAATGATATCGTACTTAGGGTCACCATGTGATTCTTCGAGTAGTGGATTCGCGGGGTGTAGACCCACTCTGTAGTGGATGAAGTTGTGGGTGTGATAGCTAAGCAGAGGAAGAAAACGAAAAGAATGAGGTGTCTCGGTTGAGTGAGAATGAGAAAAGGTGCAAATGAGTTAGGGTAGCTAAGAAGGTGTGAAAGGCACAAGATATAACTGATGGAGGGAGATTTTGAACCAATATTATATAATTTTCCTCATAATTATGTAAAAAATAATACTACACATCATCCCCTTCCCTCTACTGTTATGCCATCATCTGTTACGGTTTTGTGGTATTGGTGAGGCGTTGGAATTTTATTCTAGGATTAATTGCCAAAAAGTGTACTGAAGTTTTGTCTACAAACGAAAACATGCATAAACTTTTGTTCATGCTTTATGGGTGCATTGAAGTTTGGTCTACCGACTTTTTAGAAAAACATAATAGATTAATTGTCGAAAACTACCCTAAAGTATTGCCCACACAACTATAGAATGCATTATCAATGGCCCACACAACTTCAGAATGCATTACGTATTGCCCACAAATCTATTGAATCCGCTAAAAACTGCCAAGACCATTCATTCTGAACCTCCCTGTTACGTTTTTCTAATAAAATCGACGGACAAACTTTAGTGCACCCACAAAGCAAGGACACAAGTTTATGCATGTTTTCGTTTGTGGAAAAAATTTCAGTGCATTTTTAGACAATTAACCCTTTATTCTACTAGTTTAGAAATGTGGCTTGCTGAAATCAAATTTTCGTTAGTTTTTACTGACGGAGAACCATGCCCAGTTTGTAGTGCAATACATAACACAATTTTTTTTCAAAGGTTTGTTTTTGGTATGTGACCAACTCATGAGAGCATTTTTTAGCAAATGCATTTATACATTTAGCAAGGGTTCGGCTTGAAACCCCATCTATTACCATCAAGATCCAACGCACAATAGCACGTGTGCTATTGTGAACGCAAACTAGAGGACATGCAGGGACTGAACAATAAATTTTTCATTTAAAAATACGTTGACTCGGGTCGGATGTCTCGTGCCGGATTTGTCGAATTGGGGTTGTATTTTGTCGGACATCAACAAAGTACTTAAGTATCATTGAACTAAAGCTTCATAATTTGGTAAAGTCGACTTGGGTAGGATTATGTCATACACAAGTTAGATTATATTGGGCTCGGGTCGGGTTACGTTGGACTCAGGAGCTAAGGTCGGATAGTCTGCACAATTACAAAATGCCCTAGTCCGAGATAATACTGATAGTGATTTTGGGACCAACTGAAAAGTGGTTTTTCTGAACATAGATAAATATGGCATTGTACAAAACGATAAAAGACACTCATGACAGATGGTTCATTTATTTCCTCCTAATCTCTTTGCCTGACACCTAATTGGATTCAGGAAATGTGAATGTAGAACCATAATAGTGTCTCTTAGGTGTGATAGTGTAAATGATAAAGTAAACTTTCAACTATAGACTCGTGTTTTTAGTTAAGTTGGTTTCACAGTATTGCTATGGTGTAATATTGGCGGGGGGATTCAAATTATTCACTTAAGCTCATAGCTATAGTTGAGTCTCAGCGTGTTTGTAATATTTCCTAGGAAAAACTTTAGGTACTAACTATTCGCAACTTGTACATCTCAAGAACTTGTTGTTGACTTATTAGTCGATCAGATCAGGTCTGTAGACTTAAAGAAATCATAGAAATTAGCATTTTCCGTTAGAAATGACAGAAAACGTTAGAAAAACTCCAAGAACTAACTATCATATGACTATTGAACTCAAAAACTAACGGTAGACTTGTTACTTTTTGGAGTTTTTCCTAACGTTTTCTGTCATTTCTAACGGGAAGTGTTAGTTTATGGAATTACCTTAAGTCTACAGGCCTGATCTGATCGACTAATAAATCAACAATCAATTCTTAAACTGTACAAGCCGACAATAGTTAGTACCTGGTTTTACCCTTATCTCCTAAGTATACTTCCTTCCCATGTGTCCTTTGATCCACATGTGCTCATATGTAGAGATGTATTAGAACTAATAGTTCATTATCTAATGTATTTTTCCTCTCGAAGACTTTTGAGAGGTAAAAAATAGAGCTACATATAAAGGTAAGAATGTCCTCTTCGTATGGAAGCCCAAGCGCAGTTCAGTAGAACTTACTAAAATTCACAAGAAATTAGTGCAGTAATAGTAAGTTATCTTCCCAGTAAATAGGCTTGCTTGGTCAAACTTTTTGCAAGTTGGTCAAGAATTGTATCCACTGTTCAGTGTAATTAAGACGCTCATGGAGCAATTGACTGAGGTAATTATGACTGATTTCTAACCTTCTGTCTAGTAAATGTCCATGCCCTGAAATACGCCTACTTTTTTCCTTGATTCCCAGGAAATGTGAACTATCTGATTTGTTTATTACAGTTTGATCTCCTGTCGGACAAATATGATTTATCTGCGTAACTTTGGAATTATGTAGGTCTTGGGAGCAGCCATAAATGTTTATGCTAATAAACACAAAGAACGTCCTGACCGCTTGATTGACATGTTAACCAGCAGCCACAGGTAATGCTTTTAATCAGAAGCTTATCTACTAGAAACTGAAATTTAGCAAAATGTCATGCAAATTCCAACAGCTCAGTATATGTGTTCTTATTATTGAAACTGGGATGTCTGATACATGAAATGACTTAAATTTGTGGTTGCAGGAAGGTGCTGGCTTGTGTGGTTTGTGGTCGTTTGAAGAGTGCTTTCCAAATTGCTTCACGTAGTGGGAGTGTAGCTGATGTTCAATATGTAGCTCATCAGGTTAGTTTATATTTGTCTTTAGGTTCCACTGTGAATCTGTTCATTACATGACATGTGATCTTCCTACTTGCAGGCACTACACGCAAATGCACTTCCTGTGCTTGACATGTGTAAACAGTGGTTGGCTCAGTACATGTGAAATGATGATGCCTCAAGTAACAAACTGTAAATGGACCCAATTTGTTCTAAATTCTTGTAGAAAATTCTCTCAGCTTTATTTAGTCAGTGGAAAGTCGTGGGATTTTCTTTGACTCTATAGGAAGAATTGTCCTATATTTTTTTATTTCACTTATGGGATTTTGGATCTTTCATTAAAAATATTCCTATATTCTGTCATGTACAAATAGTACCTGACAATGTATGCATGCACCAATTCACCATACACTGCAAAGTACAAACTGCGATATCTAGAGTGACTGAACGAAGTATGGTCAGATTGTGCTTGAGTGTATATTTGGTGAACCTCTCAAACCTCGCTTGTCACGACTTTCCAGGCCATAAATTTCCATTTACAAAAGCGCATCAACTGCTTCAAAACCCTAATAGTGATAATAAGTTTAGCTGCAATGCATAATTTATTTTTGAAAGGCAAATTTGTTGATAAAATCCTAGTGTTCCAACAAAATACTGAGGAAAGGGATGAAACCCTTGTATCACAGGAACAGAGCATACCAATAGAAACTAACAAAACAAAGAGGTTTTTCCTACCTTAAGCAACAAACGAACCTAAATTTGTCCAACAAGAGACAAACAACCCAAGAAAAGTGGGCAAAACAGAAACAAAACACAGGTAGAACAAGATGAACCGGCACCTAATGTGATCCCAACCACCAATGATGCCCCTCACCGACACCTCTAGCCTCCACGTTCACGAATAGACAAGCACCACCCAAACGTCTAGAGCCTTTCACCACTGCACCAGTGGCTAGGGTGCACCAATAAACATTGCTAAGCTCTCCAAGGAAGAGCCGTGGCCGATACCACGATCGACTAGAGAGAGTCGTAGCAATTCCACCAAAACCTACCGTCAGTAACACGAGAGGAGTAGCACAGATCCGATTTTAACGAATCAGCCAACCAAAGATGGGGTTAAAGAAGAGCCAAGTTAAACCTCAACACCACTCATCCATACATTGCTCAGGTATCCACGATATCTCGTCGGAATCTAAAATCCCAACAATCCGCACAAGAGAGTTAGGCTTACTAAACAATCATCTCTCCCCGACAAAGAAAATGGAAGCCAAGAAGAGCTAAGCACGAAGGGGGTAGAGCCAAACAACATTAAGGAAATGGAGATGATGGAGACACAAGCCCCGAGTGCCAGAAGATGTCAACTTATCGACCAACCCTTCCCCACCGCACAAGATCTAAATCAAAACCATCGATCCAAGATCTAACCCCTAAAATCTTCACAAAAACTAGTCTCCGGTAAATACCAATCGTGATCTAGCTGGAACCACTCCATAACCAAAGTAATCAAGGGACAGAGGGTAGAGATGGAACCGAGACGAATATCGACAAATCTGGAAGGAGGGAGCCATACTAGACTAGGGCTGGGAGAAGGGTCCACAAGGGAAGCGAAGGACCAAGACCACCGACGACATTCATGACCGTAACCAAGAACGCCATCGGCGATTGCAAAAGAAGAAAAGGTTTGGGCAGAAGGTGTGGGATTTATGTCTCGACGTAATAATTGTCATAAGTTTGTGTAAATCGCTCGACCACCAATTAAGCATCTCGTTAGAGTTCCATTTCTATTGAATTTGGGTGTAAATATCCACTTACAAAACTATTGGTGGGTAGTTTTTTTCCCTCATATCTCTTACTCGTTAAGTATTGCAATCTTTTTCCACTTTCGAACGTGTAGATCTTCTTCTGTGTTATTTGGAATATAAACACTCTCATACTAGAACAAGGAAATCCATAAATAATAAAAATGAGGAAATGAGCTAGATGGACAGTAATATAAAAGATTGCAAAATTGAAACCTCTTATCTCCTAATGTAATTAAGGACACTAGAGAACTAGAGACCCAATTAATGATCACTTGAAAAGTCATAGTAATAGACCCAACAAATCAAACCTCAATGAATCAATCTTAACATTAATGAGTTGACCATAAATCTCATCCAACATAATACTTACGAATCTCGAAGAGGTCGCCTGAAAGAGAACCATCACTCCATCCAATCGAAACTTAATCACTTACCCGAACTGCCACAGAAACAATTGCTATAGACTCGAAAACAAACCTATGATAATGTAAAACTATGTGCAATATGAAATGAAAAGATGAATAAGGGAAGAGATAAGGCTCCCAAATATCACACTGACTCCTTCCAATGATATCGAGCGTAGAGAACTCGTATGTAATAAACCATTAACTCATTCAAGAGCAACCACTACCCCTTCTAAAATCATAGACCACAATTCAACACTTAAGGGACCTTAGTGATATTAGAAACCTTGATGCATTATTGTTTGGAATGAACACTTGGAACAATGAATTGGAAGAAACGAATGACGATGTATAAAGTTAGAGACTATAGAATACATCAATTTGACACATGAAGGCCTACTTTTTCTAATAGTTTTTGTTTAGCGAAACAAGCATATTTTATTACTTGAAATAAAAGAGAATAGTGAAAAGAATAATGTGGTAGTAGCAAATCCTAAGATAAACTACAACTAATCCTCTAAAACAGTTCGAGGCATAGACATGTTTTTGAAAACTCAGACAACTGAGAAGTACAACTAAAAGAGAAAGTAAAGCCATATCCTACTCAGCCTAAGGCCAGGCATAATAGCCTGAAAGCTTGTGGATCCTCCAAAAATGATCTCTAATCTGTTGAATGGCGTGTTTGGTTCGAGAAGGGAAGCACATGCCATGGTGGAGGATCCCCATAAAGGGGTGGACTGTCAATCCTCCAAAGCAGCCCATGACCGGATGCTCTCATGACTCATGGCGAGACTGTTTCCCAGCCTTCTCTTGTGAGATGGGGTCTTCTTCAACTTCTGTCCTCTTGAGGAATCCCCTAGATACCTTCTCAGAAAACCTGTTGTAATATACCTTCTTAATCTCGAGTGGATCACGTTGGATTGAAAATCCCAACTGGTTAGGGTGACTTAGGTAGATTGGTGGACCCATGTTGTTTTAGTGGCAATTGGATTGAGGCAAAACCTTTACCTTAAGGGACGCCTTCTACGTTAGGGTAGTCCACTTTCTCGGGATGGGTTTCCTAACTCAGGTGATATCAGGTTTCCTAACTCAAGTGATATCAGGTGCTACCAGGGACAGGTCATACCTAGGAGCTCATGGGAGAGGTATCTCACAATCGTGGGTCGCGTGCCCCAAACACCCACAGTTGAAAAAGAACATCGGGAGACGCTCATACTTGAGCAAAACCTGAATGGGGTTTTGATAATCCGGGAATTCGAGCACCATCAAGAGAAAAGGGGATGATATAGTAGATGCCAGAATCGAACTCGGACCTTTCTCCCAGCAGAAACCCACTTGTCCGCATGCATAGTGACATAACCCCTTAGAGAGTCACTTACCTTGAAACTTGTTACAATCATGGAGACATTTTGAGGTAGACATTAGACCTATATCCAAAGTTGGATCCTCTCAATGGGTGGAGAGGAGGGAGACCATCCGTCGAAATATCCGTGAGGATGAGGGAATAATTCTGGAAGCACCAGGGCTCGGACCTACGTACCCTATCCATGGTCGTGCGAGATGTAAAGTAGAACCCATAAACACCCGGGAGAGACCCTTCACCACCAGCCCCTCAATGGATGAGCCTTATTCCCGAATGGTGATTCGTAACATTAGCTCTTCTTTGAACGAACGAGGAGAAAGGGGCTAACTCGCCATCCCGAATTCCATGCACACTAGAGAAGGGACCGACAACTTGGTTGGATGAATGCTAACAATGGCGTCTTCATTAGGAATAAGGGAACACGTCGTCAAGCCTTTATCTTTCTGGTGCATCTGTTGGAACATGCATGAGGGTCTCCAGTAAGGCTCTAAAACCACTGTCACGTGGATAACTAAATCTGAGCTCGAATTAAACATAGAAATAGAAAAAGAGAGAGCTTTGTATTGAATTTCAGAGAATCAAATACATAAAAGACAAGCTCTAACAACTCCTTTTTCTACAATTAGCTACTGATAAAACGATGGACAATTCGATACCCTAACCCTTGATATCGCTATCCTTTGATAGAGTAGCTCAGCAAGAATTCAGAAGAAGGAATCATTTATAGAGCCAGCACGACTTGTGCTCTGTTTTGCAGGACCACACGAGGACGATGCTGAGCTAGATCAGACGTACGAGTGTGGCTAATGAAATCAAGACGCGTGGAACGCCAACGGTCTTCAAGTAACGAACTTTCATTAATTGACACGTTGTTGTTTATTCTTCTTCCGCAGATGAAAAGCTTGAACTTTCTTGCATTGCAAGCAATCGCGATACATAAAATTTCAGCAAGTATCAGAGTTAGACAGCCCCGACATCTTCAAAATTGTAGCATAAGAAAACCATAATGAACTTAGCTCCAACTCAGAACCATTGAGACGAAACAGAAACAATTAAACATCACAATACTCCTTTACCACCCTCATCCAAAGCTCAACAAGATAGGATTGTTATCAACATTTCAGCAAGTACTAGACAACAAACTCAACAAGATCCCTTAATTGTTCTTGGATATCCTTAGGCAAGACAGATTATACTTTTTCCACATTTCACATGAAAACAACGAGGAGCCCTCACCCGAAGACCACTCTAGACTAAATGCCTATATAGACTCCAATTTTGACACCTGGATTAGGGAAAACATAGGCTTTTCCTTGAGAACCAATACCCTCTGAGAGCTTCCCTCCTGAGCGGAAGACGATCTTCATATTCCAT
The DNA here is from genome assembly GCA_963921825.1 of Erodium maritimum. Classification (NCBI taxonomy): domain Eukaryota; kingdom Viridiplantae; phylum Streptophyta; class Magnoliopsida; order Geraniales; family Geraniaceae; genus Erodium; species Erodium maritimum. The sequence continues at coordinate 32,021,166 of OY997596.1, forward strand.
GAGAAGATCTTCATCACCTTAACTATCACCAAAAACAAGGCTAGCGGAAAGAATCTTCACACCAGCTAAATCGAAGTCCGAGCCATCGTCTAAATCCAAGAACTCGCCCACATCCACATCTAAATCCAGGCTTTGATTAACCTCAAGATCTAGGGTCCCAAACTGTTGGATTGCCAGATATTCCGCATCAATAACCTTAATAATGATAACCATACAGGTATAGTAGGCTTTCTGAGCTTTCAAGGACTCATTGCTTCAAGAAAAAAATGTCATGTTCTTCATGCTTCTTTTACAAACACCATTGTTGTATTGGTCCAGCTCTTGCCATCAAGCACCAATCTCAGTATAGTAGCTGGTCCGTATTCAGATTGCCAGATACATCCTTAGCTGCATAATTTGCCTTTGACCAATCTATGGCATTTCTCCCATGGCATAAAAAATGGATCCCTCCCTGAAGAAGCATCATGGTTATGCAACTCTCCCATGGCATAACCATGACCTTACAGCCGCATATGGTTTTGTTCAAGATTGTGTTGCTCTCTATACTGGCGGAGCCATTCAGAACAAGTCATGTATGCATTGGACCTCGAATAGTCACTGAACTGCAGTGCACCATAAGGGTTGCTGATTCCCCCAAATATGGCATCTTGGTAGTTGGACTGAACCAAACAACATCATCAGGTAATAATGCAATGTTTACTGAAGCCTCCTGTTGCTTCACTGGCTTACTGCACTTTAAATTAGGGTCCATATCTCCCCGTGGTACTGAATTATATATTCTGAGAGGCTCCAACAGAATGACTTGTTCCTCTTCCATGAATGTGAATATAACCACCAAAGCCAATTGTGCCTGTCTTTCATGCTCCAAATCTTTTTGCTCTTGGTTGTTCACAATGATAAAGATGAACACGGAAACAACTTGAAGGGTTTGGAAAGGGCCTTTTCTAGCACAACACATACACTGATATGACTCCAATGCAGCTTCAAGATTTGTATCATTTAATGTCATCCAACTCTTTCATCATACAAGAGAGAGCACAGTGGAAATCATCCAGACTGCCTCACACCAAATAGCAATAAAATCAATCAGAATATGAAGGAAATTTTTCAAGGACAGGAAACAGTGCAGTATACAAGTGTCAAATTGTGCCTGGCTCAGGTATTATATCAGTCAATACAGAAAGATACACACATTATAATTAAAATGTTTACATGTATCAGGAATTGGATCGAAACAGATGTAAATGTTTACATGTGTTAGGGAAAGCTCAGATGATTCAGAATATGATCAACAAACAAAGATGAAGCAATATCGTAAAAGCTAGATAGATTAAGCCCTTTACAGTACAATAAGCTAAAAACATTACCTAGGTTTAGTGAAAAAGAAACTTATAGAGTTTGCAAAGTCGCCACTTGATTGCGATTTAGTCTGGATAGTGGTTCTTTCACTAGAAGGGGGATCCAAATCTGATGACCTGTTCTGCATAACCACAATAAATTGACAACAACTAATCAGAGATCAGTAAGCAACAACATAGTAACTTTGAACACATATGTAGTTACCTTTTCCAACAGTAAAATAAGGTTATTCCAGGCATCAGGGAAAGAATCTTTTAACGGCTAAGCTTCTTATCACCGACATACGTTGCTAATACTGCTAACTACAAATAACATATCAATAGATAAACACTGAATTAGAATCTCATGCAGAAGCGCATATAATTTTTTTCTCAATTTCAAAATGATCAATCATCAAATAACAATAACTTACCTGATTATGCAGTGGCTTCCAAGTAATGGGCAGCTGCAACAGACCAGTTGTGGTTTCTAACATCAGGTTTTCCATAAAGTTCTTTGTACCTAGCAACATCCCTAAGACAAACAAAAAAACGATGGCATCAAAATTGGCATCTGTGCAATGTCTCTGGAGCAACAGTGCTACACATGCCACCCTTTTTGAAGAGCACTATTTCTTCTGAAAGCCCCTAACACCTTTTGACTTTCAAGATCAGGCTTTGGTAATACTGACTTGATTGTGACAAAAATGATTTAAATCCCTCTATATGATCATCAATGTTTCCTTGAACAAATTTGCTAGTCCCTGCATCAGTACAACTTATTTTTCTTCTTTTACGAAATTCATCAATATGCTTATAGTGAAGCTTCCACAAAGAATATTCAATATCTTCAAGGTCTTCCAATTCATTACAGTTGATGATGATTTTCTCGTAGGCTCAATTGTTCCGGCGACTACAGTGCGTCCCGCCGGCCACTGATGGTTTCGCCTGTCTCTCCCGATCCGTATGTTGTTGAGAGACTCGGTTTTGTGGATCCATAATTCGGCGCAGAAGTCTGTGGGGAATATGGCCATATCGCAACCTCGTGATCACGAGTATTATGAGAAAGTGGTGGATGGGGAAATCGTCAGGGTGCCGAGGATTGCCTCTGTGATCTGCAGACTAGAGGAATCCGCTCGCGCACCGGTGGACAGCCCAATCAGTCGCCGGAGTGAACCATCCCGCGTTTCAGAGACTGCAGCTGTGGAGAACTCAGTTCCGGTTACTTCGGGAAGCATGAAGAAGGTGGGGTTTTCGACTGAAACTGATCATTGTAAGTTGTTCATTTGCAACCTCCCTCCCGGAACCACCCGGGGCAGATTGAAGCTTTGGCTGGAAGAGCTCTTTCCTGTTTACAGAGTCTTTGTCTGTAAGAGGAAAAACGCTAGTGGCAGAGTATTTGGTTTCATCACAGTCCATTCGAAAGTTGTGGCATTGAAGCTGACCAAAGCGTGCAATGGGTTTCTATGGGAAGGGCACAAGATCTTCATGTCCCTAACTTGGCCGGAGAAGTTGAATAAACGTTTGTCAAGACAGGGGGAACTCAAATTTGGAAACCAAAGGAGGGGTTTAATGTTGACTCACATTCTGTGATGATCAAGCAACCGGAGAGAGCCATGACGTCCCAGAAAATTGTGGGAACCAGGTCACATTACCTTTCCCCATGGGTAGCAGCTAGTATTATGGGAGTGGCGAAAGACGACCTAACTCTAGAGGCTCTGCGGGGGCTAATCAATGCAGAGAATTCACCAGACTTGCAATTCCGGTATATAGGCAATAGAGTTTTTCTATTCCTGTCTTCGGATCGTGATGCTTTGAACGATTTATTGAATCTGAAATGGAGCTGGTGTTATGAGGCCTTCTTATTGTTTGAACGAGCTCAAGAGTGGCTGGTTAAAGCCGGTGGTTTTGTGTGGTGGAAAGTGTCGGGTATACCGCTATCCGGTTGGTGCATGTCCACTTTCCGAGATGTCGGGAATTCGTGTGGCTCGTTTGTTTTGGCCACTAGAGATGAGACATCTCAGCTACTGGACTGTAATTACTTTCTCTTGCACTCGGATGTGCAGGAGGACTCCTTGAATCGGCTTCTGGAGATAGATGGGAAGGAGTTTAAAGTATGTCTGTCGAGAGTTCTCTCGGTTGAGGTGAAATCTCGTGAGGCAGCAGCAGCAGATTACAGGAAGGCTCTGTTGGCAAACGCACACTCAGATCATCTGCTTCAGCCGAACACTAAGGGCAAGGAGCCTCTGATCTTCTCGACGCCGGTTAGTAAAGTCTCAGAGTCGTCCACTTCGAGCCCATTTTTATCGCGTGGGCCGTAAGACTATCGGGCCAGGGTTTCTGCTATGGACCTGTTACGGCCGAGTAAGCCTAAACTCACCTTTCGTTCTTATGATGCTCGACGGCTTCCAGTAGACAAGGAGATTGCAGAACGGGAGAGAAAATGGAAGCTTGTTAAGGCGAGTCAGAAACTTCTCGCGAATCACCCTGAAACGACGGATCAAATTGAAGCTCTTGATTTCGAGCTAGAAGACTCGGTCGATCCTGATTTTCGAGAAGAATTTGATGATATTGGGTCTAGTGATGACATAGAAGGGGGGAACTCTCTCCCTACTTCTATACCTCTTTAATCAGATTCAATGGTGAAATTCATCTCCTGGAACGTTCGGGAGTGAATGTCGTCCAAAAGAGACGGTGTATCAGGGTAGCTCTTTCTAAACAGTACCCTGACATGGTGTTATTTCAGGAGACCAAAAGGGAGGAGATTCAGCCTTTTATTCTCCGGAGCTGTGGTTTTTGGAACAGTTGGGAATCAGCCTTTATTCCCTCGGATGGTGCGGCTGGTGGTGTTCTTTTGGTGTGGAAGACGGTAACTTTTTCGTGTTCTCACTCATTCAATATTGATAATGCTTTGGTATGGAAAGGACTAATCATTGCAGATTCGCTCCCCATTACTGTAATTAACATTTATGCACCAACTGAGAGCGGGGGGCGTGCAGAATTGTGGAGAAAGTTAGCTGAGGCTAGCCCATCTTTTGATGATTGTTTATTGATTGGTGGGAATTTCAACACAATTTGTGTTCGTGAAGAACGTGCCCACAGTGAATTCTCTGAGTCTGACAGTGAAGCTTTCAGAGATCTTATTTTTGATTTAGCAGTCTGCGATCTTCCATTGTCTGGTGGCAGGTTTACTTGGTATGGTCCCGCTTCCAAAGCAGCCCGTTTGGACAGGTTTCTGGTTTCGGCTGATTTATTGTCTGTTTATCCAAGATTGGTTCAGAAATCCTTACCTAGGGAGTTATCTGACCATAAACCGGTTGTTTTGGAGTCTCAACAGGTGAATTGGGGTCCAAAACCTGTGCGATTCCTGAATGTTTGGACGTCCCATTCGAACTTCTTTGAGTTTGTTAAGACTCAATGGGATAGTTATTTGGTGCAAGGGGCGCCCAGTTACAGGTTCTAGAAAAAGCTTAATTGCCTTCGAAAAGCCCTGCAAGTTCGGAACTCTGAGGTCTTCGGTAGAATTGACAAAGAGATATCATCTTTGAATTTGGAGATCGACCTTTTGGACAGGCCCCTTACCGGGGATGAATGCATCAAGAGGTCACTCTTAAAGGTCTCGTTGATATCGAAGCATAAATTACTGGCTAAGATTTGGGCGCAGAAAGCTAGATTTAAGTGGTTCTCGGAAGGAGAGCAATGCTCGAAATTTTATCACCGTTTGGCCAACTTTAACGCTTCCCTTAAGCGTATAACGGTCATTCGGGTGGGGGACGTTTTTTATACAGACCCGGACGGGATCAAGCGCCAAGCAGTGGTGCATTTTCGGGAAAGATTTTCGAGACCACAGGGAAACCCGATCTGGATACCTCCTTTTCATTTTAATTCTATTTCGGCAATACAGGGGGCCGATTTGGTGGCTCAGTTCTCTGCTGAGGAACTTTTTGATGCTTTGACAGATTGTGGGAATAATAAGGCACCCGGACCGGACGGCTTCTCAATGTTATTTTTTAAATCCTGCTGGGATGTGATTAAGGCCGATTTTTTACATTTTGTGGAAGAGTTTCACTTCTCGGGTGTTTTTGGGAAAGGACTCAGCTCGGCTTTATGGTCCTTATTCCAAATATCCCAAGTCCGAAAACTTTTGAGGACTTTAGACCGATCAGCTTGATATCGGGTCCTTACAAAATCGTGGCAAAACTATTAGCTAACCGGCTCAAAAGGGTCTTACCAGACTTGATCAATGATACTCAGAGCGGATTCATAGCAGGAAGACAATTGGTAGACGGGGTACTCATTGCATCAGAGGTCCTTCACGGGATTAAAAAATCAAAGAAGGAGACGGTAATCTTGAAGCTTGATTTCGAAAAGGCGTATGACAAGGTTAGCTGGTCTTATTTACTTGATGTGATGAGCATAATGGGGTTTCCTGAGTAGTGGAGATTGTGGATGTCGAGCTGTTTTAAAGCTAACATGTCAGTGTTGATAAATGGGGCGCCCTGTGCAGACTTTGTAATTGAAAATGGCATTCGGCAGGGGTGTCCTCTTTCGCCGTTCTTATTCTTGTTGGCGGCAGAAGGGCTGAATCAGATGCTTTTGGACGGTATTCGGGGTGGTGATTTCAGTGGTGTTGAAGTAGGGAGGAGCGGCCAGCTGGTGTCCCATCTACAGTTCGACGATGAAACCATCCTTTTTATCAAGGGTGAGGAGTCGGGCTTGAGGAATGTGAAATACCTATTGGATCTTTTTCAGACGGTGTCGGGACTGAAGATTAATTTTGCAAAGTCCAAGGCGGTTCTATTGAATGAATCGTCTCTAACTGAAGACCTGATATCGCCGAATGAATCGTCTATTGAATGAATCGTCTCTAAGGTAGATTTTGTGAGGTTTGTGATCTTCCGTTGCCTTATTTGGGTTTTCAGTTGGGTCTTTCGCCGAAGAGACTCAGTTTTTGGGAGCCTGTTTTCAATCGGGTGAGACGATATTTGAATGGTTGGAAGGCGAAGACGTTGAATATAGCTGGCCGAGTTGTGCTTACAAAATCTACCTTAGCAGCTCTCCCGGTGTTTTATATGAGTTTATTCAAAGCTCCTAGCTCGGTGATAAAGAGGCTGGAAAGGTTACAACGCCGCTTCTTATGGTCACATAGTGTGGCAAGACGGGTTATTCACAAAGTTAAATGGGACACAGTGTGTCGGCCGAGATCTGCTGGTGGTTTGGGCCTAAGAAGATTGGAAGAGGTCAACTTGAGCCTGCTATCAAAATGGTTTTGGATTTTCTATTGATGAAACGTCTCTTTGGAAGCAGGTGATTTGTGACAAATTTAGATGGGATCCTAGGGAGTGGGATCTCCTAAAAGTTGACCAGCCGAATGATCTATCTCTCTTTGGTCACATTGTCAGTTTGGCCAGTGACTCGAGATTTCAGACTCTTTTCGGAGGACAGGGGATTCATTGGAAAGTTGGTAATGGTTCGGTGGTAACGTTTTGGGATGATGTGTGGCTTGGTGATGAAGCCTTTCGCTTTAAATTCCATCAATTATTTGTAGCAGCACGTGATCAAGAGGCTTTGGTCAAAGATTATTGGAATTGGACCACTGGTTATTGACTTACAGAAGGGAGCTTTTTATTCGTGAACTCGGGGAGGAACGAGAACTAAAAGAGCTTCTGAATTCGTTTTGTTTGACAGACTCGCCTGACAGGTTAGTTTGGGTTAAAGGACCCCGTTTCTCAGTTGGGGCGGTGTATAGATTGATCACACCTTCGTTCGACAAGGTCAGCTGGGCCTCGGTCTTATGGATTAAGGGACTTCCCCCGAAATTCTGTATGTTTATGTGGTTGGCGATGCATTCAGCCCTTCCCACTATGACTTTTCTGGAGGCTAGGGGTTGCAGAATATCGTTAAATGCAATGAGATGCCCCTTTTGTAAGTCTAGTTTCAAAGACTTGGATCACTTGTTTCTGCACTGTGGCTTTGCTTGGACAGTGTGGGGCTTACTACATGATTGGTGGTCCTTATCGTGGGTGATGCCGAACTCTTTTCGGGCGGCTTTCGAAGGTTGGGGGTGCATTCGACTGGCTTGGGGGGGTCGGCTTGGCTTAAAGTCTGTTACCTGTTGTGTTGGCATATTTGGTTGCAGCGTAATGCTCTAGTATTCCAGAGCACACGGTTGTCTGAAGCAGAGGTGTTGGCTAGTTTCAAGCCCCACGCTTTTAGTATTTTGAGAATGGCAGGTGATCTTATTCCTGAGGCTTCCTTTGAGCGGTGGAATTTGGCTCTGGTTTCTTGCATTAGGGGGCGCCGTCGTCGCAGGAGACTCAACGTTGGAATTATGTAATTCTTGCTTTATTTTGTTAGTTTATCTGCTTGTCTCTCTGTTTTAGACTTGTGGTTACAGGTTTCCATCTCGGTTTCCTGTTTTTTTAATAAAAAATCGCTTATCCAAAAAAAAACGAATTTTGCGGCACAAGTTTTCAACATCATAGTGCAATGGACCTTTGGTGTGGACTAAGGCCCATAACTGTTTCTCTGCATTATCAATCTGAAAATGTCATAGTTTAAAGATTCAGAAACAAAATGGAAAGAGAAAGAAAAAGGTAAATAATATCCATAAGATTACCTCAACAAGAAGACTCTGTTTGTCATTATGATCCTCAAGGGAAACAAGTAAATGCTTATCCATGAAGGTCTTTGAAAGTTACAGGGTCCCCAATTTTACCAACACAAAGTGTAATACAGCAACAGCTTAAATGGCATGTAGATGCGGCCTTGTTTCATCAGTGACAGGATCAATGGAATAATAGCTGGAAAAGCTCGTAACTAGGAAACACCTATGAGCTGTGAAGGCCATAGCGGGCCGGAGGAGTCATTGAGCCAAGGGTCTACAGGCTTTACAACTTCCTACGTGAGGTAAAGCACAAATTTAACCAAAGTGACCACTCTTGTATCTAGATAAAGTGAATAAGAGTTTAAGGAACACACACAATGTGAATCTCATCTAACATTTGATGCTACCTACTATCATCACAATTACAGAAGATAATACAAACCCAGAAAATTAAATGGTTAATAAATTCTAAATTGAAATATTAACATGCCACTCACTTACTCAACTTAAAAGAGAGAGCAGAAAAATAAGATGCAATGAAACAAGGGATAATTGTCCAAAACTACCATACAGTTTCGTCCACAAACAAGTTGATGCACAAAGTTTTGTCCACGTTTTGTGGGTGCACTGAAGTTTTGTCCACACTTTGTGGGTGCATTGAAGTTTTGCCCACGCTTTTGTGGGTGCATTTAAGTTTTGTCCACGCTGTGTGGGTGCATTGAAGTTTTGTCCACGCTTCTATTCAGACCATCATTCTGAACATCCCTATTACGTCAAAACTAAAAAAAGTCGTGGACAAAACTTTAGCCACACAGTATGGACGAAACTTTGTGCATAACTCGTTTGTAGGCGAAACTTTAGGGTAGTTTTGGACAATTATCCCATACAATAGTCCTGGAGAAGCAGTGCAGTGGTAGAGGGTTTCAGGAGTTATAATTAGTTAAAATCATAAACGAGTACGAGATCTACGTAACATACACCATATCACTGGAATTAAGAGGGACAATGAAACCTTAATACCCAAAACAAGTACATCCATTACAACAAGATGAGAATGGTCACTTTGAAGAAACAAAGCCCAAAACACCTTGAATTGTGAAGAGAGAGAGTAATCGAATTACCTGTTGATCGAAGAAGAAATGGGATAGGCAGTAGGTTTGAGAGTCAAAACCCAAGTCAAGGCACAAGTGGGATTTGCAGAAGACGGAGAAACGCGGAGATTGGAAGGTCGGAGAAGAAGAATTGGGACACGCGTACCCTCTATTTGGGGTCCGGTATGAACCAGAAGATGGCTGCCACTGTCCACGGATGTGACTACCACCCTCTTTTCTGCGCGTCTAACTCACCTCACATCTTCTCTTTCAATTATTCTCCCACAATTTATAAGGAAGCCGACGCGCTCTCGGACCAACGCATAAATATTTGTTCTATAAGTCAAGTGTGATATTTTTGAGAAAGAATTAACTGGATTTTGAAAGACATCATTATTGAACTATAGGCGAGATTGTTGTATATATTACAAATCAAGAAGGCAACTTTATAAACTCAAACATTCATGCACTTTTAACTAACCTCTTCTACTTCAGTAATTAGAATCAAAACCATTTTTTCTCTCTATGAACCCTAGTGTTGTACATCGCATATTTTGGTCGTGATCTTTGTCATGACTTATGTTATGGCTCCGCATTTATTCGCACCAGCTACGATACCAGTTTCTCTTTCTGATTAGGTTTGGCCTCTCCAATCAGTCGTGGTCTCGCAACTGTTTTCTCCGGCCAGCTCCACCTCCTTACAGCTTGGTACGTCGTCCTCCACCTCATATGGTCTGATCTGTATCCATTCGGCCATTTTCGTCGCCTTGATGGCCAGAGCTGCCGTCCATAGCCTGCGCCCCCTTCGCTTCCATCTCTCGTCGATCAAACCGAGTCTAAGAGACTATAGTGAACCGAGTCTAAAAGACTATAGCGAGCCTCCAAGGCTGTTCTGAAGTCGATGTACATAGGATATGGCTTGGATTTATCGAGGTTTGATTTTGGAAAATTTTCTCAACCGAACACCCGTACAAGCCGCTTGCAGAAGGTCTCCGAGCAATGCACTCAGTGGGTCTCGGGGGGAGGGCCGATAAGAAGGGGTATTGTCCTACGATACCCAAGATCGGGTTACCCCGGTGTGAAGACCGCCTCTGTAAAAAAAAAAAGATTTAATTTAATCAATTTTGTTCGATCAAAGCGTCGAGGTCGAAAATCGGGTCGGTTGTTTGGTAACCTCGTAGTGGGAAGAAATCGGATCGAAATTTAATTAGCTTTTGCAAAAAAAAAGAGAAAAAAAAAAAGAAAGGGCTGACCGGGTTGGGCCGGACCTGACCAGCTGACCTAGCCAGGCCGACCCAGGCCCTTCCCTTCGCCTTGGGCCGTAAAGCCCGTTTAGCCTGGCCTAATTCCGAACCAGCCCAATTGGGCGTCGGTATTTAAGCAAAGAAACCCTAAGGGTTTCAGTTGCCTCCTCATTTCCTCTTCGCCATCGCAGACCCCTCCCTCTCCCAACTTTCGATCCAGCTCTCTGCTCCCTCAGCTCCGGCCGCCGTCGCCGGCCAACCTCCCTCGACCCAGATCTCGGCCTCCCTTTCCTCTTCGAGCCCCATCTTCATCCTCTCTCCATCATCGAACCCGACCCTCTCCACCTCCCTCTTCACGTCCGTCGCCGCCCTCCCCTAGATCCGACCTTCCAGCCGTCTCCGGGTCCGTTTCCGACCACCACCGCACGACACGCGAACCCGTCTCACTTTCCTTCATCTTTCTCGCAGACCATAGCCCTCCCGCCTCCCTCACCGTGTCCTCGACGATCATCTTCACACCACCACCGTCACCCTCATCCTCACGCCATCCCCTCCGTCCAGCACCAGCCTCGCCGTCCAGCTCAAGCCCCGCCGGCTCCGAGTCCGACCACCACCGTCCCTTTGGCCGAGTCCAGCCGTGCCACCGTGTTTTTCCCACGGTGAGAATCTCAAACCCGTAGGGTTTCGATCGCCGGTGGTGCCTTCGCCGGTGACCGGCCGGGCTAAAGTCCGAACGCCTCCCGTTCCTTCTTCTTCTTTGTTTCCCCGTGCGTTTGTTTTGAGATCTGTTTTGGGTGGGTTGAATCGAAACAAAATCAAACTGAAATCAAAGAAATTGATCTGTTAAAAAGGGTTTTTGGTTTAAAAACAAATCAGATCTAATTGAATGAAGAAAATAATTCGTTTTAGAACAAAAAAAATCAGTTTTAACTAAGATCGGTTTACTGTTGAATCTGGAACGTTCTAGGCGAGTTGAGACAGAAAATAATGGAAAAGGGTTTAAAATGTCTTGTTTAAATTAAAATCAGATTTGAAAATAAACGGGAAGTGAAATCAGTTCGATTTAAAACGGAATTTGAGTAGTTAACGAATCTGGAACTCTGGTTAAAATGGACTGCTAATTGGGTTTAGGAAGGAACAAAAGCGGACCGCTGAATCGGACCCCGGGATTCGTGCATTGGGGCCGTGCCTCGGAAACGTGCACCGGTTTCGGTGCACGGGTACTCAAACCCGATTCGTCGTGACCCCGCTTTTATCCCGCTCGAGTTTAAAGGACAACTGTCGGTTGTAACTGGATAAATCGTGACCGTTAATTTAACCTGGGAACCGCCTCTAATTTATGGCTTTCGTGTTATCTTTAGCGTCCGGCTTCGATCGAAGTGAAGCCCGGGGTAGCGAGCCAGAACGTCAGCAGCTAGGAAGCGTAGCGGGTGTTCTTCGGTTGAGGTAGGGAAAAGCAGCCGGATCTCGGCCCTGACTAGGGAAAGTTAACTGTAGAATTGCATGTGACACCGGGGTGTCGTGGGTTATTTAGTTTATCAATTATTAGAAATGCTTGATACGGGAACATAGCGAATACTGGAAATGCATGTGACACTTAGTAGTGTCGTAGGAGCAGAGAACTTAGCGTTAACTGATTTACTGGAGGCATATGACCATGCCCGGAGGTTGTTTGTGAAACTAGTGATCTTAGGACTGTTGGAGGCATCGTTTATGCCGGAGGTTGTTGTGCATTTTTTTGTTGATTGAGTTTGGGTGGCCTTGAGAGCCTGTGTTATTTGTTGTTGAGTTTGGGTGGCCTTGAGAGCCCGTGTTATTTGTTGTTGAGTTTGGGTGGCCTTGAGAGCCCGTGTTATTTATTGTTGAGTTTGGGTGGCCTTGAGAGCCCGTGTTATTTATTGCTGAGTCTTGGGTGGCCTTGAGAGCCCGTGTTGTCGTTTCGGTGTTTTGGGTGGCCGTGAGTGCCCGTGGGGTTGTGAACCCGTACTTTACCGTTGGTGTCTTGGGCGGCCATGAGGGCCCGTAGGGTTGTTGAACCTGTGTTTGGTTGTTGGTGTCTTGTTGGTCTTGAGTGCCTGTGGAGTTGTCACCGGTGTCGTTACTGTCTGTTTGAACTTGTTTGTGATTGTGATTGGTTACTTGATACTGGTGGAGGTTGTGTGGTGTAGCTAGCCTCCCGACTGGGATCGGGGGAAGGACGCGCGGGTGTGGCTAACCACCCGACTGGGATCGGGTGAAGCGGAGAGGTTGTGGGTTAGCCTCCCGACTGGGATCGGGAGAAGTTGCGCGACAGGTCGACCGCCTGACCACGTCTATGATCGGTAAAAGGGCGAGAGACAGAGTTTGGTTACTGAGCAGCCGTTTTGCGATCCTTTGTGATCTTGTTTGGTATTGTGTGGTCAGTCGTGTCTTGGAGGAGGTCGTCGATCGTAGTGTGGGGTCTACATAACGTGTCCGAATGTTGAGTCAGTTGAGGAAAATATTGGTCGTGTGTGTGTCTTTTGAGTCGTTGTTGGTGTCACCGGCTTTGTCTGCTAATTATGCCGTAGTCAGTCTGTTATCTGTGGTGGTGAGCGAACGCTCACCCCTAGATGCTTTTCCTACAGGTACCGTTCGCAGCCTGGACTAGGTGAGCTTCTGAAGCTTGAAGAGCTTGAAGCGGGTTGCTGGGTGTTTTGAGTCTAGTGACGTGTACCTACCCTTTTTGTCCTAGTGTGGGACTAATATTATTTTTTGAGTTGTAAAAAATATTCTTTTGTGGAACTAGTTTGGCTTTTAAAGTGATTTAACGAAAACAGGTTTCAGTATTGTAACTTTTTAAACGTTCGCGTCCCTAGTTTCGGTTCGCTGAAATTGGGGCGTGACACCCGGCATATCAAGACGAATCGATAGTACGAAGGCTCCCCACTACGAAAGCTATGAGCTTTTCTTTGGTTCCGGTGTTCCGTTGTATTGTCTGTTTCGTTATTTCATGTTTTTGGTATTTCCTGTTTTTTTTAGGTTTTGGATTAATTGGTTGTTTTATTTAAGGGTAGGTTGGACTTCCCTTGTTTTTGGTATGATCGGACGTGGTCTCAATTTCTCTTTATTTCCTGTGATGTTAAAGCATGCTATTTCTACGGGTCCATGAGCGGTAGGTACCCTAAGAGGGACTCAGACTATATTCTGGAGCCCATGACCTCGGTCCTCTTGTAACCGATATTGACAGTAATGCATCTTGACCTCGTTTACCGTTTTAAAAACATAACCTCTTTTTTTTAGATAAAAGGGACAACTTTCATTACTTCAAAAAAGAGCTATCACATGTTTGATCCCCTTAACGAGCCGAACAATAAATCAGCAACAATAGAACGACGTCTATGACGATCTTGAAAAAAATTAAAACTATAATTAAAAGGTACTAAGGAACACTGCTCAAGGTGTGGCCGAAGCGTCGATTGGTCCCTTTGTGAGGACTCGTTTTGTCTGGTTGAAAACCGAACCTGTGTTCGTCAGTAGTGAAGGAATGACTGCTTGTATCAGGGATCCCTTCCAACAATCGTCCTTGAAGCCCTTGGTTGGACTAATTTCCCTTGGCGAGGCTGCTTCCCAGCCCTCACCTGATCTTCCCGGGGTTCACCAGTTGAACCCCTCTTTATTCCGGGCACCCTCATCGAGGGTGCCTCTACCCCACTGATCGAGGACTGACCCTTTTCCAAGTTTTTCCATCCTAGAAGATCAACCTCGTATACACACTCGTTAGGTGCCTTTTTTTGGGTTACGATCGGGCCCCTACCCCGAGGTGGGGTAGACTTAGGTATGGTGTTTTGGATCAGAGGGCCAAAGCCCGACGGCGGATGGAGAGGCTTCGTCTAGTTAGTTGCATACAACTTGCTCTTCTGCTCCTTCTGATATTCCAACAGAGACTTGTCAAAACGGGGGGTACTTGGCATCTCTAGGTCACACGCAGATGGAATATGACCAATCCTCCCACAATTCCCATAGAAAGTGGGTAACTTCGTCTAGGTGAGAGAGCAACGGATCGGATCCTGGAATTTCGGGAATCGTAGCAACAGATTTCGACAAAGATGTCGGTCTAGTGAGTGTCAATAACGTACTTTGACTACTCATCACCAACATTGTCCATAGTCGTCACACCGTGCCTCCACTGTGATCTCAAGAGCGGCTCCGATCTTCTCCCCAGTTGTCTTGGTTCGAACACACGACGGGAGGTCATGAGCGTGAATCCACAATTGAAGCTAGTCTAAGGGTGGGTAGGCATTATCAAACGGGTCAATTTCCTCAAGGGGCAAGGGATGACCATCGAAGCACTATGGTTCGTGTCCACGAACCCATACCCGTGTGTCCTCATTGGCAAAGTAAAACCCCAAAACACCAGGCTCGATGTCTTTGATCACCAGACCCATCGCTGAGTGGTCTCACGCATTGGTGATGATTCGCAGTAGAGTCTCCTTTCTTGGGGCGTGGGGCTAGGAGGTGACAAATCATGCCAAACTGTTGACGGGCTAATGCCCATGGATCCACGACCGCGTCGATGATTATCACCTCCATATCCTCCTCCTCTCCCATGGAGCACCCCAACAGGCTCTCCTGAAGAGATACCATAGGGGACGAAGGTATCTCCAGCTCCGGTAGAACAGAGAATGTAGCAGAGGCTTGAGGCAACGGGCTTCTCCCTTCTTGTCGCAGCATGTACCTCGTGATGGTTAGGAAAAATGGGAGGATTGGATTTCGATCTGCATTCGGTAGGGGAAATGGTGGTGTGGCTTTTTGAACACCCAAAGCATCCCGGCCTCCACTACTTAGAGATTCAGACCCCTCCGCATGCAGTCACGACCAGGTGGACTGCGCCGGGAATGCCCCCTCACACATCAGTGTATCAGCAATAGATGATAGGGGAGATATAGGTGCGGTTAGGGTTTTTGGCGACCTTCCTCTCCTCAGATTCAGACGTGGTGAGGTAAAGGTATCCGATCCTGGCACAAACGCCACGACAACCATAGACAACGGTGGTTGCAGCAGTGGAGAATTCTCGGTTTTGGCGGGTGCAGCGATGAGTCCTTGGTCGTCGCCGTTTGTAATGGATTTTAGATTTCTTTTTATGAAGCCCCTTTAAAGGACTAACAATAGTTCGTGAAGGGAGTGGGGGTGGAACACCCATCATTATAGTGTGTGGGCGTGTAGGCGGTGGTACAGGCGGCAACGCAAACAGCGATGGGACAGGGTCGGTGGACAGGCAACAGAGATATGATATTTTGAATCTGTTGTATTCAGAACTTGATGTGTCACAACTATTTATGATACTTATTTAAATAAGCATTTTGATTTATATTTAGTTTTTAGTTTTCATACAGTATGCATGTCTACATATTGTAGATATGAACGTTTATGTATATATGGATAAACACCATAGTTATGAAAAGTTGTATTGGAGTCTGTACTATGCTATATGATTTTGTAATTTATATTACATAGTTGTGCACATGAGGTCACAATTGTTGGGACTAATATCGGTTTTCGGTGCAATCTGGTTATTACAGTGCGCCTATACGACTCTATCGTGACCGTGCAATGTGTTAATGTGGATGGCTGAGATTAGATATCGAGGCTCGATGGCACGGATCTTAAATACCATGTGTGGAGTTTTGAAGTTTTTAATTTATGCCTTATGAGGGTAAATTTGGTATTTTGTTAAATACATCACCGCGGTAAATCGACATCGTGCTTTTCAGTCTTCTTCTCTTCTAAGCCTTTTCAAATCTTCATGTTCGTCGCTTGTGCTTCTCAGTCTTCTTCTCTTTTAGGCTTGTTCAAGTCTTCGTGTTCATCGCATTATCGTATTGATTCCTTACTTTCAATGAACACGAACGTTAGGGCTTTTTATTTATCAGATGTTTGGGTTTGGGGGTTTATTAAATGGTTTTTAATGATAGACTATCGTTTACTTCTGCCATTTGATCTACACGACAGACAAATTTAATCAATAAACTGAATAAATTTTGCGAAGATCAAGTCTAAACACCAACTAATCGATTCTAAACCTTTAGAATCTAGAACCAAGATCCTTGATTCACTCGATCAAGCTAAACGAAGGCTCGCCACTTAATCGAGCTATGTAAGTAGGACCCCGTCTAATCACATACAATGTGACTCTTGGTTAGGGTATGTACATATGTACACGACTTACCGTATCTGATACCCTAGCTCAACCCTAGTTGAGAATCATAGTCGGGTCCACCAATTTCAACTATGGTCTCACTATGTAGGTGCTCTGCTAAGGTGCACGACACCCACGTATGTCGTCCAAACCTACTACCCCGCTTTTCCATGGATGCTCTGCTAAGGCGCACTACACCCATAGGACAGGGAGGTAGTAAGGTGTTGATGATTGGGAGGTATCGAACATGACCCATGTTTACCTGCCCGGTTGTGTTAAAACTTTAGGCACATCCTAGATGCGATGAGCACATCAACTACATTCCAAATATAATGATGCCTCCAATTATGTAATGACGGTTCTAAGTTCTCACAAACAAAGATTAAGATTCCAATTTTATCTTTGCTTGTGAGGTGATATGCTCGGTAAATAAAGTTAAGCATGCAATTTTAACCATACAATTGGAATTACTCATGAAAAACGAAACCAAGCATAAAGCGACAAATGTGCACATAATAGCCCATAAACTAACTCTCACTCGCTTCTTGAGCTCCACTGACTCCAAGCCGATGCCAAGACCCGAAAAGCTACCAACTGATCTTTATCGCCTTTTCTTCGTCTTGAGAAAAATATTACAATTTAATGCACAAATCGTAGGTCAGGAAATAATAAATATTATAAATAAGTAGTACAACGACCACACCTCAAAATATGATTACACGCTAACTGTAACAGCTCGTAGGCCGTGAAAAGTGATATATAATTAAATCGAGCTCGGAGCTATTACGTGCACCATGCCAATATCACATCACACAAGATGTTATCATTCAAGCATGCTATCACGCAACATGTGATTTTTCCGGTTTTATTTTATCGCCAAGTTTCAAAGAAAACTTAATGCTCGGTTTATCAAAACCGTTCAAAATTGAAACTTTTTTACATTTGATTTTTGAGTCGTCAAGACGGTTCCAAACTTGTCATCACTAACTAAATGGTTTGGTCTGCATTTCTACCATCCAGTGGTCATGCTCGGCCTAGCTCCGTCCAATGGATCCATGTTCAGTCCCGCTCTCGAGACCCCAAAAATAAACTTTTTCAAAATTTTCAGATTTGAATTCATTTTCAAAATCTCATTTATCATGCAATAAACGTATAAG
Source organism: Erodium maritimum (assembly GCA_963921825.1). NCBI lineage: Eukaryota > Viridiplantae > Streptophyta > Magnoliopsida > Geraniales > Geraniaceae > Erodium > Erodium maritimum. The sequence continues at coordinate 32,038,759 of OY997596.1, forward strand.
AAATAAACTAGAACATGTTATCAAACAATTTTACAAAACAACATGCCAAAATCGAAACTACAAACACAAAACCGAAACTTATGTGAATCTCAGAGGTAGCACGACTCTGATACCATTGTTGGATCTTGAGGTAGGGTAAGAGATGAACCAATTCATATTGTAATAACAATTGAAACCAAAAGATCATGTAAGCCATCAAACAACTACCAAAGATTAGAATCACAAGACAAAAAATCAACATTTCTTAACAAATCAAGAACACCGGATAAGGAATGATCGGGATTGAGTCTCCAAGATTCCTATGTATCCTCCAGGGAATCAAATTCACGTAGATCTTCTCTTTGAGGACTCAAGAACACAAAAATGGAGAGAAAATCTTGTCTTGGCTGAAATTTAGAGGGGAGGAAGTAGATTTTTTTTTCTTCTTATTTGTGTCTTGTGTTTATTATGTTTGAAAAGGATGACTTTAAACAAGTAAATCTCATCAAACTAATAAACTAATAGTATAGGACAAGCATGGTGATAAGCATTGTGTAAATAGGACAAGCGTGGTGTTAGATGGGAGTTGGAGGTGAATCACAAACACCTTAATTTATTCTTGCTTACTTAGAATTTAATCAATTAAGGCTTAATTAATTATTTCCATTGGCTTTTGGTGGCATGGGCTGCCCATGGTCCTCGTGGGTGATGACTCGTGGTCATTCCCGACGAGGTCCCTTGACACGCTCATCGCCTCCACGCCTTTTATCCCGAATATGTCCAATATTATCCGAGGCGATCAATCCCAAGACTCCAAGCCTTGTCTCGATCCATAATGTCCTAAATGCTTACAGGCACATGACCCAAAACCTAGTTTTGGTCATGTCCCGAGACAACTTCTCTTTTGGCCATTCTCCATAAATGTGTTAATGAGTTTCATCCTCTGGTGTGACCCTTAGGTTTATGCATGTCGGTAGATCAACGTAAAATCCCATTTTACTTTATCCTACATAAGTGGCAATTAACGAGACTTTAGTATTGTCTGACACTGCATAACAAATCGACCTTGTTGATTCTAACCTTTATGTTGTCTAGGTCACTATCCTTTTATCTCCGATATCTTGATTGAGATAAGTTGGAGTGTTCAAAATTAACCGAAAACCGCCAAACCGCCAAAATCCGACCGATACTAACATCGGTGGTGACACAACCACGGTGTGTTGGTGCAGTTCCGGTGAATATTTTGCAAGACCGGAGCTCCCTCGGTTGGTGCACGGTTTCTAAAGTTGGAAGGAGGCAGTTAACCGGAAAAACCGATAACCACCACATCCCCGTTAATTTCTAATTTACCACCTTCTTTATCTCTTTATGGGCCTCGTGTCCAAGCCCAATTTCTTTTCCTCTTAGTATAACAAATGCTTAGTATGTTTGGCTTACAAAGAGCCACGTATCCCCACCTCTCAATTACATCACCAAAACACATAAAATCTTTATCCTTGATTTTCTTTTGTAGACTTTCATGATTTGCAAATTGCATCTCTCTCCTCCGACCTCCCTCTGCATCTCTTAACAAATCATCAAAGTCTCTTTCTCCTCAACATGTATACATTAAAAGCTTCTAGTTCTACATCTTCTTCATGTCGTCGATTTGATACCCGAAGTTACTGAGGGATTAACGTTAGCTTCAACACACCTTTTACTCTTTCTTCTAACATGATGTTTCTTTCTCTCTCATGACCATTAGATCTCATCTCCTTCTATCTCTTACCCTCAAGTCTCTCTTTCCTCAAGGTGTACACTTATTTAGAGTCCCAATTGACTGGCCATACTCTTTTTTCGGCACAGTTTCACACCTCAAGTTACATGGTTGGTTAAACCGACCATGTACAGCCCTAGAAATAAGACATAGAACCGTCATCCTTATTATTCTCAATCATTGTTCCTTGATATGTGAGATGATTGAATCTTTGATACCCAATATCATGTGCATGGCCATGCTATTATTTTAGTCACTTCATGTTGGGTCGTCCAATATCATGTCTCAAATGATATCCATGATCATACTCCAGAATCCTATTCGAATGACTAATAGAGAGTAAGTCATAAAGAGCCATCTTTCATACTAGTTGCTTCTAGTGAAACTCATTATCAATTTGCATGGCCATGCATTTACGCGGTCTCACTTATCAAGGGGCACAAACGATATCTGCTCATATTTATATGAGGGACAAAACCCTTATCAGTCAACCACATCTTTAACATAGACAATATAGGTATCCAACATCAACCTTTATTGTTTGTCGGTTAAAGACAACGTTGAATTGCGTCAAGACACACAACCACCTATGTAGAAATCATGATGACTATAAGGTCAAAGGACTTAAGTCATATTATGGTACTGAGAAATACTCATGACAGTTCCTATGTATTATTCTCATAGTTGGTTATCCAATACCATTTCCCTAAATGACATCTATGATTTGACTTCATATCCAAATGTATGATCAGTAAAACGTGATCATCAGCCAACATCATATTAGTCTTAGTATATTAGTAAGACCAGGGATCATTAGAATAATACTCTTTTTCTTCTAAGAGTTTTACTATCAAGTCATGTACTTGATGATCTTAGAAAGAGTTGATTCTTCTCTATTAACATTTCACAAATGAAAAATAGTAGTGTCATTGTATTAATGAAATGGCAATGTCCTAGAAGATCAAGATTGGCCTAGGTCATAAAACAAACACTCAATACACCTTTGTGTCGTCAATAGGACCCATGACAACTAAATTGGAGTGTTTGAGAGGTGCTACTATGTTATTTTGGAGATCAATAAAGATTGTACGAGTATATAGAGTCCAAGCCTCTCCTTCAAACACCGATGGTGTCTTCAATAATGGGTATGTTGTATAACTCATCATGAGGAGCCTTAGTGTTCCTGCCTTTGGTTATCTATCTCGTCATTGCAGCCCCAGATAAATTGTACCAAGCTTATATATTGTTTGTATACTTTTGAAATGCATTGTTGTCTGACTTGGAACGGGATGTCGTCTTCATACGTAGTCCCATTGGCAACTTGTAGTAGTATGCTAGTATCCAACTTGGGCGAAGTAGATATATACTCTTGAGTCAAACATTGTCTTGCATATTGAATTACTCCATTAGTGAAATCCACTTCTTTTCAAAATCTGAAGGATCGACTTCATCATTGTAAATAATGGCACGTAACCTTGGATAGAATTACGAATCGCGATATAGGCTGTCAGGCACCTACAACAATTTAAATTGCCCGGGTACAAATATATCAGTCTTAATACCCCACAAAAACAATGATCATATCCAGAATCTACATATACGTTATTGACAAACACCATATACAGGTCACAGATTATTGAACAAATTTAAATAATATTCAATTCCTACCCACATACATAATGTTCCATATTCATAATCTAAATGTATTATATCCACATTCATTACTTATGATTTGTGGGTGCTGGTTGTGAAGACTCTAGGTATTGCAACCTTTATTGCAAGATCTTGATTAGTGAAAAAACACACAGGTTGCTTCCCCTTCATCGCTATGAGGAATTCTTTGAATATCCATGTGAATGACTCGGTGTCCTCTTGTGTAATAAACAAACCAAAATCAATCAAAAAGGGTAACGAACACAAATGGGTATCGAACTCAATAACGCAAAAATCATCATCTAATACTACAAATGAATAACCTCACGCATTAATTAAACTAAAATATATTTACAACGACATCCATGGCTCGGCGAGCTTAGAAAAGAGTCATATAAAGTGAAACCAATGCTAGGAATGAAGATTCCTAGCTTAGATCGTCGAAAACCCGCTCAAAATCGAACCAAAACTCCAAAATATGTTTGAACCCGAATTTGTGAGTAAACCACTTTTGGAGCTCAATTCCTGCCGTTTTAAAGCCTCAACACCCGAAAAAAATGGTGGATATGGAAAGAGGGGACTTCGGGCTTCACGCCAGCAACTGGAACTCGTTGGAAGGTGGCCGAAGGTGGAAAAAATAGCCGGCCGAAGTTCTCCGTACGTCTGCGTGTTCTCTCCTTTTTATTCCCTCAAAAATGAAGTATGTATCTCCATATATTTTCGAAATCGCGTGAATGGAGAAGAAGCAGCAACTGGGGAGCTAACTAATCAACGCGCCACGTGGTGCGAGTTGGTTGGCTCCTCCCATTTTCTGGTTACTTTTAATTCTTTTGCAATTTCTCGCTCCGATTTAGTTCCGATTGGTGTCGTTCTTTCGCCAATATTTTTTTCAGAGACCTACAAAATGAGACCAATATTGAATATATTATGAAGTACCAAAAAAATCGACGATTAAGGGGCTTTAAGACAATTATTAAAATATGCTAAAAATATAAACTAAAGGACAATTAAGGTAAAAATATGAGTAAAAATAGTCAAAGTAGATAGGACAAATTTACGCTCATCAAGCACGATGGTGTTGGGACAACGGTGTTGGAAACGAAAGCGGAGACGACTCAAGAGGCGAAGGCGGCCTAGGAGGCGGAGGTGGTACATGAGGCGGAGGAGAGGGCCGAGGTGTCTTCTTCCTTGGTCGCGACAGTTTAACAAAATACGTCGATTAAGATGTACATGTTGAGGGGGTGAGCTTGATGAGGATAATCATTGTAGTATGAGAAAAATGGGAGGAGGAGAAACTATTGTGGAGAGAAAAAGAGTTGTAAAGGAAAAAAAATGGCGATTATAAAGGAGGAGAAGAAGCCCTATAGGCTACAGTTTTTCGCTTGAGTTACATTTAATATATACTTAATTATAAATCTAATTTATTTATTTTATAATTTATAATAATTACATTATAAAATTAAATTTAATTACAAAAAAATGCTACCTAATTAATTTTAATACGAGTGGATAAGACTTTCTGGTTGTGGGGGTTTTTTTTTTTGAAGTATTGCTATTATAAATCTAATTTTTTTTATATAATTTATATTAATTACTTTCAAAAAATGAATTTAATTATATAAAAAATTCAACCCATTAAAATAAAAAACATATATGTTCTTTTAAAATATTTTTTGAAATAAAATATCATTTTTGTAAATCTGATTTTTATATATTGTTTTAATAAAAAAAACTAATGTTATATATTTTTAAAACAAAATCTTATTTTTTTTTATGGTAATTTTGGAATTTTGAAGATAAATGAGGGGTATTTTGTATTTTTTTGGATGAAAAGTTAACTGAAAATTAACGTTAGGTAGTAAATTGAAAATAAAACTTTCACGAGGTATTATGATGCAAGAAAAACAGACTAATGTATTATATTGAAAATAAAACTTTCACAGTGTATTATAATGAAATTTTCCAATTAAAAATTATAACTTTAAAACTTTTAATATCATAAATTTTTGTTGAATTACTTTTTTTGAAATCACTAAAATCAGTGATTTAATCAATTTTATAACTTTAAATATAATTTCAAAATCTTCATACAGAAATTTTGGATAAGAAGGGATGGATAAATAACTTAAGAGGAAGAAGTGACATGTAAGAGAATAAGAGGTGATAGATAATTAAAGTTTTGGGTCTGAGTTTCGAACAAGTTGAAAACAAACTATCTATCTTGGTGAATAAACAGATAAAAGAGGATAAGAGACATTTGGTATATCAACTTCACCACGTGGTCTTTGTCAAGCTATCTGACGCAGTAAAATGGACGACATATATCTTTCGATGTTCTTGAGCCGTCTATTTATATCATATCCGTGGCTATTATGAAGCCACGTGTATATCATGAAGAATGTTGATTCGGTTGGTACTGATCATTATTATATTGTCAATTACATCACCAATAGTTGCATTGCTGATGACGATGACCGTAAAGCTCCTAAGATGTCGGCAGTTCATCTGTCTGCAGTAGACGCACTGGATTTCTTAGACCACTTAGCTATCAAAACTAAGGAAACTACTTCATCCAAATACTATGTCACCACCTGCATCGTCAGTTATTACCATATTAGCACTTCTTTCCCCTTTCTTTAGGAACTACAACCAACCATTCGCTATCTGGTTAGATAGTCTCTCCATCAAAAATACCGCTAGTGATTCCGGTTATGGGTTCTCTGGTGCAATTTCCAACTGGTGGTGGTCGGTTTTGGCAGTATCGAATTTTTCCGACCACTAATCCTCATTTTATATTTTGATTAGCAATGCAAATATATAAACAAAACTCTTCAAAGGACAAAAAGGAGTATAAGACAGTGAACCGAGATCAGGCTACAGATCACAAAAACTCAAAGATGGACGCAACCATTTATAAGGACACTACCACAACACAGATACAAGTTGGAGCACTGTCGAGAAAGCATAACCTCAAGATGGGCCCAGCAAAGGGCAAAAACAATCATGAATGAGTATTCTTATGAAAGGAACCTCAACTATTCAACAAGTGCACAAACCTGACAATACAAGTCTAAATAACCAAATTTTACAACCATTAAGCACAAAATCAGGAAATATAAAAAGGTCTAACACCCGGGTTTTACAACCATGAAACGCACAAAGAATAATAAGGTCTGAAACCCGAACTTTTCAACCATTAAGCACAACCGAAACTTCACCAACTTCGAACATCTAATCAAGACACCTCAGATCCTTACTCGAACTTGTAATAAACACTCCATCGTATCAGGATTACCAACTCAAAGAGTTGATTGGTCACTGACACGTCAGTTGTCACGCCCCAAATCCGGTTTTGACCGGACTCGAGACGCGAACTAAAATAAAGGAAAATAACAATAAACAGGTAAATTTTGATAACGTAAAACTACAAATAAATCTCATAAATAAGTCCAACCGAAGGGTCAAAGTTCAACATAGATAAATACGACATAATTTTGAACAAAACGAAAGTACGTCTCTAACAAGATAACACCCAGACCCTCAGAGAGCTCCCGAGCCCTGAGACGTCCTACAGCCTACTCAGCAAAGAAACCTGTAAAACAACAGTAAACACGAAGGGGGGGGGGGGGGGGGTGAGCTTACGCTAAGTAGGAAAAAGCAGTAAAGTAAAAGAAACCCCCGTTAAAGCATAACACCAAAAAGTACAATTATTCAACGTTTATAATTAGAACGATTAAACAAAAGGTGCTGTAAACATAGATCAATGAAAGTTCCAATGCTTTAGAGAAAGTAACACTTAAAGAAAACAACGGAAAATAACGAATGTAATACTTTTAGAGGAGATAACACTCAATGATATCCATGGAAAGAGAACAAGTTTATCAAGGGGGTAATTAAAGAAGCACACGAATACTGCAATATTTAACATCAAAATCCATGACTCCGATCCGTACACTGACTGGTACATCATGTCAGAATGCCCCTCGGTCCGGAGGAACACTATCATCGGGATTTCCGGAAAGGTTCCCTAGGAACGCACGTTCTCGGAAGTCCCTGAAATGTCCCCAAAGGACCATAGATCATCGGGATAAAGTGAGTCTCTCCGGAACACGTAGCATCGGAATAAGACAACAAAGTACCGTGCCGGAACATCCATCGGCCTCGGTCTTCCCGGAACACGTAGAATCAGGGTGGAACCAGTCTTTCCGGAACACGTAGCATCGGATAAGACAATAAAGTACCATGCCGGAACATCCCTCGGCCTCGGTCTTCCCCGAACACGTAGCATCGAGGTGGAACTAGTCTTTCCGGAACATGTAGCATCGGATAAGACAATTATATACCCTACCGGAATGTCTCTCGGTCTAGGTCTTCCCGGAACACGTAGCATCGGCGTGAAACAACAATGTAACGTATCGGACCGGGTTACCCCCTCGATCGGATATCAGCCCAAAAACACTCTCGGCAAGTAAAACAATAAGGGCACGCAATTCTCGACAAGGCACAACACAACAACTCATACTATCAACCAAGCTTACCGACAATACTTACCAACACATGTCTCATCGGTCTATCAATCACCCGATCATAACATTAGGCACAATTATATCACATTCAAACATTCACTCAATCAATCACATCACATTCGAACATTCACGCAATCAATCACATTACATTCAAACATTCACGCAATCAATCATAACACGGATCAACCATTCACATTACAATCATCAAGGTTCAATTAATCTAGTTTGACTCTTGTCTTAACCTAAGAACGGAACATACATCGGCTTTAAGGGTGAACAATCATCAGTGAAAACAATCAAAAAGCAAGTCCTAAGGCTCGACATGGCCATTCTACCAGCACGACAATTTCCCAAGATATCGAAAGCGGTTAACTAGTGAATCACATCCTATCTGCATACTATGACTCGTCCGGTTATTTTTATGATCGAAAGACGGTTATTCTAGTGAATCACGTCCTATATGCGAACTAGGACCTTTCCGGTTATTATTATCATATAGGCATACTATTAGCGTTATTTAAATTATCTAGATAAGTTTAGTACTTTTCCCTACCTCAAGAAGAACCAACAGCTACGTCTCCTATCTGCTGACGTCCGGGCCTACCTCCGGTCTTCTCGGGCGAAGTCAAGGTCTGGGTTTAACAGATAAAGTTCAATATCAGTCCCGGTCCAGATAGAGCGGTCCTCTAATTTATCGAATTCGTCTTTTAATTTAACCGTTAAGTGCTTGAATTTATCTAATTTTAGTCCAATTATTAATTAAATCAATTATTTAAAACTGTCCGACCCGGCCGACCCGAGTCCGACCCGAATCCGGAAACCGGATCCGAAACCGCCCAGGATCCAAGTCCAGACCTGAACCGACCCGAGCCCGACCCAGACCCGGATCCAGACCCGAGTCCAGACCTAAGTCCAGGATCCAGACCGGAGCCCGATCCAAGTCCAGGCCCGGCTCAGACTCGGTTACAGGCCCAAGTCCGGGCTCGTGTCTCTTGTCTGGCCCAAGGCCCGAGTTTTAGGCCTGAGCTGTGACGACGGCGAGGCGAAGGGTAGGGTTCCGGCGAAGCGAGGGCGGCGGCGGGGAAGGCTCGAAGTGGGTTCTCGTCGCCGGCGACGGCGTCAGGAAGCCTGGTGCGAAGAGGGGAGGTCGTCAAGGCAAGGAACGAGCCTCCACGTTTATATCTGACGGTTAGAGGAGCTCGTCGGCGCGAGAACTCCAGATCTGGAGCTCGAGAGCTCCGGCGACGCTCTCCAACCACACTTGGCCCAAAACGAGCTTAGAAGCTCGCGATTCTCAGGCAAGGGACGGTGGGGAAGGTGAATCCGGTGAGGAAACTGGCTCACCGTCGCTGGTTCTGCATGTTTCTGGTACGGTGAAGCTTGAGCGAGGAAGGGCGGCAGCGACGCTTCGATTCGACAAGGAAGAAGAAGGGAGAGGGTTTCTGGTGTTGTGAGGTCGTGGGTGGAAGCAAAAGGAGAAGAATGAGAAGAGAAGAAGGTAGAGGAGGTCGGAGAAGAAGGGAGGTCGGCGAGCATTTGGCTCTGGTTCGCGAGAGAGAGAAGAGGCGAGAGGAAGAAGGAGCTTCTCGGGGTGCGTGCGAGGAATGAGGAGCTGAAGCGACGAGGGTTAGGGTTAGGGAGGCCGAGCTGGGTTGGTCCTGGCGCTGAAGGTTGGGCTTGGTTGGCTTGGGCCTGGTCTCTAACCGAGCCTGGTCAGCCTGGTCCAGCCCACTCCTCTTTTTTCTTTTCTTTTTTTTTGAAATCGATCCAAAGATTAACTCGTTCTCCAACCCTCGACGTTCCAACGATAATTTAACGAAATAAAAACTTCGGTCTTTACATCAGTGGCCAACACCGTTGAAAGACAGAGATGGTCTGGTGGCCAAAAATCCTCCTAAACTTTAGAACCCATAGAAACTAGATCATGTCGACTTCAAGAAGGGCCCAAAGTCCCCAAACCACCCTATGGGCCCAACACCACAAGCGACGAGCCCCCCACCAACAAGGTGGCAGGAAAATAAAGAGACTCAACTGAACTATGGTAAAAGTGGTGCAACCAGAAGATAAAGAAAAGGACGTTACCACGGGGGTAGTTACCCAATCACCGACGAGAACGAGAGTAGATCCACAACGAACCAAAGACTAGCAGGGTTAAGAAACGCTTCCCACGACAAATCTTAAACGAGCCGCTAGTGAACAAGAGAAGCACGAACGCAGCCAGAAAGGAGCAGATCGGCCAACACCGAGAACTGCCGATGACACTACCGTCTTGAATCTCTTCACGAAGAAATTTTCCACCGAGACGAGTAGCATGACGTCAACACCAAAAAACTTACCGAAAAGGGACACCTCTACTAGAACAAATTGTGTCGAAACATGAACGGTCCAAGCACCCAAAGAACTGAGGAGGACACGGAGGCATCACCAATGGCCAACACCACGGAAGCCGGTGAGCTCCCCGGTCTCCTCTACCGAGGCACACCAAACTACGAGGAGGCGGAGAAGGACCAGAGCAGCGACGTCAACCGGAGTATGAGCAATAGATCTGGTCGGAGACCCAAACCAGAGGCTCAGAACCTGACAGTAGACAAAACCACCCACGCACGCGAGGCCACGGGCAGCCGCCACGGAAGGTAGAGCCGTGAAGCTGCGGGGGACAACACCGGAGAACAAGACAACACCAGATCTATTCAAGGGTCGTCGGAGACAAGTAGGAGCACGACAGATGTGAGTCAAATCTCGTGTGCCAGCACCGGAGAAAAGGCGAGGGACAAAGCAGGAACTCCGATGAAGACAAAGCCGAGAACCACTCTTCGAAAACAGCCGGAACAAGATTGTGAAGCAATACAAGAAAGAGAAGGAAAGAGGGTGGGAACGAACCACCGCCAACAACGAATATGGTAAAGGAGACAAAGTCATCACCAACAACGACGGTTAGAAGCAAGGAGGAGTAGGGTGTGGGTCTGCTTTCAGAGAGAAAAAAAAAAGGCTTTTGGTCTACACTTCCCACCTCTGAACCTCATTTTCCACAATCTGGAAGCCCTTGCTAGGAAATTGATTTTTTTTTTTTTTTGCAGGGGAAAAATTAAAATTGTTCATACTCACACATAAGAGAATAGAACCAAATTAAGACGATGTTCAGAAATCCGCTATATTTTTTAATCTGTACATTCAAACTAAAGTAGCACTGGAGATACAAAACATCCAACTTAATTTACCAATCTGATCTAGCGTATAAGAATGATATCATCCTCTACAGCTATAAATGACCATGGAGTTCAAGAATTAACGAGTAAATAAAATGATAGGGAAGATCGAGTAAGAGAAGAAATGTACGTATATAATAACAGGGACTTAAGATTTTGAAGGCAGGCTGTGCTTCAGCTGCAAGAATCACTACCGGCAGCCCTTCAATAGATAAGAAGAAGGGCTTGCAAAACTTAGAGGCCGTGCAGACTTGTCATTTTCTTTACCCTTTCCAGGAGTCCCACACTCACTGAAGTCCAGCATGCGGCACTCTGTCTGCAAAAGGTTCAAACAAATCATTCCAACACAATTGTTTAAATAATGAGCACGTGCAGCTATAATACAGAAGATTGATATGGTAACAACTGTCAATTGATGCTTCCTGGAAATGTCATATCGCCTATTCTGTTGTGCCATTCTAGTCACTATGGTAACATCTAGCAGGTAGTACGCTCATTCACCCTAAAATCTCCACTAGGTCATTTGTTAGCACATTAAACCAATGAAAGATTCATTTAGAAGCTCTGGGAGGAATTCAACCTCGAACAAGTGACTGATTGTCAGGCAATCCACTTCCACGGTCATAGTGACTAAGTAGGGGAAATCATAGATATGTCACCGACTCACCGGAGTATAAAGTTTCTGCACATGAGTAACTTATATTTTTTGAGACTTACTAAAGTTTCATAAATTTCTCACTACTAACCATCAGTTGAATCTAACAGAACACTAATAATATACAGGTAATGTTTTTATGTTTTATTAATTATTTATTTGACCCGAGTAAAATCATGGGTTAATTGCTTAAAACTACCTTATGTATCATCCACCTGTTTAATTTTTCCTATCTTTTGACCACGGTCGTCTACTGACATTTTGGAATATTCCATTAAAATGGATCAAGTTTGGAATATTCCGTTAAAATGGATGGAAAATTAGGGACGTGGACAATACACAAGGGTAGTTTTCGCACGTAGACAATACATAAGGATAGTAATTTTTTTGAAAAAACTAACAGACAACCGTGATCAAAAGATAGGGTATTTTACACATGGATAATTCATAAGGTAGTTTGTCGCACGTGGACAATACTTAAGAGCAACTTTTGGCAATTAACCCTAAAATCATATACTTATTTGATGTTTTATTATACACATATCCCGCCATGACAAAGCCCAACTCTAACCACCACTGAGGGCCCCAACTCATCATCTACTCCATTTTTGACATTTTCTATGGAAAACTGAAGGGATAATTGTCCAAAACTACCCTAAAGTTTCGTCCACAAACGAGTTGATGCACAAAGTTTTGTCCACGCTATATGGCTACCCTGAAGTTTTGTCCACGCTTTTGTGGGTGCATTGAAGTTTTGTCCACGCTTTTGTGGGTGCATTTAAGTTTTGTCCACGCTTTGTGTGTGCATTGAAGTTTTGTCCACGCTTCTATTCAATCCGGGAAGCACTGCCCAGACCATCATTCTGAACATCCCTATTACATCAAAACTAAAAAAGTCGTGGACAAAACTTCAGGGTAGCACACAACGTGGACGAAACTTTGTGCATCAACTCGTCAAAACTAAAAAAGTCGTGGACAAAACTTCAGGGTAGCACACAACGTGGACGAAACTTTAGGGTAGTTTTTGACAATTATCTCAAAACTGAATACTAAATAAGGGGTATTTTGTCTTTTCAATAATGGTACAAAATAAAGAGTTTGGTGAGTTGCACAAAGAAAGAATTCAGTGAGCTCTCTGCAAAACACATTGAGTATGGTAAGTTATCTGCATTCTCTCCAAAAAAAATATGTTGGTGTTATCTAATCATCTACTATTTGATTGTTGAGTTAATTGTCAAAACCTACACTAAAGTACTGTCCACGGTCAAAAAAACACCTTATCTTTTGTCCACGCTTTTAATGTGCACAAAGTATTGTCTACCGTCGTCTGTTAGATAAATGTAATTGCCCCCAAACAATTGAATGTGTTATCAATTGCCCACAAACTGTTGAACGCATTATGAATTGCCCACAAATCTACTGCAAAATGACGAGTGTTATCAGAAATAATAAGCCAAAGCAGTAGTCCGCTGTTTCCCACAAAACAACGGTGGACAATAATTTGTGCACCTTAAAAAGCGTGGACAAAAGATAAGGTCGTTTTAGGCCGTGGACAATACTTTAGGGTAGGTTTTGGCAATTAACCCTTGATTATTATACATTCAGTTCGTATGCCAAGTTTATAAAAGGGAGAAAGTGTCAGTGCTGACTGCTGTTATATACAGCATCCACTCAACTATAAAAAGATGAAATCCATTTAGATAATAAAAATAATTTATCAAAATATATGGCAAAACAAGACATACCATAAAGCCAAGGTTTGGATTGTCAGATTGAATTCCCTTCAGTAATGATTCGGGTGTATCATTGCCTAAAACCTCAAGTGCATCTGCATATGCAGTGGCAGTGTGTTCGTCTAACTGTTTCATCAGCCCCAAGGCATCAATGTTTTTCTCTCCTGGACTTATAAAATAACTTATGTCCTGCAAACAAACTCAGTACTTAAGGAAAAACAAATATTGTAATACGTCAATATCTTAAGTATAATCAACACAATAATCTATAAAAACGTGTTATACCTCCATCGTTATTTCTGTATCAATCCTTGGGCCCGTTAAAAAAGAATTCATGAACCAGGGGGACTTCCATGTTGAAGGAGACTCAATACATCTCTTCAATGGAGTATCACCAAATCTAGAAATGTAGATAAGAAAAGGGAAATGGTATAAGAAATAAGCAGTTCTGGAAGCTTCAAACAATGTGAAACTTATACAAATATGATACTTGAAAAAGTATTGCCACTGCATATCAAGAATTCTAAAGTAATACTTCTGGTCCCTCACAGAATTTGTCCCAGGAAGAAAAAGAGGAAGTGCTGGGTACAAGCAGGACAGCTTCGATGATCATATGTATAACATTTTCTATTTAATATATAGACTAAAAAACAATTAGAAGCAATTTTCAAAGAAAACGCAGCTCCAACTTACAAGCCGAAGTTCTCAAGCCAGGCATCATTCCCTGCATTATCAGATGTAGTCTCCAAAGGAGCTGATGAAGGTAGAGGCTGAGCAGATGTAACTGCATCTGAAGTTCCATTTTTATTTCTGCCAGGACTGGTGGAGGTAACCATAGAATGGCATGAATTTCCCGATGATTGTTTTGCAGACATATAGAGTTTTGATGCACTTCCCAAGATCCGGTGGTACTGATTCTTACGTTTTGTAGCACTTAAATCCCTCTTGCCTAATTTAAACCCATTTTGAATTGGGGGGGGAAATCGAGGATCATTTACATCACGTTCAACAAGGACACCAGAAGGCTGTTGCACCTGAGAAGTACAGAATTATACAGGGAGATACAGCTGTTAACAGCGTGTCAAAGAAATCCTATCATTAACAAAAAAGGAAAATCTCCAATGACTTAATCCAATTTGAAGTGTAGATTTTAGGCCAGAGGAAGATTACATAAATACTGAACAAAGAAACTACACCAGCAAACTAGATAGAACACTATCAATATAACATATTATATTAGATACAATGTTACAAAACCATTCCATGCTTAACGTTGCCTCCATTTGAGCATTGGTGCAATTTAAAATACGTAGACAAAAAAACTCACAATTTGGGCAGCATCATCAACTTTTGCATGGCCATTGGAGTCAGCATCAACACCAATAATAATCTTAGTATCTGTCAACTCAATATTAATATTGCCTTGCTTTTTGTGGGAATCACAGACATCAATATTTTCCAGTGAGATATTCTCATCTGGAAATGGGATGCAATCTCTCCCATGTCTCCCCTCAAAAGGGTGGCCCATGTTTTCTTTATTTACAGTAAATTCTCCACAGCTCCTTTGCTGAGTAGATGATGGAGATGCAAGAGAAACCCTGTCAGTCTCGTTCTCATTAAAAATAACATCTAATCGAGAAAAATCTCTGGCTAAACAGGATGTCACATTAGTCTCCAGCTTTTTTTTACGTCTGCTGTCCGGCAAAGATGATAATGGAGAGATTAATTCGCGATGACGTTTCTTCAAAATAGATGGAGTGCCCGTGAAGGTTTTAGCAGCAGTTTTCAGCACAGCATCCGGACTATCATCCCGCGATGGTGAATCCCATAACCTAAATGGAGTAATGCAATTCATTGATGATGACATCATCAGCTGGCGTATACCAAGAGGACTATACTCCTGCTGCAAGTCAGTGCCTGATTGTACAAGATCACAGCTAAAGAAAGGAACATCCGGACTTGGAAACCGAGGAGGCTCATAATATAGAGATCCCGTGTCTTGCTGTTCATCCAAATTTGACCTTCCGTCCACAAGACAATTTTGTGTGGCATCAGATCCCCTGACTAATGGGTTTACAGGTATCAGCTTTGAGGAAAGCTTTCCCACATTTGGTTGATGTTGCAGCTCGTTGTTATTTATGTCATCAAAATCTATTTCTTGAATTGCAAAGGAGTGCGGATTTAAATGGTTTTGTTCATCCCCATATGCAAATGCATTACCATCAGATGTACCCAAAACATCAGACCCTGAAGGGCGAAGGGCTTGGGGAGAAGACAGAAAACCAGATTTAGATATTAGGGTATTTGATGATTGGCAAAGTAATGAATCTGAGAGTCTACTTAAGTCAATTATGTTTGAGCTATTTGTATGATTACCAGTAGACCATCTCTCATTAGAGGCCTCAGAAAATAGAACCCTGCAACATTCATCATCAGATATGAACATGTGCTCTGACTTATCAGAATCCATGATCACATGTTCCATGGTAGTAGAAGCAAGCCCCGTGGAAGTTTGGTATTGAACATTCGCCATTTCATGGCTTTCTTTAGCACCGATACAAAGATTCTGGACCTCAGTTGATTCATGCACCAGTTCCAATGCAGATATACTATGCAAACCATGTAAAGTAAACCGATGATTCCCACTTGCAGAAGTTCCAGCATCATGTGAGAAGCATTGCCCAAGGAAGTTGGAAGAGGAAGACAAATCAGAGGGTATTTGAGGAAGGGAAAAAGTCGCATCTTCTAAGGATGTCTGACACTCTTCCGCACAAGATGGTGCAGAGTTTTGTTCCTTGGCCAGGTTGGACTCTTTTCTTGAAAGTAAGACGGTGTTAGTCATGTCAGTTGAAGAGGGTGAGAAATGAACAACAGCTGAATCTTGACTGCATTCTGAAATTTCCTCAGCTTCAATCCCGCCTCTGAGAGCACTATCGTCTCCACTGTTCTGCGTCCTTGAAAAAGGTACAAGTTGATTTTGATGACCAACACGAGGCAGGGCTTGAAACTTTGAGAGTAAACCCGATGCTAAGTAAGAATCCAATTTCTTTTTCACTGAACTGTTCCAGTGATTCTTAATAGCGTTGTCTGTCCTGTTCATTATGCAAACAGATATGCGTATTACAATGAATGTGAAGTAAAGTACCAACAGAAGAACAGTGCATCATTCTAATCAATACACCAAATAAAATTAGACATGTTTGAAGCGTAGATTAGAGCAACATACAAGTGAAAGGCGAAAGAACGGAACCTGTGATTGAAGTTGGTACGGAATGAAACCAGATAATATAAAAAGGGATAATTGTCAAAACATGCACTTATGTTTCGTCCACAAACGAAATAGTGCACAATGTTTTGTCCACGTCGTCTGGCTACCCTTATGAATCGTCCACACACTTCTGTTAGAAAAGTGTAACACCAGAACCTGAATTGACAATTTTGCCCTTTTGGTTTGAAATTCAAAAATAAGAATTTCGTCCAAAAAAATGAGTGGTTGAGGATTGTTAGGGCAATTTCGTCCAAAAAAAAATTCAGACACAAGCACATGATAGCACGTGAGGCTACAGATTCGAATATTCTGTTAATTTTACTGACAGAAGTGCGTGGACGATTCATAAGGGTAGCCAGACGACGTGGACGAAACATTGTGCACTATTTCGTTTGTGGACGAAACATAAGTGCATGTTTTGACAATTATCCCATATAAAAATGTCCATACGGGAGAAAAATGATGACGGCCATTACTAAATAAATGGCATACCTTCCTGGCAAGAATTTTGTTAGCTCAGCCCATTTGTTACCATATATCTGATGAGCATGAATCAAAGCTAACTCCTCTTCCTGAGTCCATGCCTCCTTGTTTATGGCCGGATTAAGATGATTGTGCCACCTATAAGTAGTATCAGTTTATAAGAATGCACATGCACCTCACAGTATCTAAAAAAAATATGTGGTAGAAGAACCTAAGAGCTGCCAAGAAAATAAAAAATAGTTTCATTGCTGATCTCAAAAGTGCGTAGCACACATGATCAAATGCATCTCTGAGAAACAAACCACCATATTAGCCAGGCAAAAAGATCATGTATACCTTTCCCGGCATTGTTTCCCTATACGTCCAGGTAAATACTGTGCAATTGTGGACCATTTTTTTGGCCCATATTTGCTCACTAACTGAATCATCTGTTCATCCTCCTGTTGTCAAGGGTAACCAGTTCTTGATTGTTTGATTCAATTCAGATTTTGGAAAACATCAACACATGATACAGAAGAAACACTCAATCAATTGAAATAGCTGACCTCTTTAGACCATGGTCCTTTGACAAGTTCTGGATTCAATACCTTCTGCCACCTGTGCAGGCACTGTACATCTGTCCTATACTTAAAACACTCCGCTACAGAAAGACAATATTATGATTAAACAATGTGTATAACCAATGAATTTGATGTAGGACAATACTTAATTAAAAGGGATATTTACAGATACCGACACTAACCCATACATGTTTTTCACATGCCTACACTAACCTTTAAAAATTGCAGATACCTACACTAACTTATGCACTGAATAACACCGTTAAACTCATTTCTTTAAGATTTAACTGTTATTTTTGTTGAAATGAATAAATTACTCTTATATAACTTTACCAAACATAACTAACCTAGCCAAATCTAATCTAACATAACTAATTAACCAAATAATATAATTAATTAATCAGACAAAAAAACAGCACATGAAAATCTAATATTTTAAATTTTTATATTAAATTTTAAAATCAGATTTTAGTTTTTTATATATCAGATTTTTATATTTATAAGTTTTTTAATAAATCTGATATTTTTTAATTTGAAATCTATGTTTTTATCATAATTTAATTTTAAGAAATATATATACAAATTTTAAAGGGTCAATTGCTAAAAACAACAAAAAGTTTTGTCCACTTGCTAAATACTACACTGAGTTTAAAAGTGGACAAAGTCCACCGTCTTCTGTTAAAATAATGAACAAAATATTCTGTTAACCCCTACCGGATATGTGGACAATACATATAGCATTAAAAAGTATTGTGGTCAAAACATATAACATATAGCATTGAAAAGTATTGTGGACAATACATACGGGCCAAATCCTTAACAGAACAGAATATTTTGTTCATTATTTTAACAACACTGGCCCGATTTTTTAAAATCCGCCTAAAGTCGCCCAATTTGTTAAAACCGAGTCGGTGTTCTAAAAATCCCCACCTAGGAGCCTATTAATCCCCATTAAGGGCAGATGTTTAGAACGCTGACAATGCACTATGCTCAATGGGGTAATGGTTTTATTTTTGTCGTGGTTAACCTAAAATGGATCACTTCCTTCCATATAAGAAAGCCTTAGATGCATCCTATGTGACTAATTTGTTCTTTCGGGAGGTTGTTCGTTTGCATAGGGTCTTTGGGTCCATTGCTTCTATATGGATATGAAGTTTTTGAATCATTCTTGGTGTACATCGTGAAAATTATTCGGCACTTAATTACAACTTAGCAACACTAGTCACCCTTAGGCTGATTGGAAAAGAGTGGTTATTAACCGCTCTTGTGGCAAACCAAAATAATGGGATATAGCTTAATCAGGCATAGATTGAGTTCGCATTCAAAGTGTCCTCAACCGCTCTACAAAGGCATCTTTTGAAATTGTCCCTCCAAAGCACACGTTCGATTTGGTTCGTTTACCTTATACTACAAACGTGTTCACAAATGTAAGAAACACTTTGAAGAAGTGGACTTAAATGATGGTACACTTGCATAAACATATGTTTCCTGCAAGAGCATATGGAAAGCTAAAGAATTAAAAAAAAAAGTGGGATCTTGTCGCGTCTTTTGCAAGATTGGCGATAACGCTTACAAAGTTGACTTTCCTACTCAACCGAAATCTCCAACATTGCCAGGACAATACTTAATTAGAACTCTCAATTATAATAGGATTTGGTTCAATAAGGTTTTCCTATTATAGTAGAAGTTGGTTTATTCAGGTTTTAATATCATATTAGGATTAGATTATTTAGGTTTCCTAGTTCTAGTTAGTTTGAAAAGGTTAGGTCTATTTAAGTTTTGTTTAGTGTTTAAGATCATTATCAATACAATTATTGGTTATGAGTATTGAGATTTGTTCTCCTTCTCCTTAAAGTTGGGGTGTTCCTTATCCTTTCGGATCAAAATAACCCTTTTGCTACACAAGAAATATTGGAAAGAAAAAATAACACTAACTTCAAGAAAAATGCAACTGCAAATACATTGCCTGAGATTGCTTACTCGAGCATATAAGACTTGCACATTGCACAAAAGACATTTAGTTCAAAATATGAATGATAAAGTTTAGACAAAGCATAGAAAAAGAAGCAAGGCTCAAATTTGTTTGTGCCTAAAATGTATGATTGGACAATCAACCCCAAAATTACCCAATTTTTAAGTTCAACAACCAAAATACTGGCTCTATGTACTGACAAAATCATGGAAAATCTACTGGGGCTAAGACAAAATAAATAAGAACCTCAATTGGAAATTGAAATTTTTTGGATCCTAAAACACAGGTCAATATCATGATATGTGAAGAAAAAGAAATAATTAGATCACAAGATGCATCATTTGCCTCTAAAAGACACTAGATGCTTGTAGACACAGCCACAATAGTTGTATGCCCATACCTATCTTTTTCCAGTTTTTCCCTTTGAAGCGTTGAACAGCATTGCATAGAATCGCATCCTATCCAAACAAAGAAACATATATTATAAATAAATAAGCATTTCATTAAATAAGGCAACAAAGTGTATAATGTAAAGTAAAACATGGAATCACACGTCAAAAAACAAAGATAAACTTAAAAATTAGTCGTAGATAGTACAGTACCAATATTCAAATATACCAAATTAGACAACTAAATAAAGGAAGCTGTCTTTTTTAGTGTAAGATAAGTATTTTATCAGCAATAATTGCAAGTGTATGGATAGAAACCATCGACCTCATATGAAATTACTGACAAATTGGCAGGATGGTACGTAATCCCAACATATGAAATAACTAAATAAATTACATTTTGAAGGAATATGAGCAACACAGACAATAATGAAGAGTGAAAAATAATACATAATTATAGCTAAAAGTGACAGATTACCTCTTCAACTGTCCATTGTCCCTTTGTAGAACGCCTTGTGGGGCCCGTAGTCCTTCTACAAAAAGGAAATGGTGTTACACAAAGTCAAATGTTATGTAAAACATTCAATCAATCAAATAAAATATGTAATCTTGATGGTGGGCGAGCCTCAACATAATTGTAAGGCTTGTGACCTTTGGGGTCATAGGTTCGAGTTAAGAACGGTCTCTGTAAATAACATGCAAAGGATCCATAAAAAGATGACCCTCCACAAATCCCACAATGGGAGGAACCTCATGCATTAGGCTCACCTTTCTTCATGGAGAGGGACAGATAGAGGGAGAGAAAAGGAGGTTATATGAAATGTAGATAAAAATATGAAGTGTAAGATCTATTAGTGGGTTACAAAACCGTGATTTATTACTGAACATGAAAGGCAAAAAAAACTCAAAAGCAAAGCCCTCAGTTTTGTGCTTTCAGACTTGTGGTTGTTGGAAGTAGGATAAAACTTTACAACTGACTCTATAAATTCCTTTTCATTTCACAAGACTTCCATGGCAGCACTAATTCTTGACACATGCAGTAATCTGATTTCAAGAACAGAGGTACCAAGGTCAAATGATAACAAGTATAGTAAGTGCACAACATTTCATTTTGTGCCTAAAGATCTTGGGTTCAAGCCCAATAAGCTGTCATGTTGCTGATAAAAACAAGTATATAATACTTCAACACGAAGGCCAAAACCTACGTTATCTCAGTGCGATGAACAGATTCCAAGCAATTGACAAGGAGCCCAGTAAATAACAGCAGAGGTAGCAAAAATGGAAACTCTGAAATATAATTTTATGATTGAGATTAAAGAGATCACCCATGAAGTGGGGGCATTTTCTGACCGGTGTCACCGACCCCATTTGAAGGAGCAGAAGATGTCCCGTCACCTTCCATAAATCCTTAAGAAAAGGGTATAACTGGATACCCGGACTCCCATAAGATTGCAACTCTCTCCAGAAATTGTCCAAATCATTATCAACACTCCCTAAGAGTTTCTCTTGCCCAGTTAGCACCTACATACTAAGAAGGGCAACATAAGTAAGAAAATTATGAATGGGTGTTTAACATAGAACAAGCAGAGAAAGAGACCTCCACTGTTGAATAAAACAAAAGAGTAGATCATAATTTTACGAGAAATTGGGCAACCTTAACAATGCATCCTTATCTGGTAATACAAAATTTCATAGAGCTTCAAAAAGAAACCCATTATAAATGCATCTTCTAGGCCGATCAGGAAGGTTCCTAGTACTTAAGAGTCATAAACGACAATAACATCTAAAATTTCTGATATTGGACGACCGTGCAGAAACAATTGAAATGTACAAGACATATATGACCGGAAAGAAAAACAACATAATGGTTTTTTTCCTCTACTTCCATATCAGGGGTGGTTGAGTATAAAAACTCAAACTCTGGAACTGAAGTTGATCTCCAAATAAATTTAAACCCCAGCTATATCTTCAATTAGAAACCATGATCAGAAAATTTAAACGAGAAATAACACTGTAAACCACAATCAGTGCGGAGCAGTATACATGACAACCACCCGTCCACCACACTGCAGCAGACTATGGTAACTTGAAAAGATAACCACATAGATATGATGCTACAAATTTTGAATTTGAAGCCAGAAAGAAATGGATCAAAAATGAAACATATTTTTGAACGAATTAAATGAGCTCGAAGATCAAAGAGACGAATTTTAGAATTTTCATCAACTTAAAACCTAAAACGTCTAGAATTAAAATTTTCAGCCACGCAGAAACTCAGAAATGAGATCAAAAGAAACAGAAATGCAAAAGAAGTTGCTTGGTCTCGAACCAAACAGTACAAATTTCGAACTTGGATTCAAATCAGATCGAAGCCTACTCACCGAGCTGAGATTGAAGGAGCAAATTGTTGAGGAAGGGGCGGTCGATGCACAGCGCATTTGGTGATCCAAATTAAAGATGCGTGGAGAAAGGAAGATCTCTGAAAAGGAATGTGAAGGAGAGAGAGACTAGTGAAACGGTCTTCAGACTCAGAATCAGACTGATATTCAAAATTAAAGGGGGGACAGTGTTTCAAACCCTATGCTGGTTGTATCGATGGTCAGAAACCACTCAATGTGCATCATTTTCGTTTTTTTTTTTTTGTTGAGCATAATAACGAACACTTTATTTATAATAAAACACTTTTGATAATTCAGAAGCGGTCATATAAGAGCAGGAACAATGGTGCGGTCCGTTACTCGTCTCGCGGTCCCGTCCGCGTTTTTGTAGGGCGCAGGACGCGAGCCGTCCCGTTGTGAGACGCCTTTTACGCGTCCCGCAAAAACACGGGTCGGGTCGCGTCCCGCGTCCGAGCGCCAGCCAATGGTTGGCTGCCACGTGTCCCGATTGTTGGGTGTAACGACTACTTTTTTTTAATTCAAAAATCCTAAATTCTAACCCTGTAAATATCCCCAACCCCTTTCTCAAACCATCTTACAATTCTCAACAAATTTCCTTTCTACATTTCGATACAAAATGTCCGACGATGAGGGTCCATCATATGAGGAGTTGGCAGCCCAAATGCAGGTAGTTGAGTAACGAGTCCGACGAAGGATTGAGAGAGGCATACAGAGAGCAATGTCAAGGATCGACTATGGGGAACAAATGGACGAGAGATTCACAGAGGTCGTGTCGAAGCCCACGACCACCTAATGAGGTGTTATTTTGCCGATCAACCCATATATGGGCCAGATATGTTTAGGCGTCGGTTTCGTATGTGCAAACCACTTTTTCAACGGGTGATGTACAAGGTCAAGGAACACGACAATTACTTCGTTCAGAAGCATGACGCGGCCGGACGCTTGAGATTTTCAACTGAACATAAGTGCACCGCCGCGATACGGATGCTTGCGTATGGGTGCTCGGTCGATTCATTGGACGAGACTCTACACCTTGGGGTAAGCACCATACTTGAATGTTTACGTAATTTTTGCAAGGCCGTCATTGAGGTATTCGGACCCGAGTACGAGCGTACACCCACACCAGCTGACATGGACCGCTTACTCCGAGAAGGGTACAACCGAGGGTTCCCTGGAATGGCTGGGAGTCTTGAGCATTAGGAGTGGAAGAATTGCCCAACCACATCGCAAAGTGCCAATGGACGGGGAAGTCACCACGGGGTAAGTACCGTTATGCTTGAAGCTGTAGCGTCTCGTGATTTATGGATTCGGCATGCTTTTTTCGGGATGGCTGGCTCGAACAACGACCTCAACGTCCTAAACAACATGCACTTATTCCAAGACGCTTATTACTGTCGTGACCTTGTCGTGGAGTACGAGATCAATGGGCATCGGTACGACCGACCTTATTACTTGGTGAACGGCATTTACCCATCATGGGACGGTTCGTGAAGAGTATTCGGCATCCCCACACGCCCAAAGAGAAGTTGTTTGCTAAATGCCAAGTAGGTGCTCGGAAAGATATTGAAAGGGCTTTTGGAGTACTTCAAGCAAGGTGGCACATCGTTTCCCGTCCCGCTCGTGTTTGGAGCAAACACACTTTGGCTGATATCATGCACATTTGTATCATTCTACACAACATGATTGTAGAGGATGAACTCGACTGGTACGAAGATGGAGATGACGAGTTGTTGTACGAGCAACCTCCAGAAATGTCGAATTGGACACCACCGGAACGATGGCACCGAGGAGGGTCATTGCAATACCGACAACGATTGGATGCTCGACAAGCAACTACAAAATGATCTTACTGAGCACTTATGGGGTCTATATGGAGCTACTTTCAATCCCAACAATTAGTCTTTTGTACTTGATGCTCCTATTCGGGAATAAATAAAATTATCAGTTTTAATTTATTTTATTTTATATTCTCATTAATTATTTTTTCACATTTATTTCAATTTTATATAATATTAACTGTTTTGACAACTAATTAAATAAAACAGCAAAATATCAATTAATTAACCAGTCAGCATCCACTAACAATCCAAGCCTCAATCCAGGACTCATCATTGTAAAACACAACTTATTTTGAGTCAGGAGTCCCACTATTTTGTACAGTCAGAATCCAAACCTCTAATCCAAGCCCCTAACCAAAGCCCTTCCATTGTACATGCACTAAAAGTGGAAGGTCGTGAGAACAAGAGATATAATAAACTTTTGGTTTTGATAAAGATCGAAGCATTGGTCTTGTAACAACAGACCCGATACTACTCGACAATAAAATAGGGGTAGTTCCTTATTCTCCCGATGTGTGGCACAGCAAACCCAAAAAAAATTCTATGTCTCGACTTGAACATGCTTGTGATGTCGTAACAGTCGTTCAAAGGGTAAATCAAGGAAATGAGGAGGTTGGGGAATAGATAGCATCCATTCCTTGTGGGTCGTTGTGACACACCGTGGTGCCTTAGTGGTTTCATTGAGACCCGCGAGGCTACTTGGCAAGCCTCGCATCCACCCCAATGGGGCCAAATTCCTAGGGCAAGATGTCATTTCCAAGTCCATTATGTGGGAGGCTCCCACCATTTTGTTCCTTAATAGACGAGTGATCTTGGTGGCTTACGGTTGCCAAAAGGTTCGTCCTCCATTCACGGGGTCCCCACCCCTGACCACGAACCGGTGATGATCCTCTCTCGGGCTTCGGATCCCGAGTAGATGACGCATATTGGACGTACGTCCACAATAATTCGAATTCGGAATAGCATGGTCCTCGTCTGAGGTGCCTCCCAATTATGTTGTCCTTGGTTGTTAGCTCTAACTCCGACTTCTTCTTCGACCACCATTTCATGGCATAGATCGGCCTTCATGGTTGCGGTCTCGGCAAATGGAGGTGGTGATCTTGATTAGGAATCCCATCATATGTAGAGCCATACATGGTGTCCCTCATGGGTCTCGGACGGCGATAGAGGCATGATTGGTCTCGAGTGTCTCCCTAGTAGAGAGGCAACGATTGATCATCCAAGTAGGATCATCCGAGAGGGTAATCACGAGTCTAAACAGCCGTGCCTATGAGCAACCATTGAAGGGCCAAAGTAATCTCCTCTAGGTCGTGATGCCTCCTGATAGGTGTTAACGCACGAGGAGTAGTCATGGGCTGGAGGTTCCTTGTTAGATGGTATTTTAAGGCCAGTATAGGGGATGTGGCGACATGAGAGAAAAGTGGGAACAAAGCTTTCGTCGGTTTGATGGGCCCACAGACCTCATTGTATCGCTCGGATCATGGGGGTGCAGCGCATGGTGTGGCGAGGGGTGTGCGTAGTAAAAGTGGTGGCGAGGACATGGTTGGTTGTTGTTGGTCAATTGTTGGAGCAGAGGCGGAAACGAAATGGGGGAGAGGAGATTTCAAAAAAAACTAAATGTCTACTCATCATTTTCATATTAAACAGACAACTAAATTTAAATCTTGTTCTATTGTTAATAATTTGGATTACATGCAAATAGTTACTCGGATAAATCATCCACTACAAAATAAATTTTGATGGATAAAAAACTATTATGATCCACGTCTTTATATCTCAAAAAGAAAAGAAAATAGAGTTTCCTAGATGACGGCAGGGACACCCACATTGCTCCCTTCGCTTGCACGGAGATTCTATTCGAGGCCGGCAACGAGGTCAGACGGGATTGAAAAATTAGGGGATCGTTTGAGCGGTCTATCATAGGAAGAGGTCAAGGTACCAATGGAGGATCTAGGAGTTCACGATGAATGTTTCTCCTATACAAGGATTGACCGTATCTTTTCGGTGAAGTTGTATAACTGGCTGGAATTGGTGAACGTTATGGTCTCTTGGGACGACGTGCTAGTCTTCTTCTTTCGTTCGGATAGGAGGGGATAAGCCCCGATTTTGGCAGCTGAACCTTGGTCATTCTGATGAGCCCTCCTAGTCCTCTCAAAACTTACCATTGTATGTTGTTGCAGAACATCCATTTTACTCAAACGTCTGTGTGGGTTTGAGTAGCGAATCTCCTAGTCGGGGTGATGAATAGCGAGGTCGTGTTTGGGTTTAGAATGTATTGGGAGTTTGCTTGGACTTCCACGATGACAATGGTGGGCTGTATTGAGAGGATTACATTCAGATATAGGTCCGGATGGCACTGAATTAAGGATTTCAAAGCCAGATCCTATTTCAGGTTGAGGACATTGAGGTACGGACCACGTCATTGCTCTACTATGAAAAATTGTTGGATCATTGTTTTAACTGTCGGAAGATTGGTCATATGACCCTGGACTGTACAGTACCACATATTGGAGCCGGTTTGATTGTAGCTTCCATGAGGGAGACAATTAAGTATTGGGACAACAAGTTTTTGAAGAAGGAATGAAGGAACCAACTCCTATATACTCGGCGACAAGTAGTGCATGGCCATTTATCTGTTTCAAGGAGTTAGACATTCAAGAAAGGCACTGGCGATGAATGCACGGGCTCAAAAAGATGCCCTAGGACGTCATGACCCTGTTTTGACTCCAACCCGAGGAAATGAGATTCTCGTGACAGGGGTCTCACGGTCTTCATCTCAGAAAAAAGAACCCACGACGTTAGGAGCACTAGCGTCCAATTGCTTGTTGGGTCTCGAGGTAGGGTTGGAGATGAACCAACTCGCAGCGGAAAATCAATGAAAACCAAGAGACGATTAAAACCATGAAGCAACTAACAAAGAATGGATTCACAAGAGAAAAATTCAGCACTAGTTCTTACCAAAACAAGAACACCGGTTAACGAATGATTGGCTTGAGTCTCCAAGACGCCTACGTATCCACATGGGAATCAAAGCCACGTAGTTCTTCTCTTTGAGGACTCAAGAACACAAACATGGAGGTGGAAACTAGCCAAACCCGAAATGGCCATGGAAGAGGGAGAGAAAATGTGTTTCCTATTCTTGTCTTGTGTTTGTTATGTTGAAAAAAGATGACTTAAACATAACAAAACCCATACTTGTCCAACTAAAGGCATGGGACAAGTATGGTGTCAAGTAAGGTGTGAATAGGACAAAGTATGGCAAGACAAGATTGGGTTAGGTGGTGAATCACCAACACCTTAATCCTTGTCTTGCTTACTTAGTACTAATTAATCAAGACTTGATTAATTAGTTCCATGGGCCTTGGTTGCATGGGCCTTTCATGGGCCTCTTGGAACATGGCCCGTGACCATTTCCAACGAGGTCCCGTGATTCGCTCATCGCCTCCATGCCTTCCATACCGGAAATGTCCAACATTATCCGACGCGATCAATCCCAAGACTCCAAGCCTTGTCTCGATCCGTAAAGTCCTATTCACTTACGGGCACATGACCCAAAACCCAGTTTTGGTCATGTCCCGAGACAACTCCCTTTTGGCCATTCTCCATAAATGTGTCAATGAGTTTCATCCTCCGGTGTGACCCTTAGGTTTATGCATGTCAATAGATCAACGTAAAATCCCATTTTACTTGATCCTATTTAAGTGGCAACTAACGAGACTTTAGTATTGCCTGACACTACATAACGAATCGACCCTGTCGATTCTAACCTTTCCGTCGTCCCTGTCATTATCCTTTTATCTCCGATATCCTGATTGAGATAAGGCATAGAGCCGTCATCCTTATTATTCTCAATCACCGTTCCTTGATATGTGAGATGACTGAAGATATGATACCCAGTATCATGTGCATGGCCATGCTATTCTTCCAGTCACTCTCGATCAAGCGGCCGAGAACCGATATCTTTCCCATACCTTAGTATGAGGGATAAATCCCTTAGCCGTCTTTCGTGTCACTCATGTAGCCCATCCCCAAGCCAATCCTGGCCGTTATGGAAGCCCTGTTACGGACAACGTTAGGCTCAGGTCAAACTCAGTTGTTGACTACATAGCGATCACAAGACTCCTTGGTCTAAGGATACATGACAAGCTACAACACTGAATATGTTCATGACTTAATCTATGGCACATATTCAGGGCGGGTCGTCCAATATCATGTCCCACATGATATCTATGATCAGACTCCGGAATCCCATTCCAATGACTAACAGAACGTAAGCCATAAAGAGCCATCTTTCATACTAGTCGCTTCTAGTGAAGCTATGTTGACTAGGGACCCATCGAGTGTGATCTATCTTGATCTATGGTTCTATTCGCATGGTGGGCATAGATCAGAGCACACATCGATATATTACTCCAACACATAAGTAATATAAAGCCGCTTTAATTTTATTGCTAACGATGATATATACATTTGGACATTTAGGATTGAACTACGGGCACTAAGACTAACAATCTCCCACTTGCCCTAGTTCCAATCTAAACTCCAATATGTCCCCATCGACTTTACATGTCTAACATGTTTAGGTAGTGAGACTGCCTTAGTCAAAGGGTTGGCTATGTTATCATCTGTTGCAATATCGGTTATCTTCACTTCACCTCAGTTCAGTATTTATCTGATGAGGTGGATACGCCGCAGTACATGTTTGGATTTGTTATACGATCTAGGCTTTTAGCTTGCGCAATGGCCCTTGTGTTGTCGCAAGATGGATTCACCGGGCTGGATGGGTTTTTAATTACACCCAGCCCTGCCATGAATTTCCAAATCCACATAGCCTCCTTAGCTGCCTCTGCAGCATCCATGTACTTGGCCTCTGTCGTAGATTCGGCAATGATATCTTGCTTTACGCTGTCCCAGCTAAAGCTCTGCCATTCAGCGTAAACACATATCCTGATTGACTTCTAAAGTCATCTGGATTTGTCTTGGAAAACTAGCGTCTACTCATCCTTCGACGACTAGTTCAGCATCATCTTTCCCCCGGGTTAGAATGATGTCTACTGGTACAACATAAGGCTTACGAGACGTCTGGTCTCATACATGTCATGGCATATATGATCGATCCTGCCCCCAGGCGCATAGGATTCTCATCATCCTTTTCAGCTCATCAGGTGTCTTAGGACACTGAGTCTTGCTGAGATGAATGCCATGACTAGTGGGTAAGAGTCATTTCTTTGAATCGAGCATTAAGAACCTACTCAATGCCTTGTTCACATAGGTTCCCTGACTTAAATCCAAGACCCTCTTGGTGCGATCTCTACATATCTTAATCCTTAAGATATGAGAAGCATCGCCTAAGTCCTTTATTGAAAAACACTTCCTCAACCAAGCTTTAGTCTCGTGCAAGGTTGGGATGTCGTTTTCAATGAGAACCAGAAAGGTAATATTGCTCCCACTAGCCTTCTTATAAACGCAAGATTCATCCTCGTTCTTGATTAAGCCAAATCCAATTACAGCTTCATCAAAACGAAGGATCCAACTCCGAGAAGTTCGTTTCAATCCATAAATGGATTTCAACAACTTATAAATCTTTCCTTTATTCTTCGGATCGTCAAAACCTTTGGGCCGAGACATACAAACGTACTCAGTCAAATTTCCATTTAGGAAAGCGGTTTTGACATCCACTTGCCATATCTCGTAATTATGATACGCAGTTATGTCAAGAAGAATTTGGATCGATTTTGACCATAGCCACTAAGGAGAAGGTTTCCTCATAGTCAATCCATTGGATCTGCCTATAACCTTTCGCCACCAGTTGAGCTTTGTAGGTCAGAGGGTTGCCGTCCATGTCCATCTTCACCTTGAAGATCCATTTGCATCCTATGGTCCTCACACCATTGATGGGATCAACCGGTTCCCAGACTCGGTTGTCCGACATGGATTACATTTCCTCCCTCATGGCTCCCAGCCATAACTCGGAGTTGGGCCCATCCACGACTTCCTGAAAGGTGGCTGGATCATCGTGATCCACCATGACTTCATTGTCACCTCTGGATACCATATCTTGGAGGTGGAAGATTGATCCTTTCAAATCGCCTTGGACCTTCCGGAATTGTAACAGGAATTGGTTCTTACTCTACGACAGTCTCTGGCTCCTTTCTACTGGGTTGCCAATTGGTTTAAACAGATCTGTACCATCCTGAATTTCTTCGAGATGCACAGTCCTCCCAATGACGTCTTTGGAAACAAAACTTCTTTTCCATAAAGACCCCACCCCAAGCGACGAACACCATGTTCTCACTGGGATTGTAGAAATAGTATCCCCTTGTTGCTTTGGGATACCACACGAAGGTGCATATCTCAGATCTTGGTTCGAGCTTAGTCGAAACCAAATGTTTCACATAAGCCTCGCAACCACAAATCTTTAGGAAGGACAAAGCAGGCATCATCCCGTACCATTTTTTAAAATGGTGTCCCTTCCACACCCTTGTCGAAGCCCGATTCACTATGAATGCGGTCGTCTCTAGAGCATAAACCCTGAAAGAGATTGGGAGATCAGTCTAACTAATCATGGAACGGACCATTGTCTAACAATGTCCGATTTCTCCGTTTGGCTACACCTTTCAACTACAGTGTCCCAGGAGGAGTCCATTCTAAAAGGATCCCATTCTCTTTTAGATGATCTAATAACTCTGTGGTCAAGTATTTTCCACCTCGATCCAATCGAAGTGCCTTAATACCTTTCTCGAGCTGGTTTTCTACTTTAGTCTTAAACTCTTTGAATTTATCAAAAGCTTCAGACTTATGTCTCACCGAATAGACATAACCATATTTACTGTAATCATCAATAAATGTGATAAAGTAGCTAAAACCCCTCCTGGCAAGTGAACTTATTGGTCTAAACACATTCGAGTGTATAAGCCCCAATAATTCACCCGCCCTTTCATCGCGATCGATAAAGGGCACTTTAGTCATTTTTCCCATCAAACAAACCTTGCACCTATCGATCGAATGGAATTCGAATGAACCTGAAAGCCCGCACTTCTGAAGTGCTGATAGGCGCTTCTTGTTTATGCGACCCAAATGACAGTGCCATAACAGAGTTAGGTTTAAATCGTTGGATTTAGACCTCTTGGTATTAACGGAATATATAGAACTTGAGGCATTGTTACCCATATCTAATATGTACAATCCTCCAACCATGTCAGTACTGGTATAAAACATATCATTGCATAGAACATTGAAAACTCTATTTCCAATATTAACATTATATCCTTCCTTGTCAAACACGGATACAGATATAATATTCCTACTAAAAGTAGGTATGCAATATACATTATACAATACTAAGACAAGGCCTCTTGGCAAAGCAAGACTCATGGATCCTACAACAGTTGCCACAACTCTGAGGTCCATTTCGTGCTTTCCAAATCTCTCCTACTTTCAGCCACCATATATTAGTGCATGTGTGAGATTCAGTCATGGTATCTAATACCCATGAATCTTTGGAAGTAGAGAGATGTAGCTCTATAGAGTTAATACCGATTGAAGGCACGGTCCCACCGCCCTTCCTTAGATCATCCAGGTTTCCTGATGAAGGCGCAGTCTTACTGCCCTTCTTCAGATCATCCAGGCTATTTGATGAAGGCGCAGTCCCACTGCCCTTCTTCAGATCAGCCGTGAACTTCCTGTAATCCCGGTTCCAATGACCAGGCTGTTGGCAGTAGAAGCAGACATTCTCAGGTGTCTCATCTTTCCTGCCAAGTGCGCATGGGCCCAGCCCATGCCACTTCCAATTCCCTTGTTGACCATCAGAATATCCTTGGATCCCAGATCCCTGAGATATTCTTCTCAGCAGTTAATGACACTTCATGTAACTCTGATATGGTCTTAGAGACAGCCTTGTCAAGGACATATTCTTTGCGTTCAGACTTGAGGACTATCCTCAAAATTCTGTACCAGTCCAAATAGTTTGTCCCATTTAGCTTGACCCTGTCAAGAATGGTTTTTAATGACAAACTATTAATGTTCGCTGAATTTGCCATTTGATCTACAACAGATAAAATTCAATCAGTAAACTGAATAAATTTTATGAAGATCAAGCTTAAACACCAACAATCAATTCTAAACCTTTAGAATTTGAAACCAAGATCCTTGATTCACTCGATTAAGCTGAACTAATGCTCACCACTTAATCGAGCTATGTAGGTAGGACTCCATCCAATCACATCCAATGTGACTCTTGGCTAGGGTATGTACTTATGTACACGACTTACCCTATCTGTTACCCTAGCTCAACCTCAGGCCGAGAATCGTAGTCGGGTCCACCAATTTTCAACTATGGCTCGTCACTATGTAGGTGCTCCGCTAATGCGCACGACACCCACATATGTCGTCCAAACCTACTACCCCGCTTTCCCATGGATGCTCCGCTAATGCGCACGACACCCATAGGACGGGGAGGTAGTAAGGTGTTGATAATTGGGAGGTATCGGACATGACCCGTTTTTACTTGTCCGGTTGTGTTTAAAACTTTGACACATCCTAGATGCGATGAGCACATCAACTACATTCCAAATGCAATGATGCCTCAAATTACATCCAATGTAATTCTTCCTTCGAACCCATCAACTACATCCAATGTAATGACGATTCTAAGGGTTCACACACAAGGATTAAAATTCCAATTTTATCTTTGCATGTGAGGTGATATGCTCGGTAAATAAAGTTAAGCATGCAATTCTAAAACACATAGAATTAATCATGCATAAACTAAACCAAGCATAAAGCGATAAATGTGCACATAATAGCCCCCTAAACTAACTCCCACTAGCTTCTTGAGCTCCACCGACTCCAAGCCGATGCCAACACCCGAAAAGCCACCAAATGACCTTTTCGCCCTTTCTTCGTCTTGAGTAAAATATTACAATTTAATACACGACTCGCAGGTCGGGAATAAATAAATATTACAAACAAGTGGTTCGACGACCACACCTTGAAAGAATAATTACACGCTAACTCTAACGGCTCGCAGGCCGTGAAAAGCGATAAATAATTAAATTGAGCTCGGGGCTATTATGTACACCATGCCAACATCACATCACACATCGTGTTATCAAACAAGCATGTTATCAAACATCATGTGATTTTCCGGTTTTAATTAATAGCCAAGTTTCGAAATTTTTTGATGCTCGGTTTATCGAAACCGTTCAAAAATGAAACTTTTGAACATTTGATCTTCGAGTTCATCATGACGGTTCCAAACTCGTCATAACTAACAAAACGGTTTAGCCTTGGCATATCAACCATCCAATGGTCATGCTTGGCCTAGCTCCGTCCAACGGAGCCCCGTTCGGTCCCGGTTTCGGCTCCCCGAGAGTCCCGCTCCCGAGACCCGAAAAATCAAATTTTTTTCAAAATTTCCAGATTTGAAATAATTTTCAAAAAATCATTTTACATGTATTAAATCCATAAACAATAATTTAAAACATGTTATCAAACAATTTAGCAAAATAACATGCCAAAAACGAAACTTTCAAGCAAAACCGAAACTTTGAACACCGTCTTGTGAATCCCGAAGGTAGCACGGCTCTGATACCACTGTTGGGTCTCGAGGTAGGGTTGGAGATGAACCAACTCGCAGCGGAAAATCAATGAAAACCAAGAGACGATTAAAACCATGAAGCAACTAACAAAGAATGGATTCACAAGAGAAAAATTCAGCACTAGTTCTTACCAAAACAAGAACACCGGTTAACGAATGATTGGCTTGAGTCTCCAAGACGCCTACGTATCCACATGGGAATCAAAGCCACGTAGTTCTTCTCTTTGAGGACTCAAGAACACAAACATGGAGGTGGAAACTAGCCAAACCCGAAATGGCCATGGAAGAGGGAGAGAAAATGTGTTTCCTATTCTTGTCTTGTGTTTGTTATGTTGAAAAAAGATGACTTAAACATAACAAAACCCATACTTGTCCAACTAAAGGCATGGGACAAGTATGGTGTCAAGTAAGGTGTGAATAGGACAAAGTATGGCAAGACAAGATTGGGTTAGGTGGTGAATCACCAACACCTTAATCCTTGTCTTGCTTACTTAGTACTAATTAATCAAGACTTGATTAATTAGTTCCATGGGCCTTGGTTGCATGGGCCTTTCATGGGCCTCTTGGAACATGGCCCGTGACCATTTCCAACGAGGTCCCGTGATTCGCTCATCGCCTCCATGCCTTCCATACCGGAAATGTCCAACATTATCCGACGCGATCAATCCCAAGACTCCAAGCCTTGTCTCGATCCGTAAAGTCCTATTCACTTACGGGCACATGACCCAAAACCCAGTTTTGGTCATGTCCCGAGACAACTCCCTTTTGGCCATTCTCCATAAATGTGTCAATGAGTTTCATCCTCCGGTGTGACCCTTAGGTTTATGCATGTCAATAGATCAACGTAAAATCCCATTTTACTTGATCCTATTTAAGTGGCAACTAACGAGACTTTAGTATTGCCTGACACTACATAACGAATCGACCCTGTCGATTCTAACCTTTCCGTCGTCCCTGTCATTATCCTTTTATCTCCGATATCCTGATTGAGATAAGGCATAGAGCCGTCATCCTTATTATTCTCAATCACCGTTCCTTGATATGTGAGATGACTGAAGATATGATACCCAGTATCATGTGCATGGCCATGCTATTCTTCCAGTCACTCTCGATCAAGCGGCCGAGAACCGATATCTTTCCCATACCTTAGTATGAGGGATAAATCCCTTAGCCGTCTTTCGTGTCACTCATGTAGCCCATCCCCAAGCCAATCCTGGCCGTTATGGAAGCCCTGTTACGGACAACGTTAGGCTCAGGTCAAACTCAGTTGTTGACTACATAGCGATCACAAGACTCCTTGGTCTAAGGATACATGACAAGCTACAACACTGAATATGTTCATGACTTAATCTATGGCACATATTCAGGGCGGGTCGTCCAATATCATGTCCCACATGATATCTATGATCAGACTCCGGAATCCCATTCCAATGACTAACAGAACGTAAGCCATAAAGAGCCATCTTTCATACTAGTCGCTTCTAGTGAAGCTATGTTGACTAGGGACCCATCGAGTGTGATCTATCTTGATCTATGGTTCTATTCGCATGGTGGGCATAGATCAGAGCACACATCGATATATTACTCCAACACATAAGTAATATAAAGCCGCTTTAATTTTATTGCTAACGATGATATATACATTTGGACATTTAGGATTGAACTACGGGCACTAAGACTAACATTGCTTGCCCCATCACAAGATAGACCCCACGACGTCACTCAAAATATGCCCCTCTACTGGTACAGGCGAAGGGAACACCAAGGGAGATGGAGAGCCTTCCCGAATATTTACATCTTTATGAGATCCTCGGCCCCTGTTGAACCACTACGTACGACGACTGAAGAAATAGAAGGTTCGAACACGAGAAGCGACAATCGAAAGGTCATTCCCAAGCGTGGGAAAGAGGCTAGAGGATGACCTACAAGGCATTGGGACACTCAAGGAAGCGGGGTTTGAGGAGGAAGCAACCCAGCATGGGGGAGGTGATAAAGACTGGGGTATCTCCCCATGGGAGGCTTAGTAGTTAGTAAGGGGTCTGTGGATACTTCCCTCCCACCGACTCAGAGGGGGCACTAGTTCCACTAAGTATCGGCATGACAATCTCTTACAAGGTCTAGGTTCAGCAACCATGCCTTAATACATTTCTCGAGCTGGTTTTCTACTTCAGTCTTGAACTCTTTGAATTTATCAAAAGCTTCAGACTTATGCCTTATCGAATAGACATAACCATATTTACTGTAATCATTAGTAAATGTGATAAAGTAGCTAAAACCCCTCATGACAAGCGAAGTTATTGGTCTACACACATCTGGGTGTATCAACCACAATAATGCACCCGCGCTTTCATCGCGACTGATGAAGGGTGCTTTAGTCATTTCTCCCATCAAACAAGCCTAGCATCTATCAATTCAATAATATTCGAATGTACTTAAAAATCCGCACTTCCGAAGTGCTGATATGTGCTCCTTGTTTATGCGGCCCTAACGACAATGTCATATAAGAGTTTCGATTTAAATCTTCGGATTTAGACTTCTTGGTATTAACGTTATAAATAGATTTTGAGTCATTGTTACCCATATCTGATATTTACAATCCTCCAACCATGTTAGCACTAGGATAAAACATATCATTGCATAGAATACTGAAAATCAAAATTATATCTTTCCTTGCCTAACATGGACACATATATAATTTTAATACTAAAAGTAGGTATGCAATATACATTATGTAGTACAAAACTAGGTCTCTTGGCAAAGCAAGACTTATGGATCATATAGCAGTTGCCACAACTCTGAGGTCCACTTCATGCTTTTCAAGTTTCCCCTACTTTCCGCCCATTGCACGTCAGTGCATATGTGAGATTTAGCCCTTATATCCATTACCATGAATCTTGGAAGTAGAAGGATGTAGCTTTACAAAGTTAATACCTGATGAAGGCGCGGTCTCACCGCCCTTCCATAGATCATCCACGTAATCTGATGAAGGCACAGTCATATAGACCTCTTCAGACCATTCAGACTACTTGATGAAGCTGTAGTCCTACTGCCCTTCTTCAAGTCAACTGTGAATTTCCTGCAATCCCATTTCCAATGATCAGGCTACTGACAGCAGAAACGGACATTCTTAGTTTCCTTAACCTCCCTCGAGGACTCCCAAGTCCTTTGAGGGTTAGGAGCCACTGGGTGTCTTATCTTGCCTTCCAAGTGCGCAGGGGCCCCGCCCTTGCCACTTCCAGTTCCTTTCTTAAAATTGGATCCCTTTCTGACCATCAGAATATCCTTGGATCCCAGATCCCTGATATTCTTCCCAGTAGTTACAAATACGTCATGTAACTCTGATATGGTCATGTCCATATCGTGCATGTGATAGTTCATGATGAACTCAACATAC
Source organism: Erodium maritimum (assembly GCA_963921825.1). NCBI lineage: Eukaryota > Viridiplantae > Streptophyta > Magnoliopsida > Geraniales > Geraniaceae > Erodium > Erodium maritimum. The sequence goes on from OY997596.1 coordinate 32,076,168, forward strand.
GCACGAGAAAGGGAGCGTAGAACCCTATCTACTGTCATCTCTGATTCTATCTAAACACCAAGTCCATTAAGAAGTTTGAGATGCCCCTTCATTTTCAAAACATAAGGGATAGCCTTGTCAAGGTCATATTCTTTGCGTTTATTTTGAGGACTATCCTCAAATTTCTTGTACCAGTCCAAATAGTTTGTCTCATTAAGCTTGATCCCGTTAAGCGTGGTTCTTAATGACAAACTACTATTTACTTTTGTCATTTGATCTACATGACAGATAAAATTTAATCAATAAACTGAATAAGTTTTCTGAAGATCAAGTTTAAACACCAACCATTCGATTCTAAAATTTTAGAATCTAAAACCAAGATCCCTGATTCACTCGATCAAGTTGAACGAAGGCTCGCCACTCAATCGAGCTATGTAAGTGGGACCCCGTCCAATCACATCCAATGTAACTCATAACTAGGGCATGTACTTAAGTACACGGCTTACCCTATTTGATACCCTAGCTCAACCCTGATTAAGAATCGTAGTCGAGTCCACCAGTTTTCAACTATGGACTAACACTATGTAGGTGCTCCGCTAAGGCGCACGAAAACCACATATGTCGTCCGAACCTACTACCCCGCTTTCCCATAGATGCTCCGCTAAGGCGCACGACACCCATAGGACGGGGATGTTGTAAGGTGTTGATAATTGGGAGATATCAAACACGGCCCATTTTTACTTATCCGGTTGTGTTTAAAACTTTATGCACATCCCAGATGCGATAAACATATCAATGATATTCCAAATGTAATAATGCCTCCAATTACATCCAATGTAATTCTTCCTTCGAACCCATCAACTACAGTCAATGCAAAGACGGTTCTAAGGACTCAAAAACAAGGATTAAAATTCTAATTTTATCTTTGCAAGTGAGCTGGTATAATCGGTAAATAAAGTTAAGCATGTAATTCTAATCATACACTTATAATTTGAAAGAACCGCCACCGGTCGATTCAGGGCGAACCGGAAGTTTTCGGCGAAAGTTGACTTTCGGCCGGAGAAGTCAACCGAGGACTCCGGGAGTCACTCAGGACCTTTCCAGGGCCCAAAGAGCTTAGCCATCATTACGGGTGGCTTAGTTGGGCCGTTTCGTTTCAATCGGCTGTAATTTTGGAAAAGTCAACTTTCGATCTTTTCCGGTCAAACCTTAGTCCTAAACGATTAATTTAAATGTGTGCTGGATTTTCCTAACAAGGAGGGGTGGTCCCCACAAGGACAAGTGTCCAATGTGGCTTGGATGATAAGAAACAAGGTAAGAGGACCATTATGCCCTCTAACTTAAACTTAAGGAGATTTAGACAAGGGAGGGCAAATAGATAACTACAAGGTGGTCTTTTAAGGGTTTGGAAGCAACAAATTCAGCATATTTACACTAGTTGGCCGAAAATAGGGAGAGAAAAGGAGAGAAGAGAGACTTAGAAACTTGAGGAGGAAGAAAGAGAGAAAAGGTGAGATTTTTGGGTTTGATTCTACTCAAAGTTCATCAAGAACAATTGATTCTTCATCTCCTCTTTATTTCCAAGGTAAAACACCTATTCAAACTCGTTTTTGGATGTTTAGGGTTCATGGGTTTGAGGAGAAATGATGAACTTGGAGTGGGTATTTGAAGTTTGATGTTGGATGTTGATTTTGGAGAGAAAATGAGTGGTGGATGATGTTTCTAAGTTGATTTATGGAGGTTTTGATGACAACCCATGATGGGTACTAAATTATTGACGAATTTGGAGCTGTTTTGGAGTTTTGAGGTTTCATCAATGGAGGTTTTGAGAAGATTTTCGCAGAAAACGAGTTGGGGAAGAAGGGTTCTGGTCTGTCACGGAACGAAATGCGGAGAGGGTCAGGTCCCTGCACGGAACGCCGCCCGGAACGGGCCAGGTTCTGGCACGGAAGGGGCTTGGTCCCGGCACGGCACGCCGCACGGACCGTGTCTGGTCCCGGGCGGGTGCGCTGCGCGGACCGTGCCTGGTTCCGGTCCGGTCTGTGGCACGCGCCGGGTCGGTTTCTGGGCCGGCCTGTGGTGCGGTTCGGGTCGTGTACCGGGCCGGTTCGGGTCACGGACCGGGTCGGATTCCGGGCCAGTGGCCCTTCTGAATTGGGCCTAGTTTCGGCCCATTTCCCGTTTTAGCCTATGTTGGACTATCGGGCTTAATTCAGTTATTTCTCGTTCTTATCGCAACTGAATTAGTATTGATTCAAGTATTTTATTGTGATACAAGGCTTCGGACCCGAGACCGACGGAGGAGGAGACCCGATGACATCGTGAAGTGGAGGGGGAAGCGAGCCAGGACGTCAGCAGCTAAGAGTTGATCGTTGACTGCTTTCGAGGTAGGGAACGTAGCGAATACCGGTTTAATTACAGAAAGTTACTAGTATGCATGTTAGGTAATAACAATAATCGAAAAGGTCCTAGTTCGCATATAGGATGTGATTCACTAGAATAACCGCTTTCAATTATTTAATAACCGGACGAGTCATAGTTGGCATGTAGGATGTGATTCACTAGATTAATCGCTTTCAATTCTTGGGAAATTGTCGTGCTGGTAGAATGGCCATGCCGAGCCTTAGGATTGCGTGTTGATTGATGCCATGATCTTTGATTGAGATGCATGATGTGTGACTAAGTGTCGATAAGATTAAGAATCATGTTATCATATCCTCGGTGTAGCATGTTGTGATTATGTGTGGGCAAGTGTGTCGTGTTTGTTGTGATGTGAATCCTTGGTTGTGACGTGATCGGGTGAGTGATAAACCGATTTGTGTGTTATGGTGAGTTGGCTCGGTTGGTATGTCGTGGTTGAACTTTGGCATTGTGATGCGTGTTATTCTCTTGATGTGTTTTCCAAGAGGAGGTGGGTCCGGTATGATACCTACACTGAGAGAGTATGCCGGTGTAGAGTATCGAGGACGAGGACGGTGTACCCGTTACCCCGATGCTATGTGGTCCGGGAAGGCGTAGGACCGAGGTAAGTGCCGATCTGATATGCGTGAGGCCCCGAGTCTCTGTGACGGGAAGACATCTGACTGACTGTATTTCCAGTCAGGTATGTTACCCCGAGTCTCGGTGACGGGAAGATGTCGGAACCGATGCTTTGTGTTCCGGTACGATATAAATAGGAAGGGATGTGATAGCCGGTGATGTTGGGAACGGTTGTTTTAAATTAGGTGTTGTTCTGTTGTGTGCTCCGTGCGTGCTGGTTGGCTTTGTGCGTTGTGTTATATATGATTTGTGGTCTTGTGGGAGTGATTGGTGGTTGGTACTCGTCCCGTGGGCATTGTTATTAGTTATGCTATGCTAGTATGCCCTAATTGGACGGTTACTCGTGGTGGTGAACTGATGTTCATAACCTTAACTACTTTTCCTACTGAGCGAAAGCTCACCCCTTACCTTGTTGTATTTCAGGTCTTGAGCGGGAGTTGTACTAGCTGGATACTCGATGCTTGGGAGCTAGTGAGGATCCTAGGCTAGATTGTTTAGTGACGTACTGTCTATTCTTTACATACTCTTTTACTATATGCTTTTATCGAGCTGTGACTCGTGTTACTACTTTGGAGCTTTAAATTGTTATGTTGAGACATTTTCCTTATTATTAAACTGCTTTACTATTTTACTATTTAGTTCACTTCTCGAGTCTGGTCAAAACTGGATTTGGGGCGTGACATAATTATTCATGCAAAAACTAAACCAAGCATAAAACGATAATTGTGCACATAATGCCCCCCTAAACTAACTCCCACTCGCTTCTTGAGCCCCATCAACTCCAAGCCGATGCTAAAACCCGAAAAAGCCACCAATTGATCTTTATCGCCCTTTCTTCGTCTTGAGCAAAAGATTACAATTGAATACACGATTCGTAGGTCGGGAAATAATAAATATTACACATAAGTGATACGACGACCACACCTCTAAAAAATTAATTACACGTTATTAATAAAGGCTCACAAACCATGTAAAAACGATAAATAATTAAAATGAGCTCGGGGATATTACGTGCACCATGACAACATCACATCACACAAGATGTTATCATTCTAGCATGTTATCACACAACATGTGATTTTCAGGTTTTAGTTTATCGCCAAGTTTCGAAAAAAATAATTAATGCTTAGTTTATCGAAAACGTTCAAAATTGAAACTTTTGAGCAAGGATGGTGATAAGTATGGTGTAAAGAGGACAAGCATGGTGGTAAGCATAGTGTAGATTAGACGAGAGTTGGTGGTGAATCACTAACACCTTAATCTAGTCTTGCTTATTTAGTACTAATTAATCAAGACTTAATTAATTAGTTCTATGGGCCCTTGGTGGCATGGGCCGCCAATGGGCCTCGCGGGTGATGGCCCGTAGTCATTCCCAACGAGGTCCTATGACCTGCTCATCGCCTCCACGCCTCCTATCCCGGATATGACCAACATTATCCGATGGGATTGTTCCCAAGACTCCAAGTCTTTTCTCGATCCGTAGGGTCCTAATTCCTTACGGGCACATGACCCAAAACCCATTTTTGGTCATGTCTTGTGTCAACTTCTCGTTTGGCCATTCTCCATAAATGTGTTAATGAGTTTCATACTCCGGTGTTACCCTTAGGTTTATGCATGTCGATAGTTCAACGTAAAATCCATTTTACTTCATACTATATAAGTGGAAACTAACGAGACTTTAGTATTTCCTGACACTACCTAACGAATCGACCATGTCGATTCTAACCTTGATGTCGTCTATGTCACAATCCATTTATCACCGATATCTTGATTGAGATAAGGCATAGAGTCGTCATCCTTATTCTTCTAAATTACTTTTCCTTGATATGTTAGATGATTGAATGTATGATACTCAGTATCATATGCATGGACATGCTATTCTTTCAGTCACTCTCGATCAAGCGGCCGAGAACCGATATCTTTCCCATACCTTGGTATGAGGGATAAATCCCTTAGCCGTCTTTCGTGTCACTCATGTAGCCCGTCCCCAAGACAATCTTGGCCGTTATGGAAGCGTGTTACGGACAACGTTAGGCTCATGTCAAACTCAGTTGTTTACTGCATAGCGATCATAAAGACTGCTTGGTTTAAGGATACATGACAAGCCACGACATTGAATATGTTCATGACTTAATCTATGTCACATATTCAGAGCGGGTCGTCCAATATCATGTCCCATGTGATATATATGATCAGACTCCAGAATCTCATTCCAATGACTAATAGAACGTAAGTCATAAAGAGCCATCTTTCATACTAATCGCTTCTAGCAAATCTTTGTCGGCTAGGGACCCATCGAGTGTGTCTATCTCGGTTTATGGTTCTATTCACGTGGTGGGTATAGATCGAAACACAGATTGATATATTACTCCAACACATAAATAGTATAAAGCCGTTTTAATTTTATTGCTAACAATGATATATATATTTGGACATTTACGATTGAACTACGAGCACTAAGACAAACATTTGTGCACTAGGACAAGCTACAATCCATAATACAGTTATTTGTGATAGAATAAAATGGAAAGAGTTTTCATATGATGAAATATGGGTCAAATACTTTTTGGTACCCTTATGTTTGGTCCATGAACGTTTTGGTACCCTTATGTTCTAAATGACCAATTTGGTACCCTTATGTACGGTCCACGGACGGAATTGGCATATTCCGTTAGAAAATTAACGGAATATTCCTCCAAATTAGTCATGTGACACCATATGCAGTTCAATGGGGTGTGAAATGACGACTTTTCCCTTATCAATTTCAATTTTATAAATTTCAACATTAAAATTACCATTATACCCTCTTTAATAATTATAAAATAATTATAAAAAATCAAAAAAGTTAAACTACATTAACTTAAACATATAATTTGAATTAACTTAAATCTATATCTATCTATATTAACACTTCACAACATATCTAAAACCAGAGCCACACAATTTTCCCCAAAAAGCATCGTTCATCTTCGTCCTCATCTTAAGAACATTTGTTCATATTCTCTCTCTAAGCCTCTAAGCTTCATGGTGCTCTGGTGCGACTAACTCTCCGGCGATGGGCAAGGCAAGACCACATGCAGAGACGACGTTGGCGCACGGTGAGACTCACTAGATTTTCTTTTCGTTTTTTCAGCCAAATCTCATCGTCTCGCCCAAATCTAGTCCTCTTCTTCTACAAATCTCATCGTCTCGGCCTAATCTGTCGAAGCTTCAACTACCGGACGAAACAAAAACGGAGAGTTAGGGGCAACAACGATAGGACAAGGGGTGGCAGCTTCGTCCCGATCTGAGTTTCGATTTTAGGTTTTGAGTTTCAATTTTAGGTTATGAGTCTGAAATCTTAACATTTAATCGACTTCAGACTCAAATTTCTCAGCCATACATATGACATCGATATTTAGGGATTTAGGGTTGGTAGAAATCGGTATCTAAGGATTAACAGGGATGAGAGAGCAGATTGTGTTCTTCCACGCATCTGAGTATTGTTTTTCTTCTTCTGAAATCGATTTACAGAATTACAAATCTGAGTATTTTTTTTCTGTTCTGAATATATATTTTGATTTTTTTTTCTTGATATATGAATGAATTGAAATCGTCGGAGCTGCTTTTACACCGGAGAAGTCGCCGGAGAAATCAATTTTAGACATCACCGGAGAAATTGCCAAAGAACACCACATTTTTTTAATATCTGAAATAAAAAGAAATAACAAAATTTTAGATATTAAAAAAATTAATTATAGAGAAAATAAATAAAAATTTGATGAGAATTAACAAATTTGTAGAAAAAAATTGAAAATAAATTAGTACACATTTTTAAATTTCTGAAATAATAAATATAAATTAAAGAAAAAAATATTTTAAAAAAAGTATCATTTTTTTTAAGAAATTAAGGAAAATAAAAATAAATAATAAAAATAAAAATAAACAAGAATTAGTAAAAATATTAATGACATTATTAATAATTAATTGAAATGTTTATGAAATTAAATTTACAATTAAGGGTATAATGGTCTTTTCATTCTAACTCAAAAGTCAATTGAAATAACAAAGAGTAAAATGGTCATTTAACTTTCTTCTGTTAGTTTTTTAACCCCAATGACTCAAAACGTCTGTGGACCGAACATTAAGGTACCAAATTAGAATAAAAAATTATAAAGGTACCAAAACGTTTGTGGACCGAATATAAGGGTACTAAAAAGTATTTAACCCATGAAATATAAACGACATGAACTAACCACTCTTCTTATGCTATTGGGAGATTCCGTTAGTAGAACTCCTATGAACATATGAGTGAATTATTCATTCATCCTTAGTCCATCCGATGTTAGAACTAGTATGATGGTTGATTGGAGGGTCGCGTTTTACTGATAATGCATATGAGTCACTATCATAGATGTTAAACTGTTAACATTGGATGGCCTACTTTAAGAATACTCCATAGAACGAGGAAAAAAGTATATCTCAAACTACTCAACTGTATCTTAGTTTTATGACCTTGAATGTCACGCCCCAATTTCAGTAAAACCGAACTAGGGACGCGAACATTTAAAACAATAAAACATTTGGAAGCCTTTTTCATAAATCACTTTAAAATCGCCATTTGTTCATCAAAAATAATATTTACAACTCAAAAACGTCCCAACAATTGGACAAAGTACAAGGTATCCGTCACTAGACTCAAAAGATAAAACCCGGACTCCGCTCCTAACTCCTCAAGCTTCGAGAGCTCACCTAGTCCGTCCTGTGATCAGTACCTGTAGGAAAAGCAGCTAGGGGTGAGCGTTCGCTCACCACCACAGATAACGGGCTGACTACAACATAATTAGCAGACAATGTCGGTAACACCAACAACAAACTCGACACCGGGGAACACTATCCCTAACCCAAGTACTCCGACTGACACACACCCACTGTTACCTTCCTCGACCGACTCAACACTCTGACACGTAATGTAGACCCAACACCACGATCACGACCTCTTCCAAGGACTCAAAAGACCACCACACAACACCCAAGATCACAAAGGATCACATACCAGCTGCTCAGTAACCTCCCTCACGCCCTTTACCGATCCCAGTCAGGCCAGGCGGTCGACCTGTTGCATTTTCCTCGACACAAAGTCGGATCAGGCTGTCGACCTGTCACACTCACAACCCCAAACTACACACGCGCGGCCAAGACCCCTTTACTGACGGGCGGGCCCCCTACCCCGTCTGAACATGCAGACGCGTGTGCTCGAGGACCCCCGTTTCATGAAGCGGGCCCCCAACCTCAGGTAACCACAATCACAATCACAAACAAAGTTCAACAAACAGCAACAACACAAGTCCAACACTCCACAGGCACTCATGGCCACCCAAGACACCAACCGAAAAACACGGACTCAACAACCCCACAGGCACTCACGGCCTCCCAAGATACACCAACAGTAACTCACAGGCTCAACAACCCCACGGGCACTCACGACCTCTCAAAACCACCAACAGTAACTCACGGGCTCAACAACCCCACGGGCACTCACGGCCTCTCAAAACCACCAACAGTAACTCACGGGCTCAACAACCCCACTGGCACTCACGGCCTCCCAAGACACACCGACGGTAACTCACGGGCTCAACAACCCCACGGGCACTCATGGCCACCCAAGACACACCAACAGTAAAGACACGGGTTCAACAACCCCACGGGCACTCATGGCCACCCAAGACACCAATAGTAAAACACGGGATCAACAACCCCACGGGCACTCATGGCCACCCAAGACACACCAACAGTAAAGACACGGGTTCAACAACCCCACGGGCACTTATGGCCACCCAAGACACCAACAGTAAAACACGGGCTCTCATGGCCACCCAAGACACGAAAAGACACAATCAACCTCCGACATAACTAATGCCTCCAACAGTCCTAATATCAATAGTTTCACAATCAACCTCCGGGCATGGTCATATGCCTCCAGTACTCCTAATATCGATAAGTTCACAATCAACCTCCAGGCATGGTCATATGCCTCTAGTAATTCTAACACTGATAAGTTCTCTGCTCCTACGACACTACTAAGTGTCACATGCATTTCCAATCTTCGATAACCTACTTAACCCACGACACCCCAAGTGTCACATGCATTTCTAATATTCGGTAATCTCCTTAACCCACGACACCCAAGTGTCACATGCAATTCTACTGTTAACTTTCCCTAGTCAGGGCCGAGATCCGGCTACTTTTCCCTACCTCGTATATGTTCTCCAAAAGCTAACCAACAAGCTCCGGCGTGATCTCAGTCACTCACCTAGCTTTCCTTTCCCTCGGTCCGCAGCACGATCTAAAAGAACACAATTTAAGGAACTTTTAAACTCGCAGGAATAAACTGAAATTCAATCAACTTAACGCCCAAACGTAACCCCGACACTGTCGATCACTCTCAAACTTCCCAATTACTCGACATTGTCGATAAAGGACCCGTAAAGGCCCGATTCGCCTGACATGGCGAATCTGCCCGGGTTTTGGAAATGCCCTTCCAGGGCTCCGAAAATTCCCGTTTTCGTATCTACGGTCTTAGAATAAATCAAGGGTTCCTAGGCACTCGACGGAATCGAATTCTGACTTCCGAGTCAATTAATTAACGTTTAAAGTTTCTAAACCCGATAATTACAACTTTCGCATTTTAAATCCAAATTTCGATTCGGTTGTGGATAAATGATCCGGGGAACGTTCTAAACCACCCGAACACAAAAACCCGATACCCGAGCACGTGGGTCCCACACGGGCACAATGGGAAAAATTCCCTTTTCGCCCCAAAACGTGCCTAACGAACTCCAAACCTCAACCAATCATCTTTAAACCAAACTTAAACAAAACCCAACCATATTTGAATCATTTAAACTCAAACCCTAAAATTCGAACTTTCCAAAACGAAAATCGGTTAGGTTCTCATCGTAGAGAATGACGGTGTGAACTCGATTCTTCTATCGTTGAGACGATCCACCGGTCGGATGATCGAGAAACGTCACAAATTCCCCAAGCCTCTTCTCTTTTCTCTCCTTTTCTCCTAAATCATTTTCTCTCTCTAAAACCTATTTTTCCTCCTTTTTGAACCATATGGCCGGACATCACCCTTTCCTTCCCTTTTGTTTTGTTTTAAAAAGTAATAAAATAATACTTAAAAAGCAAACCAACCCTCAAGTAGTCAAGTCTTGTTTTGTCCAATAAACCTAACACCACCACATTGGTGACATGTGGCAAGTGGGTCCCAACCCTTTTTGGAAAATATCTTCTAGATATTTTCCAATCAGATTCGCAAAATTCGGCCGTCTCGGGCCCCGAACGGGCACTTTTTCCAAGAAATCACGAAACTTCACGGGCTACAAGGAAATGGCTCAACTAAGACAGCAGCGACGACGGCTAAGCTTCTTGGATCCAAAACGGTCCTCGAATGGACCAAAACGTCGCTCGGTTGACTTTTCCAGCGAAAAGTCAACATTTCCCAAACTGACCAGAAAGTTGCCCTGAGTCCCCTGGAACTCACTTTGGTCAATATCGGGGTCAAATTAAGTCCGGTATGACCCTCGGGGTCAAATTTAGGTTCAATCAAGTGTCTGCTGAAAAAATTTAAATTTTCCTGTTTTTCGCAGATTTGACTGGCGTTGACCGGGAGTGGTTATTACATTGAAATCATCATATCTCATATACGTTGGGATTAATGACTTGACACGAGCAAACATTTTCCTTAACAAGACATTTATACATGCTTGTTGTCAGACATGGATACATGCATATGAGGAGTATAGGTGATTGTCAATGGGATTTGTCACTCATGTTACAAACATGAGTCAGATATTATTGGGGCCCTTGATGAGTAATGATCGTAAAAAGAAGCATGACCATGCGAGTGAACAAAAGGCTATCACTTACGATCTAAACTCGGAATCAAGAAATGAAGTACCAGACAAAAGTTGGGTTGGTGTTTTTATGCCTTGCGTTCTGTCATGATATCGCAAACGATAAAAGGACAAGAATACCTACGGTATGTTCTAGAGGTTACTCCATGTCCTAACCCCCTACTACACTTAATTGTCAAATAGTAACGAATTTCAAAACTGAATTATTAAAAACCCAAAAGTACTGTTTAGATTGACCGTCCGAAGGAAGAACATATTTGAGGGTAAACTCGACTTTTCACTTGGTCAAGTTAACGTCCGTTTAAAATTAGAAACAGTTGGCAATTTCAGTTAATTGACCGTTACTACATGGCAATTTCAATAGTATAGGGTTTGGATTTAACAATTTTTGAAAGTTGGGCGTTATAACATGGAGTAACCCCTATGTTTTAACTAGAGGAATGTCAAACTTCATATGACTTGGGTGATTATGAACGTTGCTAGGAGTTATCCATAAGTTGTGAACGAAATGTAAAGTTCGGGCTCACTTTCAACGTCATGTAAACCTAAAGGGTAACACACAACAGAGCACATATGCAACGAATTGGACCTTGGAGGTCCAATTTCAATAAATAAGAGTAATTATATTGATATAATTAGCATATTTATTTAATTACTTGTTCTCGAATTAATATAGTTATTTTCATTTAAATTATATCTAACATGGTATTTATTAAAATGAAATAAGGTGTATATATAATGGAACTTTCCAGTACAAACCGAAATTTAGGTGCGAAATACAAACTAATCTAGGCCATTGATTTAGGGGATCAGATGACCACCGAAATTTAAGGGGTGTGATTGATTACGAAATTAATTACAAAGATATGCATGAATGATTCTGTCATTAATGATTTTTGTTTAAATTTGAACCTTGGAACTTTCGAGTATAAACCGAAATTCAAGTGCGAAATACAAACAATTCTAGGCCATTGATTTATGGGATCAGACGGTCACCGAAGGGGGGGGGGGGGCGATTGATTACGAAATTAATGACAAAGATATGCATTAATGATTCTGTCATTAATGATTTTTGTTTAAATCGGAACCTTTGTTTCCACGATCCAAGGGTCCAGATTGATAGTTTGTATTTTGTACGAAAGATACAAGTTTGTACCTGATAGTTATCCTAGATATATATAGGAACTTTCAGGTACAAACCGAAATTCAAGTGCGAAATACAAACCCATATGAGTCATTGATTTAGGGGATATGACGGCCACCGAAATTTAGGGGGGTGATTGATTACGAAATCAATTACAAATATATGCATTGATGATGCAATCATTCATGATTTTGCTTAAATCTGGGCCTTTGATTCCACGATCCAAGGGCCCAGATCGATAGTTTGTATTTCGTACGAAAAATACTAGTTTGTACTTAAATGCTATAGATCATCATAGTCTTTGTTCAATCTCGTCATCCTCTTCAGGTCCAATCTCACCGTCTAAATCTATTGTTTTAGATTCCCTTACCTCTCCCTTCCAGATTATGGCTTCTCGATTTTCTGATAACACTATAAGTAAATATTTGACGAATAATCATAGTCAGAACATTTTAGAGGCTCCATTGTCGGTGTCAAAAGGGATTTATAGGGAGTCGAAGGATCCAGTTCGATTGTTGAAAATATTGTTGATAAATTATTCGAATGATGCCCGTCCCTGATAAGGATGATAGAAATAAAATATATTTTTTTGGTACGAGGGGCCATAGGAATCCCCCCCTACGAGTTCCCTGGAACTTTTGGAGGTGGCGGAACCTGTTTTCAAGACCTGTAATTTGGCTAAGGAGCGTCCTGAGGGGATGACTCCAAGATTTCTATGGAGCATCCCGGATTGATAGATGAGACATGTGAAATCGTAAAGACATGTGATCAGGCTAACAAAGCCCAGTAAGATGGCAGGGATTTGTAGGGGAAGAGCGCAACGACATCAATGGGAACCCCCACGCAGTCACTGTCAATTTCTCTGGAGCACCCACATGTGGATGTTGAGACCTATCTTCGGGTGAGCAAGCAGAAAGATCCTTGTCAGCAGTCGGGCGGTTTAGGGCCCAAGAAGTCCAAGGTTATGAAGACGAAGGGGCAGGAGCAGGGGAAGATGGGACAATTTTACACCCGTACATGCTAGCTGAAACGGGTGCTTGACCTCTCAGGTGTCCCCACCACAACTTGTCAGCTTTTGGACGAAGGGGAGAACGACTTCCAATAGGCGAGGGTTACCAAACAGCCCATCGAAGAGCTATGATTTGGCCATAGGACAGGGTGATAGGTGTTTGGTGGCCTGCCCTCCATGATCCGGGATCGGGCTCGACTAGCCTTTCTTGGAAGAGCAAGGGGCACCCTTGTGTTTTTTTTCTGCTTAGTTTGTTTTCGAAGTTTTGTTTGTTTTTTTTTTTTCTAGTTTTGGACTTATGTTGTTTTGTTGGTAGGACGTTGTATTTATTTTTGGTTGTCTAAGATGAAAATTAGACCTTTTCTGCAAGTCCAAGAACGTCGGATCACCTACGAGAGTCCTGACATATTCTGGAACGCGGGATCCTTAACCCAGGTTATGTAATTATTGATTGGCAAAATTAATAGAATTCCTCGTCACCTATTTCAAAAAAAAAATACTTTATAGGATTTGGAATGGTTACAACAATAAAAATCTTTAATTTTAGATGGAAGTTAGACGTTTTCTATGGGTTTAAGGGAGTCGGGTCACCTACAGGAGTCCCGGACAAATTTTGGAATCCATGATCTTTGACCCAGGTTATGTAACTATTGATTGGAAAAATTAATCGTCGCCTGTTTCAGAAAAAAAAAAATCTTTGTAGGATTTGGAAAATGGTTACAACAATAAAAATCTTTACAAAACTGAAAGATGAAAAAATGCCATTTTTTTTATCGCCTACAAGATCTGAAAAATTCAAATATTTAAGAAACCTATGTATTCGTTCTATGAATACATCTTCTACTCTTGACTAGTTATCATATAAACAGAGATTTTCGAAGCCCATGTATTCGTGTCTGTGATACTTGCCAATCATGTTTGTTATTCCAACTCCACCTGTAATTAAACGAGGTCCAAAATCACAGTCGATAAAAGTAGATAGAAAAATATTTGAACAATGCCAAAAAGAGGAAGCTCTCACCTAGCAAGATTGCACTGATGAATATTGTTGAGGCTAAAATGAAGATTATTAGGGACGCCCTCCCGAATAAGATAATTAGCTTTCTGACGACATGCTGACCTGCAAAGGCTGCAATAGTAGCTACCGAAACAAAGTAGAGAGCTGCCATGGAAATCAAGAATTGTTCCATGTGATCAGAAACCATATATATGCACAGCCAACTTTTATGAACGGACGGACTTACCATAAGGAACTGGGAATCGTTTCAAGAGGTAGTACTCAACCACAGACATAGAGGAGGAGAAGGTCATTGCAAAGGTTGCTGTGGCACTTGAAACCTGTTTTATATACAGTTTTAAAATGTGGTGAAGGTAGGCAATTGATTTGAATGAAAGCATTGTATAATAAAGTCACTGACCTGGGGAGGGATTCCTAGCTCTAAAAATAGAGGACCCATGATGAATCCTCCCCCAAGGCCAAGTAGTCCACCAACTATTCCAGCTATCACACCACACAAGCAATAAATGATGATTTCGAACAATCGCAGATTCGACCCATCATCGCCTTTGGATGCTATTGCTCTTCTCCCCTCGTACAGGCTCACAGCTTCATATCCAGACACCCCAAGTGAAACTGGAATCTGAGAAAACGAATCAAAATCATCATGATCCACGTATTTATCCTATGCATCTTTAATCCTTGTGTATATTTATGAATCAGTACTTGTTTGTTTATCTTATTCCACTTGCTTTTCTCCTATGAGGAACTAAATCTCTAATGTAGAGGACTGATAAAAATTGAGTTTAAATCTTAGATGGACACTCTGATAAACAGTACTGTATAATTCAATGAAAAAAGACCTGCTCTTCAGTTCTCATTCTAAAACGTGTTGTTCTCACCCGAACCCGTCCTTAACTTAGTATTCGATTGGATTCACTTGGTTATTATTTTATTTCTCTTGGGTTTGCTCTCTTTTAGTAAAGCACTTGTTAGTTGATAAATACATGCATAAACTGGTAGTGATCGTGAATTGGGATTAGAGAAAAATCCGTATCAAGTATCAATTCGATTGCAGTGTAAATTTGATTTACACTGGTAAAGATATAAGTTACCTGGAGTAAGTTCAACACCCAATACAACGTTGAGCAAGTAGCTGCACTATTCTGTTGCCAACAAGGGATGGTTTTTTATCCGTTAGCCTCAGAATAATTACATCTGTAAAGCTTGAAAGGAACAAAAACATTTATAAAAAGGAAAACCTTGGCTGTTATCTGCAAAACAAGAAAGGAAACCCAAACAAATGCAAGAAGTCCAAGTTCCTTCCAACACACGTTCTCAATTATGTCCACCTCCTGCAATGGTTGCAATAATTAGACACTTGAAGCCTATGTTATAAATAACACCCTTTACTGTATATACTTCACAATTCCCTGGATGAGGAGCTCTCTTTTGCCCGCTAAGGAGAGGCCTGTATTCAACTTCACCCCCAGTACCTGACAGAGCCGATACATATCAGCTTTGACTTCATGAGCACAATTAAAGAGCAATCATTCATGCCTTTCTCTAATGTTCATGACACTACTGAAAAATTAGCTAATCAACTCACCATTTGATTCCAGA
Source organism: Erodium maritimum (assembly GCA_963921825.1). Classification (NCBI taxonomy): domain Eukaryota; kingdom Viridiplantae; phylum Streptophyta; class Magnoliopsida; order Geraniales; family Geraniaceae; genus Erodium; species Erodium maritimum. The sequence goes on from OY997596.1 coordinate 32,091,860, forward strand.
CGCCTGGCAACCTCCTAGAATCATAAACAAAATGTTAAGAGTGAAATCAAAACACTACCCACCATTATTATGGGGACATTAAAACCATAAAACAAGCATACATACGAAAACGACATTCGATCTTTGGCATATGATGCTTTTTGAGATGAAACTATCTCAATTTCTTGAATCTCATTCAAGTGTCGTCAAAGGGATAACTAGTTCGGACTGATTGCTTGCAAATTGAATCTTCTATACACTGCATACCTTCATCATAATGGTTTCTTTTTTCCATGTTTCAACACCCTTGAGGAAAGCCTTTGTAGATGTCCCTGGAAACCAATATAAACAATTACATTCCTCTAAGAGCAGCATGCTAAGCAAGGAGGAGAGAAGTATACTCTAAAAATGGTTGCTACCCAAAAAGAGGATGATGAGTAGAACGGTAACCATCCAGTCTGCAAATACCACATTGAAAATAACTCCTATACTGATCCCGAGCATGAGCATAGGCTGGATGAGTAGTGCCAAGTCATAGTCAATGATGGGCATATCGATTGTAGGGTGCCTTAGTTTAAGGTTATAATAAACAGTCGAGGCTGCTGCTCCCATCACCATACCTGTCATAAACAAACAATGAAGATGATTTCGCATTCTGTTTAAAGGGAAAGAACAAGATTAAAAGATAGGCTTTCAGTCTTTGAAACATGAACCTATAAATGCAAACTCAAAATTAAATCCAAGTCCCATGCATGATAATTATCTTAGCTCCAACCAACATTGAATCGACTAGAGAATCATAAAATCATGAAATCCAGACAATTAAAAAATAGAGTCTTATAGTGGTCTTCGCCTAACAAAGAAGATAAGGTTTTCTTATGTCCTCTATTAAACTTGTGCATTTGTAGAATTGGATGAGGTTTGTATACAATAATGGGTAAATTACCTTTTGTACCCGTAACATACCTTTTGTACCTCTGTGACAGTCCCTCCGTTTTGATTACTGTCATTTAGTACCCTTTATGAATCGGTCATAGATCATTTAATACCCCTGATGTATTGATTACTGTCATTTAGTACCCAAAATTTTGTCCAGAGCGTTACCAATACATCAGGGTATTAAAAGAGTGTTACCAATAAAAAAAGGGGTACAAAAGGTAATTAACCCTACAATAATCCTTGTGTTTGTTTTGATTTTGATTTTGAAACAGAAATGGAAATGGAAATGGAAATGAAAGATATGGATCTTACATTTTGATAAAGCAGTTGCTGATTTAGGATCAAACCCAATAATCAGAGTGAGCATCGGAACAAAAATGCCACCGCCTCCAACGCCACCCACACTCCCAAACGCTGCTCCACAGAATCCAACCATACTACCAATCACAATCTGCCACCCAAATTTCATTTCCTGCGTTCAAGATTCAAATTACAGCCTCTAATGAGTCGATGTAGTTCAGATAATCACAACAACAGTAAGGAAATGTAATTACCGGCCAAACATGTTCATAACCTGATTTCGCAGGCTGCCACAAAAAATCGGCGACGGTGAGAAGGAAATCATCACCGTGTTCTGAATCTTCGTTCCCAGTGGATCCCTGTTTGATAAGGCCTCGTTCGGCAGAAACGAAAATGAGAGCCGGTAGAAAGTTGAGCAAGACCATTGACACCGATCTCAGAACATGCCATTTGGCTCCAAAACAAGCCATTGCTAGCGACCTAAATTGGCTTTGATGAGGACGAAGCCACTATTATGTGTGCATTTATGTGATGAGGAAATGCCGGAAAATCGAGAGAAAAGGAAGGGAAGATTGATGGTCAGTGTCGCTTTGCTCTGCCTCTCCATCTTTCTTGCTCTTCGAAAGACTTATTTGTGCTAATTATAGGTAAATCTACCCTTCATTCATACAGAGACTTCAACGATGGAACTACTAAGTTTTAGTTACTAGTTAGTTAGCGACATAAGATCACATTGACACTAACTCTTAGACATAAGTGGTGAGATATGCCTTGATTTAGGTTTGGACTTTGGTTTATATTCTAGCCTATTTACAAATCTTTTTGTCTGAGAGCATCCATTACATATGACGATCTCATCTTAAAATTACGTGGTGGTGGGGATAAATTGTGACGCGCGTCTCTTAAATTGAATTGTGCTCTACTATAGTGTGAAAATCATGTATGAGAATCATGATTTACAGAGATGTTGAGTGGATGATAACGGGATAATTAATTATTCTTTGTTAAATTTGTTCAATTCTGATTTAAAACAATGAATACTCATAAAAATTGATAAAATTAATTAATAAATTAACTAAAATGCAAAACTAATTAATTAACTAAAATCGATAACTAAACTTGAATTTCATTACTCTCTTAATAATACACTTGACAAGACAATTGCTACATAGAGGAATCATCTCACTCGTCGTCTGAGTCATGGTAAGTAGCTCCAAACCGACCTCATATGTGGTCAACAAGGTCATCTTGGAGTTGTTGGTGGGTCAAATCATTTATGACACTGAGTCGACAATTCAAGCGTTGTTGGTAGGCTAGGGGCCCTCCTTGGTGCCATCGTGTAGATGGTGTCCAATCTGGTATTTCTGGAGGTGGCTCGTAATACAAGTCGTCATCTCTTGCTTCGTACCGGTCGCGTTCATCCTCTACAATCATGTTGTGTAGAATGATACAAGTGGACATGATATCAGCTAAAGTCGTCTTGTTCCAAAAACGAGCGAGCCACAAAGTTATGTGCCACCGTGATTGGAGGTCCCCAAAAGCCCATTCAATATCTTTCTGACAACATTCTTGAACTTTAGCAAACAATTTATCTTTACATGTATGGGGATGGGGAATCGACTTCACGAACCGACTCCATGATAGGTAAATGTCGTCAACCAAATAATAAGGTCGGTCATACCGATGCACGTTGATCTCGTACTCCACGGCTAAGTCCTGGCCAAGAAAAGCGTCCTTGAATAAGTGGCCCGCATTGAGGACATTGATGTCGTTATTCGAGCCAGCCATCCCGAAAAACGAATGCCAAATCCGCAAATCACGGGATGCTACATCTTCCAACATAAAAATTGGATCCCCGTGGTGGTCTCCCCGGCCATAGGAGCCTTGCAATGCGGTTGGGCGATACTTCGACTCCCAATGCATGTAGTCAAGACTGTCAATCATACCTTGGAACCCTCGGTTGTACCCTGATTCGAGTAATCGGGTCATGTCCTCTGATGTTGGTTTACGCTCGTATTCTTCCATAAAAACCTCAATAATAGCCTTACAAATATGTTTAGTACATTTGATTATGGTACTTGGGGATTCGTCCAATGAATCGGCCGAGCACCCATACGCCAACATTCGTATCGCGGCGGTTCATTTATGATGGGTTGATAACTCCAACCGTCCTAAAGCGTCCCGCTTCTGAACGAAGTAATCGTCATGCTCCGCTACCTTTTTCATCACCCGTTGTAAAAGTGATCGGGACATACGGAATCGACGCTTAAACATATCGGGCCCCTAGGTTGGCTCCTCGACGAGATAATCATGCATTAGTCAGTTGCGGGCTTTGACATGACCTTTATTATGTTAGTCTTAGTGCCCGTAGTTCAATCCTAAATGTCCAAATGTATATATATCATCGTTAGCAATAAAATTAAATCGACTTTATATTACTTATGTGTTGGAGTAATATATCGATGTGTGCTCTGATCTATGCCCACCATGCGAATAGAACCATAGATCGAGATAGATCACACTCGATGGGTCCCTAGTCAACAAAGCTTTACTAGAAGCGACTAGTATGAAAGATGTCTCTTTATGGCTTACGTTCTGTTAGTCATTGGAATGGGATTCCGGAGTCTGATCATAGATATCATGTGGGACATGATATTGGACGACCCACCCTGAATATGTGCCATAGATTAAGTCATGAACATATTAAGTGTCGTAGCTTGTCATGTATCCTTAGACCAAGGAGTCTTTGTGATCGCTATGTAGTCGACAACTGAGTTTGACCTGAGCCTAACGTTGTCCGTAACAGAGCTTCCATAACGGCCAGGATTGGCTTGGGGACGGGCTACATGAGTGACACGAAAGGCGGCTAAGGGATTTATCCCTCATACTGAGGTATGGGAAATATATCGGTTCTCGGCCTCTTGATCGAGAGTGACTGAAAGAATAGCATGGCCATGCACATGATACTGGGTATCATATCTTCAGTCATCTCACATATCAAGGAACGGTGATTGAGAATAATAAGGATGACGGCTCTATGCCTTATCTCAATCAGGATATCGGAGATAAAAGGATAATGACAGGGACGACGGAAAGGTTAGAATCGACAGGGTCGATTCGTTATGCAGTGTCAGGCAATACTAAAGTCTCGTTAGTTGCCACTTAAATAGGATCAAGTAAAATGGGATTTTACGTTGATCTATTGACATGCATAAACCTAAGGGTCACACCGGAGGATGAAACTCATTGACACATTTATGGAGAATGGCCAAAAGGGAGTTGTCTCGGGACATGACCAAAACTGGGTTTTGAGTCATGTGCCCGTAAGTGAATAGGACTTTACAGATCAAGACAAGTCTTGGAGTCTTGGGATTGATCGCGTCGGATAATGTTGGACATTTCCGGTATGGAAGGCTTGGAGGCGATGAGCGAATCACGGGACCTCGTTGGAAATGGCCACGGGCCATGTTCCAAGAGGCCCATGAAATGCCCATGCAACCAAGGCCCATTGAACTAATTAATCAAGTCTTGATTAATTAGTACTAAGTAAGGAAGACAAGGATTAAGGTGTTGGTGATTCACCGCCTAACCCAATCTTGTCTAGCCATACTTTGTCCTATTTACACCTTACTTGACACCATACTTGTCTCATGCCTTTAGTTGGACAAATATGGGTTTTGTTATGTTTAAGTCATCTTTTTTCAACATAACAAACACAAGACAAGACAAGAATAGGAAACACAACTTCTCTCCCCCTTCCCTTGCAATTTCGGGTTTGGCAAGTTCCCACCTCCATTTTTGTGTTCTTCAGTCCTCAAAGAGAAGAACTACGTGGCTTTGATTCCCATGTGGATACGTAGGCGTCTTGGAGACTCAAGCCAATCATTCGTTACCCGGTGTTCTTGTTTTGGTAAGAACTAGTGCTGAATTTTTCTCTTGTGAATCCATTCTTTGTTAGTTGTTTCATGGTTTTAATCGTCTCTTGGTTTTCATTGATTTTCCGATGCGAGTTGGTTCATCTCCAACCCTACCTCGAGACCCAACATATTAATCATACGTCAGGAAGGTCCACCTTGTTAGACTCTTTCCCTCCATGCGTTGATCTGTGGCATTGCTTTCTCTAACATTTTGGCGGCCCTTTGCCGGATTCGTTAATCCATTACTTGAAATTCAGCTTCCAACTCCTCCCTCATTTGAGACTCGTCATTTTGGATCGAAATATGGGTGAAAAATTTGGGATTAAGATAGGAAAAGAAGAGAGAAATTGAATAGAAATGTTGGTGGTCTGATGAATTAGGGAAGGGGTATTTATAGGTGGAGAAAAAATATTGTTTACATTAAGTTTGTATTTGATTTAATTAAAAAATAAAAAATAAAAATTGTTACATTCGGACCATTGCCAACAGTCCGAATTTTTTCTCTCTCACTAGGACACGTGGCGGCCTGTGATTGGCAGGCCGCGAATCGCGAACCAGCGACTCACAATTGTGAGTCGCGGTTCGCGACACGACTCACGATATTGTGATTCACAGTTCGTGACGCGACTCGCGATATTGTGATTCGCGGTTCACGAATCACGCATGCCGCAGCGTGCGACTCGCGAACTACGAGTCACAATATCGCGATCCGTGATCTGGGGGTATGATTCGGGCGATGCACGTGCTCTTAGGATTTCTTATTAAAACTACTAATCACTTGTAAACTTAGTCGCGTTTTTGCATACATCTTGTATTCTATATGTTTTTCCTGTAGTATTTATGGGTAAATTGCTTTGTGTTCATATGGTTGAAGGTTGATTTTATTACTTATTGTCTTCCTTTCGATTGATTCGTCTTCTCACAAATCCATTACAACAAGTTGGTATCAAAGCCAAATCCAGGCTAACGAGTAGGAACAAATCCAAAGGGGTTGAGCTATAATACCACTATGAACTAATATGGTGAGTTTCAAGCTGACTTGGGCTTGGAGTGAGATAACATGAGTTTTAATATTAAGGGGGAGATTTTTTAGAGCATGTACAACGTGTGGGGTGGGGGGGAGGGGGGCAAGGTGCAGGGTGTAGGATCCCTATGCTGACTAGGATGAATTGTAATCTGCCCCCTAAATCTGAGAGTGTTCCACATCAAGGGGGCAGGTATGAGGATCAGGGCTTGTAGAAGTGCTGACTGGATAATTAATTATGCCTTTGCTGAATCTGTTAAATTCATGTTTAATTAACTAAATACTAAATAAAATTGAAATAAAATACATAAAATTAATTAACTAAAATGAAAATTAAACTTGGACATGTAATTTAAAAAAAATAGATAAATACCAAACACTATATTTATTCATTCCTCAAAGTATTACAATTTTAATTTTGGAAGGAGTCAATTTGCTTCTAGAGCCTTGCAATTTGTGTGGTGTACATGGAACTCTTTTACGCGAGCCTTACCTGTTGCTCTTTGGTCAACTCATCGATGTCCACGACTTCCAATTCATCAAGTTTTTGGTCGTATTTAAGGATTTTCTCGTCGAGGTCGTACACCATCTTGGCCTTCACGCACCTTACGTTGTCCATATAGGTGATGACACTTGCTTTGTCTGCCACACCATTCCCCTTCCTCTTCTCGGCCTTGTTGCCAACTGGGCGTTCTTGTTATTGTGGGGTGGAATATGGTGCACTTGTGCCAAATGAGGAACCTGGATGCATTGGGGAAATTGTCCCAATTAGGAAACTTGGGTCTTGGTCGGTTGGGAGTCAACACCGAGATGTGTATGTTGGGTCTCGAGGTAGGGTTTGAGATGAACCAACTCGCAGCGGAAATTCAAAGAAAACCAAGAGACGATTAAAACCATGAAACAACTAACAAAGAATAGATTCACAAGAGAAAAATTCAGCACTATTTCTTACCAAAACAAGAACAACGGGTAACGAATGATTAACTTGAGTCTCCAAGACGCCTACGTATCCACATGGGAATCAAAGCCACGTAGTTATTCTCTTTGAGGACTCAAGAGCACAAAAATAGAGGTGGGAGCTTACCTTGGCCGAAATTGCAAGGGAGAGGAGGGAGAAGTTGTGTTTCCTATTCTTGTCTTATGTTTGTTATGTTGAAAAAAGATGACATAAACATAACAAACTCCATCAACTTGTCAAACTAAAAGCATGGGACAAGTAAGGTGTAAATAGGACAAAGTATGGCTAGACAAGATAGGGTTAGGTGGTGAATCACCAACTTCTTAATCCTTGTCTTGCTTACTTAGTACTAATTAATCAAGACTTGATTAATTAGTTCCATATGCCTTGGTTGCATGGGCCTCTTGGAACATGGCATGTGGCCATTCCCAACGAGGTCCCGTGACGTGCTCATCGCCTCCAAGCCTTTCATACCGGAAATGTCCAACATTATCCGAAGTGATCAATCCCAAGACTCCAAGCCTTGTCTCGATCCGTAAAGTCCTATTCACTTACGGGCACATGACCCAAAACCCAGTTTCGGTTATGTCCCGAGACAACTCCCTTCGGTTAAGTCCTTTTGGCCATTCTCCATAAATGTGTCAATGAGTTTCACCCTCAGGTGTGACCCTTAGGTTTATGCATGTCAATAGATCAATGTAAAATCTCATTTTACTTTATCCTATTTAAGTGGAAACTAACGAGACTTTAGTATATTGCCTGACACTGCATAACGAATCCCTGTCGATTCTAACCTTTCCGTCGTCCCTGTCATTATCCTTTTATCTCCGATATCATTATTGATATAAGGCATAGAGCTGTCATCCTAATTATTCTCAATCACCGTTCCTTGATATGTGAGATGACTGAATATATGATACCCAGTATCATGTGCATGGCCATGCTACTCTTTCAGTCACTCTCGATCAAGCGGCCGAGAACCAATATCTTTCCCATACCGTAGTATGAGGGATAAATCCCTTAGCCATCTTTCGTATCATTCATGCAGTCCTTCCTCAAGCCAATCATGGCCGTTTTGGAAGCCATGTTACGGACAACGTTAGGCTCAGGTCAAACTCAGTTGTTTACTGCATAGCGATCACAAAGACTCCTTGGTCTAAGGATACATGACAAGCTACGACAATGAATATGTTCATGACTTGATCTATGGCACATATTCATGTCGGGTCGTCCAATATCATGTCCCACATGATATCTATGATCAGACTCCGGAATCCCATTCCAATGACTAAAAGAACGTAAGCCATAAAGAGTCATCTTTCATACTAGTCGCTTGTAGTGAAGCTTTGTTGACTAAGGACCCATCGAGTGTGATCCATCTTGATCTATTATTCTATTCGCATAGTGGGCATAGATCAGAACACACATCGATATATTATTCCAACACATAAGTAATAATTTTATTGATAATGATATATATATGGACATTTATGATTAAACTACGGGCACTAAGACTAACAGTGTAGCATTGTCATCATCGGTGGGAAGTGAAGTGGGTAGGGTTGTGTTGTAACTCTCGGCCTCGTCCAATCGTCGTCGTACACGACCGGTCGTGCCTTCCTCTACCAAGAACTTCTCATTGTTTTCTAATGGCTCGATCCAATAATGTAGTTTGAACGTCTTCGATACTTCCTTAAGTGTTGTGAGTCGATAGATTTCCATGGTCCGCTGCTTGAACCGCTCTTCGTTCCACCCACTACAATCTTTTTTCGGCCCTTTCCTTCCTCAGCAAAGTGAAGTACCTCCAGACTCGTGGCGCACTTTTGTTCCAATGGCTTTTGACTGATTTTCACGTCTACTATTGGGTTTGAGTTTCCCCGCTCTGACGAATCTCTTGGTGATAGTGCCCTAGAACGTGCCAGCATCTTGGGAGGTTCCCTTGATGGAGTCTTTGGTTGTGCGCTACCAGGCGGATATGAGGATGCGGTCGATTGCAAGTACCCATTTTGTTCGCTTGTCTATGGCCTGCGTGGTCCTAGGGCCAACGGAGGATGAATGATACGACAACCGGGTTCAGTTGACGCCATTGACATGTTGTTGGTGGTACTCTTGATTACCGGGGAACACTAAAAGTTGGGGCCCATATTAAATGGGTTGAACGTTGGTGGTCGGAATGAAACGTTGGTCGTTGGATTAGGCGGTTGTCTCATTGAACATAGGTTGAAAAGATTGATTAGCATACATAATAAAAAAAAATTAAATGCAATTGATTAGCATACGTAAAAAAATTTAATTAAATGAAATGCATTTGTAATCATGATAAAAAAAATTAAGGTACTGAAATTAAATGTATTTGTAATGAAAATTAATTAACAAAAAAAAACCTTGGTTCCAACCACCGTCTTGCAAGAATTGGTTGAACGCTTCAGAGATAAAACTTGTATGCAACATCTGTTGGTAGCTTCCTGCTAGATTGGTGTTGATCTCGTCAACTGTATTTTGTTCTTCAAGCGTGCGTTCTTGTTGCTCCGGTGAGCTCGCCGGTTGAGTGAAATCATCGTCAGACATTTTTGCTCGAATTTAGTTGAGAGGAAATGGATTTGAGAGTGAGAATTGAGAGAATGTAGAGAGAAATTGTGTGGATTGAATGAATGGGGTGGAGTATTTATAGGGTTTTTTTTGTATTTTTTTTGTTTTAAATTTTAATTATAAAAAATAGTCGTACAGACCGTTGGAGCTCCAACGGTTTTTTTTTGTCTTATACGAGACACGTCTCGGCAGGCGAGAGAGCGAGGGCGAGGCGCAGACTCGCGAGGCACAAACCTGTTTTCAGGTTCGAGGGCCGCACCCAGCCTCGCGAGGCATGGGTTCGGGGTCCGGGATCTGCGCCTCGCCCTCCGCACAACGCGCAAACCCCGATCCCCGCACCTCGACCCCCTACTTCAAAACCCTGCCACGGCCTTATGCCCCCCACGTTGTACATGCTCTTCTGATTCACAAGCGAATCTGCATGCGAGTCTAAGTCTTATATAGAAATTTTTGACAAAATATACTTCATAATATTATAAATTTGTTTTTATATTAGTATAATTCAAAATTAGAAAAATATGCCTTTTATACTTTTGAAGTAAAAATAACCTTCTTCTAATTGAACAATATATTTAATCTTACCCTTTTTATTTTCATTTTGTTCACCTATATTTTGAAAATAAATTCATGTTTTGTTTTTTGATAAGCGAAGAGATTTATTAAGCATTCGTTCTACAAAGCATAGAATCGAAACGAAGAAAACAACCCTTAGCGAGCCTTTTCCCCCTACCACAACAGCTACAATAGCCAAACCCAAAAACAACCACACAAACCGAGTCTCTAAACAAAGGAGACAACTCAAAACCCAACAACATAAACGAAAAACAGTAAAACAAACACAACCAGCCAAACAACCAACAGAAGGCACCCTACACCCCGACGCCTCGGCCTCCAATGCCACCCTTGCCGCCCCTCTTCAAGCATCGTACAGGGGCACCCGACCACAACTTAAAAGAAACACCCTGATAAAAAGAACCCGAACTCCACAAGAGACTATAGGAATGATGCTTCACCTTAGCCATCACTTCATCAACAGACAACATGACAACGTTAAAAGCAACCCCGTTTCTCACCAACCATATATGCCACAAAGCAAGGTATCCAACCCTCACCCAACCCGTCCACCAAAGCCTGGATACCAACCCCTTCCACCACACCAACACATCAGCAATCGTCCTAGGCATAAGACCAAAAACTCTCCACTAAGCAAACAGTCTCGACCAAATCACCCACGAGAATTCACAATGCAACAACATATGATCAACCTCTTCAAAAAAAGAACTTACAAAATAAGCACAACATACGGTTGAGAGAGATATTGACCCCCCGGCTCTCCAAAAACTCCATAGTGGGCAACGCTCTATGGGCCGCAAGCCACACAAAGACACAAAACTTCGGAGGAAGACCTTTCACCCACAAAATCGAGGCCCAACCAGCACACCTAGCCAAACCATCCGACCCCACCAAGGAATAATAAGTTTGCGATACCGAAAATCCCTTCGATTGCTTTACCCATACAAGGGCATCATCTTTATCGGGTCAGACCTGTACTCGCTCCAAAACATCCATCAATAAGTCGGCCGAAACCTGCTCCCAATCCTCCAGGTCCCTGCTGAAACCAACCCTCCAATGCCCCAACGACCAAAAAGGAGCCACCTTTGCATACTTTGCAGTGCATGCCACATATAAAACCGGAAATCTATACCGGAGAGGAATTTCCCCAACCCATACATCCTCCCAAAATGAGATTTTATCACCTTTCCCCAACTGCCAATGCACCCCTTGATTCCCAAACAACTCCAAGAAACTCGGATCAGAGGCTAAAAACAAAATATGGGAAACCAAAAAGGACGAACCTGGTTTATCCACCTTAGCAAGGTCCCAATCCGCAGGATCCCAACCATACAGGGCACAAACAACCTTCTTCCACAAAGAACCAACTTCCGTTGCAAACCTCCACCACCACTTAGCCAACAGACTTACATTCATCTCCTCCAAACGCCTAATCCCAAGGCCACCCTCCTCCCGTCTTCTAGACACCTTACTCCACTTAACTTTATAGAACATTTTTCCAGTGTAGGGATTGGTCCATAAGAACCGTCTCTGCCAGGCCTCTAAAATAGCAATTACCCTCTTGGGTGCTTTAAGCAGTGACATATAGAAAATGGGTAGCACAGACAAAGTAGATTTTACCAGCACAATACACCCAGCCATATTCAGGTTCTTTAACTTCCACAAACCCAATGATTTCTTGAACTTTTCCACCACCGGTTCCCACGAAGCAACCTTCCTCGGGTTCGCTCCTAACCAAAAACCGAGGTATTTCATCGGAAGAGACCCCACCTGACACCCAAGAAGCCGAGATACTGCATCAGCCGAACACCCACCCTCATTCAACACCACGGCCGTGGACATATGAAAATTAATCTTAAGTCTCGACCCCTTCTGAAAACGCTCTAGCAGATCCTTAACAAAGGCAATACCCGCCAAGTCTCCCTTCACAAACAACAACGTGTCGTCTACAAACTGCAAGTGAGACAAAGACAACCCATACTCCCCTGTGGTTACACCACTAAAACAACCCAACCTCTTCCCTTCCTCCAATAATTGATGTAAACCCTCTGCTGCAATCAGGAATAAGAAAGGGGATAGAGGACACCCCTGCCTGATGCCGTTGGAGACCGGAAAATCCCCACTAGGCGACCCGTTTATCAAAACCGAGATATGAGCCCGAAAACACCCCTGCATCCACCCTCTCCACTTCTCGCCAAAACCCATTGATTCCAAAACTCGATCAATATAACCCCAATGGACTTTATCATAAGCCTTTTCAAAGTCCAGCTTCAACAGTACGACCTCTTCCTTGGAAACCTTCAGCTTCTGCAATAACTCAGAAGCAATCAACACCCCGTCCACCAACTGTCTCCCCGCCACAAACCCACTGTGGGTGTCACTAATCAAACCTGGGAGCACCTTCTTCATACGATTAGCAAGCACTTTAGCCAAAATTTTGTACGGGCCAGAAATCAGGCTAATCAGGCGGAAATCATCAAAACTACAAGAAGCTCATGACTTAGGGATTAACGTCAAAAAGGATGAGTTAATCCCTTTGCCCAACTTCCCTGAAACCTGAAAAGTAGAGAGAAAACGTACCACATCACCACCAACCACACACCAACAATTCTTATAGAACCTCATCGAAAAACCGTCCGGTCCAGGGGCTTTCTCACCACCACAGCCTTTTACAGCCAAAAGAATTTCCTCCTCCCCAAACTCAGCTTCCAACCACTCTGCCTGAACCGCCGAAATAGTCTGAAAAGGGAGCTCTGATAAGTTAACCGAAACACTCGGATCAGCCGAAAACCGAGTAGAGAAATGATCCACTGCCGCCCGTTTAACCTCCCCCGGAGTGGAAACAACTGAATGGCCTACTCGAATCCGTGACACCCTATTTCTCGTAGCCCTGAAGTTGGCTATTCGATGAAAAAAACGCGTACAACGGTCACCCCCTTTGAATCAACGAAATCGTGCTTTTTGGCACCACACCTACGCCAACCAACGTTGTTTCTGCAATAACCGAGCCCGACATAAACTTCTCTGCTCCCTTTCGACCCCTGTCAACGGCCTCTCATCAAGCACACCGTCCCACCCGTCCAACTCTGTCACCAAGGAAGCGACCTCTGTTTCAAGTTTGCCAAACACCTCCTTATTCCAAACTTGAAGATCCCGTCTCAAGTTTCTCAACTTCGACCATAACACAAAATCGGGTTGTCCCTCCACTTCGTAGGACTCCCAAAGCATACAGACAGTGGGTAAGAAAGTCCTGTGCTCCAACCACACATTCAAGAAACGTACCGGTTTTGGCCCCCAATCTACCACCTCCATCCCCAGAATCACCGATCGATGATCAGAAACAATTCTTGGCAAGCTCCTTTGCTCCAAGACACCAAAAACAGACAGAGCTTCCGGAGTGACAAGGAAGCGGTCCAGCCTTGACGCTTTAGATCCCGAGTCATACCAAGTAAACTTAGCACCGACCAATGATAAGTCAATCAAATTCATATCATCCACAAAATCTGCAAAAACTCGTATGTCCCCTTATTAAAAACACTGCCACGGCGTTCCTCTTCTGAAAGAACCAAATTAAAATCACCTCCCACAAACACAATGTCATGAAGCAGAGAACGTTTGTCACGTAAGGAGGACCAGTAATTCACCCTATCCCGAGCCCTACACGGAGCATAAACATTCACAAAACTAACCGGCGAGTTCGAGCTGACATGAACCCCATTCCAACATATAGAATTATGTTCCAAGAAAGAAACCGTCTTAGCGAAAGACGTCAACTTCCAAGCGAGCATAACTCCCCCAACTGTCCCATTTTCCGGAACCCAATCATAATCCCAACCAACACCAAAACCACAGCTCCTCAAAATGCACGAATCAATAACTGACAGTTTTGTTTCTTGCAACATCACCACATCAACATCATTTTACATAATCAACTTTTTAATGCAATTCCGTTTAGCCTCGGAATGCATACCCCTCACATTCCACGTGAGGAACTTCATCAGAAAAATCACAAAAAGACCCCAAAACAGGGTCAGCCGGCGTACCTGTACGATCAGACGAATGCCCTCCCTCACTTCCACTGCTAACTTCGTCTTGCAAAGACCGTTGGGGGACTTCTATATCCAAAGCATCAAACTGCTCCAAAACCAGCGGGCCAAGATCTAACGCTTTCTTACCAACCTTTTTGCAGTAAGACCAATCGCCGGATCCGTCTTTCAACTTCCGAGCAAAGTCGATCATCACAGGGCCGGAACTCCCTCCCGTTCCCAGCGATCTCGAACGAGCTCTCGTCTGGTAGTAAGTCATGGGCGAAACAACCGGCTTGGGAGCACCCTTCTTTGGCCTTCCCCTCTTCCGCTTCTGCTGTTCAACTTCTGTCGGGATCGGACCAGCCGCCAAAAAACAATCCCGAGCCAACTCTGGGTTTGGAACAATCGGGGAACCCAGGGCCTGCGAAGGAAAAGAGTCATGTTGCCTTCCAACTTCCCCACTATATCCAAATAAACGAGAGAAAGGGGTAATTACCGGCCCAGAACTAACATGCCTGACTGAGTTGGGCGTCACCTCACGGCTCTGCTCCCGTTCAGTTGTGCGGTGTGTCCATAAAGACTCCGGGTCCAACGGCTGTGAAGAGCCATTTGATTCCCTGGAAACTGAGTGTTCAGACGAAGAAGACCCTGAATTACTCGCCAGGCATCGGAAAGGGACCTCCTTGGAAGTAACCGGAGATAAAACAACCGGAAACTCAGTGTTTCCCAACTTAAACACCACTTCCACCGGTGCAGGTACAGCATTAGGGCAATGCACCAGCGCAAACGCTCTCCCATAAGATGCTCCCTTATCATTTGTATCAATGACACTCACCACTCTCCCTGCAGCACCAGCAACACCTCTAAAATTCGCCTCAGACCACCCATGAAAAAGGCATACCCTTCACCTCAAACCAACCGAAGCAACCTGGTGCCATCAACAGAGAAGACGGCCCGTCCACAACATCGAACCAGGTCCGTAGCCAACCAACACCTGTCTCCCTCGGCTCCTTTGCGAAAACAGGGTCAGGGCAATTCAAGAGAAAAACTATGTTTCCAAAACCCCGAATCTCAACATCAAAAACACCTTGCCTACTCATAGCCTCCTGAATATCAGCAACGGAGCACTCATTTCGAGCCACCCCCAACACACCATTCCCCACCAATGACTCGTGGGTCTCCACAATCTTTCCAACCACAGCCGAACGTGTGCCTGTACGTGCAACAGCAGTTCTCACTCCAGACGCAGCCACAGGGTTTTTTTTGCACCCCCCCCCCCCCCGCCCAAACTTCAGATCATACGCCACTAACAACCGGTAGCCACGAACAATAGAACCATGGCATTTGTGAATGATCCGATCAACATCAACCTGTGAATCAGCATACACAAATCCAAAGTACTTCCCCTTACCATTGGGCTTCCTAGCCACATTTGCCCTAAGCACAGCCCCGTCACAATTACAATAATCCCTTAGCCACCCATCATCCACACCATAGGGTAGATTGAAGACAAACAATTTAACACCTCGCGCATGTGTAGAGTGCGCAGACGAATTAAACAATGGTACATGATCAATCGCAGCAACACCCTTGCCCCGATCGACCTGCTTCTCTCCAGCCCGATCACCCTCAAATGGACCCTTCCCCACCGCGCCATCAACCTTCGCAGCCACAGGTTTCCCCAAAACTCCCTGAACCCTAGACGGGCTGCGAATCGGGCCAAAAGACTTGGCCAAATCAACACCACAAGGAATCGAGAAACTCCTTCCTTCAATCACCACATCCCAGAATGAAGGGGTCAGTTCCGATGCTCCTATGACCGTGGTGGCCGGCGACAGCTCTCCCTCCTCTCTCTCACGCTCCATAGAATCACCACTTATAAAAAATAAAAGATACAGATTTTATTCATAATCGAGAAGACGAGAGCCAGTACAAGTAAAGAGACCTCATGGGCTCAGAGTACGTAACTCTAAGACAATATAACTATCATAGACGGTATTGAAATCGCCATATATGACGACATAAAGGTGGGGGGTTGGAAAACGGGACTAAGGAGTACTACTCAAGGTGTTGCGTGAACGCTACATATGACCTTTTGAAGTGCGACCGAACTTGAAATCCTCAGTTTGGACGGGAGGAGAGGTATCCCTCCCGGAAAAAATCCATGAATCCCTATTTACTCATGGGGCTTGGTGAGTTTGCATAGAAGTCCTCGCCTGATTTGTCTGATTTTGCCCGACTATGGTGCAAGCCGTGTTCCCGCTCAAGACATGGGAGGTGATGAGCGTAAATATGTCCTCGTTAATTTTACCATTTTACCTTGTTTGTGCCTCTCTTTTTTTTTTATAGTTTTAGTGTTTAGTAATAATTCCGCATAACCTCGTTCTTGGTCGATATTTTTCAAGTGTTCAAAAAAATTCATGATTGGTCTTGTTTTATAGGCCACGAAAAATAAAAATATTGGCACAAACACGAGGTCTATCGGAGCTGAGACAGATCAGATATGGACAAAAATAGTGAAAAGGAACAAATTGGTGGATCTAATTAGCAGGCGACACGTGGAAAGCGGGCCATATGGTTGACTATGCAATCTAGTACAACTACAGCCTACAACGCGTGGAGCGTCGTGTGCATGCCTTCTTCCAGCACTCATCGCGTTGACCAGGCGCGCGGACCAGCTACATCCGTTGGTTCAGCGTGGTTTCACCGCGCGTCCCCTAAGCTCGCATGCACACAATCACAAGCTTCAGCAGACGCGTCTCCCTCCCATTCTCGCGTGATCTTTAAGCGCAGATTCCTTTTCATTTTTTCAAGCATCCATGAGCCTCCCACCATCTCCAACTTCTCCATTTCTATGGGTTGAAGTTTTGGAGAGTTGGAGATGGTGGGTTTGGAAGCTAGAAGAGTTTTTGATTGGATTTCTCAACCAAATCCTGATTCTAATCTCTATTCTTCTCTATTTTGTTGTAAAGTGGGTTTTTGGATAGTTTGAGTAGGATTGTCAATCAATGACCTTGGATTTTTATCTTTGATCATGGGTATTGTGTAAATGTTGATTTTCTTTAAATAGATGCATGGGTTTATGTTTAATTTGATGTTGGTGATGTTTAGGGCATGATTTGGTTTCGTTGAGCTAAATAAGCATCCACTTTCTTGTATGTGTATTAATCTATGTTTAAGCTACTCAATGTGTATGCATTATTTTCGTGCTTTGTGTTCGATTTGTCATGGTTTTGGAACCCGATTTCTTGTGTTAGTTATTTCATCTCTTGGGTGTATATCAAGTTCTAGGTTAGAGTTGGTAAAAATGCAAACTTTAGCCATTTAGTGAACTTATCTAGGATTTTCCACATCTTTATGTCTTGATTTCCTATTGATGAGATAGAAATATGTTATGATGTGTTTTCTCGATTCTCTTGTGTGTTTTAAGCCAACCGAACAATTAGGGAATTTTCCTTAATTGTTTTATGCGCTATGTAGGTTGATGTTTGGAGCGATCCATGATTCGATCTAGTTTGAGACGAGATTTCACTTGTGTAAGATTTGCTTACGCTTGTGAATTACTAGAATATCGAGATTCAATGTTCTATGTAGTTCGCCTTAATTATCGGTAACCATCTTTATCGTTGGCATTCGGTAGTTAAGATGATTGAGTTAGGCGTAGCTAAGTAGATTCGTTGAGTGTTTTAGAGTTTACTTACGCTTGCGTATTACCTGAGTTTCGTGATTCTTTACTGTATGTAGTTCTACTTGATTACCGAACTCATCTTGATCGGTGGTGTTTGGTTTTCAAGAAGTCAACTAGGCGTAGCTAAGTAGATTTGTCCATGATTTAGAATTTACTCGTGCTTGTGTATTAACAGAGCTTTGTTATTCGTTGTTTTATTTAGTTCTCCTTGATGACTGATTTATTTGGTCGTTAGGTTGATTGAACTAGGCGTGGCTGAGTAGATTTGACAATTTATTTAGAGTCCACTCATGCTTGTGTATTATTAGAGTATCATGATTCGATACTCTACTTGGTTCTACTTGATTTTAGATGTTCATTTGTATTGATGGCATTCGAGAATTAAGAAGTGAACTAGGCATAGTTGAGTAGATTCGCCGAGTGGTGTAGTGTGGTAGTTGGTAGTGAGAATGACATGAATTCGTTGTTTTCATTTCTTGTTCAAGGATTAATCGAGATTTGCTCAAGATCGTAGAACTACACCCTTTTATTATTTCTTTCCGATGATTGGTGGTTCGCATATTGGTCCCGGTAATGGTCTTATTCCCTCTCCCTGTGACTAGTATGTGGTTGATTTCTTGATACCGCATACATAGGAATTTAAGTGTTCTAAGACCGTAAGGAAAGCATTATTGTTTTTACACATCGTTAACCAAACCTTGCATTAATTGGAAATCAAGTTTACTTGTACCCGTGACCGACTCTTTATGTGAATCAAAAGTTATGTGTCGTAGGTGGTAGCGTGTATATATATATTTCATTACTTTCTACACTTAATGTAAGAACCGTCCCCGGTCGAACCGGTGGAATTCGGCAAAGTTTGACTTTCGGTCGAAAAAGTCAACTAATGACTCCGGAAGTCATTCGGGACCTTTCCGGGGCCCAAAAAGCTTAGCCACTATCACGGTAAGCTTAGTTGGGCCATTACCTTTCGTTTGACTGTAATATTGGATAGGTCAACTTTCGGTCAAACTCGAACTTTTTATTGGCTAAGTCCGATATAATTTTGGACTGCTGGATTTTATTTAAATGAAAGTGGCCCCACTATGACACATGTCATTAGTGTCTTGGAGGATGAGAATGAGGTTCTATTGACCTTTATACCCTCCCAAATTTGCCTTTAAGAGGATAAGACCTTAAGGGGCTTTTAGTCCTTTCAACCAAATAGGTCATTTAAGGCAATGAAGCAAACAATTCAGCCATTTCACCATTGTTGCAGCCGACCATAGCTAGAGGGAAAGAGAGAGAGAGAGAGAGAGAAGCTCCATAACTTGAGCAAGAAGAAAGAGAGGAAAGGGAGGAACTTTAGCTCATTTCATCACCATTTCCTCACCAAAAGCTTCCTAGCTTCATCATCTCATCATCATCAAGGTTTGTACACTCTTATCTTCTCATTTCAACTACTTTCTATTTTTGTTTTTTGTGGGTTTTGGTTAGAACTTGAAGAACTAGCTTCATGGGTTGTTGATTGTTGATATTGGAGAAGAATTAGTGAAGTTTAGGTTGGTTTTGTTGTAAATAATGAAGTTTTGATGGAACCCATTGAGGGTGTTGAAGTTTGGAGGTTTAGATGACTGTTTTGAAGCTTGATGAAGCTGGAAATGGAGATTTTGATGGGGTTTTTGCAGAATTCGTGTTGGAGAAGAAGGGAGAAGGCTGGTATGGTTCGGCACGGAATGTGACCCAGAGATGGCCACGTTCCGACACGGCACACGGCACGGAACGGGCTGGATACGGACACGGTACGCGGTGCGGAACGGGCTGGACTCCGGCACGGCACCTCGCACGGTCCGTGTCTGATTCCGGGCCGGTGCGTCGCGCGGTCCGTGTCTGGTACCGGGCCGGACTGTGACGCGGTCCGTGTCTGGCTCCGGGCTGGTCTGTGATACGGAAAGGACCGTGTTCCGGGCCAGGTTTCTAGAAGCTAGGGTTTGCCTAATTGGGCCTAGTTTGGGCCCAAATTCGTTCCTTTGGACCGGGAATTACGATTAGAGCGTTCTGAAGTAGATTAGGGTAAAAACCATCTTGTCTAGTTGTTAATTTTAGTATTTTTTTTTTCTGATCCAAGACCATGCACCCGAGCTCAAAAGGAGAAGGAGACTTGGACCCGAGTGAGAGGAAGCTCGCCCAGACTTCAGCAGCTCGGAGTATTATTAGAGGAAGACCTCGAGGTAGGGAAAGTACTAAACTCCTCTTGTAATTTAATGTTTTAGTATGCCTATTAGGTTAATAAAATCGGAAAGGTCCTAGAGATGCATATAGGATGCGAATAACTAGAATAAACGTCTTTCAATTACTAATAACCGGACGTGTCTAGTATGCATGTGTAGGATGTGAATGACTAGTTTAACTCGCTTTCAATACTTGGGAAATTGCCGTGCTGGTAGAAAGGCCGAGATGAGCCATAGGATTGGTTGTGGTTGCCTCACATGCATTGCTTGCTTAGTCTTTAGGAAATTAAGAGTCTAACGAAACTAGATAAAATGTATGCTTGAATGCTTGAATGATTGAATGAGTGTAATTGATTGTGCCAAATAGTATGATCGGGTGAGTGATAGACCGATGGGACGTGATTGGTAAGTATGCCGGTAAGTGTAATTGTTGGTATGAATTCCTTGTGGTGTGTATTGATGAGCTTGTGGATTTCTATGTTTGGTTGTACGATGTGTTGGCATGTTGGTCTCTTGTATGTGGTTTGAGATGATTTGTGTTCCGGCATGATACCTACATCGAGGGAGGATTCCGGTGTGGGGTAGTATCATGGCTGATGGTTGGTTGACCCTGCGGGGCATTGGTTGGTTGACCCTGCGGGGCATTGAATGGTTGACCCTGCGGGGCATTGGTTGGTTGACCATGCGGGGCATTGGATGGTTGATTCACCCGAGTGTATGCGTCCTGCGGGAGCATTCCGGGATGGTTACCTTGTTTCACCCCGATGACATATGGTTCTTTGGGGGAATTTCCGAGAATCCCGACGATATGTGTCCCTCATGGATGTTTCCGGTAGCCCGATGTATGTGCCTCTGGATCGAGGGGAAATCTGACATGACACGAGTACTCTTGTGGATCGGAGTATGGGATCCGACATGACATAAGAACCTATCGTGGATCGGAGTATTGGGATTTGAGTGTTGACGTGATATTTATTTGCTCCCATTTTAGTAGTTATTAACTATTTACAGCGCTTTTCATTTAATCTCTTAAAGTTACCGTTATCCATAAGAATGTGATATTATTCTTATCTTTATCTATTCCATAGCATTTTATTGATTAATGGTATTCATTGCAAGCTATGTCGTCATGCTAAAGCAGTTTTATTACTAAAATAGAGGTTAAGTTGTTTATGATTTTCCCTACTGAGCGTAAGCTCACTCCCTGTTGTTTATCCATTGTTTGTATAGGCGTGCTTGGTGATTAGTGGACTTGAGGCTCGGGAGCTTCTGGCTAGTTTGGGTTTTTGGCTTAGTGATGTTGTTGGTCATCTGTATTGAACCTCATATTTTACGTACCCTATATTTGAGCTTTGACCCCTCATTACAATTTGGAACCCGTTTATTTGGATTATTTGATCGTAACCTATTTGAGCCTTTAATCGGTTTTATTATTATTTTGTTAATATTTAATTATCAACTCAGGTCACGTCTCGAGTCCGGCCAAAACCGGATGTGGGGCGTGACACTTAAATAACAACTTTTACTTTTACGCCCTTTATTTTCCCTTTCGGGGATGTGGAAGTGACAACCCATGTTTCCAGGTTTTAGCAAAATACTAGTGATACCTCTACTCCCTGTGGGATCGACAGGTACTGAACCGTCTCTATATTGATTGATGACCGTGTCCTAATGCACGTTAAAAGAGGGATTTGACACATAGTCAATCCCATTCATTAGGAGACTAACACGGAGAATGCAAGCATTACCGCAATAGGGAGTTGTGGATCGTTGCCTATGCACCATCCTTCTGATACAACAACACTGGATTGTGGAAACGTAGAGGAGAACCCCACTGCAGCAAGGAGTCGTGGTTTGTCGCCGATACGCTAGTCTTCCAGTACAACATCGATGGATTGTGGATGTACAGAGAAGGATACTACTAGAATTAGAGAGAAGAGGAGACATATAATCAATCTCGTGGTGGTTGAAGGTGTGCGCGATGGTGATGTCATGGTAGGTGGCACGACGGATAGGGTTGAGAGCTCTCAACCCTAGCAACAACTAAATTTAAAACTTAAATTGATGTAATCTCAAATTCTAAATAAATTCATGTTTAATTAATTTATTAAAATTTATTTTGGAAATAAATATTAAGATTTTATGTATAAACAAACATTTTATTCAATTTTATTAATTAATAAAATCATATTTCATTTATTTTTTCAAAAAACTAGCTATTTTAATAAATATTTTAGTAGAAAAATAAATTAAAATATTAATTTAATAATTATAAAATTGAATAAAATATATAATCATAAAATACAAAATATTTTTGAAAAATTAAATTAAAAATTAAAAGTATTCTTTTTTGTATAAATATTTAACCAAGTAATCTTATTTTAAAAAATAAACTATTTTTTTAATAATCTATGAAATTGAATCAAATATACTTTTGTCTTGAAAAATATGATCCAAATTAGAATAATTTATGAAAATGAATCCAAATTTATTTTCTATAATAGTATAATCCAAAACTCAAGTTCAATTTTAATCTAAAATAGATTAAATTTATTTTCTATGCTAGTACAATCCAAATTGGATTATACTTATTCAATCTCTTAAATGATTCAATCTGGATCATACTTTTCAAGAAAAATATATTTTAATTAGTTTCATAAATTATTAAAAAATAATTTATTTTTTTGAATTAGATTACTTTGTTAAATATTTATAAAAAAATAATTTTAATTTATAATGTAACTTTTCAAAAATAATTTGGATTTTATAAATAAATATTTTATTCAATTTTATTTATTATTAAATTAAATTCACATTTTAATTTATTTTTCTATTAAAATGTTTATAAAAATAGTCTGTTTTATAAATAATAAAATTGAATATGATACTAATTAATAAAATTACGACCATGCCATTTTTTTTGCGAAATACGAATCGATCCATTCTACAGGAATCGTAAATTGGATTGTGTCGATTGGAATAGAACGCTTGAAATTCTGATTCTTTTCGTTTATTTGGCTGAATGTGAGGGTATAATTGACTTTGCAGAATAAGATGTAATCGTATCTAACTATATTATAGGAGTTAGTATCACATGATTCTGTATATTATGGAAGTTACTATATTATAGGTTTGTATTTTTTTTGGAAACTTTGAGTTTTAGGTACGATCAAACTCTGATCAATAATGGTTTTAAAATATTTCGGTCATTAGTTTTAAGCAAACATTGAAATTCTATGTACATTAGGATACCTTAAAACCTTCATAGATTTGGTATTACATTGCAGTCGAATTTTGGAAACTTTATAACTCTACAAACATAAGAACAATTAAGAAACAACTCACACATATATAAGGGTAAACTACAAATGCATACCCTTAAGTATGCACGTTTAATCGATGATTACCCTGAAGTTTAAAGTTAACTTATGCATACCCCGAAGTTTCAAGTTATAACCAAGAGCCCCTTCCGTTAGTTGCTTCCGTCAGTTTACTGTTCACTTTTTCAAAAATGTTCAAAACACCCTTAGTTCTAAAATTTTAAAAAGATTGAAAAAATATAAATCTTTTATAAAAACAGTTCTCCATTTCTCTGTACAATTTACACCTTTACCTAAAAAACACTTACTTTTATCCTCTCTTTTTTTTTAAATTCTTCTTTATCTATATCTTCTATGGTTGGGGTTCTTCAAGTTCATGAGATGTCGAACCACAACAACAATGGCATCAGCGGTTCACGGCGAAGATCCTTCAGTTCTAGCTTCACCGGCGTTTAGCTCTTTGTGGTTCTCTCTTCCATAGAGAGCTCCTATGTTTCTAGATCTGATTTTAATGGCTAGAGTTATGGCTTCGCCTCGCCCATGTAGCTCCGGTCCCATG
Source organism: Erodium maritimum (assembly GCA_963921825.1). Taxonomy (NCBI): domain Eukaryota; kingdom Viridiplantae; phylum Streptophyta; class Magnoliopsida; order Geraniales; family Geraniaceae; genus Erodium; species Erodium maritimum. The sequence goes on from OY997596.1 coordinate 32,115,944, forward strand.
CCTTTCCGACTCGCCCCGAAGGTTTTGTCTTTAGATCTGGACTAGTTGTTCGTCGGCGAAATTAGGGATTTTGGGGGGTTGTTTTTTTCTGTGATTTTTGGGTTGGGTTTAATCAAATTTTTAAGTCACATATTGTATTTTGTTTGGGTTGGATGCATTTGCTGCTTTACTGGTGAATTTTGTTGTTTAGTTGCAGAGAAAATTAAATGGAAACCAGAATTTCTGACCCAACTTCTTTTTCTTTCCAATTTTTGTTTCTCTTTATGCTTTCCACAAACGATGGTGAAATTCAGTTATTGGGTTTTCTTTTACTGCTGTACTCTTTCTGATGATTAATCATACCGGGTCATTTTTTCTTCTTCTTAATCCTTCTCAGTATCATTATGACTATTTTTATCTTCTCTGATTTGTTGGGAGGATGCGTTTTGGGTATGTTGGTAGGGAATTGGGTGGTGGGTTGTGGAGAATTATGGAGAAGAAGGGTGGGTGAGCTGTTTGGGAGCTCTGGAATGGGTGAGGAAAGTTTTGGTGAGCTTCAGGTGCGACTCCGATGTGTTCTTAGGTTTAGTTTTTTTTTTTCAAATTTGTTCCAGTGTGTTCTTAGGTTAGTTTTTGTTCGTCAATTTCTTATTTGATTTAAAGAATTCTGGTGATTTCTGGTTTTAGTTTCGATTTGTTCCGATGATTTCTGGTTTGAGTTTAACGGTTCAGTTCATGAATCTACAGACCTTTGATGTAGCTGGAGAACAAAGAACAAGTATTTACTGAATTTTTCTAAATGTAAAATTTCAATTTTACTTTTGAACAATCAATTGTTCGTATTCTTCTTTTGGTTGCAGAGATTGGATAAAGCAATTTTGCTATCCACCACCATCATCTTCGCATACTCTGCTGAGAAGCTCCAGATCTGCCAATCAGTTTTTTTTTTTGAAAAATAATAGAAAAGAAATTAGGTATGGGTTAAAAAAAATATTAAAATTAAAAAATAAACAAAATTAAAAGAAAAAAGTTAATGTAGAAATTTTTTTTGAATCCTATGAATAATGGATGGATCAATTCAGAAATTGATATATTGGTTTGAGAACTTGAAATTGGTTAAAAAAAAGTTAAAGAAAATTAATGATTTTTTTAATAAAGATTAGATTCAAACATAATTTTTGAGAGAAAAAAATGGATTTATATATATTTTAAAATTAAAATCTAAAATAAATAGATTATATAAAATAGATTTATATTAAAATATGAAATTTAAAAAAATTAATCTGAAAATTGTAAATAAAGATTTGGAATTAAAAACAGAAAATTAAAAAAATATATAAACAAAAGAAAAGATTATAGAAAGGAAAAAAATAAATCAAAAAGAATTAAAAACTGAATTATGACAGATTGGGTAATATAGAAGGGTAGTTGAGGCTATTTTGGTCTTTTTACACTTCACTGTTACAGTCTGACTGACGGAAGGGGTTCTGGGTTAATACATGAAACTTCAGGGTATGCATCAGTTAACTTTAAACTTCAGGGTAATCATCGGTTAAACGCGCATACTTAAGGGTATGCATTTGTAGTTTACCCTATATATAACAGTCGATTGGGGTCATACAAATTAGAAATTCCTGTATGCGATTGTTTATCATAATCACTCAATTTCACTACATTTTTTCAATCATTCCAAATTAATAGTTCAAGGAAGTCATAATGTATGTTCAAGGTGATTAAGGCTTTAGGTTTTAGGGATTAGGGTTCAGCCTAAATTGAATAAGTGACACATTAATTGTTTGTTCAAGGTAATTATAATGTATGTTCACATGGTTATAGACATTGAACTTTGTAAATTTAATTGGTAGAACTTAATACGCCTATGTTTTCCTTGGTAAGGTTAATGTGCAAGTCATTCCACTTTACTACATCATTGTCATTCATATATGTCATTTTACTTTAATACCCTAATGTTTATCACAATCACTCCATTTTACTACATTTTTTCAATCATTCCAAATTAATAGTTCAAGGAAATCATAATGTATGTTCAAGGTGATTAAGGCTTTAGGGATTAGGGTTCAGACTCAATTGTGAGGATAATCTACAATTTAATCAACACTTTTATGTGTCCCTTATTTTTTCAATTCACTTTACTACACTAATCTTTATGATTAATCAACCATGTTGAATACATTGTCTTAATGATTCCACAATACCACCATAATGTTTAGCAAATATAAAAACAAACATCATACACATGCATATACCCAGATAACACATTAATCAAGCAAACTGACAAATATATATACACAAACTGAAAATTAACACGATTTTCATTCCCAAAAACTATTTCTTCTTTAATTACAACTGTTGATGAGTTCACATTCAAGCACTCTAGGTGCATTGATACATCAGACAACAAACAAACAAAAAATTCCATACTTGTTTGTTGTATCATCATCAGAACAAAAAAACATTAACGACCTAAACTACCTACTGGTCGTCTTCATCGTCACTGGCTTCTTCATCCTCCTCGTATTCAGAGTCGCTTGAACCTTCATCGTCCTCTGACTCACCCAATTCTGGCTCATCGTCAGAGTCTTCATCCGAGCTGCCCCATTCGTCTCCAGAAGCCGATTCCACGCCTGATGCATGTCCGATCTTCTGCTTTTTGGTACTCATATCATCAGGAGATAGCGATTCACAGACCTTGCGCTTCCCAGACACTGGATCAGAGCTTTTTCCGACATCAAAAGAGACTAGAGCAGAACCAACCACTTTTCCAGGGTTGCGGTTCGACGACTCGCTCGTCTAAGAGTCTTTGACCTTACAGGTCTCAGACTTATGTGATTGGCGAGTTGTCGATCCCTCACCCTTGGATTGTGGAGTTGGAGGATGGGCTTTTGGGGTTGGAGGAAGGTCGTCGTCTTAAAAGGGAAGTATCGGGTTGTAGGTCAACCATTCTGACCTTCAGAAGAGTCGGATGACTCGTCTGAGGATTGGAACTCTCCTCGTGGGAGGAGGAGACGGTCTGGTCGGAATTTTTGGAAGTGGTGGTCAGAATTTTTTGACATCGTGGTTCAGAGCTAGGGAGAGAGGACTGGTTGTGTGTAGACATGATGAGTAGTATGTATGTATAGGGTAGTGAGATGTATTTTTTTAATAGTATATAGGTTGATAGAAAGGACTTGATAGGGATCATTAGTTGTATCTAAATAGTAGACTAGGATTGTTTTTTGTATGGGAAAAAACAACAATGATGATATGTAGCTTATAAGATAAAACATGCAAAGTATGATGAAATGCATGCAAATGTATGTCCATATATATATATTCATGTATGTTTAATAATATAGTATTAGATTGTATAAACTTTAGGGCAGTATAGTGGAATGAAACGTAACGTACAAAACGGTCAAAGTTGATTATTTAAAGTATTGTTAATCCAAATGTAACATAAACAAAACCAGAATTATCCGAACATAAAATATGAGATGCATAAAATAGAAAATAACGATAGCTTGAATGATTTCAAGTAGTGGTGTCTTTTCCCCTCAAAGGACAGGCCATGCTATCGTGCCTTTCGATTTTCCAGCATGTATGACATAACCGTCCAGGTTTACTAGCTACCTCACGCTCCTTTTCTTTCGTCGACTCAAGTCGTTTGCTTTTTGGGGGACAACCCCCCTTTGTGTTGGTAACAACCGGTGATTTTACGGTCACTAGTTCCGACAATTCGATACCAGTAACCGAGGCAATGAAACTGGTCCTATTAAGTCGCGTCTCCGCCACAACGTCATGCACTGTTTTGACTTTATATTTCTTCAGCACATCTAACAGCCCACGAAGACTCGTGTTGTCTGCATTCAGTGTCTCTATCAACTCCTTCACCCTTGCTTCTATACGGGTTGACAACTCATCATCAGAGATATAGTCTTCGTCAGACACCTCGCCCCCTTCACACATTTCGACAGACATTCTAGTTTCCTTACACCACCTTTTTTTAACCAACGACCGGGGTATTATCTTCAGATTTGTGGTCTTCAGCACACAGTATATATGAGGACATGGGATGTTGTATGTTAGAGCACGTTTGTAAGTACACGTATACTCCTCCGCGCTAAGCCTCCGTAACACTACGAACTCCTGGTGTTGTTCGTACTCATCTTCCAGTATTTTGTACTGCCTGATATCACCTTCACCACTCATAGCGCCCAAGCTACACCAATCCTCAGCGTACTCAATATCATCTTGTACGTCATTGAACACTGGTCGCGTATACACACTCCATGCATCAACTTCTATGTCTAAGTTGGTCTGTAATTTAGGTTGGTTTGTGTAGCTCTACATCATGAGCCTGTAGTGCTCATTTCGCTGCTTCTCAATTACCCCATCGCAGCTCCAAACCAGTTGTACAAGTTGATAATATTTGTCAGTGAAATGTGAGTACGTACTGTTCATTGACTCAAACCTGGATGTCGTCCTCATAAACTGGCCCATGTTCATGTCTCTGAAATATGTTGGTATCCATAGCTTGCGTATTTCATAAATGCTTTTCAACCACTTGTTGTCCTGAACGCCGTATTCTTCTAGCACCTTGTTCCATCGGTATTCAAACCTGCTCGGTTCGATGTCATCGTTGAACACGATCTTTTTATATTTTCGTTAAATGGAGTATCTCGAACTATATTCCCTGCAACCTGCTACACACATACCCACATTAGTACCAGTATGTAATACACACACTTGCACTTAGACATTCAAACATATTTGGGATGTCATACAAAATAATTTTTTACGCACAACTAAAATATCACACGATACGACTATAAATTTATTTACCTTTGTGTGCATTTTCTCCATAATATGCCACATGCATAACTTGTGCACTGTATTCGACATTGTTCGCGGAATGGCAACCTTCATTGCGGGGTCTTGATCAGTAACAAAATATTTTGGTTCCCTCATATCCATAGCCTTGAGAAATGCATTGAATAGCCATTCAAACGATTCAATGTTTTCGTGTGTAATTAGACCCAAACCGAATGTCACATTATTCCTGTAGTTGTCTACACCGGTGAACGGACAAAAGGGCATCGAATACATGTACACAACCATTCAGTTTGGCGAATTAAAACGTTAAAATTGAAACATGAAATGCATTAAGAACATTAAACAAATGTCAAGAAACGTACTTATTGGTCGAATATGTTGCACCGAAGCTGACATAATCACCATACATCTCGTAGTTTCGAACTGAAATACCATCGCACCAGTATATATTCGCCAGTCGTCCTTCATCATCGATAGAGTAATCATAACGAAACCGGTGTTTGATTCCTTTTTTGCACGGAACTTGTCCAGGATGACATGTACATCGTTGTTGCCGATGTACGCCTTCAAATCTTGTTGGTAGTTCATGAAATCCATTTCAGTAGCCCCAACCTTTTCAATCCCGCCACATTCTTGGCTTAATATTCGATGAGCACGTGCAGGACCGATGCCAGATTTTGCACAATGGTCCAACCACGACACGTGGTTTTCTGTCATGTGCCTTTTCCCCTTCAGTTTGTGACTGTGTCCTTATTAACCAGGGGGTGATTGTGACCTGCAATAAATTTTGAAACTTTGTAACCAACCTTGTCATCGATTAGTGTCATTCGAATTAATGCCCCACATTCGGTTCTAGTCAGCAATGTCTTTCTTTTCTTTGACCCATTATTTGATGTATCTTCGTCTGGTTGACGCCTGAATCCTTCTTTTGAACAAGTGATGTACTTTGTGATCACACATTTTCCTCTACCCATTTTTTTCATGTTCAACCTCGTGTCAAATCCAGCTAGTGTACCATACGTCTTGTAAAATAGTATCCCATGATCCAAAGTGGGGAATATATGCCCTTCATATGGTGTTCGGCTCTGATTGTAGTTTGGTATGTACGTCTTTCCACCGCATGGGCTAACCAACATTGTGACAACGTCGTTTTGAATACCATTGTCCATATTTGAATGAATCAGGCCTATCAAATTACAAAATATTCATTAATATTTATGCATACATACAAATTAAATTGCAAAAACAGACATCGCAATAGATGTTCCACACAAATGACATAGGAATTAATTTTCTTTTTGTATACATACAAAGTTATTTGCAAAAACATATATCGACATATAAGACATCACAACATGCGAATGGACATTGCAGGAAACCTAAAAATGAAATTTAACCAACATACATGCATAATGTATTACACGTACACAAAAAAAATGGCAGAAACATACATTGAGTTTGGATCACACATATATGTATTAATTGCATAAAGTGTCATTGATGATTCCCATTACTCAATATTCATACAGATTTGTATATACGTACAAAATAAATCGCATAAACATACATTAACATATATGACACACAACTTGCAAAAGTTTGTTACAGAAACATATATTAAAGTTTCCATACACACACATATATATTGTTCTTTATAAGAAGCCAAAATTTGAATTTTTAGTACCATCCATGCATAGTGTCTTACCCATACAAAAAAAATGACAGAAACATACATTGAGTTTGGTTCACATATTTACATATTAATTGTAGAAGAAGGTATTGAGGCTTATTATATACAGTCAATGCAAGATTGCACATACATACATCAAGTTTAAACAGTATATACAAATGAAAATACTAAACACAAAAACGTAAAACTCAATATGGCATAAACACACATCAAGTATAACATATATGTACAAATAAACGTTACAGAAACATACATTCATTGTTACTTGTAGAAACAGAGACAGTTGGTTTGTCATATACATACATACATACATACATACAAAAATGACACAAACATACATCAAGTTCAGCAAATACAAACAAATGAAAATAGCCAATACTCACACATAAAACACAAGATGGCATAAACATACATTAAATATAGTATGTTCATACAAATGAACATGTCAAAAACATACATTGAGTATAAAACACAGAGACAATGAGCTTGACATATGACTTTTTGTTGAAAAAACACAATTACTATACAGTTATGGACTATATTCATTCATTGCAAATACACACCCTTTTGTTTGTTTTGTCCAATGTACTCATCTTACTTTCAGTATCACATCAAAATCATTCATTCAAATGAATGTACAACCTGAATCAATATTCAGCACCCCAAGTTTCAGACAATAAATAAAAAGAACGACTTACAACCCGGTAGTGCTTCCAACCTCAAAGCTTCGACGATTCGTTGTTTGAAACTGAAAAAATGGTTGACGTCAATATGTCTTCTGCTATTAGGAGCTTTGCATGCGTTTTTGCTTATATTTTTTGTATGTAACTGAAAAAATAGTTGGTTTGTGATTTATATTGATGACAGAATCAATTATTATCTCTATTTATAGATATTGATGATGTGGAGTTTTTTGCGGAAACATTTCCATAAAATGGAATCGTGTTTTCCCATATTACCCTCATAGGCGCGAGCGAATTGGTGTGAAAATTTCTGAATCGTAATTTTTTTTTTGGAATCGCATACATTATCTACCGTGGATTTTGTTTAATCTAAGCCTTAGATTGGTTCTTATTTTGTATCTAAGAGATGGTTTGTACCTGAAAGGCCCCATATATATATAATTTTAATATTTATTTCAAAAATATATTTTAGTAAATTAATTAAATATGAATTTATTTTTTAAAGATAGGTAAACAAGATGAGAAATGAAGAGGGTAAGATTAAGAATTTTGATAGATAAGGTAAAATTAAGAATTTTGTTTAAAGTAGAAGAAAGTTATTTTTTCTTGAAAAATATAAAACAAATATTATTTTTTCAATTTTGGATTATAACACATTCATGCTATTTTTTTATCAGAAAAAAAATAAATGCATTAAAAAGGTAATGTGGGTCCTGGATGGAAACCACACACCAGAAACAAAGTCCAACAAAACCAGTCAAAAAGCAAAAGCAATAAGGGATACAAGAGAAACAAATTCATGCTATTATGAAACATATTTTATCAAATTTTCTATACACATTGGATTGATGACCAAACCACATAAATTTGTCTTTCTGATCATATTCAATTAACGAGAGGTGACCACGAGTATTGCAAGTTTGGAACCTTGTACTGAATAATGAAATAGAAAATATAAAACAAAAAAACATCTCAGGATCGAAGTTGCCTAAGGAACCTTAAGAAGCGCTACATAGGTGACTGTTCGACCGCCTCTTGGTAGATCTTTTTTTTCATAACAGACTAGCATGCTCTGTCTGATGAGGACCGGATGATCCGTCGTCTTGATTCATCGGGGTAACCCGACCTAAGGTGTTGTGGAACGATACACCATCTTACCGTCCTACCCCTCGGATCCCAAACCCATTGGCTGGATAGCTCTAATATCTTCTTCAAACTAGCTCGTACAGGTGTTCGAGTGATAGGTTTCGGTGAGGAAGCCCATGTCCGGCTTATATTTTTCGATCGGATCATACAGTTGTTGGATATTCTTATCTGCCCCAACCCACGACACTTTCATGTCATAAACTTCATTATCGATAGTGCACCCAATCAGCAACAGAATAACATCTAGAAGAACTCCAAAAGCATATTGACCAGGAAAGGGAATATGGAGAAGCGTATATGGCGTAGTGATGCACCCGAAGAATGAGATCGGAGGAGGATTCTATGTCGACATTTACTATATCAGTGACACCCAAACCTAGCTCTAGATGGCACTTGATACTAGTGTCTCTCTCTTATTTTGAACTTGAATAAAAAAAAATGAATAAGATTAGTTTTTAAACATTAGATCCAATCGATATTATGATCTTTTAAAAATTAAATATAATCGAAGGTAAGTGATTCTTAGATTTTTTAGCATGGATAGGAGTTTTATTAAGAGAAAACTCTGAAAGATAACATACAATAATTTCAAGAAAAGAAAATGATAAGACATAGTCTTGAACAACATGTTCTAGACGTTAGTCCTATTACTAAATACCCGGTTAATCCAGGTGACCATTGGTGAGGTAGAACCTATTGGTTGTCGGTAGTTGTCCGTAGTGTGTATCTTTCATTTCATGTCTTGACCTGAATATGCATGTGGTGTCAATTGAATATACTAATCTCATAGTAGAGACCTTCTTGAGACATCGAGGGAGTACTGGCCATCCAAGGAGAGTATTAGGGAATGTGGGATTTTGGGGATCGAGGTGGCTCGATCCATGACAGGGAGAGGTATGCTTCCCCACACACTCATTGACAATGCAGCCTTGCCCACGTAACTTCCATCAGGAGTTCTATATGACCGCAAAGTTGGGTAGGGCACTGGAGCCGAACATGACCTCCCCTTGATTAAGTAGAAGATCTTGTGTTGTTTGGGCCTTGGTGGATCCCCCTCATTTGGAAGTAAGGAGCGGTGGATCAGCCCGAGGGGTGCATTTTTCCAACTCTAGGCATCCGCCAGAGCGATAGTAAGAAATCTTGTGTTGATAGCCCACTTGGTGCACATCTTAAGGTCGGAGCAAAACATGGCAGAATGAACAAGATCCCGTAGAGTCGCATTGCCACTAAAGGACCATGACAAGTTGGGTATTTGGATCGGGTCAATCACGATTAGGCCTTGCATCGATGTCAGTGGGGGTAGTCCAAGCATTGCATACCTCGGCGGGGAGATAAGTAGAGGCCTGGAGAGACCCAGTCCCCATAGATTAGTTTCGGACGGGAGGTACCCTCAAGAAGAGTAGTAGGGTCTACCAAGGACTAGTCCCTTCGTGGTCCGAAGAGATCCGATGTGGTTAACGACGCATGATCAGGCAGTCATGCAAACCACTTAATGATTGGATTCGGGTATAGTCTGTTTCCAGACCACGGTAGGTGTTAGGTAGGATTTGTCCAGTGTCTCCTACGGGAACCCGACCAAACCGCACTTGGTAGTCGAGATCTTTTCCTCTGAAGGGTATAGCGGGCCACCAGATTCGAATCATCCATAGTGGTTTTGGTAAGGAGAAAGGTTCGGGGGCACGGCCAAGGGAGCAATGGTCGTGACAGTAGTGTTTGGATCGGAAGCGATGACCAGATCTCTGAAAATGTTGTTGTCGGAGTGGTAGGGCCAAACAGACCCTCTCGGGGAATGATGGTCATCCCGGTGGTCATTAGAGTTCTCACATGCACCTGGCAAGGGAAATAGGGGGTGGGGGGAAAGGCGTTGTATCAGTCTCCTTGGTCTCAGCGGTTTTTTTAAACTACCTTGAAGGAGCCGAGGGCATGACACATGTCGTTTGGGGTGGCGAGTCTACATGGGGGACATAGGTGACATCATCGATAGTAGTGGAGATGGTGGGGGCCATGATAGACGTGGGGTACATGCAAAGAGTACGAGGGTGACACGACACGAGCGTAGGTCACAAACAACGAAACAACGAGGGGAAGAGAAACCCTAACAAAAATAAGTGATTCATAGTTTTTTTTAATCATATATGGATTTTAATAGAAATGAAAAGCGGTTACATAAGCAAGCAGATCATAATACTGCAAGAGAATAGACGACAGAATGAAAGGAAACAAAAGGATGAGGCGTGAGTCTTGACCCGTAGGCGGCATACACGAATCTATAACATAATATTCGACAAATCCAGAGATGAAGGTGCGGTGGGTATAATCCACCAGGATGGTTAATCAGCATAAACGTAGGAGACACACTCCCTAACTCAACATGAAGATATCCATGCATAGATGGATATGCACGAAGAACACTAGGAAATGAGGGAACCTTATTGTCGGGTGTACACCGATCTTGGTAAGGCACGGTATGCGGTTCCCGACACACACCGTTGCTTAGCAGGAGACTCATTTGGCTTAACGAGACTATAGGGTAGTCCTCGCCTGGTAATGGTTGGCACTATATTTTCATGTGGTCGGTGTTGGATATTGCGTCCTCGTTCCTGAGTGACCTCGTGATCACTGGATACCAGAGGGAGCCTTTTCTTCTTCCATTAGGTTCTAAACACATGGATGGTCTGAGAAATGGTCCCAGAATTCTTTGAGCCTTGATGGTTGGTGGCCACGATGATATGTGTATTGGAAGTGCGGGCGGTAAGGGTGATCGCATTCTCCTCTTGTGGTGGACGTAAATACAAGACCGACCACTTGTTCCATTCTGTTAGATAAACCTTCAGTGGTTAGATTTCAAAGATGTGGATGCGTCTATCTGAGGTATCTATATCCTGATCGCCCTCATAATGCGATACGATTCGGGAGGTATTTGTGCCTCACGTGTGGTGTACGGGAGGGGTGTTGTGTCTGTCCAAAGCGGTCGGACTTGAAGGACCGGCCACTTCTCCCACTCACGGAGATAAAGCTCAAGCACTTGAGTATATTGCCCTTCGAGATCTCCATGCACCTGTTGGGTCTCGAGGTAGGGTTGGAGATGAACCAACTCGCAGCGGAAAATCAATGAAAACCAATAGACGATTAAAACCATGAAACAACTATCAAAGAACGGATTTACAAGAGAAAAATTCAGCACTAGTTCTTACCAAAACAAGAACATTGGGTAACGAATGATTGGCTTGAGTCTCCAAGACGCCTACGTATCCACATGGGAATCAAAGCCACGTAGTTCTTCTCTTTGAGGACTCAAGAACACAAAAATGGAGGTGGGAGCTTGCCAAACCCGAAATTGCAAGGGAAGGGGGAGAGAAGTTGTGTTTCCTATTCTTGTCTTGTGTTTGTTATGTTGAAAAAAGATGACTTCAACATAACAAAACCCATACTTGTCCAACTAAAGGCATGGGACAAGCATGGTGACAAGTAAGGTGTAAATAGGACAAAGTATGGCAAGACAAGATTGGGTTAGGTGGTGAATCACCAACACCTTAATCCTTGTCTTGCTTACTTAGTACTAATTAATCAAGACTTGATTAATTAGTTCCATGGGCCTTGGTTGCATGGGCCTTTCATGGGCCTCTTGGAACATGGCCCGTGGCCATTTCCAACGAGGTCCCGTGATTCGCTCATCGCCTCCAAGCCTTCCATACCGGAAATGTCCAACATTATCCGACGCGATCAATCCCAAGACTCCAAGTCTTGTCTCGATCCGTAAAGTCCTATTCACTTACGGGAACATGACCCAAAACCCAGTTTTGGTCATGTCCCGAGACAACTCCCTTTTGGCCATTCTCCATAAATCTGTCAATGAGTTTCATCCTCCGGTGTGACCCTTAGGTTTATGCATGTCAATAGATCAACGTAAAATCCCATTTTACTTGATCCTATTTAAGTGGCGACTAACGAGACTTTAGTATTGCCTGACACTGCATAACGAATCGACTCTAACCTTTCTGTCATCCCTGTCATTATCCTTTTATCTCCGATATCCTGATTGAGATAAGGCATAGAGCCGTCATCCTTATTATTCTCAATCACTGTTCCTTGATATGTGAGATGACTGAATATATGATACCTAGTACATGTGCATGGCTATGTTATTCTTTCAGTCACTCTCGATCAAGCGGCCGAGAACCGATATCTTTCTCATACCTTAGTATGAGTGATAAATCCCTTAGCCGTCTTTCGTGGCACTTATGTAGCCCGTCCCCAAGCTAATCATGGCCGTTATGGAAGCCCTGTTACGGACAACGTTAGGCTCAGGTCAAACTCAGTTGTTGACTACATAGCGATCATAAAGACTCCTTGGTCTAAGGATACATGACAAGCTACGACAATGAATATGTTCATGACTTGATCTATGACACATATTCATGTCGGGTCGTCCAATATCATGTCCCACATGATATCTATGATCAGACTCCGGAATCCCATTCCAATGACTAACAGAACGTAAGCCATAAAGAGCCATCTTTCATACTAGTCACTTCTAGTGAAGCTTTGTTGACTAGGGACCCATCGAGTGTGATCTATCTCGATCTATGGTTCTATTCGCATGGTGGGCATAGATCAGAGCACACATCGATATATTACTCCAACACATAAGTAATATAAAGCCGCTTTAATTTTATTGCTAATGATGATATGTACATTTGGACATTTAGGATTGAACTACGGGCACTAAGACTAACAGCACCGTCTTCCCGTGGAGATCCGCTCCCTTTATCGTATCATCATAACAGTGGTGGTACTGGGTTGGACGTCAGGATAAAAGGCGTGGACTAGGGAGGGGTGGTGGTGGTGGCGATACTAGGATGAGGGACGGGGGGTAATATCAGTGTATGGTTCGAGATCAAGGTTGGCGGCGGAGGTAAAGCTTCGTCGTGGTGTCATGAGACACTTTCATATACCTCCGAATTCTATCATTACATGGCATGGTGATTAAGCACGGTAATAAGTGGTTGGGATTAGTTGTGCGCACGGTTAGCTTGGAGGTAGCGGATGGTTTATGGGCGACGCACGACAACGATTAGGGAGCTTATTGAGAGAGAAGGGAACCCTAAAAAAAACAGTTTTTTGTTGTAAAATACGTGTAAGTGGCATGTCCACCACCCTTTGCATTGATGACACATGGTCATGACTCATCCATAATGAAAATGTTGTGTATTGGCTATATATATGCCATATCTTGTTCATGTAAGACACACGGTTACATGGAGAAAATTACTAAATAAGATAAGTTTGAGTATTCAATGGTATCAACACAAAACAAAGAAGCAAAGACAAAGTCGATTCATCCGTAACAAGTTTCGGTTTTGATTGCTTGAGAAATAATCACAACACGTTATCAGCATGACTCCGCTCCGTTGTAATCGTTAAATTTTCTCAAATCGTTATTCAGTACGAACGCTCTGTTCTACTGCTTAGGTATCAGATATTCAAATTATCGTTAATTTATTTATATCTGATTCATGCTCATTTATATAAGTTTATTTACGGTTTTTCCGATAAGTATGCTCTATGACTGCCAATGTATATTGGATCTTTCACATCAGAAATTTGATGTTTACTGCATACTCGTATTTTACCATTTATAACTGAATTTAAAAATCCGTTAAAACCGAAACGTTTGGACCGGAAGTTCCAAATATATAATACTAGCGACCCGATATGTATTGGACCAGAAGTTCCAAAATAAAATATCAGCGACCTGAAGTCGAGTATGATCCTGACATACAATTATTTTGATCAATGTTCAGGATGGATAACTTGGCAAAGCTTAGTTATGCTCCCCTTAGACTAGACGGGAAGAACTATTATGAATGGGCGCTAGACAAGACTCTCCACTTGAGATCTCAGAATCTTGGAGACGTCATAAAAGAGGGGAATAACGAGTCAGTCAAAAACAAAGCCACGTCCACAATATTAATCCGTCATCACATGCATAGAGACCTACAACTTGAGTATATAATTGACTTAGACCCCCTTAGTTTATGGGTTCAACTCAAGGAGAGGTTTGAGCATATGAAAGCAATAGCTCTCCCTCGTGCCCAATATGATTGGTCTAACCTCCGGTTTCAGGACTTTAAGTCTATAAATGAGTACAATTCAGCTATGTTTAAAATTGTTTCCAAGCTTCGCAGTTATGGTGAGAAAATAACTGACGAATCTATGCTTGAGAAAACATTATCCATGTTCCATCCCTCGAATATGCTCCTGCAGCAGCAATATCGATAAAAAGAGTTTAAGAAATTTACAAATCTGATTGCTTGTTTGCTCGTTGCAGAGCAGAACAATGAATTATTAATGAAAAACCATCAAACTCGCCCTGTAGGCAGTGCTCCATTCCCTGAAGCGAATGTGACAGGATATGATGGTAACTCTGGACCTAGACGAGGCCGAGGACCCTTTAGAGGTCGAGGTCGAGGTCGTGGACGTAGTCGCAGTCAGGGATATGGGCATAATAATTTCCAACCTTATAAAAGAGATGATAGGGTGTACCACCAGAAGTGGACCCGATATGAGAAAGGAAAAGGCCCAAAGAACCCGACTCCCAGAAATGCCGAAAATATATGTTATCGTTGTGGAGGGACCGATCATTGGTCACGAGTATGTCGTGTGCCAAACCACTTGGTAAAGTTATACCAAGAGTCGATAAAAGGGAAAACAGAAGGTCGCTGAGACAAATTTCATTGATCATGTGAGCCCTGAAGATGCTCTGATCAAGCTTTCAGTCTCCGATTTCTATAAAGATGATGACGGAAATGTGGACCGTGATGAAAATGTAGATTGAACTTGTGTCGTTATGTATTCCCCTACTTTTAGTTAATGTGAAATATATATGTAATGTTTTTGTAATCCTTCCCTAAGTTTACAAACTAAAGGATATGGATCCCAATTATGGGTCACGTATCTGAAGAAATGATGGCGACTTATGTATTGTTGATTGCGCGTCGACGCACACAATCTTAAGAGATAAAAAATATTTCTCTTATCTAACCTTGGTTGAAGCAAATGTTAGCACAATTAAGGGTACTGAAAATTTAATAGAAGGCTCCCGAAGAGCTACCTTGATATTAGAAAAGGGAACAAGGTTAAATACCCGTAATGCTTTATATGCAAGTAGATCAAGAAGAAATCTACTTTGCTTCAAGTATATTCGTAGCAACGGATATCATGTCGAGACCATAAGTGAAAATGAGACTGAGTTTCTCTGTATCACTTTTAATAAATGTGGTGAAAAGCGTGTACTTGAAAAGTTACAGGTTCTATCATAAGGTTTGTATTATACAACCATAAGAACCGTTGAAACCTATGCAACAATGAACCAGAAGTTCATTAACCTAAATGTTTTTTATGCTTTGGCACAATCGTCTTGGTCATCCGGGATCGACCATGATGCGTAGGATTGTTGAAAACTCATGTGAGCATTCATTAAAGGACCAGAAGATCCTAATGTCCAATGAGATATCATGTACAGCTTGTTCACAAGGAAAATTAGTGGTCCGACCATCGCAAACCAAGATTAACATTGAAATGCCATCTTTCCTAGCAAAGGATTCAGGGAGATATATGTGGCCCTATACATCCAGCCAGTTGACCATGTAGTTATTTCATGGTCCTGATAGACGCATCCAGCAGATGGTCTAATATTTGTTTATTGTCGACGCGAAATGTTGCGTTCGCTAAATTACTGGCACAAATCATTAAACTGAGGGCACATTTCTCTGATCATCCCATTAAGTCGATTCGTCTTGATAATGCTGGTGAGTTCACATCAAGAGCATTTGATGATTATTGCATGTCTTTAGGGATTGATATTGAACATCCCGTTGCACATGTCCATACCCAAAATGGGTTAACAGAATCGTTTATTAAACGTATACAGGTAATTGCACGTACATTACTAATGCAATCACAATTACCTATTTCTGCTTGGGGACATGTTGTATTACATGCTGCATCTTTAATTCGTATAAGACCAAGTGCTTATCATCAATATTCTCCTGTACAACTTGTGTGTGGGAACCAACCTAATATATCCCATTTGCGAACCTTTGTTTGCACAGTGCAAGTGTCGATCGCACCTACTCAACGCACAAAAATGGGACCCCTACGTCGGTTAGGGGATATATGTTGGTTTTGATTCACCGTCCATTATAAGGTATCTTGAACCTCGGACGGGTGATTTGTTTACTGCAAGATTTGCAGATTGTCATTTTGATTAGACAACATTTCCACCTCTAGGTGAGAAAGATAAGCCTCCTAAAGTAAGGCATGAACTCTCTTATAAGCCTCCTGAAGTTGGGCATGAACTTTCTTGGAAAGTGAGTTCGTTGTCTCATTTAGACCCACGCACATCGCAATGTGAAACAGAAGTACAAAGAATAATTCATTTGCAAAATGTTGCAAATCAAATGCCTGATGCATTTGTAGACACGTCAAAGATGACAAGGTCTTACATAGATGCAATCAATGTACCAACTAGAATTAAGGTCACTGGTGATACTGCAAAACCAGCTATCGATCCCTCTAGTGCACGCCAGAAGCGTGGGAGACCAGTTGGATCAAAAGACATTATTCCCCGGAAGCGGAAATGGCAGACGAATATAAGGGATAAGAAAACAGTGGTTCCAGAAGAACCAGCTGATGAAAGAGCCTCATTACCAGAAGTAGTTCCAGAAGAACTACCAGAGTCGGTTCCAGAAGAACCAATCGGTCCAAAAGTACCAATCGGTCCAGGAGTACCAATCGGTCCAGAAGTACCTAAGACTCTAATACTCCTGAAGAGTTGAAATAGAAAAGAAATGAGGAAATTCATATGAATTACTCACATATAAAAAAAATCATTGAATCGAAAATCGGTTTCCATTGATAAGGGCATTACTATTAGCATGATTGAAATGGTAGATGATTTTGACATTGAACCACGTGGTGTTGACAAATGTCATTTGAAGACATGTTTGTCCAATACAAGAAAAGGTCATTCCAGAATAATTGACTTATTGGCATAATGTCCAATGTTCAAAATCATGATCAAAACATCGAAGGATGTTTTCCCAGGTGGGTATAGATGAATGAGAAAACAAAGATGCTGAATATAAAGCACACCTTATAAAGGTATTTTTCTCAAATGACTTGAAGTCAACTTTTGATAAAGTTATGTTGTGTGATCACCATGGTATATTAGATATATGTACCCACTTCTAATGGTACTTTTAAGTGCCGACATTTATAAAAGTCCCCGAAGGACCTGCATTGCCTGAAGCATTGCAGTTTGCCTGAAGCATTGTAGTTTGCCTGAAGCAAACCTCATGCATTGCCTGAAGCATGTCTACTTGCCTGAAGCAAATCCCTTTAAAATTTAAATTGCAAGAAGCAATGCCATTTCCCAAAAGATTTATGACTATCTAGAGAAATGACTCTTTGAAGGGTTTGATTTGCATGAGGTAATGAGACATGGTATGAGAAACCATGTACTTAGTAAGCAGTGTGGGTCGATAACATATGGACTCCTGAAGAGGTCCTTGAAACTGCAGTATGTCTAAAGAAAGACTTTCAAATGAAAGTTTTAATGATGAAGTATTGTCTCGGCCTGAAGATCGAACATACTTCAAATGGATCCATAAATATGCATATGTTAAGAAACACCTGAAGCGTGTTCTACTTGATCGATATTTTAGATCCTAAAGAGGATCTCATTTGTTTCAAAGAAATGAAAAGATATTTGGTCCTGAAGTACCATGTCTAAATTTGATACGTTATGATGTACAAGGCCTGACAGAAAATTCGCAGTAAATGTGCTAGCCAGTTTTGAGCTCAGAAGCGACCGGTTTTTGAGAAAGAAGCAAATCTGCAAAGCATGTCTCGGGACTGTTATAATTTGGAAAGACGGTTTTCAGTTGCAACTGACCGGTTTTCGTACGAAATTATGATATAATCATGAACTCCAGAAGAGTCATGAGAAATTGACGTCAATCAGAATCATGAAGTGAAAATCTTATAGGTTTGTTCACTGGAAGTCTAGCGACATCAGTTTTGGGAAAGTCAGTGTACAAGATAATATGAGTCGACTTTGCAAGCAACCGAGATTATTCAGTCGGTCTTCAGGGGGAGCGACAGTCAGGGGGAGTATGTTTCCGTGTGCTGCACTCTTTTTCCCTTATTCAGGTTTTGTCCCACGAGGTTTTCCTGGAAAAGGTTTTTAACGAGGCAGTTGTGATGCACGTTCAACTCACCAGAAGTGAGTAAATGGAAGAAACACTCTACTCAGTATGGTTTTCCTGACATCCACTTGTTGAAAAATTAATGATCAAGATCAGAGTACGTCGACTCAACCGAACAACCAAAGTAACCTGCTTGAAGTCAGGGGGAGACAAGTTTTGTGCGCTGTACTTTTTTTTCCTTATCCAAGTTTTGTCCCATTGGGTTTTCTGGGATAGGTTTTTAACGAGGCAGCATCAAGCACAACATCAAGCACGTTTTTGCGCGTTGCACTCTTTACCTTACAGGTTTTGTCCTACCGGGTTTTCCTGAGGAGGTTTTTAACGAGGCAACTTAAGGCGCATTTGATATATTCATAAATGACGGTGTCCAAGAGAGAGTGTTGTAAAATACGTGTAAGGGGCATGTCCACCACCCTTTGCATTGATGACACATGGTCATGACCCATCCATAATGATAATGTTGTGTATTGGCTATATATATGCCATATCTTGTTCATGTAAGACACACGGTTACATGGAGAAAATTACTAAATAAGATAAGTTTGAATATCCAATGGTATCAACACAAAACAAAGAAGCAAAGACAAAGTCGATTCATCCGTAACAAGTTTCGATTTTGATCGCTTGAGAAATAATCACAACATTTTTAATGTTTTATAAGTGATTCATAGTTAAGTGGGACTATATGTTAGTTTTTTTATATAAAAAAAACTATTATTACAATGAAATGTGAAATGGGGAAGGATTAGGGAGTAAATGGAAGGCGTAGATTGATTGTAATTATAAATCAGAATCCCCACCAGCGCCAGTGGCCAAACAAGAATCGAAGAAATGGGACAGTTGCAGTTTCAGCAGCTTCTGCCAAGCAATCCTTGTTATCCACCGAGATTGAAATTGAGATTGAGATTGAGATTGAGGTTGTGGAAGCCTTTGCCTATTGTTTCTGCTTCTTTTCTTCCTTTCTCTTTTCACGCTCTCAAAATCACATCTCCCAAACGCCAACTATGCTGCAACTTCACCAACCGCTCCGGTAACTTCTAATTCTTCTTCCTTTCTATGTTTCTGAGTTTGTTTTCTCCTATACCCAAGCTTTTCTTCTTCTCCCAGTGGTCGAATTATTTTCACAAACACTTAGTGTGCATCAAGGGCGTCTTCCTCTTATGCTCCCCTAGCACCTTCCCTGTCTCTGCAACTTGTAATTGCTACAACACGCCTCGTTTTGGATGCTTGCCACTTGTTATCACTAGTAATATAGTGGATTTAGGGAAGCTTTGTCCTCAATATGAACGACTGGTTTTCAACACTGTATTTAGATGGTGAATTCTGGAAATCAGCTGTTTTTTTGCTCAGCAATAATGCAGGTGGTGGTTATGAATTGTTGCCATGCCCATAAGGTTAAGAGTTTGAAGTCGACACTTATCTCAAATCAGCTGTTGGTGGTAATAGTCTATGAGAACACCCTTCGGATTTTGCTTCTGGTTTTGTTAGCTGATAGTCTCATGTCTCAACTGTCTTTATTTATTCTATTTCTGGTCATTTGTGCTTAGTTTTTCTTATAGGCAACATATGTGGTTTGGTTACTCATAATCCTTCAATGCGTTATTTAGTTATTAATGTTATCTACATCAAACTATTAAATGTTTTGTATACACAACCAGTTAAAAATGAGAAATGGGTAGGATTGGACTATGATATTGATGTCTTAAACGTCCTCGGATTACCAATGGTGCTGATGTGAGTGATGAGCAAAAAGCAACAGGCAATATGTAACTGAATTACCACCAACCCTGCTTCAATTATCGTACTAGTTGGAGAGTGACTAATGCTAATTCTTACACCTACTTGATTATATGGTTTTCAGATAGTGTATCACAACTTGAACTTGGGAAGCCAGAGGAGAGAAGAAAACCTGAACGACGGGCCAATGGGATATTCTGGATTATTCTGCTAAATCTTGGAATTTATGTGGCTGATCACTTAGTTCAGGTTGTGCCAGTTGTGATAATTTTCTCGAGTTTCTTTCTGCATAAGTAAAACATCTAATGAATAATTGTCAAAAGCAAAGCATACAGTCAAGGTTCTAAATAATGGTCGCGGTGAAATATTGGCGAGGTCTCCTTTAAGGTTATTTCAATTTAACGGGGAGATAACATAATGATATCGGCAAATCGTGTTTTGTATTTAATCTATATATAATACATATATTTATAACAAGTTACAAAAGAAGTTCATATTTGCTCTTCATCTTACAAAAGATGAGGTCACCTTCAAACCCTAAAAGATCTGAAGTCGAAAGAACAAATCTAAGAGAGAGAAATGGTTGGCTTAAGTGGGTTAGTCAAGAAAATAAGTAAAAGGTTAAAAAAATCTGTTTTATCTCATTTTCAGCGTGTTGACCAAGTTGGCTCGGCGAGTTGATCGCGTTATCAGATATCGATATCGCTGGTCCTATTTTCCCTTGATATCGCCGCGATCGCGGCGAGATCTCGGGATATTTAGAACCCTGCATACAGTCCCATATAAATTTTGCATTTCAAATCAATTTTAAAAGGAGAGAAACGATACTCCTTCCATCCCTTAATGAGTGTCTTTTTTTATTCTTACCAAAAATAAATATGAGTGAAGTTTTGTCTTGGTTTCCCCATATGTCATCATATCCTTACTTCTTCATATGTCCTCATAACATTGTACTACATATTAACTCACAAAATGTTGGCAACTTACTAAAAACGCATCTTAAGAAGGAAAGTGACACTTATTTTGGGACATCCAAATTAGACGAATAAGATACTCGTTTTGGGATGTAAGTAGCACTGTTGTGTATCAACCATGTCAATCCAAACATCATTTCTTGAAGAATATAGATGGATTCTCAAATTAAAGCAACCTTGCAAGCCATAGTTTCTACCAATAGTCAGTAGTCTATATAAGTAGGAGATCAAGCTGACTTTGTGCCTTCGTTTAAATCTTTTTTTATAGGTCCAGAGCATCCAAAACCTTTACTTGTATCACAAGTGGCCAGTCTGGTATCAATTTGTGACGGCAACATTCTGTCATGCTAATTGGTTAGACCATATATGATTGTTTGAATTCAATTATATTTATATATTTTTCCATCTAGCTTTGTAGCTCTTTTGATTCTGTTCTTTTTCAGGCAGCATCTTTCCAGCAACCTTTTCTTCTTGTATATTTTCGGTGAGCTTCATTCTTCTTTTCAACTATTCAATATTTATGAAGAGGGTGCTATTTCGATTAAATAGATCTCATAGATATGATGATACCATTATTTCTGAGATAGGAAAGCTTGTTGAAGAAGAGGAAGGAAACTTTGCATTGTGGCTTTCTTATATTGTCACTGGTGTTGGGGCAAACATTGTTTCATGGCTTATTCTACCTAGAAATGCTGTTTCTGTTGGAGCTTCTGGTGCAGTTTTTGGGTTGTTTGCAATCAGTGTCCTTGTGAAGGTATGTAATTCAGATTTTAATTCTGGAAACCTAATTTTGCATGCATTTATGAATTCCTTTTGGTTATTGTAGATGTCCTGGGACTGGAGAAAAATACTCGAAGTGCTTATACTGGGCCAATTTGTAATAGACAAGGTAAGATCTCTATATGCTGTTACAAGTTACAACATTGAACATAGTGTTTGTGTGTGTGAAAGAGAGAGACATAGGCGTACAGGTGTTGCATTGTTACTAGAAAAGTTCCATTCCCATTATCTTCTAGAAGTCGGTGGTCATCTTTTAACCAATGAATGCATCAGCTATGATCTACCATGAAGTGTTTTTGCAAAAATTACAATATCCACCGGCTATTAGTGGTATTTATGAAAGTGCTAATATCCAGAGCTACACAGATTTGAGGTGTTTAGGCATATCAGTTCCAATGAAAAGCAGATCGTAATGGCTGGTTTGGAATGAAGCTGGCCACATTGCTATCAACCCATTGTGCATTGGTTGTTGAATAAAAACTTCAATTCATATGTGACTGCATGCTTTATTTTTATTACTCGACCTATACACGATCATGTACCCATTTTCTACTGCAATATTTGTCGGGGCCCATGGATTCATCTTAATTTTGTAGGCATGGTAGGCCTTGAGGTCAAACCCCTGTAAAAGCAATCTTATATCTATTTAAAGAACCAAGTGGTCTAGTGCTCCCTTGTTTCTACATAAGGTCTTGAGCTCAACTCTTTGCTTTGTACACATTGGCTGAGGAAAAAGCAGGAAGTTGATTCTCACTTGACGCTTTCAATCAATGTGTAAATGTTTTTCTCAATTTTGAAGTGTGCCCTTTGTGTGCCGAACCTTTGATATATGTGGACTAATGTTTCCAACTATATAAATATGATTTATATGTCCTCTGTGGGATGATAGGTGATGGACGCTGCCAAAGCTTCAACGGGGTTGTCTGGTGGAGGGGGGTATATGTTACAAAATGTGAATCACATTGCACATTTATCTGGTGCTTTAATTGGTGTGGCTCTAGTATGGCTTCTCAGTAAAATTCCTTTTGAACCTCCAAATGCAGACAAGTAAACCCTGCATGGGAAAACAGATTTAGGACTTCATAGAATATATGATCAATGTGTTTGGTTCGAAAATATCTGTTATGTTATGTCCGTTAATGTTGGTAATATGGCAATTCTCTTTTTCACTATTTTTCTCCAGATATTTATTTTTATGTACCGACAAAATGACTGACAAGTTCTTGATCACATCGTGAACTTGGGTGATAAATGTTGCTTGGGTGGAAATTCAAATTAGTTTGGCATGCGAGGGAATGTTACACCTCAGATTTCTAAACGTTTGTAGTAGCTAATATATGAACAAGGATTATAGGAAAATGATTTTTCCCTCCACTTAACGATGTTTTCTTTTCCATCTTTACATTCGCTCAGAAGTTACTACATTCTTGTTTTACCTCATGCATTATTTAGAAGTCTTAATTCATTTGCATAGTAAGGCGATGCCAAAAGGTTAACATACGACTAAGACCATGTGCAACGCTCCGACCCGTTGTTTAGTGGATCGGAATCGCAACGCTCCGATCCGCTATTTAGTGGGTCGGGATCGTGGTTCGCCATTTGCGAACCACTAACCTGGATCGTCGGCTCGCGAGTCGCACGTCAGCCAATCAGTGACTGACACGTGTCCCTAGCGGTGTAAAAAATCCGACCGTTTGGGCAACGGTCACATTTTTTAAATTAAACTAAATCCGAATTATAAATAATAAAAAATTGAATTTTCCCTATCTATAAATACCCCTAATCTTATTCGTCAATCCACCAACAATTCTCATATTTCTCTCAAAATTTTCTTTACTTTCACTCTCAAATTCTCGACTTCCTCTCTCTTAAAATCCGGTCGAAAATGTTCGACGACGAAAATCAACGTGCTTCTTCACTACAGGTCGAAGAATACATGTCGGAGGAATTCAACTAGGATGATCTCCACTTCAACCTCGATCAACTAGGCAGCTTCTAGAGCATGTTGAACATCAACATGCCCAACAATCCGTTCATTTTTTTTTATCGGCAAAGCAAATTTAAATTTAAATTGTTCTTTGGAAAAAAGAACAGAGTATGAGATACAACCACACGAGCAATCCACAAAGGATCCTCAACCAAATTCTCTACAACCAGAGAAAACAACAGACTTACAACACAAGGACGGTCTACTATGGGAACCTAAATACACCAAAGAAACCAAAGCAAACAGAGCCCTACCAGGGACTTACAAGAAAGGTCTGAATACCGGAATTTAACAACCATGAAGAACCTAGAGAAGACACAAAGTCTTAACTCGATGAAAACTACAAGAAAAAATTCAAGCGTTTTCAGCTCGTATATACAACTTGGTTACAGCATGAGCAGTCGTGGGGTGCCGAAGCCTCTAATAAAATATTGTATTAGAAGCTGAATTGGAGAATTCTGCAGTGTTGAGAAGCCTACAGAGATGCCCAGAATTAAATATTATTAAACTGACTTGTATTTGAAGCAGACAATAAATTTTATTAAACAGTTAATACAACACAAAGATAATATATTATCTGAAATGCAACATAGATATCCATTACATGGGATTTATTTTAAATTACTACATTATATTAAAAAACGTCTACTCGACAACATATGAAAATCGATCCCAAATGTGCTCAACAAGATCGCCCATCAGCTTCCTATGAAGTTGTGCATCGTGCATGTCACTACGTCTGTGCAGCCACTCCATGTATTGAGGAAGCGGTCCATGGACCAACTCTACAACCTCGACATACTGTGGAATATCATCATCCGACTCATCAACAAAATTTTCCGCACCTCCTTCATACGAGTCACGTTCTTCCTCCACAATCACATTATGTAAAATAATGCAAGTATGCATTATGTTTGCTAGTGTGTTTCTGTCTCATACACGGGCTGGTCGTGTGATAATGTGTCGTCGCGACTGTAGGACTTCAAAGACTCGTTCCACTTCTTTCCTCGTACTCTCCTGATGCTTCGCAGACAGTTTATCCTTCGGCGCGAGAGGCTGTGATATTGTTTTCATAAAACGACTCCAAGTTGGGTAAATTCCATCAACCAAATAATAAGGATAATCGTAAGACATACCGTTGATTTCGTACTGAATAGTATGTTCACGACCTTCTAATACGTTTGGAATATGTGTGATTTGTTGAGAACGTTAATGTCGTTGTTCGACCCAGCCGAACCAAAATAAGCATGCCATATCCAAAGGTCACGGGAAGCAACGACTTCCAACATAATCGTTGGTTTGTTATGATGATCGCCCTGGCCAAATTCTCTTTTCCATGCCGACGGACAATTCTTCCACTGCTAGTGTATGCAATCAAGGCTCCCAATGTAACCTAGGAACCCTCGCCGCTCTCCCATATGCAACAACCGGTTCATGTCCTCTTCCGTCAGGCGTCGTTCATACTCGCCCCCAAAAACATGAAAGACCGCCTTACAAAACCTTTTCATACATTCCATGATGGTTGAGGGCCCCATTCGTAGTGTTCGTCTAGTGCATCAGCGGCACCACCATAAGGCAACATCCGGATTGCAGTTGTATATTTCTGGTGTGGACTGCATCCAAGTTTACCATAAGCATCAAACTTCTGGAGAAAGTAGTTATCATGGGCGACAACAACATCCATAATACGAAAGAAAAGAGGTCGGGTCATGTGGGAACGCCGCCGGAATGTTTATGCCCCGAAGAGCGGCTCCTCTGCAAAGTAGTCGCGCATCAAACGCTCGTTCCCATCTGAACTATTTCGAAACAACACCCTTTTCTTTCGGGGCCCTTGAACGAGTTTCTCAATTATTCCGTCTAAATTGGCCTCAACAATTCTACAACGAACTCGTCGATTGTACGTGTAATCTCTTCCTCAATCGTTGCCAATTCTGCGTTCGCAAGCGCTAATATATCTTCACCCGCCATTGAACTCCTAATATCGAATTTTGAGGGAAACTGAGATGAAACTATTTGAGTTTTGGTGCACAAATGAGGAGGGTATGATTATCTACTTATAAATGGGAATTTTTTTTTATCACTTATTATGTTTTATTTTATTCATTTTCTGAAAAATAAAATAAAATTAACCAACGGTAATATTACTATTGAAGCCCATCCCAACTTTTTTTTTCTTCTAAAATATGGACAAGTGTCAAATAAGGGAGTGTCGCGTTGAGGATCCGAAGCCGAAGGGAGGGGTCGCGCGTCGAGCAGCGACTTCGCGCGTGAAGAAGCCCTGGGCTTCAGAAGTCGAGGCTCCCTGACAGGCTCCCCACGCTGTAGCGGGTCGAAGCCTGGGCTTCGGTGTGGGTTGCAACACCCCAATTTGGGTTGTGGCTGCACATGCTCTTACAACCTAAATGCATTCATACCTGGTACTTTCAAACTCTTGTCTTTAATTTTGTTTATTATTATTTTTTATTGTAAAATATCAATTTTATTATTATTATTATAAATGTTGTTAAATGAATTTCAATCCAGGTCAATTTAACCCCCAGCTTTCAACCCCCCACCTTACAACCTCGGTCCAAACTGTTACCATTACAACGAGGCTGGTGGAACCCAACAACATGTCGGCGTAGCAACGACATCCGGATGTCGTCTCAATTGTCACGCCCCAAATCCGGTTTTGACTGGACTCGAGACGTAACTAGAATTGATAGAAGAAAAGCGATAAATAATAAATGTAAATCTCTAAATAAATCAGTAAAACCTCCACAAACATCAGTAAATAGTTTAGAATCTCCAGTGAGTCACAGCTCAACAACATAAAGTAAAATATATAAAATGTTTAGTGCGAAAGACCAACATAAATCTATGACAATCCCCAAAATAAGCTGAAGCTCCCTAGCCTCGAACTCTCTAGACATCGGGTACTCCTGTAAAACAGTAAGAGAAACAAAGGGGATGAGCTCGCGCTCAGTAGGAAAAATCTGAATAACTCCACATTTAGATCATTACTTAAACTGCTTAAACAGATAACGTAAATAACATAACAGTACGATGAACAATGAAAAACCAGTGAATAAATTAGATTACAACAATATCGGATTCTTAAAGGTAATAGTAACTTAAAAGATTTCATAGGAATTACTATAACGAAGCAATATGAGTAATATGGGAGTAATGTATATCATGCCAACCACTTGCTTTCTCAAGCCTCCGATCCATGGGTAGATTCTGGGATCACATCGGTTCCCATAATTCCGATCCACCAGAGTACCCACATCATATCAGATTTTCCCTCGGTCCAGAGGAGGCACATGCGTCGGGGCACCAGAAACAATCCCAAATGGGCGCTTATCATCGGAATTCTCGGAAATGCCTCCAAAGGGCCATATGTCATAGGGAACCAAGGTAGTGCTCCCGTAGGACGCACACCCTTGGGTGAAACCTCAATAACCATCTCTCATGAAGTAATCCAATGACTATCCCGCAGGATCTACCAATAATCAGTAAATATCCCGCAGGATCTGCCAATAATCAATAAATATCCCGCAGGATCTGCCAATAATCAATAAATATCCCGCAGGATCTGCCAATAATCAATAAATATCCCGCAGGATCTGCAAATAATCAATAAATATCACACAGGATCTGCCAGTAATCAATTCTCGTAATATCCAGTAACCAATGCCCTCAGGCTCCAATAATCAACCAATATCTCACTGTATCTGTCAAACTCCACCACAACCACGGCACCGGATTACCGCCCCCCCCCCCCCCCCCCGGTGTAGTACCGAACCAAACAAACAAACAATTCAAGAATAAGAATAAAGGAAACACACCATAACTTGGTCACCAATCAACACTCATCGAATCACACTTTCATCACAACAAAGACATCCAATACACTCCACACTTACCGTATACTTACCTGTCACGAACCAGCGGTACATCGACCACCTGATTGTACCCCGTGGCACAACCAGTCATACTCGATCATCCGTTCAATCAACAATTATATCAACATAGTCACTCAATCAATCAAGCCAGCATTCAACCAATCAACGATCATGTGAACGATCAATTAAGCATTCAATCATACAAGCTAACTAGTTTCATTAGACTCTTAAATTATCCTAATAACTAGCAACCAAGCATGTGAACCTGGCACACAACTAATCCGAGAGCTCTTCACAGCCTCTCTACCAGTTTTTTTGATAAGCTAAGAAATTTATTAAGCTAATTCTCTATAAGAATATAGAACAAAGCAAGAACAGATCCAAAAAGGATCGATTCCTCATACCAATACAACTCCGAAGAGTAAACAAAGGATAGGACAAACACTACTTCCTATCAGGAGTCAAACAAATAAACCGGTTAGAAACCGGAACAGGGGGTAAATAACGAATTGGAGTCGGTTCATCATATTCCTCGGCCTTTCCATCTTCGGCATCCGTCACAGGTACCAATGCGCAAAGATTAACAGCCTTATGACCAACTTTCGAGCTGTAACTCCAATTGCCCGTGCTATCTTGTTTTGCAATGTCTACCGTGTAACATCCCAAATTAACCCATTGATCAGCAGAGGTCCTAGCTCGTGTCTGATAAAAAATGATTGGTGGTTTAGGCAGCTTCGATTGACTCTTCTTTGGGCGACCTCGTTTCTTTGGATCGGCCCTAGAAACCGGTTTTTCCAAGGCCTCCTTCCAAGGGTTTCCTTGAAAACCGACTTCCATGGGTGGGTCGCCACTCCGAGGAAGAGGGTCGGTACTCGAGCCAATATCTTTCCCAATTCGGCCAAAAACAGTAACCAAACTTGGGTCCATACTGGCCAACGAACGACCCTTTGCAAGTGGGCTTAACACTCCACCCACAACTAACCCATCTTCCTTTTGAGCTAACCCCAAACCATTCTTTTCACATTCAGGCCCATCTAGATAAGAGCCCAACACGTCACCAACGAGTCCATCTTCACATCCAAAACCTTGCGCTGTAGACGGCTCCTGATCTTCAGCCGTGATCAACGACATCGAATCAATTTGGTTTGAAAAAGGAATCCTTTGCAAATCAGACTCCTCTTTCGACGAAGCTATCCCATGAAACTCGGCATCACCAACAATTTCGGGCGCGTCTGGAACCAGGATTCGCTTGTCACCGGCGACCTGTGAACTCGACGGAGTGACCGCCGGAAGAAGAAGAGATGCATGTGCATTGGCAGCCTCACAAAGGAGCTCCTGCCCCTCACCAGAAATCCGAAGACCCTCACTTGAGCAAGCTTCCAACGCAGGACGCAAAACAGAGCCAATGCTCTGTTTTGCCATTCCAAATGGACCAGTTGCCGGAGATCGTAAATAACGCCGGGAGAGGGCTACGAATAGTACATGCCCGTTCAGCTTGAAACCATTCAGCGTTTCTATCGCCTGAGTAGCAGCAGTGGGCGAAGAAAAACGGATGAAACCGAAAAAGAAACCTCTCTTATTCGATCTCTTCAGCAAGGTGATGGAAGCAATGTCGCCAAAAGGGAGAAACATGGCTTTAAAAGACTCCTCCGAGAATGGATAGGGCAGATTTCTCACATAGACCTCCGTGGCACTCTCCACGAACTGAGGTCGAAGTCGTCGCCGGCGAACTGGATCTCCGGCCCTAACCACGTCTCCGTCCACCTTCCCTTCAATTATGGACGGCGCAGAGAGTTCAGAGGAAGTAAGCACAACCCCTTTCACAAGTTTCTCCGTCCCAGAGACAAAAACGAACACACTACTCTGTTTGTCGCCTTCGACCACCGGAACGTTCGCAGCGAGAGACGATGGCAAAGAGCCTCCCCGCTCCTTCCTTTCGCCTGTGCTCAGTGCAGTGATCACGTCTCCATTACCAGTAAAACAAGTCCCAAGTATTGAAAGCGAGTTACGCTAGTCATCTTCATCCTAAGCATGCATACTAGACTCATCCGATTATTAGTAATTGAAATACGATTATTCTAGTTATTTGCATCCTATAGGCAATTCTAGGACCTTTCCAATTTTATTAACCTAACATGCATACTAAGAGTTAAATAAGAAATTAAGACTTTCCCTACCTTGTGGTCTTCCTCTAAACTCTGTTGTCAAGCTCAAAAGTCGCAACTCCGTTCTTCACACGGGTCCCGGCGTGGTCTTCGTTCTTCAAGTTCGGTCCCAAGGTCTTTAAACACCAAACAAACTCTAATTAGGCTCCACTTAACAGTAAGTAAAGTCCCCAAAACCTTCCCAAAAGCTCAGCTCCAAACAAGGATCGAAAACGATGTAAAACCCTCAAGAAAACACCAGAACAGGTCTGTCACGGTCACGGAGCTGTGACCCCAACCCTCACGGATGACGTCACGGAGCCGTGACGTGTGCCGTCACGGACTCCCTCACGGAGCCGTGACTCCGTCCGTCACGGAACCCGTCACGGATCCGTGACGCTCCAGGGCAGATTCGCCCTTCTTCAACCTCCATCTCCTTTTCTCCGAAAATCCACTACCAAACTCCATTTTTAACCATCTCCAACTCTCAAAACAGTCAAATACCTCCAATACTCCTTTACCCATGGTAGGAATCAACAAATAAACAAGTTTCCAAGGATTCTTCAAATAAAAAACAAATCAAAACTCCAATAAATCCAAGTTCTTCCATCAAAACCCACCAAAGCTTCTTATCAACATCATCTAACCTCATTTCAATTAAATCCAACAACTTCTAGCCAACCCAAACCAAAACCCATGAAATGAGATGAAGGGAAAATAGATGAGGCTAGTTCCATTACCTTTAGAAGAGTGAGATGGAGATGATGATGATGAAACGGAGAAGAAAGGGGTAGGAAATGGCACCAAGTTGCTCCTTTTTTCTTTGCTTCTTCTTCAAGACTCCATGAGAGCTCCTCTCTCTTCCTCTCCTCTCAAAATTCGGCTACACCCACAAAATGAACCAAAATTGGTCTTCCAAATCCATATAAGACCTAGAGATGGTTAATGACTAAAAGTCCTTTAGATATTTTCCCTTGTAGAGGCTTTTAGGAGGGCATAGTGGTCCCAGACCACTCCCTTTTCTCTCTTCTAACCAAATAGGGACAAGTGTCCAAGTGGGTCCTCTAGCTTTCCAATTTAATTTCCAGCACAATAATTAATATTGTTTTTTTGTCGATATAAAGTCCGATTTTGACCAAATTTGACTTCCTTCAATAGTATACTCAAATGAAAGGAAACGGCCCAATTAAGCCAACCGTGATGACGGCTAAGCATTTTGGGCCCCGGAAAAGCCCCGAATGACCTTCTGAGTCATTAGTTGACTTTTCTGGAAAAAAGTCAAACTTGTCTTAAAAGTCACCGGTTAGACCGGGATCGACCGGGAGCGGTTCTTACATCAATCATCCTCTACCGGTCCTTCCCAACAACGAAGGGTCTCCAAGAGCAAGCAAGTGTCATTGCTAACATGGAACGAGCAATGGCCGAGCGTGAGTGGGTAAGTTTAGAAAAAGGCTGACTACAACATGACATGACAGACAAGTATATGATGCTGTCCAATAAATGACACCAACTCTTCGAGAAATGTTAGGGCCTGCTTCTGGCACCTCCTCGAGCGCCCACTCCGACGAGGTATGATCTTTCGTTTCAAGGAGTTCCCTGACCCGGTCAAGATCGGGCTGACTTACACCAAGCTCCCGAGTTTCTGTTACAACTATGGGAGGCTTGGACATATCATCAAGGACTACACATGGGAAGTTCGAGGCACACCACGGTATGACTCCTCTCTTTTGGAGTTCCAGAGGGACAAACAGGTGAAGCCTTATGCAACGGACTAGAGTGAGTCTTCACAACCACCCGCCCTGTCAGGCTCCGGGAATGCCTCCCCGAGCACTCTACCTAAGGGCTCCTTATCTCTAGATAGGAGTCCCCAGGTTTCCCCGAGCACTATACCTAACCGTACTGCGGCTCGGATTAGTACCCGATTGGTGACCGGCCAACTACACGGGGGTCCGGTCACTGCAGTTCCAGCGCGCATTTCCAGGGAGCCTGAAGATGGTGGAGCTGTCGCGACTAGAACGCTTAAGAGGTCTGCAGCTGGAGCGCCTCAGGATGATCAGACGAGGGCTGGTAAACAGCCCATCAAGATGGATGTTAGATCTTCTAAGCATCAGGGAATGGCCCCTAGGAGGGGTCCCTGGTCAATGCTTTGCCTCCCACCATTACTATTGGAGTCCTTGGTCAGTTTTCGGAGTAGGAATTCCAGTACAACCTTCTTATTTTCCGTATTCTCTCATTGCCTATATGACATCCCAACACCGTCTGTGATGGTTCTAGTAATACAAGGATCAGTGAACCATATATTTTTTTTCTGTTCTTTTTAGTGGCCAGAGAACGTATTCTCTAGCGTACATCGAAACACTGATATCTCATTTATAATTACACATTTTGTTTCAAAAAATAATAAACTTTAGAGTATGTATTTGCATGAAGTTGAGTGCATATAATAGTAATTTTTCTACCAAAAAATCGTATTGAAGATTACCGATAAATATAATATGATATAATTCTCCCTAAAACTTTCCCACTCTCCAATTCCATTACCGCCAAAATCCCAAACCCATCTCTTCCCCGTAACCCGAACTAGTCGTATCTCCACCACTGACCAACAGTCGTTCAATCCCTGCCGTTGGATACTTATTCAATCTCACCCGTCCAGTCCCCGTGTCTCGCCATCTGACTGTTCAATATCAACAAAATTGAAATTTCAAAGTCAGGAAAGAGGGAGAGGTACAAAAGAAGGAAAGCCTAAAACATTTCACTTTTCTCCCTCTTCACTTGGGTGTCATTTCGCCGTTTTTCTGGACGGCTGGTCCTCTCCGGCGGCGGCCCACTGGAGCTCCGGAGCGCTGCGCGTGTTGCTGTAAATGTGCCTCATTCGTTTAACCCGCTCTTTTTTTCTTCTCTGGATTTCGATTGATTAGTTTTTTCTCCTCTTCGAGAAACTGATGGAGCAAAGCGAAACGGTATCTGATTCGGCACGGAAGAAATTGGCGAGGCAATTGGATTTTACAACGGCTTTCGGAGGCTCGCCTAATGTAGAAGTACATGAGGCGGAGTCGCCGTCGCAAGCACTACAGGAGCAGATACAGTTACAGTCAGAGCCGGCGGAGAAGCAGCCGCGAGCACCGCCTGAGGCAGAAACAAAGATTCAGACATTACCGGAGTCGCAAGCGGAGCCTCAGCGAGTGGAGATGGTGCATAGGGTGCCACATCCAGTTCAAGTACTTGCGCGTCCAGCATCACAACTGGTGTAAGTTATGGCATTGTTTCTTCTTCTTCTTTGGCTCTTAAGGGTTGTTGAAATCCTTAATTTTTTGTGTTTGCATGTGTTAGATATTTGGTTCAGGGCATGTATTTTCATGTTTGGGGCTAGGAATGTTGATGGATATTGAAGTATGTTTACAAACATAAATTTGGTTCTATAGGAGAGCGACCACACTGACCAAAGTTCAAGTGAGAATTGAGGGATATATTTTTCACATCTATGTTCATATTTTCATTTTGGATTAAAATGGACTACAGCTATGTATATAAGGTTATCAGTGAAACAAAATTAGGACGTATTAAATAATTGTGTCTATTGACTTGATTTCTTGTCACTCTTAACCAACTCTGCCATGGTAATGCTTAAACCCCAATGTATCACATAAGCATTCTGGATATCATATTTAATTTCCAAATCTGATGCAGTTACATAATTGCTTAGAATTAGCTTGGTATATGAAACCTAATTGGTATGGTTTCTAAGGCCGTAGGAAGACTAAAGTGGCTACATATTGTTATATGGAGGGTATTTTTCTTGGAACAGTTCATTCTTTTAGTAATAATTTAATAGTTATGTTTATGTAAGTGAAACTTTCCATATGCTTTGGCAAATATATCATTGAAGGCATTTCGGTATTTTTGGATAGTAATCATCACTGCAATGGTGCATATATTACATAAAATTTTAAACACGCAATACCTTCAACTCTTAGCTAAGCATAGGTTCAAACTTATCTCATTAGAGACACTACTGCACAAACCTGGCATTTTTTTGCCTTGGTTTGCCTTATAGGGGTGGTTATCTGATATAGCATCTCATAAAAAATTCAACCAACCTTATTCTTCTCTTTTATTCCTTAAACATTTGACTTAAGCTAAGTTTTATTAGAGGCTCATGGTTCCATGAATTTTCCATTTGCATCCCCAAACTTCTAAAAAGACCCTCCTCTTATAATGTAGAGATCTCCTTCACCTTTTGGCTTCAGATAAGTTTCATTTCTCACTGGTATGTTTGTGTGTACCCCTGAACTTTGTTTTTTGTCAACTCTGCTGCCATCTCTAAGACTTGAGCCAAAAACCTTGTTTATGCAAATCAAACTCTTTACGACTGCGTTGTGCCCAAACTTCTTAAACACCTTTTCAATGATTTGTTTTACCATCTGGATCTGTTGCCATTTGGCTAGTTAGTCTTAAAAAAAATGTATTTTTACCTCCTTTGCTGTGCCAAGATCTCCCTAAACCTTTGACTCCTGCTAAAATTCATTTCAGGCTGATACTGTCATGGGTTTGTAGTGTTTTCCCGAACATCAAAAATTCCTTTTATCATTTCCTTAATTAATTATAGTATTAGCATTTATATGTTACATAATTTGCTACTAGTAATTTGTTCTGTTGCCCATTTAGCTCACTCACGAGTTCACATATTCTGATATGATCTATTTTGTTCGCTTAATCTTTTTACTTCACACCTTCTTGTAATAAACATGTGATTCTTTTTTCAATATATACATTTTGAATTTGCTCCTGAGTAAGATTTTTTTTCCGGGGTTGTAATTATTTTCTTTATCCCCAGCAAGCAAGATTCTCCAAAGTCACGACCATGGGTTGCCTCTGAAGTAAAAGATGGAACTCCAAAAAAGACAAAGCAATGCAATTGCAAAAATTCTAGATGCTTGAAGCTGTAAGTATATTACCTTTTCTTACTGATGTAAAACAGTATGTTCTATTGAACAAGTAAAGAATAGTTTGTTCTTATTTTTTGTGAAAAAAGAACTAATCTTGCCACTTTACATATAGTTCTTGTATACGTCAATATGGACATTATTTTTCATCTCCTAAATATCATTCACCTGGGCATGCCTTAGCTGTCTTTTTAATGTTGTTTTATAATGTAAAATTACAAGGCTATTTTTCATGTCGAACTTGAGTTTGAAGAAATTTGTCATTTTCGTGTTAACCTCAAAATATTCTGAGTGGATGGTATAGGTACAATGAATTGGAAAGAAATGTAACATCTGGAATTTGTTAGGTACTGTGAGTGTTTTGCTTCTGGTATTTACTGTGATGGTTGCAACTGCACTCATTGTCAAAATAATGTGGAGAATGAGACGTCCAGGCAAGAGGCTGTTGGAGCACTCTTAGAGCGCAATCCAGATGCCTTCAGGCCAAAGATAGCAAACAGTCCTCATGGATCTCAGAACGGCATTGTATGTAACCTGGTATATTCCAGTCTTAAGACAACATTATGGTGTTCATAATTGTGAATCTATGACTACATTTTAGCTCGGTTGGTTTAACAGTGCATCTCTATTCACCTTAAATAACTGACTCAAGTGTTTGATGGTTTATAAAAATCTGAACCCTGGATTCTCTTCTTCAAACTGGCTCTGGAGATTGCAATTTACTCATGTAGAAATTTATAGAAGTAGGAACATGATAGAGTAACATTTTAGATAGTGAACACAAGCAATTAACATGGTTTGTGTAATAAATGTGGGCGTCTAAGGGACACCCATTAATGGTGCTAGAAGTCTAAGAGTCTCTCACCATTAGTAGGGTATTTGAAGAGTCATGTATTTGTATATATATACCTAGTACCTTTGTACATTAAAACTAAGTGAATAAGAACAACTTCTTATTTCAACATGGTATCAGAGCAGTGATTATTAGCTCTGAGGGATTAGGGAATTTAGGAGTGAGCCTCCATTGGTGCCCGGTGTGCACTTTCACTGCCAGGAGGGCAGATTGATTCTTTTTCGTTAATTCTTGTTTCTCACCTCCTATCCCATAAGTTAGAGGTTATTCCGGGTTGTTGATATCTGAAATTTGAGACCCATCCGACCACCACCGGAATCTCACTTGCCTAGAGAAGTTGAGGTGTTTTTGAATCTGTTCGATCGTTTTACAAGGCTCCCGATCTATTTTTGTCTCACCTCCGGCGAGTGAGGCTTCAGAAGGGCAAAACCGGCCGTCCGCGAGCTTCTGGATTTTTTGCCGCCGCCCACAGCCGCGCGTGGGCCCCACACGCCGCTGCCACCACCGCGCGTGAAGGCACACGCCGCCGCCACGCGTCGCCGTCCACCGCCGCCACGCGCCCAGAGAAATACAGAGGCTCTGTTTCCTTGTTTCGGCCAGCCTGGTTCGGGTATTTTCCATCTATTGTTATTCGATTCTACTCTTTACTTCGTTGAATGGCCGAAGAGAATAAAAGTACTATTTTGATGGAAAGTATTCTCATAATGTCCCGAATAACCGATCACAAATTCACTGGACTCAATTATCCGGGTTGGTCAAAGAGTGTTCATATTTATTTACGGAGTATTTTAACAGATGATCACCTTTCTGATGACCCCCTGTTGATGACGAAGCTAAGAAAGAATGGGTGCGTGATGATGCACGCTTGTTCCTTCAAATCAGGAACTCTATTGATCCGGAGGTGGTTAGTTTAGTTAACCATCGTGAGTATGTCAAAGAGTTGATAGAATATTTAGACTTTGTTTATTATGGGAAAGAGAATGTTGCTCGTATTTATGATGTATGTCATGGCTTTTATCGTGCTGAGCAAACAAACCTATTTCATGAACTTTAAGAAGACTTATGAGGAACTTAATGCAGTAATGCCGTTCAGCACAGATGTTAAGGTTCAACAGACACAACGAGAACAAATGGCGATAATGAGCTTCCTTGCAAGACTTGGCTTTCAGTTTGAGTCGGCCAAATCTCAAATCCTTTTTAGCACAGAGCTAACCTCGTTGGTCGAGGTGTTTAGCAGAGTTCTTCGCATAGATACCCAGAAAGGAGAAGTGTCATCTACCCCCGAGGTTCACAATGCTCTTATTGGTCATTCACGCGGTCCTCTCAATTCTCGCCCTTACGGGAGAGGTGCTCATAGGGGAAGTGGACGAGCAAGTAATCCTGGTCGTTGGAATAGTCGAAATCAAGAGACATGGGGAGTTATCTGCTTCTATTGTAATGCACCAGGACATACCAAGAAATCGTGCCCAAAGTTGATCCCACGATCATCTACCAATGTTGCTGCTACTTCCTCTGATCAGACCATCACTATATCTGCAGTTGAGTATGATCGCCTTCGCCAGTACCAGGATACATCCACGCACTCATCTCACTCTGTCACCTCTGCCGCTGAGTCAGGTAATCTACGTAAGTGCCTCGTTTCGTCCCAATCCCCCTCTCAATGGGTCCTTGATTCTGGTGCCACAGATCACATGACAGGTAACGCCAAATTACTTGATACTTTTGAGTGTCGTACTTCATGTTCCTCTGTAAGCTTAGCTGATGGTTCTCATTTTACTGCCTTTTGTGCGGAAATATAAACTCAGTTTGGTTATAATGTTCGTATTTTGAGAAGTGATAATGCCAAAGAATACTTTTCTGAGCCATTCACTACTTACATGACCCAGAATGGTATCCTTCATGAATCATCTTGTGTTGATACCCCGTCTCAAAATGGGGTTGCTGAAAGAAAGAATAGACATCTTCTTGAAACTGCAAGAGCCCTTTTATTTCAGACTCATGTACCAAAATGTTTTTTGGGCTGACGCTGTCTCAACTGCATGTTTTCTCATCAACTGTATGCCCTCATCTGTCCTTCAAGGTGACATTCCATATCAGGTCTTATTTCCTACCAAACCTCTTTTTCCTATTACTCCTCGTATCTTTGGGAGTACGTGATTTGTTCGTGATGTTCGTCCTGCTCGTACGAAACTGGATCCTAAGTCTGTTAAATGTGTTTTCTTAGGGTATTCTCGGGTACAGAAGGGTTATCGTTGATATTGTCCTGATCTTTATCGATATCTTGTCTCCATTGATGTCACTTTTATGGAACATTGTCCCTTCTTTTATTCGGCAACTCCTCACACTCCAAGACAAGGGGAGGCCGATGACTTGTTAATCTACCACATCTCTCATCGAGAACCGATTGTACCAGCACCTCCTGTTTTACTGCCCACCACCACACCAACACCATCTGTTATTCCGGACCCGCCACCACCACCACCACCACCACTGCCTATCCGTTACATTTATTCTTGTCGTCAAGCACCTCCCGCTGCATGTCCGGAGCCAAGTTCCTCTTCGCCTCAAGATCCTGACGATCTCCCCATCGCCCTCCGCAAAGTAAACGACAATGTACGTATCCTACCTCTTCCTTTGTGTCAAATGATCAATTGTCTCCTTCATCATATTCTTTCATAGCCTCTATTGATTCAGTCTCGATTCCTAAAACTGTTAATGAGGCACTATCCCATCCTGGCTGGCGTTCAGCGATGATAGAAGAAATGAGTGCACTGGATGCGAATGATACTTGGCAGTTGATCCCGTTGCCTCCCGGGAAGAAGGCTATTGGTTGTAAGTGGTTTTTTGCTGTTAAATTTAACTCTGATGGCTCTGTAGCCCGCCTTAAGGCTCGACTCGTGGCCAAAGGCTGTTCTCAAACTTATGGAGTGGATTACTCTGATACTTTCTCCCCTGTTGTTAAGCTAACCTCTGTGCGATTGTTTATCTCTTTGGCAGCCACTTATGATTGACCTTTATACCAACTGGATATCAAAAATGCTTTCTTGCACGGGGACTTGCATGAGGAAGTCTATATGGAGCAACCTCCTTGTCTTGTTGCTCAGGGGGAGTGTGGATTGGTATGTCACCTTCGGAAATCATTATATGGTCTCAAACAGAGTCCTCGAGCTTGGTTTGGAAAGTTTAGCCAAGTGGTTGAAAAGTTTGGAATGAACAAGAACATGTCAGATCATTATGTGTTTTACAAGAAATCCCCAGCAGGTGTTATTCTTCTAGTTATATATGTGGATGACATTGTTATCATTGGCAGCGATAATTGGGCATCTCTTCTCTAAAGGCTTTTCTCCACAGCCAGTTTAATATCAAAGACCTGGGAGTCTTGAAGTACTTTCTGGGAGTTGAAGTATCAAGGAGCAAGAAGGGCATATTTTTATCTCAGAGAAAATATGTGCTGGATTTGTTATCAGAAACTGGAAAGCCAGGAGTCAAACCATGTTCTGCCCCATTACCTCAAAATATGCAACTCGTGAAAGAAGGTGAACTATTGGAGAATCCAGAGAGGTACAGAAGAATTGTGGGGAAACTGAACTACCTTACGGTGACTCGGCCTGATATTGCATACTCCGTAAGCATTGTAAGTCAGTTTATGTCCTCCCCTACTGTTGAACATTGGACTGCTCTTGAACATATTCTGGCATATCTAAAAGGAGCACCAAGACGTGGTTTACTCTACCAAAACCACAATCATACTCATATAGAATGCTTCACAAATGCAGATTGGGCAGGATCCAAGATTGATCGACGATCCACGTCGAGATATTGTGTATTTGTGGGAGGAAACTTAGTCTCGTGGAAAAGTAAGAAACAAAACGTTGTCTCACGTTCTAGTGCAGAATCAGAGTATAGAGCCATGGCTCAATCGGTTGCTGAGATAATGTGGATCTATCAATTACTTTCAGAACTCGGTCTCCAAGTCTCCATGCCCGCAAAATTATGGTGTGATAATCAAGCTGCTATTCATATTGCCTCAAATCCTGTATTTCATGAACGAACCAAGCATATCGAGATTGACTGTCATTTCGTCCGTGAAAAGCTTCAACAGAATTTGATTACTACCGCGTATGTAAAGACCGGAGAACAGTTAGGAGATATGTTCACCAAAGCTCTTCCGGGTACTCGGGTTGATTATCTTTGAAACAAGCTGGGCATGATTAATATCTATGCATCAACTTGAGGGGGAGTGTAATAAATGTGGGAGTCTAAGGGACACCCATAAATGGTCCTAGAAGTCTAAGACTCTCTCACCATTAGTAGGGTATTTGAAGAGTCATGTATTTGTATATATATACCTAGTATCTTTGTACATTGAAACTAAGTGAATAAGAACAACTTCTTATTTCAACAGTTTGATCATAAGTCCTACATCCCTACCCAAAATTTCCAAACGCCTAATTATGTATTCAGTAACTCGATGGTATGTGGATAATGAAATCATGTTCATATTGAGTCTAGGAGATACATAAGGGAAAAAACATATTACATAAATCACTCTACTTGGATCGCATGATTTAATCCATACACAAATCCCTTCCTTTGTCATGAAGTCAGCACATTCCAACAACTTGTAGAATTCTATCATCTTTGAATGATTTTCATTGACTCTCCCTTTCTTAGTGGATAATAGTTTTCTTATGTTTTCTTTCGTCTATTTATCTTGCTTTTGGGAATGAAAATATTTCTAGTCAAGATTTGCTTTCACAGCTTAATCCGCCTTGAATTATTCCAGGAACAGGAAGCTCAAGTAGAACTGAAGCACAATAAGGGATGTCATTGCAGGAAATCTGGGTGCCTCAAAAAGTATTGCGAGTGTTTTCAAGCTAACATTTTATGTTCTGAGAATTGTAAATGCATGGATTGCAAGAACTTTGAAGGAAGTGATGAGAGAAAGGCTATTAGCCATGGAAACCCTAGTCCCATTACCGGAAACCATAGTTCCATTACCTCCATCCAACAGGCAGCCAATGCGGCCATTAGTGGAGCCATTGGGTTATCAGGCTATGAGAATCCTCTGACATCCAAGAAGAGGAAAAGTCAGGTCCTTTTTCGTGGCATGCCAATGAAACAACAATCTGTTCACCGAGTTCCACAATATCTACGGGTAATTATAGTGGGAATCAAATGCATAGAGCTGAGTGATTTTCCCTCTCTTTATGGATCATTTAATAAGCAGCTGGCTGCTTCAGTTGTAATAGAGAATTTATCAACAGTGTTGTGTTTTTATCAGGAAAACATGTCAAAAGTACCTGCTGTCTCTGCTCCCTTGTCATCCAATCCTGTTTTCCAGCCTACAAATGCTGCAGGACCAGCTTCATCAAAGTTCACATACCGGTGAGTGCACCTTTGTGTCAATCTTACATAAGTACTTATTGCTCTCAACATTTCTTTTTGGAACTAACTAGCTTCATTTCTGGTAACTGCAGTTCTCCGTTAGCAGATGTCCTTCAACTACAGGATGTGAGAGAGTTCTGCTCAATTTTGGTCAAGTTTGCTGGAGAAGTTACAAAAACATTTGCAGGTTAGATTACCATATATTTTCATTTCATTCTTTTGTAATTTAGCTTAATGTTAAGTTCACATCAATGGCTCAGGCGCAAGCGTAACAGTATAATAATTGTATGTAGGTAAACTGTATAACTGGAATAGAAAATTGTGATACAGTAAAGTTTTTATTTATTGTGGCAATCAAAGATACTATGAGAACAAACATTGTATACTTTTTTTCTTCTGGGTTTTGTACAAAATCAAAAGAAGAAAGTGATTTTGGTTAAAGGCTAAAGTTAAGCACGCGGGATTTGCCGAACTAATGTAGACCGGCAATGGATAGATTTATGCCTATTACTAATTCTTGCCATAGCCAATATCAGAGTAGAGACTGATGCTATAATATATATAAGAATGTAGAGAGGGAATACACCACAGTTAGGTCAGCCTATGCTTAAGTGGAATGAAATGGTCTAAAGAATGATATGAATTTTCTTAGAATATTATATCAGAGGAGGTCCTTATTTTCACCAGTCATTTATCCGTTTTTTGGAATTCCCACAGCTACTTCTCAGCTTCTTTATTTTAGCTCCTGCTACGGCACATTGACGAAATTGAGATGATGCCATTGTATAAATTAACATACTAAACTAATTTAAAGCCTGTTTCAGTTCATTTTGCATCTACTAGTATGTTTTGTTATATGCTGTTAGAGTTTGGGTTTATTTCCAATTACAAGTATTTCCTATTCTTAATTAAGTTTGGTTTCCTATATTGTTTAGTATAGTACTTCCTATTTAGTATAGAGTTAGTTCCTATATAAAGGGGTGCTCTCATTGTTTTGAAAACCAAGAATATTAAGAATCATCAATAATATTTTAGAAATTGTACATGGTATCGGAGCTTGGTTGATCCTAGGTTAGGTTTGAGTGAGTTTATTGCTTTCCCCACTCGTTAATACATGATTTAGTGAGTGGACAAGACATTATTGTTTGGAATTTTCCAGCTTTCATCACAAGTACTGTTTACGACGAGACTACTATTCACGCTGGGTATCGTTCACCCGACAACAACTATTCACCCCGGGTACTGTTCACTGCCAGCATTGTTCATCCGAGCACTATTCACACGCTGAAATTAGGCCTGATTCCTTCCATCTCAGTTTATCTGATTCTAGGGTTTTAAATTTTCCATAAAAAACCAACTTACATATTTGGGCGTTTGTAAAATTCGCATGGTTTGCACCATTGTAGTGCTTACCTAAAGATGTTTCGCACCATCGATAACGACGTAGTTGCTCAAAGTTGTTTCGCATCGTTGTTATGCGACGTAGTTGCTCGAAATTGTTTCGCACCGCCGACAAGTTGCTTGAAATTGTTTCGCACTGTCATTATACGACTTGTGTGAAGATATTTTGCTCCCACGTGATGTAACTGCTCGAAGCTAAATAGTGCGTCCCTAAAATCAGGATATGAGCCAATGACTCTCGATCGTTTAAGGCTTTGAAGAGCCGTTATTGGCAAGGTTCTAGATCGCGCTAGATCTCAACGATATCACGGGTAAAATAGGCCGGGTGCTATCACGAAGCGGTATCGGTTGAAAAAATCGACCAACGTACCCGGTCAACTCTGTCAACGCGATGAAAACGTGGTGAGTCACGACGAGGGGCACACGAGTCATGGTGAAAGGTGGCGGTTGGGGACTAGATGGGCAGCACCGCAACAAGAAGGAAGAAGAGATGGGTGAGAGAGAGAGAGAAGAGAGAGAAAAAGAGATGGTTAAGAGAGAAAGAAGAAGAGATGAAGGAGAGAAAAAAGAAGAGAAAGAAACAGCTGATAGTGGATGTTAGGGTTTTAAGATTTAGTTACAACTCTTTTGTTAATTAATGAGCTGAGTTTTATTCGGCCTGAAAAGGAACCATTTCCAGCCAAGGGCAAGGTTGAACCAAAACAGAGTATCTCGAGTTTTGTTGTTGGAGTTTCAAATCACCAGTGTTATGAGGTTTTGCAGGAAGCGAGTTGGAAGTTGACGGATGGTACGTTAGCAAAGCTGTTGCAGAAAGTTGATCGGAGTTCGGTGTTTGACTGGCTGTTGGAGTTGTTTCGGGCGGAGATTGATTCTCGTCGGCTTTCTCGCGATTCTCATTCAATTCTTGCGTACGATTCGGGTGGGACTGAGCGTGCGGGATTCGATGAAGCACAGTCTTGCAGGGATGCTGTCGATGGTGTTGTCGGACATTCAGTGGTTCATATGTTGACAGGTTCGAAGGTTGCGGTGTCGGCTATCGAAGGGGTGGAGGTTACGGTGGAAGCAACGGAGAAAGAGAGCAGTCCATTGAAGGACGCTCTCCTTCAACCTCGTCAAAGCCGACCTTCTACTTATACTATATATACTCGTTCGAGAGCTCGTTCACTGACCCGAGAACGTGCCATCAAGGCAGCGCCCCCTGTTTCGACTTTGTGGAAATCGTCCCATAAGGCTCGGCAGAAATCGGTTCATTAAGTTTTTTGTCGTTTTTTCGGTTTTTTCTGTCTTTAAGTTAAGGCCTGTCCTTATAGTTCCCCCTTAGCAGAATTCCTTTGTAAGCGTGATACTGGTCTTTTGACCTCCTTTACCTTGATTTCTTATCAGGGCATTCCGATTCCTTTATGGAATAGGTCTTATTAATAAATTTTCAAGCTTATCAAAAAAAAAAAAGAAAGAAAAATGAGCTGAGTTTTATCAATTGTTGGGCTGAGTTAACTTGGGCTTGGTGTAAATTAGTTGTTGGGTCATTTGGGTTAGTTTAATTGGGCAAGGACTAGAGTTAATATGAATTT
The DNA here is from genome assembly GCA_963921825.1 of Erodium maritimum. Taxonomy (NCBI): domain Eukaryota; kingdom Viridiplantae; phylum Streptophyta; class Magnoliopsida; order Geraniales; family Geraniaceae; genus Erodium; species Erodium maritimum. The sequence continues at coordinate 32,160,214 of OY997596.1, forward strand.
AAAAATATTTTATAATTATTAAATTAAAAATAAAAATATGAAAATATATTAATATATGTATTAGTAATTCGAAAACAATATATTTTATATTTAAATGCTATTATTGTTATATTTTTATATCATATTAGTTATATTTTTATAATGTATTTATATTTATATTTAGTTAATACAAATCGTGATTTGCTGAGATCTCCTCGAGATCTCGCCGATATATTGAAATATCTTTATCGGTGATCTCGCCGATATTTCACCGCGATCGGCATTTAGAACCTTGGTTATTGGGTATCATCCCATTTGTCACCTCCATCCTACATTAATTTTTAAATCCATAAGCAGATGTACATTCCTATTATGGCCCATATGCAAATGTCCATTTCTGCAATGGTATACGTGTAGATGTCTAGTCCTATATGTGAGGGGTAGTGTTGAATTTTTAGTTCTTTGGCAGCTACTACACAATGGCGACGCAACAACATGGCCTTCAAATTTAAAGTTTATTTTTCGTTCACGTGCAAGACTCGTTATCCGACTTGCACATAAGGGAGAGTGTTTGAGTGTAGGTTTATTTCCAATTACAAGTATTTCTTTTTCCTAGTTTGGTTTGGTTTCCTAAGTTGTTTAATATAGTACTTCCTATTTAGTATAGAGTTAGTTCCTATATAAATAGGTGCTTTCATTGTATTGAGAGGCAAGAATATTAAGTATAATCAATAAGATTTCAGAATTTTACATATGTCAAGTGTGCGTGTTTGTATGCTTGCGTGCACATGGTGGTATTTTGCTGTTGAATACGATATACCCTTTTAAGTATTTTGTTGTTCGATATGGTATATTTTTTCCTTATCATATAACACATGACTTATCATATAATTCATACTCTTCACGTTTTCAGAAGATAGAGTAAAGTTGGAGAGGGAAACAGAAATTTGTAGGAGTCAAAGGTCAGTTTTGTCTTTCCAAGAGAGGGAAGACATCAATGAAGTTCATGCTGAGAAAGCTGCACTTGGATCAGATAGAGATGATATGAACAGTAGGAGGCCGTTGTCTCCTGCAACTTTGGAGTTGATGTGTGATGAACAAGATGCTATTTTTATGGCAACTGGATCACCAAAAGATGGTGCATGCCCCGTCCAAAACACAAATGAGTCAACTGATGGGCATGATTGCACAAGGGTTTATGGGGAGCAGGAAAGGTTCATCTTGACAACTTGTCGGGACTTCCTTAACAGACTCATTACTCGTGGGAGCATAAAAGGTAACTTTCTTGCTTTTGATATTTCAAGCATATGGGTTAATTAATTTATAATTTTACCATCTTGGTATGGTTCAATTGCATCTTAATAAGATTTAATTAGTTAAACATAAGCTAGAAACCTCTGATGATGAATTGATAGGCAGATTAGGGGAAGCAATGATGAAAGAGCCAATACTTAGATATAATCCCTGCTTCTCATATAATAATTTGGTTTCATTAGTCTATGGGCACTGCATATTTACTGTGAGGTTTTACAGCGACATTAAATCTAGGGGAAAATGCTAAAATGTGCCCTTATGAATTGAGTATGGACGGAAAACTGCCCAATGGACAAAAATGTACCAGGGAGGGCCCTCTAAGTCGTGCACAACTGAACCCAAAGTCTGTCAGTCTTTGAGCAAAATAACTATTTTACCCTTTCACTATTCAAAAAACAACAATTTTACCATAGAAAATAAATAAAATGAACAAAAATAAAAAAGGCTAAATTGTCTTTAGTTGCCCTAAGTTTAAAAATGTCCAATAAGGGTCCTTAAGTTTTGGTCACATGCATTTGTTGACAAATTTTTGAATTTTCTGTTAAATTGGATGGAAATTTAAGTTTTTCAGTTTTTTTTCTGTCTAAATGAAGAGACTAGCCATGTTAATAATAAATTTAAAATATAAAGCAAATAATTAAAAATTAAGAATATTATTATAAAAATGTAAGAAATTATTATAAAAGAATTTCGAAATTAAGAAAATAATTATAAAAGAATTAAAAATCAAGAAAGAGTTTCAGAAAGAATTAAATTCTTAAATAAAAAGTACAAAAATCAAAATCTTCACATCATCATCCAGATCTGTTCATCTTCCTTCAACACACAAACGGTCGTATACTCATCTCTGGAGCTTATCCAGACAAAGTCGAAGCAGTAAATCAGAGATCTGTTTGAAACCCTAAACCTTTCTTCGTCTTTGCGGGCCTGACCAGGTGCATCTTCGTTCTATATCTGGTATTCTATTCCTCTGGTGTCGAGGTGCTAGGTCTTTGATTCTGGGTCACCAGAATTCTCTTCGCCGTGCGGCACGGGTCACACAAATACTCCGCATCATGATCGCCTTGGAGGAAGAAGACTTGTCGTGGGTGGGGGATGAATGTAAATTGTTGCTGGTGGAATTCAATGTAAAATGAACAGATCTGGACGAAAATGGGAATGAAATTGTTGTTGGTGTGTATTTGGAAACAAAGAAAAAGATTCACGAAATGAATAGATTTGTTTGGGTTTTGATTTTGATTTTGGTTTGAATGTTGATTTTAGATTTGGTTTTGTTTGAATAATGAGGCGTAAAACAGTCATTTTATCAAAAAATTAATAGATGTTTGTGACTAAAACTTAAAGACCGGTATAATATACTTTTAAACTTAGAGCAACTTAAGATTTGTGACCAAATACAATAAAGCAACTATTGGTAATTTTCTCAATAAAAAACACATAATCATTTATGAATGATAAAAATGTCTTGATCTTAAACCCCATAGTCCCTCATAGAATCTCTCGATTTCCAACTTCCTTTCATCCTCGAACTCTTAAAACGTGCCTCCAGAACTTCGGTTGCTCGAAAGATTCGTTGGATGAATCATTGCGAATGAGCGTATCAACCATCTTGTGGTGCCACCAAAGATTTTGCAAGCGCGTGATTCACAAGTTCAAGCAAAAGTATATGAGGCAACTAAAATTAGACGACATTGCATGTTTATCTAGTATCAGCAAGGGACGGGGCTTCTTGGGCATGATTGGAAGTCTAGGCTACATGCATTGGTAGTGGAAGACTTGTCCGTTTGCATGAAAAGGACAATTTTCACGCGACATCATGATAATGTCTCGACAATCAAGCTTGAAGTTGTTGCCTCGCGAGACGTGTGGATATGACATGCCTTTTTTCAAGACCGTTTGTTCGAATAACGACATAAACGTGTTCAATGGCTTGCATCTATTTGCAGTATATTTCGAGAACAACCAATCGTCTATTACGAGATAAGTAGTACTCGTTACAATTATTCTTACTAGGGATATTTTCATCTCACTACCCTAACTATAGTTAGGGTACTGAGATGAAAAAAACCCACATATTCAAATGACGTTTATTAGTTAGGGTAGTGAGATGAAAAACACCACATATTCAGATGACGTTTATCCATCATGGAGTTGGTCTGTCAAGATCATCCTCTACCCCACCGCCAGCTGAGGACAAAATAATGGTTGATTCAATCACATTCAAAATAATAGTTCTCTGTTAACATCGCCCAAACTCAACATCCCATCGCCAAACTCATCATCAGCACCCCCAAACTCAGTACCCTCCATTGTACATGCTCTATTAGGTATGGTGTTCATGGGCGGGTGACCTGCCCAGTAACACGTATATTCAAGAAACGTAATTCATGGTCAGTCCACTAAATTTTGTTCTTATAAAATTATGTATGAGCAGGTTAGCTGTATTGGCGGTCAAAATCCACCGCTCTATTACCCCAAGTTCAATTGAATTTGTAGATTTTAGTATGGGTCTATTATTTGAATTTGTGGATCTTGGTCAAAATCCACCATCACATATCACTTTAACCATGTAAATTAGTAAGGAAGCTTGTAAGATTGATCTAGAAATATTTGGTCGGCTTCTTCCAGACACAGTAGCAGAAGAAACTATATCAGACGAGGTGGAGTTTTTAACCCTCGGAAGTAATTTGTGTAAAAAACCCAATTGTTTATTATTTTATATTAACATTGATGAAACAAAAAAAGTTAGATGTGAACATAATCCATATTACTAAAAAAAAAAACAATATTGCAATTATATAAAATATATCTATCTGTATCAGTTGGACTACCATTTCGGTCGCAAGCCAATGATTGCCCTTAAGTTTAAAAGTGACCAATAGAGGTCTTTAAGTATTGGTCACAATTGTTTACTGACAAATGTTGGAATATTCTGTTAAAATGGATGAAAAATTAGGGAATATTCCGTCATGATAAACGTAATTTTCAAAAACATTTCTAAACGACAAGATTACCTATATGAATAATGAAATAAAAAAAATAAGAAACTAATTAAAAGCAATTTCATTTGTTTTGATTTTTGTTTATTATTTGTATTTATTTTTTATTGGTAAAATTGTTGTTTTCTGAACAGCGAAGGGTAAAATAGTCATTTCATGTCCGCCGTTAGTTTTTTATAACATATGTTGGCGATCAATACTTAGCGACCCTTAGCGGTCACTTTTAAACCTACGGAAGCTATTAGCATGTGTCCAAAACAATAGGGAATCTATTAACAATTTGACCATAATTAAAAGAACTTTCAAATAATTTAATTTTAGTATAATTAAGACTCTTAACACACTGTCCCCCTTTTGGATCTCGTTATGAGATAGGATGTAAAATTCAATCTTCTCTCAAAAGTCGATTAGAATTTTGTAGAGAACTCATGATATTATTTAAGTTTCATTAGAGCGAACCCACAATCACTTGATAAACCTTTGTTTGATGATTTTCTTTTTGATTGATAACTTATTAATGGCATATGACTCTATTCATAGAGATGAATAAGAAATCCTATGCCTATATAAAGCCCTAAAGGACTCACAAGGCTAACTTGGTGATGCAGTGAAGCCAATTTGACATATTCTAAACCTGACCCTAATGTGGTAATAGGAAGTTATTAACTGATGCAGTAATAGGAAATTAACTAAATCCTTATGTAATTAAATAACCCTAAAATGATCTAATTCTAATGTAATAACATATGCTCCTGCTTTTGGATCTCGTTATGAGATAGGTTTGAGAATTTGGTTAACGAGAGAAATCTCGATCTTGTGTTTAATATTTGTTTTTAGAGAGAACCCAAGATCCCGTTTAGAATTCGTTAGAGAGAACAAAAATTCCCTTGATAAACCTTTTGGCTTTATTTGATAGTTTTCTTCTTATTAATTCTGAATTACATGGCTCTCTATTTATGAAGAACGAGATACCCTAAACTTAGATGAAACCCTAATAAATTTTCAAGCCTAACTTGATTGTCAAGTAAAGCTCATTAGACATAGTATTATAGTAACAGGTTATTAGCTAATGTAGTGCAATAGTTATTATATCGAGCTTATAGCACACCCTTGTCTACCCAAGTCTAGGCAATATTCCTCCATAGCTAATGCATCATTTACTATTTTAGTGTGCTTTTATCTTATTATTGGTGCTGATTTTATTTTATTTTTATTTTTTGTTGCTGAATTTAAGTTAGGAGTGAATAAAAAACAAGTGGCATTGAACATGGAATATGTTTTGTTTATGTTTACACATATTCCTCCATCAATTAAAAACTTTTGTTTATCGAATATTATGATCTTGAGACAAGCAATTCTTAATTTGATGAATTATGTGACTTTGCTATGAAGGTATGCGTTATTTGAACTAGATTATATGATATTGTATTATTTTAATTGTTGTGATACTAGAGGAAAATGCCTCGATTTTTATAATCTTGGTTTACTGAAGTGGAAATATGTGTTTATGTTTCTTTCAACTTGGATAGCTCCAGACTTCTGAAATAAGTTACGTAACAGATGGGTCTGAGTGGACGGAGAGTTTTAGAAATGGAGTGAGGTTTATTTTGCCGGATATCTAAATTGGTGTTGTACTGCATAGTGAGCTCATCCTGAGTTATTTATTTCTGCTCTACCTTGTATATGTGTTGGATACCGTTTGTTATGTGTGGGCAGTATAGGGGAAAACATGAGTAAAGCATATTGGAATTTGAGATTGTTTGAAAGCTGTAGCCATGTGAAGCTTTGAATATCGGTTTAGTTGGCTAGTCTACTAAAATCTGTCTTCCTAATATTTCAGAAACAATAGCCAAAAATGAAACAGAGAACCAGCAACGAACCACAGAGGGTAATGGCGCAGTGAGTTCTGTAGTTGGAATTACGAATAGCAAGCAACTGGAGGCAAGTGCTGTTGCAGAATCTACTTCAACTGATGCAGCTAACACTCAATCAATCGAAGCAGTTGATTGCGCTTCTAAGCAACCTGGTGAACATGGTAATACCGAATCTCGGCTAACTGAAATAGAAATTGCAAAAATGCCTGAGATGGCCAATTGTGATCCGCCTTGAAAGGTTTGGATTGCTGACCAAGACAACATATAGCACTGATGAAGAGTTGTAAGTAGAAAGAAAAGTCCCAACACTATTGTCTTTGCAACTGCATTTATTGTTCAGCTAATGATTTTTTTCGCTGTTCCTTCCGTCTGATACTTAATTGATTTCGCCTTTATGCTTGAACCGTAGTTTAAGTATTAGATATAAGGTAAGCTTCCAAATCCACATCAACCCCAAGATACATAGTTGTAAACAACTTTCTTCGAACATCTTTCTCTCTCAACGTCAAACCCTAGCTTTTCCTTCTTAGCCGCCATGTGCTTGCGTCTCCTCCATTAACGGTGGCCGGTGGCCTCCAACCATCATTGTCGTCGGTGGTGGACTCCCCGACCACTACCCTTTCCCTCCTTCCTTTTTGGTGTTTACTCTTGGCTATCCATAGTCCTGTTTTAACTGTCGGTAGTTTTAGGTGCCTTTGCTCTTTAGAGCTACCTGCCTCGGTGATGGGTTCCTCCTAGTACGACCTCCCAATAAAGGCTCCGGTTGAAATCCTTCGTCACAGGTTCGGGCTACTGCTTAGTAGCTCCGTCTGACACCCTCGTCGGAGATTCGAGCTTTTGCTCGTGTTGCAATCGTCCTCCTCGTATCGGACGTGGTTTGCCTCTGCTTTCCAACAACTTTTGGATCGAGTTTCGATTCTAAATCTACATGCCTTAGTGATGGGTACCTCCTACTACGGCCTCCGACGGAAGTTGGATAGAACTCCAAACCTGAAAGTTGATCCCTGACATCCGCTACATGCTTGTCCTACCCTTGATTATGATATACTTCTCTTCCTCAACATTTGGTTGTTTTCTAGGCCCCGCGGTTGGTGTTGACCATCGTGGTGGTGTGTTGTCATAATTTGGCTTTGTTGAAGTTGTAATATGTTGGGATCTTGGGGAGGTATTTGTGTTTTGGTAGTTCTAGAAGTGTTGGTGTGTGCTTCTCCTTTGCCATTGACTTAGTTTTTGTAGGTGTCTTCTTTTGTTGTCCCTTTATGTTTAGATCATTTTGTCCTTGAGCTCTTTGTCAAAGAAGAGTTCGTAGTTAAAGGAGTCTAACTCTCGTCTTGCATCGCTGGACTGTGTTGGCATTTGGCGGGTTACCTTGATAATTAAGCAGTATATGGAGGGTTGATATCGGAGTTCATGCAAAGGCTTTAGTTTTCTTCTGTCTGTTTCATCGTCGATGTGGTTCGTTGAGCTCAGATTTGATTCCCTTCTTCTTGTCTCTCCGATGACAGTTTTAGGGTTTTTCAGATTCGACTCCCTTCTTTGGGTTGATCGGTGGTGTTGGCCTATGTTGGAATCTTCTTGTGAGATCCGAGCAGTGTTCGACATTCATTATCATTTGGGTGTTGTCGATGGTGACAGTGTAATTTTGTCGAGTTTCAAGTTTCGGGTGAGTGACGTTCCCGAGTTGGATGTTGTGGGCTCAACAGGTGCTTTGGGTTTTGTTTTGTACTCTTGAGCTTCATGTTTGTTAAATGTAGGCACCAAACCTTGTTTTTTTTATCTCTCGGGTTTTATGGTTGAAAAATTTAGGTTATTAGACCTTATATTGTAGTATTTTTGGTTGAGCTTAATGGTACAAAAATTTAAGTATTCAGCCTATTCTTGGTTCTTAGGTTTAGGTTGAGATGTGTCTCGGTCTGTATTGTTTGGTTGTAAGATGAGTAGTTAGGTGCTCAGTTTTGTATAGGGCTAAATTCGTGTCATATCTTTCATTCTTTGAAAGATAATTTTTATTATATTTGTTTTGCCGATAAAATATGCTTCTAAATCCACATTTATTCGTGAACCGTATTTTAAGTATTAGATATATGGTAAGATTCCATATCCACATTTATGCGTAAACCATAGTTTAAGTATCAAATACGCCCTTAGCTTCCAAATCCAATTACTATGTCAAGAATATTTTGGTTTGGGATGGTTCCAAAAAAGATACTCAAATATGCAGTGTTGGCAATTTGTGACCTTAAGAAAAATATCTAGATAACTTGTTCCCCCGAACTATAATTGTCTTGCACCGTTAGTGAAAGTTAACTTTTTCATCAAAAATAGATTACCGTGTTGTAGAAATGATGTGGCCCACTATTCTTACATTTGTGAGGCTCAAGGTCGGCCACCTTCCTTTTCATTTAATTATAAACGATACATTGTATGTTAATATATATTATTATATTATGTTAAAGTGTCTTGGTCTTGCCTATATATATACCAAGCTCTTTTGTACTGAAAGGTGGAATGAGAAAAACAGAACTATATTGTACATTTATACTCTTTCTCTTCTCATCCTTTATGTTTATCATGTTCTTCTGTCCATGTCGTGCCTATATATTATTTTGATCTTTTAAAGGTAGCTTCAGTGTCCAAAGCAAAGAATGATAAGCAACTTCCAAACAAGATAATATAAGGATAACTCTATTCGTGTATATTATTTCCACAACATGTTATCTGTACGAATTCGCTCAGGATAGATAACTTGACAAAGTTTCATTATGCACCCCTTAAACTGGATGGGAAGAACTATTATGAGTGGGCGCTGGACACGACCCTCCACTTAAGATCCCAGAATCCTGGAGATGCCGTAAAAGAAGGGAATAACGAATTGGTTAAAAACAAAGTCTTGGCCACAATATTAATCCGTCATCATATGCATGAAGACTTATGACTTGAATATCTGGCTGACGAAGTTCCTTTTGATTTATGGGTTCAGCTTAACGAGAGATTTGAACATATGAAAACAATATCTCACCTTCATGCCCTATATGATTGGTCTAACCTCAGGTTACAAGACTTTAAGTCTATAAATGAGTACAATTCGGTCATGTTTAAAATTGTTTCCAAGCTTCGCAGTTGTGGTGAAAAGATAACTCACAAATCTATGCTTGACAAAACATTCTCCACGTTCCATCCCTCGAATATGCTCTTGCAACAACAATATCGAGAAAGAAAGTTTCAGAAATTTGTATATCTGATTGCTTGTTTTCTAGTTGCAGAGCAAAACAATGAATTATTAATGAAGAACCATCAAACTCGCTCTGTAGGCAGTGCTCCATTCCCGAAAGTGAATGTGACAGGGTTGATGGTAACTCTAGACCCAGACGAGGCCGAGGACCCTTTAGAGGTCGAGGTTGAGGTCGTGGACGTGGTCACAGTCAAGTCTATGGGCATAACAATTTCCACCCTTATAGAAGAGATGATAAGGTGTACCACCAGAAGTGAACCCGATATGGGAAAAGAAAAGGCCCACAGAACCAGACTCTCAGAAAAGCCGAAACCATATGTTATCGATGTGGAGAAGCTGATTATTGGTCACGTGTATGTCGCGTACCAAACCATTTGGCGAAGTTATACCAAGCTGATCAAGGGAAAAGAGAAGGTCGTTGAGACAAATTTTATTGATCATGTGAACCTTGAAGATGCTCCGATTAAACTTACAGTCTCCGATTTCTTTAAACATGATGACGAAAATATGGACCGTGATGAAAATGTGGCTTGAACTTGTGTTTTCGTGTATTCACCTTCTTTTGGCCAATGTGAAATATATATATGATGTTTTTATAATCATTTCCTAAGTTTATAAACTAATGTAATATTTATTATATGAAAGAATATGGATCCCAAATATGGGTCACATATTTGCAGAATTGATGGCGACCTATGTATTGTTGATTGCGTGTCGGCGCACACAATATTAAGAGACACGAAATATTTTTCTTATCTAACCTTGGTTGAAGCAAGTCTTAGCACAATTATTGGTACTGAAAATTTAATAGAAGGCTCCGGAAGAGCTACCCTGATATTAGAAAATGGAACAAGCTTAAGTACCTATAAGCGAAGCTGAATCATCCCACTCGTAGGTGAATATAAAAGAGCGACGATAATCAATAAACCAAGAACCATTCAGCCAAACCTCTCCAATCCGAGACCATTTTCCCAAACAAATACTATAGAGTATGGGAAAACGACAACAAAACGCAAGAGGGCCGAGCCACACATCCTGCCAGAAACGAATACGATCGCCGCCTCCAACTCGCCAATGAAGACTCTGGTTCCCGAACAAACGTCTGAAGGTCGGAGAATTAGAAAGATCCATAATGTTTCCAAAGAAGAACGAGGAACCAGGCTTATCCAGAGCAGTAAGATCCCATTCAGACAAGTTCCAACCAAATTTGGCACACAACACATGTTTCCAAAGAGAGTCCTTTTCAGTGGCAAAACGCCAAAACCACTTTGCTAATAAGCTCTGGTTTACCCTGTTCAAACCACAAATGCCAAGACCTCCCTCAAGTTTAGGTTTGCAAACTGAAGACCAGCGAACTTTGCAAAAGACTCTAGAGTGAGCCCCATTATGCCATAGGAAACGTCGTCTCCAAGACTCAAGTTCTCTAATAACTCCTTTATGTGCCCTGAAAAGGGACATATAGAAAACAGGCAAAGCCGATAAAGTCGATTTAATCAAAACTAACCTGCCTGGCATAGATAGATCCTTAGTCTTCCAAAGAGCGACGGAATCCTTGAACTTCTGAATAATTAGAGCCCAGAAAGAAAAATGCACGGGGTTAGCACCCAAGCTAAAACCAAGGTACTTGAATGGTAAGGACCCAACCAAACATCCCAGAGAAGAGGCAACCAACTCCGGGGTACAAGAGCAGGCCATCAGGAGGATAGCAGTGGACTTATCAAAATTAATTTTAAGCCCCGAACTCAACTAAAAAGTGAGCAAAGTGCTTTTAAGCCTCAGAAGATCATCAACAGAGCCCTTCACAAATAGAAATGTGTCATCGGCAAACTGTAAATGGGATAGGACCGGTCCCGACGAACCCAAACGAATGCCTGAAAAATCCCCCAAACTAATACCCTTTTCTAGGACCTGATGAAGAACTTCAGCAACAATCAGGAAAATAAAAGGGGAGAGGGGGAAGCCCTGGAAAATACCATTCAGAATGGGAAAGTCATGACTTGGAGAGCCGTTTACGAAAACAGCCACAAGTGCTCTGAAACAGGAAGCCATCCAAGAACACCATTTGGATCCAAAGTCCATAGCACCCATTACTTTATCCACATACTCCCAGTGGACTTTGTCAAAAGCCTTTTCGAAATCCAACTTGAGAACAACCACTTCTTCTCCGGACCGACAAACCCAGTCTATAACCTCAGAGGCAATTAGGACGCCATCAACCAGTTGCCTGCCTGCAACAAAACCTGACTGGCATTCACTGATAATGTCATCTAGAACCTGTCTGAGCCGATTCGAAAGAAACTCAGAAAGAATTTTATAAGGTCCTGAGATGAGGCTAATGGGTATGAAGTCCTGAAAGCTGGCAGCGCTCCGATGCTTCGTAATCAAAGTGAGAAAAGTGGAGTTGAGACCCTTGCCTATGGTCCCCGAAGCATGGAAGTTCGAAAAAAATCTCAACAAGTCGGCCTTGATTGTGTCCCAGCAAACTTTGTAAAACAAGATAGAAAAGCCATCCGGCCCCGGAGCCTTTTCTGAACCACAATCAGAAATAGCAGCCAAAATTTCTTCATGCGAAAACGAGTTCTCAAGAAAAGAAGCGTGATAACCTGATAAGCGAGCAAATGGGAGGCATGAAAGAGGCACTCGAGAGATGGGCCTAGTAAAACGGAGGCTAAAATGTTCTGCAGCAAGCCTTTTGATATCTGAAGGATCCGAATAAACAACTGAATCAACCGAAACTTGGGAAATCTTATTCCTCAAGGCACAATTATTCGCGATTTTGTGATAAAACTGTGAACAAACACCGCCAAGCTTATGCCATTTCAAACGAGCCTTTTGGCTCCAGATACGCGCAAGGACCTTTTGCTTGCGAATGAGGCTAACGCGAAGCAAGGAATGAGAAAGGCACTCTGATTCAGATAGAAAACGATCATCCAATATAGCGTCAAAAGAGTCAATTTCAGCCTCCATAACTTTAACCTCACGGTCAGTACGACCAAAAACCTCCCTACCCCAACGTTGAAGATCACCATGCAAGAAACGTAGCTTAAAACCAGAGGCAATAGCTAGCCGAGCCCTGACAGGAGTACGAATCCAAAAATGCCTGCACATCTGATCGGAAAATATTGTGTTTGACCCAGGCATTTAGAAAACGTTGCGGTTTGGGTCCCTAGTTGACAACATAGGAAAACAAAGTCAAAGGCCGATGGTCCAAGAGAGAACGAGGGTGCCCTTGCTGAATCAAATCACCGAACAGGGTGAGAGTAGAGGGAGAAACGACAAAACGATCAAGTCGGGATGATTTAGACCCTCCACCGTACCAGGTAAACTTCGCGCCCACAAGGTTTAAGTCTAAAAGCTCCATACCTTGCAAAAAGTCATAAAACAAAGCACAGTCTGCAGGTGAAGTTTCGGAGTTCCTGCATTCATCAGAGTTCAGGACGGAATTAAAATCTCCTCCCGCGATAAGATTGTCCCCAAAGGCATCCCGGTCAGAGAGCAACAAATCCCAAAGGGCACCTCGACCAGAGGAAGAAGAAGGACCATAAATGTTCAGAATGGAGATGCAAGAACCGGATGAAACAAGTTAACCCGACTAAAAAAACGCACAGCCGATTGGACGAGAAGATGCACGAAGGAAAACACCTGTTGTCCACGACATGCATCCGCCCGGGCTCCCCTGATTCGGTCATCTGGTCTCAGAGAGATTCTGGTTTCTCTTCAACTTCAGCTTATCTCTTGCTTGATGATTCTGATCCCTCTCCTGTTCCGTGTGCGGGTTTTCTTTGGATAAAGAATCTCCCTCCCAAGTACAGCTCATTGGTTTGGTTACTGGCTCACAATGTGATTCTAACCAAGTCTTTTATGGAGAAGTGAGGTATGCGTATTTCTATCATTGACATGTTCTGTTTCCTCTGTGGTTCCGTCTTTGAGGATGCCCCACATCTCTTCTTGCACTGTGATTTTTCTTGGTCGTTGTGGTCCAAGGTTTACTCTTGGTGGTCGATCTTTTGGGTTGTACCGGGGGATTTTGTTTCTTTGATCTCAGCTTGGAGAGGTTTGGGTAGGAGACGTTGGTGGAGGATTTGGGTCAAAGTTGGCTATCTTTGTTTCTGGCACATTTGGATTCAGAGGAATTCGGGTGTTCTTCGGCATCAATCCGAGCCTGTGGACATTGTTTTCAGTATTTGCAGGATGGCGGGTGATCTTTTGGAGGATGTCAGCTTTTCCCTTTGCTTGTCTTCCCCTTCTTCTTGTATTATTTCTGCTGTAAGGAGTTGATCTCCTCTCTATTTTTTCGGGTCTTTTCTCCTTAGAAGGTTATTTTGGAGTATTTTACCTCGAGCTATGTAATTCATTATTTCAAAGCCAATAATAAAACCATCATTTATCAAAAAAAAAGTACTTATGATGCTTTATATGCAAATAGATCTAGGAGAAGTCTACTTTGCTTCAAGGATATTCGTGGCAACAGATATCATGTCGAGACCAGAAATGAAAATGAGATTGAGTTTCTCTGTATCACTTTGACATTACCTCGGACGTGTGATTTGTTTACTGTAAGATTTGCAGATTGTCACTTTGATGAAACAACATTTCCACCTCTAGGTGAGAAAGATAAGTCTCCTAAAGTAAGGTATGAACTCTCTTATAAGCCTCCTGAAGTTGAGCATGAAATTTCTTGGAAAGTGAGTTCATTGTCTCATTTGGACCCACGCACATCACAATGTGAAACAGAAGTACAAAAAATAATTCATTTTCAAAATGTTTCAAATCAAATGCCTGATGCATTTGCAGACACGTCAAAGATGAGAAGGTCTTATATAGATGCAATCAATGTACCAGCTAGAATTAAGCTCACTGGTGATACTGAAAAAGCAGCTATTGATTTCTCTAGTGCATGCCTGAACTGCGGGAGGCCAGTTGGATCAAAAGACATTATTCCCCGGAAGTGGAAATGTCAGACGAATATAAGGGATAAAAAAGTAGTGGTGTCACGCCCCGAATTCGGTATAACCGAACCCGGAACGCGAACGGTGAAACAATAAAACAATTTTCAAACATTTTAATAAACCGCTTAAAATTTCCACTTTGAGTTAATCAAAAAAAATATTTTACAACTGAAAGTACGTCCAAAACAAGCGGACAAAAACAACCAAAGCGTACGTCGCTAAACTCCCTAAAAGAAACCCGAACTCCCGCTCCCAGCTCTTCAAGCTTCGAGAGTTCCCCTAGTCCGCCTCGCGACCAGTACCTGTAGGAAAAGCAGCTAGGGGTGAGCGTTCGCTCACCACCGCGGATACCAGACTGACTACGACATACTAGCAGAAATACCGGAAACACCAACAACAAACAAAACACCGGGGACTACTATCCCCAAACTCAAATAACCCGACTGTCACACGAAAACTGTTACTTTCCCCAACCAAACTAAACACCCGTACACGTAATGTAGACCCGACATTGTAATGCCGACCTCAAGAACACTACACAGAAGTGATCAAAATCACGCAAACCACCACCACAAGCTTCAACACTTTACCGATCACGCGCCGGAAGGTTCTACTCACCTGATGGGGACACAACCCTCTGCTCTTTACCGACCGCGCACCGGAGTGTACGACACACCCCTCGGGCATAACTCCAGACTCAACACTTTACCAATCACGCGCCGGAAGGTGCTACTCACATACGGGGAACACATCTCTCTGCTCTTTACCGACCACACATTGGAGAGTATGACACACCCCTCGGGCACAACTCTAACCTTAGCACTTTACCGTTCACGCGCCGGAAGGTGCTACTCACCTACGGGGAACACATCCCTCTGCTCTTTACCGACCGCGCACTGGAGGGTATGACACACCCATCGGGCATAGCTAAACAGTACCACCAGAACAATCACCGTCACAACCAAATGACACACAATCCCCGCAAAGGAAAGGAAAATAATACAACAACACGACTAACTACCACTCGGCACATCAATCAACCAAATACGGGCTCAACTCCCCACGGGCACTCATGGCCACCCACAAACACAAACAAATAGTAACACACGGGTTCAACACCCCAAAGGCACACATGGCCACCCACGAAACACAAACAGTAAAATACGGGTTCAACGCCCCAAAGGCACACATGGCCACCCACGACACACAAACAGTAAAATACGGGTTCAACGCCACATGGCCACCCACGACACACAAACAGTAAAATACGGGTTCAACGCCCCAAAGGCACATATGGCCACCCACGACACACAAACAGTAAAATACGGGTCCAACAACCCAAAGGCACTCATGGCCACCCACAAACACAAACAATGCAATCAACCTCCGGGCACAACCAAATTCCACCAGTATTTCTATTGTTCGACATGTTCACTTATCCTACGACACTACTAAGTGTCACATGCATTTCTATTGTTCGATACGTTCACGTATCATACGACACCACTAAGTGTCGCCTGCATTTCTAGTGTTCGATAAACTTACTTATCCTACGACACCACTAGGTGTCACATGCATTTCTACTGTTAACTTTCCCTAGTCAAGGCCGAGATCCGGATACTTTTCCCTACCTCGTAACGCTTTCCCAATAGTCCACGCCCAAGCTCCGGCGTGCTCGCGATCACTCGCCTAGCCTCCCCTTTCAGCGGTCGGCGGCACGATCTAACATGAACACAAATTAAAGCACTTTTTAAGTTCGCAGGCAAAGCTGAATTTTAATGAATTTGACGCCCAAATTCTGTTAGCCTCGGTGCCCGTAGTCCGATCATAAATGTCCAATTTTAATTATCATCGTTGGCAATATAAATAAAGCGGTTTTTATATTACTTAAGTGTTGGAGTAATATGTCGTGTGTGTTTCCGATCTATGCCCACCATGCGAGTCGTAGCTTGTCAGGTATCCTTAGACCGATGAGTCTATATGATTGCTATGCAGTAAACAACCAAGTTTGACCTGAAATCCCAACGTTGCACCGTGACTGGGCTTCCATAACGGCCATGATTGGCTTGGAGAATGACTGCATGAGTGACATGATAGACGGCTAAGGGATTTATCCCTCATACTACGGTATGGGAAAGATATCTGGTTCACGGCCGCTTGATCGAGAATGACTGACAAGAAAGCATGGCCATGCACATGATACTGGGTATCATAAGGTCAGTCATCTCCCATATCAAGGAACATGGATTGAGGATAATAAGGATGACGACTCTATGCCTTATCTCAATCCGGATATCGGTGATAAAGGGATAATGACAAGGACGGCTGAAAGGTCAGAATCGACAGGGCGCGATTCGTTATGCAGGGTCGGGCAATACTGAGTCTCGTCAGTCGCCACTTTGGTAAGATCAAGTAAAATGGGATTTTACGTTGATCTTACCGACATGCATAGACCTAAGGGTCACACCGACAGTTTGATACTCGATAAGAACATGACAAACCTGAGTTGGAGGGAATTGAGGCGGGGATCGCCATAGTTGACCGGCTAGCATATTGGGCTCGGCACGGGCTCTCGTGGAGAGGCCCATGGCCGGCCCATATAGGCTAGGCCCAACAAGGACTCAAGTCATTAGATGACTATTAGTCTTGTTGACCAAAATTGGGTGGGACCCAATTTCCACTAAACTAATAAACTAGGTTGTTTATTAGCTCCACCTAGCATCTTGGCATGAACACTTGTCTTAAGTAGAGAGTTAAGTGATTCCACTTAACTAAGCATGCAAGATAGGTTGGAGAAGATAACATGCAAGTGTAGAGAATTAGAGAGAGCTTCTTCTTCTTCTTCTTCTTCTTCTTCTTCTTCTACCCTTGGCCGAAACCCCCTCAAAGCTCCAAGGTTGTTTTCATGTTCTTGAGTCATCAAACTCAAGAACTACGTTGACTTTGATTCCATCTCGGATACGTAGGCGTCCAAAGGACTCAAGCCGAAGCATAGTCGGTGTTATTCTTCCATCTTCAGCACCAAAATTACAAGGTGATGTTCTTGTGACCTTGCTGAATTTTCAGCTTTGTTCTTCATATTTGGTAGAGTTTATTTTGCTTGATTCGTGGTTAATTTCCGCTGCAAATTCTTGTTTTCTTGTCCACGACATCAAGTTCCAACAGTGGTATCAGAGCATGGCTACCAACGGGAAAAACAAGAGCTGAAATTTTCAGTTTTGGTGCTGGAAATTTTGAAGTGCTTGCTGGTTGTTTATTTAAAGTGCTTAATTATGCATGTTAGCTTCTTAATTTCATGTTTGTGCATATATGGATGTATGCTTGATTGATAACATGATTTAATTTCTTGCATGTGGATATTATGCATGAAATTGGTGATTTTCGAAATAAAATCAAATCTGATTTTTTGGACAAAATTTAATTTTCGGGGTCACGAGACTGGGACTCTTGGGGAGCTGATCCCGTGACCGGATGGGGCTCCGTTGGACGGAGGTAGACCGAGTCGTGACTATTGGATAGTCGGAACGCCGGGGCTAAACCATTTGGGGAATTGTGATGAGTTTGGAACCGTCATAATGAACCACAAAATTAAACGCTCGGAAAATTCATTTTTGAAACCGGTTTCGATAAACCGTGTAATAATTTTCTAAACTTGGAAGCTAACTAAAATCAGTCATATCTCGGTGTTTGATAACACGCTGTTTGATGTGATGATTTATGCATGGTGCACGTTACTAAGCCCCGGGTAGTTTTATCGCTTTTCTCGGACTACGTGCCGATAGTATTAGCGTGCAACTATTCTTTTAAAGGTGTGGTCGTCGTACCACTTGTTTGTAATAATTATTATTTCCCGACCTGCGAGTCGTGTATTTTATTGTAACCGTTTTGCCGGCTTAGAGACCAAGGAGCTCAAGAGGCGAGTGGGAGACCGCAGGAAACGGCTTCGAGCAGATGGACATCAAGGGGCGAGTGGGAGGTCCACGTTGCTGGCTTGAAGTCAAGATTGCTCAAGACCGGGTTGAGAATAATTTAGGGGGGCTTTAACGTGCACGTCTTTATGCTTGATGCTTGGTTTAAATTTTGCATTATTGTAGGGTTAGAATGCATGCTTAGATTTAAACTTTCAAGCAAATCACCTCACATGCAAAGGTAAAATTGGTTTTAATCGTTTGCTTGTGAATCCTTGAACCGTCTTTACATTGGATGTAGTAGACGAGTTCGAAGGAACAATTACATTGGATGTAATTGGAGACGTCATTACATTTGGAATGTAGTTGACGTTCTCGTCGCATCAATGATGTGCCAATCGTTCAAACACGACAAGACAAGTAAAAACGGGTCATGTCAGATACCTCCCAGTTTATCAACAACTTCCTACTTCCTCGACCTATGGGTGTCGTACGCCTTAGCGGAGCATCCATAGGAAGGCGTTGTAGTAAGTTTGGTCAGCATATGTGGGTGTCGTGCGCCTTAGCGGAGCACCTACATAGTGACAGGCCATCGTTGAAAACTGGTGGACCCGACTACGATTCTCAGCCAGAGGTTGAGCTAGGGTATCAGATAGGGTAAACCGTGTACTCAAGTACATACCCTAGCCAAGAGTCACATTGGATGTGATCGGATGGAGTCCGACCTACATTGCTCGGTTGAGTGGTGAGCCTCAGTTCAGCTCAATCGAGTGAATCAAGGTTCTTGGTTCAAGATTATATAGGTTTAGAATCGCTTGTCGGTGTTTGAACTCGATCTTCTTAATTTATTCAGTTTACTGATTAAATTCACTTTGTCGTGTAGATCAAAATGGCTAACACATCAGCGAACACTGGTAGTTTGTCGCTTAAACCCATTCTTGACAGGGTCAAGCTCAATGGGACAAACTACCTGGACTGGGACAGAAACTTGAGGATAGTCCTCAAATTCGAACGCAAGGAATATGTCCTTGATCAGGTTTTCCCTGAGGAGCCAACTAATAACGCTACAAGGGTCATCAAGGATGCATACCTAAAGCACCTAAGCGATGCCATAGATGTAGCGTGTATTATGCTGGGCTGCATGGAGCCTAATCTCCAGGAGCAGTTCATGGAGTACTCTGAGGATCCCTATACTTTGATGGGGGTCATCAGAGATATGTTCAAGGAGAGGGCACGTATCGAAAGATACAATGTCCTCAACGAACTTCTCTCGTGCAAAATGTCAGCAGGGAGCTCCGTGGGTCCTCATGTCCTGAAAATGAAGGGGCATCTCAATCATCTTAATAGACTGGGTCTTAAGATTGAAAACGAGATGGCAGCAGATGTGGTTCTGCGTTCCCTTCCTCGTGCATATGGTGGGTTCGTCATGAACTATCACATGCACGATATGGACAAGACTATCTCAGAGTTGCACAACATGCTGGTGACTGCTGAAAAGAACGTAAGGGATCAGGGATCCAAGGACGTTCTGATGGTCAGACAGGGAAACAGTTTCAAGAGGGAAACTGTGAAAGGCAAGGGGAAGGCCCCTATGCACTTGGCAGGAAAGATGAGAATTTCGAAGCGTCCTAACCCTCCTAGGACCGGAGAGTCCTCAAGGAAAGGGAAGGAGATTGAGAATGTCTGCTTCTACTGTCATCAGCCTGGTCATTGGAAGAAAGATTGCAGAAAGTTTCTGGATGATCTGAAGAAGGGCAGTGGGACTGCGCCTTCGTCGGGTATTTACTTTATAGAGCTTAATCTCGCTACTTCCAAAGATTCATGGGTATTGGATACCGGGGCAGAATCTCACATTTGCACTAATGTGCAGTGGCTGGAAGATAGCAGGAGATTGAAGAAGGATGAGGTGGACCGCAGAGTGGGCAACAAGACCAAAGTTGTGGTGACTGCTGTAGGATCCATTAGTCTTCTTTTGCCAAGTGGGCTAGTTTTTGTTTTAAAAGATGTATATTGTGTACCTACTTTCAGTAGGAATCTTGTATCTATTTCTTTGTTGGACAAGGAAGGATACAATTTTGATGTTGGAAATGGAATTTTCAATATTTTACGCAATGATATATTCTATGCTAGTGCCAAAATGGTTGGAGGATTGTACGTATTGGATATAGATAACAATGCCTCATGCTCTATATTTAATGTAAATACCAAGAGGTCTAAGACAGAGGACTTAGACCAGACTCTGTCATGAGACTGTCGTTTCGGCCACATTAACGAGAAACGCGTATCAGCACTTCATAAGTGCGGACTTCTTAGTCCATTCGAATTCCATTCGATTGATAGATGCGAATCGTGTTTGATGGGCAAACTGACTAGAGCGCCCTTCATCGGTCGCGGTGAAAGGGCGAGTGACTTATTGAGGCTAATACACTCGGATGTGTGTGGACCAATGAGTGCACTTTCCAGGAGTGGTTTCAGCTACTTCATCACTTTTACTGACGATTTCAGTAGATTTGGTTATGTCTATTTGATGAGACATTAGTCTGAGGCCTTTGATAAATTCAAAGAGTACAAGACTGAAGTAGAAAACTAGCTCGGGAAAAGTAATAAGGCTCTTCGATCGGATCGAGGAGGAGAATACTTAACTACAGAGTTTTTAGATCATCTAACAGAAAATGGGATCCAATCGGAATGGACTCCTCCTGGAACACCACAGTTGAATAGTGTGTCCGAACGGAGGAATCAGACCCTATTGGATATGGTCCGGTCCATGATCAGTGAGACTGATCTCCCAATCTCTTTCTAGGGTTTTGCTCTGGAGACGGCCGCATTCATTTTGAATCGGGCTCCTACAAAGGCTGTGGAAGGGACACCATTTGAGAAATGGCACGTGAGGAAGCCCGTTTTGTCCTTCCTTAGGATCTGGGGTTGCGAGGCTTATGTGAAGCGATTAGTTCACAGTAAGCTCGAACCAAGATCTGATAAATGCACCTTTGTGGGGTATCCCAAAGAAACAAGGGGATATTACTTCTACAAACCCAGCGAGAACAAGGTGTTCGTCGCTCGGGGTGGGGTCTTTATGGAAAAGGAGTTTATTTCCAAAGACGTCAGTGGGAGGGCCGTACATCTCGAAGAGATTCAGGATGGTATGGGTGCCTCAGAGCCACTAGACAACCCAGTAGAGGAGCCTGAAGTGGTCGTAGAGCAAAGACCGGTTTCTGCAATGATTCCTGAGGGTCCAAGGCGATCTGAAAGGGTTAGTCGTCCACCTCCGAGATATGGTTTCTTTGTGTCTGGGGGTGACGGTGAACTTATGGTGGATCACGATGATCCAGCCACGTTTCAGGAAGCCATGGACGGGCCCGACTCCGAGTTATGGCTAGGAGCCATGAGGGAAGAAATGCAATCCATGTCGGATAACCAAGTCAGGGAACTGGTTGATCCCATCGATGGTGTGAGAACCATTGGATGCAAATGGATCTTCAAGGTGAAGATGGACATGGATGGCAACCCTCAGACCTATAAAGCTCTACTGGTGGCGAAAGGTTATAGGCAAGTCCAAGGGATTGACTATGAGGAAACCTTCTCCCCAGTGGCTATGGTCAAATCTATCCGTATTCTTCTTGCCATAGCTGCGTATCATGACTACAAGATATGGCAAATGAATGTCAAAACCGCTTTCTTAAACAGAAGTTTATCGGAGGAAGTTTATATGTCTCAACCCGAAGGTTTTGTCGATCCTAAGAATAAAGGAAAGATTTGTAAGTTGTTGAAATCCATCTATGGATTGAAACAAGCTTCTCGGAGTTGGAATCTTCGTTTTGATGAAACTGTAATTGGATTCGGTTTTGTCAAGAACGAAGATGAGCCTTGCGTTTACAAGAAGGCAAGGTGGAGTATGATTACCTTTCTGGTGCTGTATGTCGATGACATACTACTTATCGGAAACGACGTCGCCACTTTAAACGAGACAAAAGCTTGGTTAGGGACGCGTTTCGCGATGAAGGACTTAGGTGAGGCTGCTTATATCTTAGGGATTAAGATATATAGAGATCGCACCAAGAGGATCTTGGGATTAAGTCAGAGCACCTATGTGAACAAATTATTGAGTAGGTTCTCAATGCTAGATTCCAAGAAAGGACTCTTGCCTGCACGTCATGGCATCCACCTCAGCAAGACTCAGTGTCCTAAGACACCTGATGAGCTGAAAAGGATGAGTCGAATTCCTTACGCATCAGCAATAGGATCGATCATGTATGCCATGATATGCACGAGACCGGATGTCTCGTTTTCCTTGAGCTGTACCAGTAGACATCAGTCCAACCCTGGCGAGGAACACTGGATAGCAGTAAAAGCGATTCTCAAATATTTGAGAAGGACTAAGGATGCATTCTTGGTGTACGGGGATAAGGATGAGTCTGAACTAGTCGTCAAAGGGTATGTTGACGCTAGTTTCCAATCAGATCCAGATGACTTTAGAAGTCAGTCGGGATATGTGTTCACGCTGAATGGCGTGGCTTTCAGCTGGAAGAGCGTGAAGCAAGATACCGTCGCTAACTCCACGACAGAGGCCGAATACATAGCGGCTGCGGAAGCGGCCAAGGAAGCTATATGGATTAGGAAGTTCATGACAGGATTGGGTGTAATTAAAAACCCATCCAGCCCGGTGAACCTATTTTGCGACAACACTGGGGCCATTGCTCAAGCCAAGGAGCCCAGATCGCATAACAAATCCAAACATGTATTGCGACAATATCACCTAATCAGAGAGATTCTGAACAGAGGTGATGTGAAGATCACGTATATTGCAACAGATGATATGATAACATAGCCGACCCGTTGACCAAAGCGCTCTCGTTACCCAAGCACGAAAGGCATGTAAGGTCAATAGGATTAGATTGGAATTTAGATTGGAGCTAGGGCAAGTGGGAGATTGTTAGCCTCGGTGCCCTAGTCCGATCATAAATGTCCAATTGTAATTATCATCGTTGGCAATATAAATAAAGCGGTTTTTATATTACGTAAGTGTTGGAGTAATATGTCGTGTGTGTTTCCGACCTATGCCCACCATGCGAATAGAACCATAGATCAGGATGGATCACACTCGATGAGGTCCCTAGTCAATAGTATTCGCTGGAAGCGACTAGTATGAGATATGACTCTTGATGGCTTACGTTCTATTAGCCATAGGAAAGGGTTCCGGAGTCTGATCATAAACATCATGTGGGACATGATGTTGGACGACCCGACCTGAATATGTTCCATAGATTAAGTCATGAACATGTTCAGAGTCGTAGCTTGTCAGGTATCCTTAGACCGAGGAGTCTATATGATTGCTATGCAGTAAACAACCAAGTTTGACCTGAAAGCCCAACGTTGTACCGTGACTGGGCTTCCATAACGGCCAGGATTGGCTTGGAGAATGACTGCATGAGTGACATGATAGACGGCTAAGGGATTTATCCCTCATACTACGGTATGGGAAAGATATCTGGTTCACGGCCGCTTGATCGAGAATGACTGACAAGAAAGCATGGCCATGCACATGATACTGGGTATCATAAGGTCAGTCATCTCACATATCAAGGAACATGGATTGAGGATAATAAGGATGACGACTCTATGCCTTATCTCAATCCGGATATCGGTGATAAAGGGATAATGACAAGGACGACTGAAAGGTCAGAATCGAAAGGGCGCGATTCGTTATGCAGGGTCGGGCAATACTGAGTCTCGTAAGTCGCCACTTTGGTAAGATCAAGTAAAATGGGTTTTTACGTTGATCTTACCGACATGCATAGACCTAAGGGTCACACCGACAGTTTGATACTCGATAAGAGCATGACGAACATGAGTTGGAGGGAATTGTGGCGGGGATCACCATAGTGGACCGGCTAGCATATTGGGCTCGGCATGGGATCTCTTGGAGAGGCCCATGGCCGGCCCATATAGGCTAGGCCCAACAAGGACTCAAGTCATTAGATGACTATTAGTCTTGTTGACCAAAATTGGGTGGGACCCAATTTCCACTAAACTAATAAACTAGGTTGTTTATTAGCTCCACCTAGCATCTTGGCATGTACACTTGTCTTAAGTAGAGAGTTAAGTGATTCCACTTAACTAAGCATGCAAGATAGGTTGGAGAAGATAACATGCAAGTGTAGAGAATTAGAGAGAGCTTCTTCTTCTTCTTCTTCTTCTTCTTCTGCCCTTGGCCGAAACCCCCTCCAAGCTCCAAGGTTGTTTTCATGTTCTTGAGTCATCAAACTCAAGAACTACGTTGGCTTTGATTCCATCTCGCATACGTAGGCGTCCAAAGGACTCAAGCCGAAGCATAGTTGGTGTTATTCTTCCATCTTCACCACCAAAACTACAAGGTGATGTTCTTGTGACCTTGCTGAATTTTCAGCTTTGTTCTTCATATTTGGTAGAGTTTATTTTGCTTGATTCGTGGTTAATTTCTGCTGCAAATTCTTGTTTTCTTGTCCACGACATCAAGTTCCAACAAATGCAACCCCGATAATGTCGATCACTCCCAAGCTTCCCAATTACTCGACATTGTCAATAATGGGCCCGGAAAGGCCCGATTCGCCCGGCTCGGCGAATCTGCCCAGGATTGGAAAACGCCCTTCCGGGGCTCCGAAAATTCCCGTTTTCGTTTCTACGATCTTAGAATAATTCAAGGGTTCCAATGCAATCGACGAAATCAATTTCCGACTTCCGAGCGATTTAATTCGCGTTTAATGTTTCTAAACCCGAAATTTCCAATTTCCACCATTTAATCCCATAATTCGTTCCGGGTGTGAATTATCGACTCGGGGATCGTCCAAAACCACCCGAACACGAAAAACCCGAGGCCCGGGCAAGTGGGCCCCACACGGCCACAATGGGAAAATTTCCTTTTCGCCCCAAAACGTTGCTAACGAACCCCAAACCTCAACCATTCATCTTTAAACCAATTCTAACCAAAACCCAACCATATTTGACTCGTTTAAACTCAAACCCTAATTTTCGAACGTACCAAAACGAGAAAAGAATGGGTTCTCACCGTAGGGAATGATGACGGGAGCTCGATTCTACAACCGTTGAGACAATCCGTCGGTCGGATTATCGGGAAATCACCAAAAACCCTCACTTTTCCCTTTCCTTTTTCCTTTCCTCCTTCTCTCTTCTTTTCTCTTTTCTTTTTCTCTCTCCTTCTCTCCTTTCTTGTCTTGGCCGACACCTCATCTTCTTTTCCCTTTATTTTGTTCAAAAACTAACACCAACCCTCTTATTTACAAACTACCCCTCATCTCTTCCCTTTGTTTTGTTCAAAAATACCTACCACCACCACTTGTGTGACAAGTGGCAAGTGGGTCCCACCTTTAAAAGAAAATATCCACGTTTCCCAGTTGCGGAAGTATATGCGGACTCCTCGCACGTCATTGAGTGGGCAGATGTCGAGGTAACGGGTGATGTCTTGTATAAGGAGAAACCGGCTTGGGAAATGGATCCACGGAAGCAGGACCTGCGCGGAAAGGTTATCCGCTTAGAACGGGTGCAGTGGCGGCACCACGAGGCTGAGTCGACCTGGGAGCGCGAGGAAGAGGTTCGCGCGGAGTGCCCCGATCTGTTCGACTCCTGAGGTACGTCTGTTTTAAATTTCGCGGACGATATTCCTTTAAGGTGGGTAGATTGTAAGGACCACTCCCGGTCAACGCCAGTCAAAGCGGCGAAAAACAGGAAAATTTAAATTTTTGGGACAAACACTTAAATGAACCTAAAGTTGACTTTGAGGGTCATAACGGACTTAAGTTGACCCCGATATCGACCAAAGTGAGTTCTGGGGGACTCAGGGCAACTTTCTGACCAATTTGGGAAATGTTGACTTTTTGTTGGAAAAGTCAACCGAGCGACGTTTTGGTCCGTTCGAGGCTCGTTTTGGATCCAAAAAGCTTATCCGTCGTTACATCGGTCTTAGTTGAGCCGTTTCCTTGTAGCCCGTGAAGTTTCGTAATTTCTTGGAAAATGGGCCCGTTCGGGGCCCGAGACGGCCGAATTTCGCGAATCTAAAGAAAATGAAAGATGATGGTAGTTTTGTAAATATGGAAAAGTGGTGTGATTTTGAAACACACAAAAGGATGAGACTTTGATGTGTTCGGCCATAGTTCAAAAAGGGGAAGGAGGGTTAGTTTTGTAAATAGGTGATATGTGGGTTGTTGAAACAGAATAAAGGGAAAGGAAGAAAGGGAGTCTCGGCCATTTCAGAGAAGAAAAGAAAGGGAAGAGAGAGAAAGTGGAGAGAAGGAGGAAGAGAGAGAAAGAGAAGGAGGAGTTGGGTTTGTCGATTTTCCCGAACATCCGACCGACGGATCGTCTCAATGGTTGAAGAATCGAACTTCCGTCGTCATTCCCTACGGTGAGAACCTATTCGATTTTCGTTTTGGTACGTTTGAATTTTACGTTTTGAGTTTAAATGGGTTGATTAAGGTTGGGTTAAGGATTGGAGTTCGTTAGGAACGTTTTGGGGCGAAAATGAACGATTTCCATTGAGGCCGTGTGGGGCCCACTTGCCCGGGCCTCAGGTTTTTCGTGTTCGGGTGGTTTTGGACGATCCCCGAATCGATAATTCACACCCGGAACGAAATATGGAATTAAATTGTGAAAGTTGGAAATGGCGGGTTTAGAAACTTTAAACGCGAATTAAATCGCTCGGAAGTAGGAAATTGATTCCGTCGATTGCATTGGAACCCTTGAATTATTCTAAGATCGTAGAAACGAAAACGGGAATTTTCGAAGCCCCGGAAGGGCGTTTTCCGATCCCAGGCAGATTCGCCGAGCCGGGTGAATCGGGCCTTTCCGGGCCCCTTGTTGACAATGTCGAGTAATTGGGAAGTTTGGGAGTGATCGACATTGTCGGGGTTGAGTTTGGGCGTCAAATTTATTAAAATTCAGCTTTGTCTGCAAGCTTAAAAAGTGTTTTAATTGTGTTCATATTAGATCGTGCCGAGGACCGCGGAAAGGGAAAGCTAGGCGAGTGATCGTGAGCACGCCGGAGCTTGGTTGTGAACTTTTGGGAAAGCGTTACGAGGTAGGGAAAAGTAGCCGGATCTCGGCCCTGACTAGGGAAAGTTAACAGTAAAAATGCATGTGACACTTGGGTGTCGTGGGTTAAGTAAGTTTATCGAACAACAGAAAGGCAGGCGACACCGGGTGGTGTCGTATGATACGGGAGCGTATCGAACAATAGAAATGCATGTGACACTTAGTAGTGTCGTAGGAGCAGTGAACGTATTGATATTAGGAATACTGGAGGCATTTGGTTATGCCCGGAGGTTGATTGTATTGTATGTGGGTGGCCATGAGTGCCCGTGGGGTGTTGAACCCGTATTTTATTGTTGGTGTCTTGGGTGGCCATGAGTGCCCGTGGGGTGTTGAACCCGTATTTTATTGTTGGTGTCTTGGGTGGCCATGAGTGCCCGTGGGGTTGTCGAACCCGTGTTTTACAGTTGATGTCTTGGGTGGCCATGAGTGCTGTGGGGTCGTTGAACCTATGTTTTACTGGTGGTGTCTTGGGTGGCCATGAGTGCTTGTGGGGTGTTAAACTTGTGTTGTTACTGTTTGTGAACTTTGGTTATGATTGTGATTGTGGTTGCCTGAGGTTGGGGCCCCGACAGAGATCGGGGGAAGTTGCGTGGGTGTTGGCTAGCCTCCCGACAGATATTGGTAAGGTTGAGCATTGTTTGGCGATGAAGGGCAGTTCCCCTTCCGACCAGCTATCGGAAAAGTAATGCGTTGTATATCGCAGACAGGTCAACCGCCTGACCCGACAGGGATCAGGGAAGTTGCGTGGGGCAAGCTCGAGCCCAGCCGGTTAGCAACCGGCACTGAGCAGCTGGAGTCCGATCCTTTGTGATCTTGTTTGGTGTGCGATCCTTTTGTGATCTTGGGTGTTGCGTGGTTATCTTTTGTGTCTTTGGGTTGAGGTCGTAACCGCTGTGTCGGGTCTACATTACGTGTCCAAGTATTGAGTTGGTTGGGGAAAGTAACAGTTCGTGTGTCAGTTGAGTTACTTGAGTTGGGGATAGTAGTCCCCGGTGTTTGGTTTGTTGTTGGTGTTTCCGGCATTGTCTGCTAGTATGCCGTAGTCAGTCTGGTTTCCGTGGTGGTGAGCGAACGCTCACCCCTAGCTGTGTTTCCTACAGGTACTGGTCACGGGACGGACTAGGGGAGCTCTCGAAGCTTGAAGAGCTGGGAGCGGGAGTCCGGGTTTTCTTTTGAGTTTAGCGACGTACGCCATGTCTTTTGTCCGCTTGTTTGGACGTGCTTTTGAGTTGTAAATTATTATTTTGATTGACTAAATGGTGATTTTAAGCGATTTATTTAAAAGGTTTGAAAATGGTTTTATTGTTTTATCGTTCACGTTCCGGGTTCGGTTCTACTGAACTCGGGGCGTGACATGCGCGGTCTTCAACCGCTCACACTTCGGCACGACCGACTCAGCTGTCTCTCGGCCCAGTTCTAGACCCCGTAAACCCTCATTCCTCACTTCCGCCCCGCACACGGCGACCGACCCGGCCTACCATACAACGCTCCGAACGGTGCCATCCTGATACTGGCTTGAAAGCTGTTGTTGTAGGAGAGCTCAGCTAACCGCTCACGAAATCCATCGTGACGTGCCCCCCATTTCCACAGTGCAACCCGCAGTGGTTGCAATAATCCAGCGGGATGCTGTTGTTCGGCTCTCACCTGCTGACGAGTGAGGCACCGCGATACTAACTCCGCAACCACTCTCCGCATCCCGCTCCACTAGATATGCCGCCTGATGTCGCGCTCCTCTTAATGCTACCCACGTGCACTGTTAGACGCGAATGATGCGACTCTTGCAGCTCGTCGCCTCCACCATTACGCGGTACAAACAAACCTCCGCGATACCGTAACTCCCAATTAGCACGATGATCCCAGATCTCGGCGTCAACACCACCGGCCACTCTCTCCCGGATCTCTGTCGTCTCGACATCCACCGACTGTGCCTCTATCCCCCGGCCAAGCAGGGTGGGCTGAGCCACCAAGAAGCACATGGCCACGCCACCGGTAACCTCTTCTAGCTCCAACCCGAACGTGCCCAGCTCTCCCATCATGTCCCACTCCCGGACTGAGATGCTAGCTGGACATGGCATCGACTTCCTACTTAAGGCGTCGGCAACCACGTTCGCCTTACCCGGATGGTAGAGTAGTTCAAAGTCTTACTCCTCAAGTAGTTCCATCCATCGCCGCTGGTGCATGTTCATGTCTTGTTGGGAAAGATGTACTTGAGGCTCTTGTGACCCGAGCACACCTGAAATCTCTCGCCATACAGATAATACTGACAGTCTTTCAGCGCGAACACTACTGCTGCTAATTCCAGGTCATGAGTAGGATAGTTGCGCTCATGCGTCTTCAACTGCCTGGAGCCATAGGCAACCACCTTACCTAACTGCATTAACACGCAACCCAATCCTTCCCCGGACGCGTCACAGTAGACCTCATACCCGATCCTGCGCTCTGGCACTATCAAGACTGGAGCGGTAGTCAGACGAGCCTTCAGCTCCGTGAACGCACGTTCACAATCGTCAGTCCGCACAAACCCGACTTCCTTGCGCGTCAAAAGAGTCATAGGCGCGGCTAGACGCGCAAAGTTCTGGACGAACCGCCGATAATAGCCTGCCAACCCCAAAAGCTGCGGATCTCAAAGACGCTCGCGGGCCGCGCCCATTTCGAAACCGCGTCGATCTTCGCCGGATCGACCAATATACCGTCACGGGACACAATGTGACCGAAGAATTTCAGCTCAGCGAGCCAAAACTCGCACTTCTCCAGGTTGGCGTATAGCTGATATGTGCGCAACAGGGTCAGAACAGCCTTCAGATGCTCCTCATGCGCAGCCTCGTTCTGCGAGTAGATCAAGATGTCGTCTACAAACACCACCACATATTGATCTAAGAACGACCTGAATATACTGTTCATCCGATCCATGAACGCTGCAGGTGCGTTCGTCAGTCCAAATGGCATCACCAAGAACTCCTAATGCACATAGCGTATCCGGAATGCAGTCTTTGCAACGTCCCCTCTCGGACTCGCAATTGGTAATATCCGGATCGCAGGTCGATCTTCGAGAAGCATGTCGACCCTCTCAACTGGTCGAACAAGTCGTCAATTCTCGGCATCGGGTATCGGTTCTTCACTGTAACCCGGTTCAGCTTCCGGTAGTCTACACACATCCGAAGCTCTCCACTCTTCTTCTTCACGAAGAGTGTTAGTGCTCCCCACGACGATGTGCTCGGACGGAAAAACCCCTTCTCCCGAAGCTCCTCGAGCTGACGCTTCAGCTCGGTCAACTCTGTCGGCGCGAACTTGTAAGGCGCCATCGATATCGTTGTCGTTCCCGGCCTCAGGTCTATTCCGAACTCCACCTCACGAATTGGTGGCAATCCGCTCAACTCCTCCGGAAGGACCTCGGGACACTCGCACACCACTCGTGGTAACTCGCGGCTCTGCACGACCGATACTTTTTCCACTGCGGACAATGCCGACAGGAGAACTCCGCTCCTACTTCCCATAATACACAAAACTTTTGTGTTGCCTGTTGACACCGTCACTCGTTGCCTGTAACAGTCGATATTGGCTCAGTACTTCGCCAGCCAATCCATTCTCAGGATCACGTCAAAGGCTGTCATTTCCTAAGTATCCTTCCCACAGATACACGCACAAGCTCAGTCGTTGCCGAACCTCACGGACCCTCGTAGTCTCTCTAAGACCTCGCTCCACTCTAGCCGTCGTGCCCACCAACTCCGAACATACTCGAATCTTAGGGGTGAGGACTCGATCCAGCATCAGGGCTCTTGAGCCCTCTCTCGAACCTCCTGTATCAGTTCGCTTCTCTAACTTCGCAGGCACGAAAGACCCTAGTCAACACCACATCACCCCCAACCGGCGTGTCCAGACGCAGGGGTGGACTCTACGGCTTTAACTCAGCCCCAACATCTCAACACAACTCGACGAAGCAAACGAGTGTGACGCCCTGATATCCAATAAAAATGACGCCCAAATCAGAGACCGAACAACCACTCCATTAGTCACACCGATAAGGTATATCACAACCCTCACACGATCCTCTATGCATTTACTTATAACTTTCCGCAACCAAACCAGTATTCGCTACTCGTCCCCTGCGGGAAAAGTAGTAAAGGGGATGAGCGTTCTGCTCACCTCCACGGACACCCATTCGATTATGGCATACTAGTAAATCACTAACGACTTACCAATCTAACCAGGGCAAACCACTACCTCAAAACCTGATACCAAAACGTCACACTGCTCGCGCTATCAATACCTCAAATACTCGCTCACGTAAGGGAAACCTCGAATGGGGATCATATTCTCAACTCCGCAAGCCACTATTGCTCACAACCTGAATACCCTAATTACCCGATCATGCAGGGAAACCTCAAACGGGGATCATGTTCTCAACTCTGCAAGCCACTATTGCTCACAACCTCAATACCCCAATTACCCGATCACGTATGGAAACCTCAAACGGGGATCATGTTCTCAACTCAGCAAGCCACTATTGCTCACAACCTCAATACCCCAATTACCCGATCACGTAGGGAAACCTCAAATAACCCACTCACGTGAAGGAAACCTCAAACCACCCGTTCACATGAGGGAAGCCTCGAACACCCGTTCACATAAGGGAAACCTAGTTCGTATGGCGCCGCAACGCATCAACCCTAACCCCTCACTGTGGTGAGACTCTCACACCGAGGCACTGTATCACTACCGTAGGTTTTTGATGAGTCTCGAACCCAAGACCTCACCCTTTAACACCGAACTTACGACCTCTACAACCAACACAATCATGAACACAGCCACGCAAAACCAACACACAAACTGCACAATCAAGACGGTGGAACAAGGCAGGAAATCACGGATCCATGACAGACCCCGTCACGGTTGGGGTCATGGAGCCGTGACGAAGGTCCAAACTCGCCAAAACGCGCTGTTCCGTCACGGATCTGTAACAAGGTCCGTGACACTCGCGCATGCCGGTTTCCAAAATTCGTTTCAGACTCGACTTTTACCCCCTTTTTACCCCAACAACAGCCTTAAGCGCCACACACGCTCGATCACCAAATTATTGACCACACGCACAACAATTCACAGACAAATTCCAATCACCCAACCTCAATCACAAGCCCACAAGGCCAACCAATTTAAACACACGCCCACATGGCCAACCAATTTTAAACACACGCCCACAAGGCAAACAAATTTTAAAACACACGCCCCTCGAGCCAACCAATTTTAAAACTTTTCTCCCTTACATCATAAAATCTCATTTTTGACATCACGTAGTTACAACCCGGTCCAGGCGTCCCCGAACTAAATTGTTCCCACATGATATCAGCACCGTCACGTTCGACCACAAGAGCCCTCCTGAGTCGAATCGCGACAGCTTAAAAACGTTTCACGCAGCAACACACAATCATTATGCCAGTAACAACAGTACTGCACATACACACAACAACAAACATGACTCATGTCACTACGGGTCTACACACGGTTTTCGACTTGCGCAACCAACGCACGATGGGACTTTTAATGACTCGACTCTCCCCACCTAATTGACGTACAGTCCGAGGTGTGAAACCTCGAGCTCTGATACCAAACTGTCACGCCCCGAATTCGGTAGAACCGAACCCGGAACGCAAACGGTGAAACAATAAAACAATTTTCAAACATTTTAATAAACCGCTTAAAATTTCCATTTGAGTTAATCAAAAACAATATTTTACAACTGAAAGTACGTCCAAAACAAGCGGACAAAAACAACCAAAGCGTACGTCGCTAAACTCCCAAAAAGAAACCCCGACTCCCGCTCCCAGCTCTTCAAGCTTCGAGATTCCCCTGGTCCGCCTCGCGACCAGTACGTGTAGGAAAAGCAGCTAGGGGTGAGCGTTCGCTCACCACCACAGATACCAGACTGACTACAACATACTAGCAGAAATACCGGAAACACCAACAACAAACGAAACACCGGGGACTACTATCCACAAACTCAAATAACCCGACTGTCACACGAAAACTGTTACTTTCCCCAACCAAACTAAACACCCGTACACGTAATGTAGACCCGACACCGTAATGACGACCTCAAGAACACAACACAAAAGTGATCAAAATCACGCAAACCACCACCACAAGCCTCAGCACTTTACCGATCACGCGCCGGAAGGTGGTACTCACCTGATGGGGACACAGCCCTCTGCTCTTTACCGACCGCGCACCGGAGGGTACAACACACCCCTCGGGCATAACTCCAAACTCAACACTTTACCAATCACGCGCCGGAAGGTGCTACTCACCTACGGGGAACACATCCCTCTGCTCTTTACCGACCACGCATTGGAGAGTATGACACACCCCTCGGGCACATCTCTAACCTTAGCACTTTACCGATCACGCGCCGAAAGGTGCTACTCACCTACGGGGAACACATCCATCTGCTCTTTACCTACCGTGCACCGGAGGGTACGACACCCCATCGGGCATAGCTCAACAGTACCACCAGAACAATCACAGTCACAACAAAATAACACACAATCCCCGCAAAGGAAATGAAAAGGATACGACAACACGATTAACTACCACTCGGCACGTCAGTCAACCAAATACGGGCTCAACTCCCCACGGGCACTCATGGCCACCCACAAACACAAACAAACAGTAACACACGGGTTCAACACCCCAAAGGCACACATGGCCACCCACGACACACAAACAGTAAAATACGGGTTCAACGCCCCAAAAGCACACATGGCCACCCATAACACAAACAATAAAATACAGGTTCAACGCCACATGGCCACCAACGACACACAAACAGTAAAATACGGGTTCAACGCCCCAAAGGCACACATGGCCACCCACGACACACAAACAGTAAAATACGGGTCCAACACCCCAAAGGCACTCATGGCCACCCACAAACACAAACAATGCAATCAACCTCCGGGCACAACCAAATGCCACCAGTATTTCTATTGTTCGACATGTTCACTTATCCTACGACACTACTAAGTGTCACATGCATTTCTATTGTTCGATACGTTCACGTATCATACGACACCACTAAGTGTCGCCTGCATTTCTAGTGTTCGATAAACTTACTTATCCTACGACACCACTAGGTGTCACATGCATTTCTACTGTTAACTTTCCCTAGTCAAGGCCGAGATCCGGCTACTTTTCCCTACCTCGTAACGCTTTCCCAAAAGTCCATGCCCAAGCTCCGGCGTGCTCGCGATCACTCGCCTAGCCTCCCCTTTCCGCGGTCGGCGGCACGATCTAACATGAACACAAATTAAAGCACTTTTTAAGTTCCCAGGCAAAGATGAATTTTAATGAATTCGACGCCCAAATGCAATCCCGATAATGTCGATCACTCCCAAACTTCCCAATTACTTGACATTGTCAATAATGGGCCCGGAAAGGCTCGATTCGCCCGACTCGGCGAATCTGCCCGGGATTGGAAAACGCCCTTCCGGGGCTCCGAAAATTCCCGTTTTCGTTTCTACGATCTTAGAATAATTCAAGGGTTCCAATGCAATCGACGAATCAATTTCCGACTTCCGAGCGATTTAATTCGCGTTTAAAGTTTCTTAACCCGAAATTTCCAATTTCCACAATTTAATCCCATAATTCGTTCCGGGTGTGAATTATCGACTCAGAGATCGTCCAAAACCACCCGAACACGAAAAACCCGAGGCCCGGGCAAGTGGGAAAATTTCCTTTTCGCCCCAAAACGTTGCTAACGAACCCCAAACCTCAACCATTCATCTTTAAACCAATTCTAACCAAAACCCAACCATATTTGACTCGTTTAAACTCAAACCCTAATTTTCAAACGTACCAAAATGAGAAAAGATTGGGTTCTCATCGTAGGGAATGACGACGGGAGCTCGATTCTACAACTGTTGAGACGATCCGTCGGTCGGATTGTCGGGAAATCACCAAAAACCCTCACTTTTCCCTTTCCTCCTTCTCTCTTCTTTTATCTTTTCTTTTTCTCTCTACTTCTCTCCTTTCTTGTCTTGGCCGACACCTCATCTTCTTTTCCCTTTTATTTTGTTCAAAAACTAACACCAACCCTCTTATTTACAAACTACCCCTCATCTCTTCCCTTTGTTTTGTTCAAAAATACCTACCACCACCACTTGTGTGACAAGTGGCAAGTGGGTCCCACCTTTTAAAGAAAATATCTTTGTAGATATTTTTCTATCAGATTCGCGAAATTCGGCTGTCTCGGTCCCCGAACGGGCCCATTTTCCAAGAAGTTACGAAACTTCACGGGCTACAAGGAAACGGCTCAACTAAGACCGCTGTAACGACGGCTAAGCTTTTTGGATCCAAAACGGACCTCGAACGGACCAAAACTTCGCTCGGTTGACTTTTCCGGCAAAAAGTAATCCTTTCCCAAATTGGTCAAAAAGTTGCCTTAAGTCCCCCAGAAATCACTTTGGTCGATATCAGGGTCAACTTAAGTCCGGTATGACCCTCGGGGTCAAATTTAGGTTCATTTAAGTGTCTGTCCCAAAATTTTAAATTTTCCTATTTTTCGCCGATTTGACTGGCGTTGACCGGGAGCTGTTCTTACAAGTGGTTCCGGAAGGACCAGCCGATGAGAAAGCCTCATTACCAGATGTAGTTCCAGAAGAACTACCAGAGTCGGTTCCAGAAGAACCAATCGGTCCAAAAGTACCACAAGACTTTAATACACTTGAAGAGTTAAGAAATGAGAAAATTATTGTTGATGAAGTCTTTGCGTTCACAGTGGCCAACGAGATCATAAATGAGTTTGATTTTGAGCCCCGAAGCATCGACGAATGTCATCAAAGGGATGACTGGCCTATGTGGGAAGAAGCAATTAAGGCAGAATTGGCCTCATTGGCGAAACGCCAAGTTTTTGGACCCGTTTCCAAGACACCAGAAAATGTCAACCCTGTTGGTTACAGGTGGATATTTTATAAGGAAATGAAATGAGAAAAATGAAGTCGCCCGATATAAGGCTAGACTTGTGGCCCAAGGATTATCTCAACGACCAGGACTCGATTTTGATGAAACATATTCCCCAGTAATGGATATGATCACTTTCAGATATTTGATCAGCCTATCAGTCTCTAAAGTATTTGATATGTGCATGATGGACGTTGTGACTTCTTACCTGTATGGTAACTTGGACATTGATATCTATATGAAACTCCCTGATGGGTTGAGATTGCCTGAAGCAATGATAGATATCCCTAGAGATCTGTGTTCAATAAAGTTAAAGAAATATCTGTATGGACTAAAGCAATCTGGGAGGATGTGGTACTATCGCCTTAGCGAATACCTTACAAGAGAAGGCTATAAAAATGCTGTTATATGTCCATGTGTGTTTATTAAGAAAACAACCTCCGAGTTTGTTATTATAGCAATATACATTGATGACATAAATCTGATCGGGACTCTAGAAGAGATCCTCAAAGCTGCAGAGTATCTGAAAAGAGAATTCGAAATGAAAGATTTGGGAAAGACTAGACATTGTCTAAACTTGCAGCTCGAGCATCTGTCTGATGGCATTTTGATCCATCAATTTGCATATGTTGAAAAGCTCCTTAAGCGTTTTAGCATGAATAATGCTCATCCTCTCAGTACCAATGGTCGCCCGTTCTTTAGATCCCAGAAGAGATCCATTCCATCCCAAGGAAGCAGATGAAGAGATACTTGGTGCTGAAGTACCATATCTAAATGCTATTGGGGGGTTGTTATATTTGGCATAATGTACGCGACCTGACATATCGTTCGTAGTAAATGTAGTTGTTAGGTTCAGTTCAGTTTCTACTTGACGACATTGGAACGACATCAAGCATGTACTTCGTTATCTGAGCGGAATCAGAGATTTGAGACTTATGTATTCTAAGTCCAGAGGGAGTGTTGGCCTGGTTGGATATGTGGATGCAGGCTATTTATAGATCCTCACAAAGCTCGCTCCCAAACAGGATATGTTTTCAGTTGCAGTGAAAAAACCATCTTCTGGCACTTTACGAAATAGACTTTGGTTGCGACATCCTCGAACCAGTCGGAGACTGTGGAGCTACATGAAGCTAGCTGAGAATGTGTATTCTTGCG
Organism: Erodium maritimum; assembly: GCA_963921825.1. Classification (NCBI taxonomy): domain Eukaryota; kingdom Viridiplantae; phylum Streptophyta; class Magnoliopsida; order Geraniales; family Geraniaceae; genus Erodium; species Erodium maritimum. The sequence continues at coordinate 32,197,660 of OY997596.1, forward strand.
ATCCATTGTCAAGCATGTGTTATGCTCAATCGACATTCCTCCGCCAAGCTCTCCTTCCATTATATATGAAGACAATGCAGCTTGTATTGCTCAAGTCAGAGGAGGCTATATCAAAGGAGACAGAATCAAGCACCTCTCTCCGAACTTCTTTTATACTCATGAACTCCAGAAGAGTCATGAGATAGATGTCAAGCAGTTTCGGTCTAACGAAAATCTTGCGGACTTATATACTAAGGCCTTGCCGACATCTACTTTTGAGAAGGTAGTGTTCAAGATCGGGATGCGTCGACTCAACCAATAGTCAAAGTGATCCCGTCAGTAATCAGGGGAGTAAAGATCAAAGGGAGCTAGAACCGTGCCATGTACTCTTTTTTCCCTTATTCAGGTTTTGTCCCACAAGGTCTTCCTGAAAAGATTTTTAATGAGGCAACGTGAAACATGTCTTATATACTTATGAATAATGGTCCAAAGAGGAGTGTCGTAGAAATGATGTTGCCCGCCATTCTTACATTTGTGAGGCTCAAGGCCAGCCACCTTCCTTTTCATTTAATGAAAAGTAATACATTGTATGTTAATATATATTATTATATTATGTTAAATTGTCATGGTCTTGCCTATATATACCAAGCTCTTTTGTACTGAAATGTGGAATGAACAAAACAGAACGACATTGTACATTTGTACTCTTTCTCTCCTCATCCTGTATGTTTATCATGTTCTTCTGTCCATGTCGTGCCTATATATTATTTTGATCTTTTAAAAATAGCTTTATCGTCCAAAGAAAAGAATGATAAACAACATCCAAACAAGATAATCTAAGGATAACTCTGTTCGTGTATATTATTTCCACAACACCGCTTATTTTTGAATCACTTTTTCCCTTATTAGTAAAGTGGAATGTTCGTAGAAAATATCCTTTGACAATTTGTGACCCTAAACTAATTAATAGCTTGCATAAAAGTATTTGAAGCCCCCTTCGATAATTATAAAAAAAATAGAATGAACTTGTATTTTGTATAAAGTTATTTCAAAATCATGATTTTACACTTAAAAAATTATAATTTAGATAATAACGATTAAAGAATAAAATACCAAATTTTCATCTCTTAACTTTTTTTACTTCTATGACACAAAATAAAGGATACGATGGTTTAAAATTTTCTTATTATATTTTAAATTGAAATTGCAGGAAATGGGCTTATGATAATCAAAGAAGAGAGTTATAAAATAAAAACAAGTGAGTGATTCTAAAAAACAAAGGTTTAGGGTTATTGTCTTTCTGTTGTAATTTTTATAAAATTATGTTTTACTCTCGTCATAAAAAAATTCTAGAATTTTAATATCCCTTCATATTCTCTCGTTGTGTCATACAAAGAAGTAGGGGCGAACACGATCGGTTAACCGGCGCTGGTGGCCTCTCCGACCACCGTAACCGTTACCCCGTTGAAGCGCGGAAACCAACGATAGTGTCGAAAATCGATTTGTTGAACTACATTTTACTTCCATGCATGTCACATTCATTACAATTTACAGTTGGAGAAATGTTATCCATTCCTCAATTTAGGTTCGTGGGTGGTATGTTATTCTAGTAGCATTGGCGTCCTTAGAATCGAGTGTATTCTTAGAAGGCAGAAGGATAAGATGATAAAATATCCTTGAATCCATCACCAAGTGAAAATCAAGTTCATGGATGCTTGGTTCCTTTGTCAACTTTAGATCTCATACCCGCTTTGCAACGACTATCTGAATTACTACTATGCCATAACATATATGGATATTATCCAACAATTGTTGATAAAAAAAGTAACCCTTCTGGAAGAGGTTATCCCACATTCACCTTAATTAGTAAAATCCAAACATGTAGTATAAATAGAATTACCTACACTCTTGCTCAGAATAGGATTCAACATTTATCACTATTTGCCTTCTTGTCTATCTTTCTTGCATGATCACTAATCAACGATTGCCTTTATGACCTCATCCCTTGATGGAGAATGATGAGAAGAAGCCTTGTGGTGTGTTTTTCCTGAGAGGTACCGATTTCTTATTGTCTTCTTTCTCTGGATATCTGGGACAAGTGGTGGAATATTTTTGCTTGTGCGTGAGCTACTTCTGTGTTTCCTTGTGCTTGCATTGAATTCTACTCTTCCATCATCTTCTGGCTCCTTGTTCTGATGTCGTAGTTCGAATACTTTTAAGCGAAAGTAATGGTGATTGCGGAACTATAAGTATAAAGAAATGAGGGAGTTCCTATAGAGGTTATTTCAGAATTTGAAATCTTGTTGAAATACCCGATTCCACGAAACTGATCAGGTTATAGTATCTGGTGCTTGTACCCAACATATGGATATTTGGATATAGTGTTTTACTTGATGCGTTACCCTACCTAGTAGGTCTAGGATTATATGTTACGTTAACACGACGATTTTTTTTTTTATCTTGTCAGGTAATCCTAAAAAAGCCTAAATCACATATATCAATTAAAGCTAATCTATGCATATTGTAAAACCCGCTTCGTTTCATTAGGGTATTAATTTAAAATCCTAAAACCTTAGGGTAGGTTTTTGAAACAAGTGCAAAAAAAAACAAAAAAAAAACAAAAAAAAAACTGTTTGGGCTCGATTGGAAAATGGGCCGGTTTGGGCCCATTGAGTGAGTCAGGCCCGTTTTGGGCCCAACCCAGCTACTTCCCTTATAAAAGGGTCAAACCCTAATTTTCCTTCACCATTTTTTTTTGTGCGCAGCCTTCATTCCCTCTCAGCTTCTCTCCTCTCCCGTTCCCGAACCCTCGCCCGACCTCCTTCTCCTCCGTCCGATTCTCCGGCGGCCACTCCAGCTCCGAGCCCCTCCATCTCTGGCCCTCTCCCCTGCTTTCCCTCTCCGTCCGGCCACCACCAAGCCGCAGCCGACCCTCCCTCTTCCGTCCCCGTCTTCTTCGTTCTCCCACCTCCGACCTGCCCTTCGCCGCCGTCATCTCCTCTCGTCCGGACCACGCAGACCACCACCGTCCCTCCCGATTCCGGGCCACGCAGACCACCACCGTCCCTCCCGATTCCGGACCACGCAGACCACCACCGTCCCTCCCGATTCCAGCCGTCCCGAGCCCGAGCTCGGCCACCACCGTCCCTCCCGATTCCGGCCGTCCCGAGCCCGAGCTCGGCCACCACCGTCCCTCTCGATTCCGGCCGTCTCGAGCCCGAGCTCGGCCGTCTCCGACCACGGTCTCCCTCTCAGAACGGAGCCGAGCCTTCGAACCCCATCTCGCCGCCGACGTCCACCTTCCTCGCCTCCGTACAGATCTGAGGGGAAACCCTCAGCCGCGCCCCGTCGCGCCCAAAACCACCACCACCGGCGTTCCCTCCGCCGTGCTCCACCACCTCATCTTCCACGGTGAGGTTCTCACCACGAGGTTTGGTCGCCGGCGGCGTCTCCGTCGGTGGCCGGCCGGTTTCGAACCCGAGCCCCTCGTTTAATGTTTCCCGTGTTGTTAAATTCGAGCCAATGTGGATCTGTTGAGAAAATCCATATCTGTTAAACCTGTTAATGAAATCGTTTGATTTTTGGTTAAACCGTAAGTGAAATCGTTTAATATTTGATTAAACCTGCTTATGAAATCGATAAATATTTGGAACGGTTTTTGAATTAAAAAAGGAAAATATGTTAAATTAAAATCAGTTTTGGATCTGGACAAATTCGTTGAAGCATAAAACTAACGAGAAATTATAGATTAAAAGGGAAAAGTAATTAAAAACGACTTAGATCCGTTAAATGAGAAAACGAAGTTGTTTTAAACGGAAAGAAAATCAAAGTTTAATTAAAAAGGAAGTCGGTTTCGAGTTCTTAAGAAAATGTTAAGACTAGATCTGGTTAAATCAAACGGGTTATTAAAACGGAAGTCGGTTAAGATTAAACTTGAGTTAAGTTTGGTTTTAACTGGGTTTTGGATCAACTCGAGTTCGGTGCACGGGTGCTCGAACTCGATCCGTTGTAATCCCGCTTTTATCCCGCTCGAGTGTGAAAGACAACTATCGGATTTAAACAGGACTAATCGTACCCTTTAAACTAACCTGGAAACCGCCTCTAATTATAGCTTTCGTGTTATCTTTAGCGTCCGGTTTCGATCGAAGTGAAGCTCGGAGGTAGCGAGCCAGAGCGTCAGCAGCTAGGAAGCGTAGCGGTTGCTCTTCAGTTGAGGTAGGGAAAAGTAGCCGGATCTCGGCCCTGACTAGGGAAAGTTAACAGTAGAAATGCATGTGACACTGGGGTGTCGTGGGTTTGTTTAGGTTATCGATTATTAGAAAAGCATGATACGGGATTGTAGCGTTTATTAGAAATGCATGTTACGGGAACTTGGCAATTAGTGGAAAAGCATGTGACACTTAGTAGTGTCGTAGGAACAAAGGACTTAGCGTTAACTGTTTACTGGAGGCATATGACCATGCCCGGAGGTTGTTGTGCGTTTATTGTTGAGTTTGGGTGGCCTTGAGAGCCCGTAGTTAATTGTTGAGTTTGGGTGGCCTTGAGAGCCGTGTTATTTATTGTTGAGTTTGGGTGGCCTTGAGAGCCCGTGTCTATTGTTGGCGTTTGGGTGGCCTTGAGAGCCCGTATTTTAATTGTTGGTGCCTTGGGTGGCCATGAGAGCCCGTTTCTTACTGTTGATGTTTTGAGTGGCCGCGAGTGCCCGTGGGGTCGTTGAACTGTGAGTCACTGTTGGTGTATTTTGGGAGGACGTGAGTGCCTGTGGAGTGTTGAACCTGTGTTATTGCTGTTTGTTGAATTGTGATTGTGGTTACCTGAGGTTGTGGGCCCGCTTCATTAAACGGGGGTCCTCGATCACACGCGTCTGCACGTTCAGACGAGGTAGGGGGCCCGCCTGTCAGTAAAGGGGTCCTGGCCGCGCATGTGTGGTTCGGTGGTTGTGAGTGTGATAGGTTGACAGTCTGATCCGACTTTGTGTCGAGGAAATGCGACAGGTCGACCGCCTGACCACGTCTATGATCGGTAAAGGGCGTGAGGGAGGTTACTGAGCAGCTGGTTTGCGATCGTTTGTGATCTAGTTTGGTGTGCGATCCTTTGTGATCTTGTTTGGTGTTGCGTAGTTCCTTTGAGTCTTTGGAAGTCTTCGTGATCGTTGTGTCGTGTCTACTTACGTGTTTGAGTGTCGAGTCGTTCGAGGAAGGTCACCGTGGGTGTTGGTCAGTCAGAGTACTTGGGTTGGGGACAATGATCCCCGGGGGTTGAGTTTGTTGTTGGTGTTACCGGCATTGTCTGCTAATTATGCCGTAGTCAGTCTGTTATCCGCGGTGGTGAGCGAACGCTCACCCCTAGCTGCTTTTCCTACAGGTACTGTTCGTGGGACGGACTAGGTGAGCTCTCGAAGCTTGTGGAGCTAGGAGCGGAGTCCGGGTTTTTACTTTTTAGTCTAGCGACGGATACCTCGCCTTTTTGTCCGCTTGTGGGACGTTTATTTTGAGTTGTAATTATCCTTTTGTTGAACTAAACTGTTATTGTAAAGTGTTTTAATGGAAATGTTTTCAAAGTGTTTTCTTATTCTAAATGTTTTCAAAGGCTTACGTTCTGTTAGTCATTGGAATGGGATTCCGGAGTCTGATCGTAGATATCATGTGGGACATGATATTGGACGACCCGCCCTGAATATGTGCCATAGATTAAGTCATGAACATATTCAGTGTTGTAGCTTGTCATGTATCCTTAGACCAAGGAGTCTTTGTGATCGCTATGTAGTCAACAACTGAGTTTGACCTGAGCCTAACGTTGTCCGTAACAGGGCTTCCATAACGGCCAGGATTGGCTTGGGGACGGGCTACATGAGTGACACGAAAGACGGCTAAGGGATTTATCCCTCATACTAAGGTATGGGAAAGATATCGGTTCTCGGCCACTTGATCGAGAGTGACTGGAAGAATAGCATGGCCATGCACATGATACTGGGTATCATATCTTCAGTCATCTCACATATCAAGGAACGGTGATTGAGAATAATAAGGATGACGGCTCTATGCCTTATCTCAATCAGGATATCGGAGATAAAAGGATAATGACAGGGACGACGGAAAGGTTAGAATCGACAGGGTCGATTCGTTATGTAATGTCGGGCAATACTAAAGTCTCGTTAGTTGCCACTTAAATAGGATCAAGTAAAATGGGATTTTACGTTGATCTATTGACATGCATAAACCTAAGGGTCACACCGGAGGATGAAACTCATTGACATATTTATGGAGAATGGCCAAAAGGGAGTTGTCTCGGGACATGACCAAAACTGGGTTTTGGGTCATGTGCCCGTAAGTGAATAGGACTTTACGGATCGAGACAAGGCTTGGAGTCTTGGGATTGATCGCGTCGGATAATGTTGGACATTTCCGGTATGGAAGGCATGAAGGCGATGAGCGAATCACGGGACCTCGTTGGAAATGGCCACGGGCCATGTTCCAAGAGGCCCATGAAAGGCCCATGCAACCAAGGCCCATGGAACTAATTAATCAAGTCTTGATTAATTAGTGCTAAGTAAGCAAGACAAGGATTAAGGTGTTGGTGATTCACCACCTAACCCAATCTTGTCTTGCCATACTTTGTCCTATTTACACCTTACTTGACACCATACTTGTCCCATGCCTTTAGTTGGACAAGTATGGGTTTTGTTATGTTTAAGTCATCTTTTTTCAACATAACAAACACAAGACAAGAATAGGAAACACAACTTCTCTCTCCCTTCCCTTGCAATTTCGGGTTTGGCAAGCTCCCACCTCCATTTTTGTGTTCTTGAGTCCTCAAAGAGAAGAACTACGTGGCTTTGATTCCCATGTGGATACGTAGGCGTCTTGGAGACTCAAGCCAATCATTCGTTACCCGGTGTTCTTGTTTTGGTAAGAACTAGTGCTGAATTTTTTCTCTTGTGAATCCATTCTTTGTTAGTTGTTTCATGGTTTTAATCGTCTCTTGGTTTTCCTTGATTTTCCGCTGCGAGTTGGTTCATCTCCAACCCTACCTCGAGACCCAACATAAATAAATGAAATGTGTCATATCAAATATAACTTACCGATTTATTTTATCGGAAATCTATTGTTCACTTTGTTTTGGTCTTTACTCTTTTGTGTGTGACCCTTTAGGATTCATATGATGTTGGCAATGAGACAGAAATTAACATTGATTCCACAAGTTATGGGTAACTAATATCAAGGGCCATAAGTACCTAAGTCATACAAACTATTGACTTTGTCATTGTTAAATCCCGATACCTTAAGTGATCTTATCCTCTGTCGTTTTGGCGACGTCATTTACTGAACAAAAGGGCAATGAAGCACCATCTTTTTTCTATTCATTCCATTGTTCTCTTGATCTTGAGTTTGGATTGTAGGTGACAAATTACACGGACCATTCTTCTTTTACTACTTCCCACTCATCAAAAGGGGCCCATATGGCATCTAACTTGTACGTATACAAGTGAGAAGTCCCGATGACTATCACATATATATCTCATATATGCGTATCCATATCTGAGCAGAAACCTTATAATTCACCGACACATATATCCACATCATATAGATTGTATGGCGATGTCATGGTCGTAAGCCTAATATCTACTTTGGTCGTTGAGAAATGCTCATATCCCGTGTTCTCCGGAGCATTCTCAAGGTAGGTCATCCAATGTCAAACTCTTTAACATCTGTTACGTTGACTTATACCTCTATATGCATGATCAGTAAAATATGATCCTCCAATCAGCAGTCACACTAGCTCTAACTATCGGATTAGGCTAGAAGTGAATGAATAATGTCACTCTTTTGCATCTAAGATTCTACTACCGGGGAACTGCTCCCCGATACCTTCAATGGTTTCGTAAACATAACAACTTAATGATAATAAAATATTTTCCAACTTATATTAACTTACAAATGACATTGTACATGTTGTGGCTTGTCATAGGGCATAAAACTCAATAGTTTGGTATCAGATACAACAATGTACTCGATAGCCCATCCGATCGGATAACCCAATTAGATACCCCAAAAAGTTCATATTTCCCAATCTTCCAAGGTCAATACTTGCTCTATTGTTAGTTCCAATACAATTCAAGTAATATTTCTTAACCAAAAATTATAAACAAAAAGTAAATAAAATATATACAGCCTTGGGGTGCCTCCCAAGAAGTGCCCTTGTTTATCGTCGTTGGCTCGATTGGACCATGCCTAGTTAGGCATATTTGACAAGTCTTTGAGATGACCCTCGACACAAATCTCGTTGGATTTTAGCTTGCACTTCTTCCAATAGTCTATTATCGAGGTAATATCCTCCTCTATGAGGAAGATCATATTGTTCCTTGGCAAAATGTATAATACTCTCATACTTTAAACTGAAGTTGCAGTGTCACGCCCCGAATTCGGTAGAACCGAGCCCGGAACGCGAACGGTGAAACAATAGAACAAATTTCAAACATTTTAATAAAACACTTAAAATCAACACTTTGAGTTAATCAAAATAATATTTTACAACTTAAAAGTACGTCCAAAACAAGCGGACAAGACAACCAAAGCGTACGTCGCTAAACTCCCTAAAACCCGGACTCCCGCTCCTAGCTCTTCAAGCTTCGAGAGCTCCCCTAGTCCGCCTCGCGAGCAGTACCTGTAGGAAAAGCAGCTAGGGGTGAGCGTTCGCTCACCACCATGGATACCAGACTGACTACGGCATACTAGTAGAAAATGCCGGAGACACCAACAACAGACAAAACACCGGGGACTACCATCCCCAAACTCAAATAACCCGACTGTCACACAAAAACTGTTACTTTCCCCAACCATCTAACCACCCGTACACGTAATGTAGACCCGACACCGTAATGACGACCTCAAAGAACACAACACATAAGTGATCAAAATCACGCAAACCACAACCACAAGCCTCAGCACTTTACCGATCACGCGCCCGAAGGTGCTACTCACCTGATGGGGACACAACCCTCTGCTCGTTACCGACCGCGCACCAGAGGGTACGACACACCCCTCGGGCATAAATCCACCCTCAGCACTTTACCAATCACGCGCCGGAAGGTGCTACTCACCTACGGGGACTACAACCCTCTGCTCTTTACCGACCACACATTGGAGGGTACGACACACCCCTCGGGCACAGCTCTAACCTCACACTTTACCGATCACGCGCCGGAAAGTGCTACTCACCTGATGGGGACCGCAACCCTTTGCTCTTTACCGACCGCGCACCGGAGGGTACGACACACCCACGAGCATAGCTCAACAGTCATCACCAGAACAATCACAGTCACAACCAAATAAAACGCAATACCCCGCAAATAGAAGGAAAATACGACACACAACTAACTACCCCTCGACAAGTCAGTCAACCAACACGGGTTCAACTCCCCACGGGCACACATGGCCACCCACGACACACCAACAATAATATACGGGTTCAACACCCCAAAGGCACTCATGGCCACCCCACAGACACAAACAATAACAAACGGGTTCAACACCCTAAAGGCACACTTGGCCACCCACGACACACCAACAGTAATATACGGGTTCAACACCCCAACGACACTCATGGCCACCCACGACACACCAACAGTAATATACGGGTTCAACACCCCAACGACACTCATGGCCACCCACGACACACCAACAATAATATACGGGTTTAACACCCCAACGACAGTCATGGCCACCCACGACACACCAACAGTAATATACGGGTTCAACCCCCCAACGACACTCATGGCCACCCACGACACACCAACAATAATATACGAGTTCAACACCCCAAAGGCACACATGACCACCCTCATAACCACAACAAGTTACTTAACCTACGGGCACAACCAAAAGCCACATTATTTCTAATGTTCGATAAGTTCAGTTTTCCTATGACACTACTAAGTGTCACATGCATTTCTATTGTTCGATACGTTCACGTATCCTATACTTATCCTACGACACTCAAGTGTCACATGCATTTCTAGTCAGGGCCGAGATGCGGCTACTTTTACCTACCTCATAGCGCTTTCCCAAAAGTCCACGCCCAAGCTCCGACGTGCTCCAGAATTACCCGCTTAGTCTCCTCTTTCCATGGTCGGCGACACGGTCTACAATGATTACAATTAACACACTTTTTAAATAAGCAGCCGAAACCCAAATTTAATGAACTTAACGCTCGAATGCAACCCCGACAATGCCGATCACTCTCAAACTTCCCAATTACTCGACATTGTCAATAATGGGCCCGAAAAGGCCCGATTCGCCCAGCTCGGCGAATCTGCCCGGTATTGGAAAAAGCCCTTCCAGGGCTCCGAAAATTCCCGTTTTCGTTTCTACGATCCTAAAATAATTCAGGGTTTCCAATGCAATCGACGGAATCAATTTCCGACTTCCGAGCGATTTAATTCGCGTTTAAAGTTTCTAAACCCGAAATTTCCAATTTCCACAATTTAATCCCATAATTCGTTCCGGGTGTGAATTATCGATTCGGGGATCGTCCAAAACAACCCGAACAAGAAAAACCCGAGGCCCGGGAAAGTGGGCCCTACACGGCCACAATGGAAAAAATTTCCTTTTCGCCCCAAAACGTTCCTAACGAACCCCAAACCTCAATCATTCGTCTTTAAACCAATTCTAACCAAAACCCAATCATATTTGACTCGTTCAAACTCAAACCCTAATTTTCAAATGTACTAAAGCGAGAAAAGAATGGGTTCTCACCGTAGGGAATGACGAGGGGAGTTCGAATCCGCAGTCGTTGAGTCAATCGGTCGGTCGGATCGTCGGGAAATCACCAAAAACCCAACTTCTCTCTTCTTTCTCTCCTTCCCTTTCTCTCTCTTCTTTCTCTCTCTTTTTTTCTCTTTTTTTTTCTTTTCTGTTTTGCCGACACTCTCTCTCTTTATTCTGTTTCAAACATACACCACATCTCATATTTACCAAACTACCATTCCCCTTTCCTTTTCTTTATTTTAAAAACCAACCACCAAATGTGTGACAAGTGTCAAGTGGGTCCCACCCTTTAAAAAAATATCTTTGTAGATATTTTTCTGTCAGATTCGCGAAATTCGGCCGTCTCAGGCCCCGAACGGGCCCATTTTTCAAGAAATTACGAAATTTCACGTACTGCAAGGAAACGGCCCAACTAAGACCGCTGTAACGACGTCTAAGCTTTTTGGATCCAAAACGGGCCTCGAACGGACTAAAACGTTGCTCGGTTGACTTTTCCGGCAAAAAGTCAACCTTTCCCAAATTGGTCAAAAAGTTGCCCTGAGTCCCCCAGAACTCACTTTGGTCGATATCGGGGTCAACTTAAGTCCGATATGACCCTCTGGGCCAAATTTAGGTTCATTTAGGTGTTTGTCCCCAAATTTTAAATTTTCCTGTTTTTCGCCGATTTGACTTGCATTGACCGGGAGTGGTTCTTACATGCAGATTGATTTCACTTTCATTGGCTCCCAAAATTACCACCTAAGGTTGCTTCCTTCACTTGGTTGGCTTGTGCAGGGGTAGTGCCTACTAAATATTACTTGAACATAAAGGGATTCAGCTCGCCCTCAATGACTCTTTGCACCTTTTTTGTAATCTAGAGTTTGAGACAATTTCCCATCTGTTCATTTTTTACAAAATATTTTGGTTGGTGCGGTCAGAAGTTCTTTATTGGTGAGGGATTAATTGTACTATTTCAGGGGACTTTAAATCCTTTCTCATGTCTTGAGGCTATGCAAGAATAACAAGCTATGACATAACATTTTTTCAATGACTCTTTGGGAGATCTGTCTGTCTAGGAATATATTGGTCTTTAATAGAACTATCTACTCTACTCCGGAGGTTCTCAGTAGAATACAACTTGCTACCTTTTCTATTGAGTGGTCTTTGTTCAAGGATTATTTTATCTTCCCTTTTTCTGCATGGTAATTTTCTCTTTACATGTGCTCTAGGAAGAGGAGACATTTGAGTATTATTACTTGAGGTGTTCTCTGCTGATTTTTTGGTGTTTGGAGACTTGGTGGATCTCCCCTACTCTTGAGAAGCCTGCATTTCTTCTAATTATAAACTTTCTCCTATTTTTCTTGTGTGGTGCGGCTGTGCACCTATGTAGCAGTCACATTGCTTTTGGAGATGTTATCTATAGTTTGACCTTCTATTTCTTTAGTTATTAGTGCTTTGGTTTGGCTTCTTATTTTCACTGGTATAGTTGGTTCCTTGGAGTCCTGGTGTGCTAAGGGTGGTATATCTTCCTGCCTTGTCACGCCCCAAATTCGATTTTGACTGGACTCGAGACGTGAACTTAAATAAATAATAAATAAAACGATTTAATACCAAAAAGAGTCTCAAATAACAGTTTTAAACCTCCGAATAATAACACGAGTCAACAGCTCGATAAAAAGTACGTAGTAAAAGAGTATGAAAAAGGTAAATTGTACATCACTAAACAATCTAGCCTAGGAATCTCGGTAGCTCCCAAGCATCGAACATCCAGCTAGTACACATCCCGCTCAAGTCCTGAAAGACAACAAGGTAAAGGGGTGAGCTTTCGCTCAGTAGGAAAAGTAGTTAAGGTTATGAACAACAGTTCAATACCACGAGTAACCATCCAATTAGGGCATACTAGCAAAGCATAACTATCGACAACGCCCACGGGACAAGTGCCTACCACCAATCACTCTCACAAGACCAAAATTACATATAAAACAACGCACAAAGCCAACCAGCACGCATAGAACACACAACAAAAACACACATAACTTAGTACAACCGTTCCCAACATCACCGGCTATCACAACCCGTCCCATTTATATCGTAGCGGAACACAGAGCATCGGTCCCGACATCTTCCCGTCACCGAGACTCGGGGTAACATACCTGACCGGCAATACATTCAGTCGGATGTCTTCCCGTCATGGAGACTCCGGGCCTCACGCATAACGGACCGACACATACCTCGGTCGTACGCCTTCCCGAACCACATAACATCGGGGTAATGGTTAAACCGTCCTCGTCCTCGATGCTCTACACTGGCATACTCTCTCAGTGTAGGTATTCTAACGGACACAACTCCTCTTGGAACACACATAAAGAGAATAACACGCATCACAATGCCATAGTTCGACCACGATATACCAACCGAGTCAACTCACCATAACACACAAATCGGTCTATCACTCACCCGATCATATCACAACCAAAGGTTAACATCACAACAAACACGACACACTTGCCCACACATAGCCACAACATGCTACACCGAGTACATCATAATATGATTCTTAATCTTATCGACACTTAGTCACACATCATGCATCTCAATCAAAGCTCATGCATTTCAATCAACACACAACCTAAGGCTCGACATGGCCATTCTACCAGCACGACAATTTCCGAAGAATTGAAAGCGATTAATCTAGTGAATCACATCCTACATGAAAACTAAGACTCGTCCGGTTATTAATGTAATTGAAGGCGGTTATTCTAGTGAATCACATCCTATATGCGAACTAGGACCTTTCCTGTTATTATTATTATCTAACATGCATACTAGTAACTTTCCGCAATTAAACCGGTATTCGCTACTTTCCCTACCTCAAAAGCAAACAGATCCCAACTCCTAGCCGCTGAAGTCCTGGCTCGCTTCCTCCTCCACTTCACGATGTCCTCGGGTCTCCTCCTCCATCGATCTCGGATCCGAAGCCTTGGATCACAATTAAATACTGGAATAAAAAAATTTTCGAATTGAAATAACGAGAAACATCAAAATAAGCCTGACAGTCCAACATAGGATAAAAGGACAAATGGGTCGAAATGGGGCCAAATCGAATGGCCCACTAGACCGTAACCCGACCCGGCCCGCGCCCTGACCCGACCCGCACCACAAACCGGCCCGAAACCAGACCCGGCGCGTGTCACAGACCGGCCCAAAACCAGATATGGAATGTGCGGCGCACCGGCCCGGAACCTGGCACGGTCCGTGCGGCGCTCCGTGCCGGAACCTGGCACGGTCTGTGCGGCGTTCCGTGCCGGAACCGAGCCCTCTCTGGACCTCGTTCCGTGCCAGACCAGGACAGACCCTCCTCCTTCTTCCCCAGCTCGATTTCTGCTAAAATCTCCTCAAAACCTCCATTGATGAGCTCAAAAACCTCCAAAACAGATTCATTCATGTCCAATACTTCAATCCCCTTAATGGGTCTCATCAAAACTACTTAAACAATTCATTTCTCAACAACAAACTTCACTTCTATCCACCAAACCATCATCTAACATCAATTAACCTCCCACTTCATCATTTCTAGCATTTTTCTCCCAACCCATGAATCAATATCAACCCAAAACGAAAATGGATTAGATAGATACCTTGGTAGTGAAGAGTAGATGAAGAAAAAGTGGTTTTTTATGAAGCTTTGATGTACAGATGAGCAAAAGTCCCTTCTTTTTCCCTTTCTTCTTCCTCAAGCTTCCATGGAAGACACACTCTCTCCCTCTCTTGGAAAATTCGGATGCCTTAGGAAATGTGCTGAAATGTGGACCAAAATGGTGTATTTAAACCTAGAGGGAATGATGCCCAAAGTACCCCTTGCCTTATCTCTTCTCAAGTGCAACCACTAAGGGCATAAGAGTCAAAACATACCCATTTCTTCCCTTCCAAGCAAGCATGGACACATGTCCATGTGGGGACCACTCCAAGCTTAATAAATTCCAGCACAAGTAATTTATCGGATTTTGATCTTAATCGGACCGCGTTTGACTGACAAAAGGTCCGAGTTGACTTTTCATAATATTACAGTCAACAGAAAGGAAACGGCCCAACTAAGCTAACCGTAACGACGACTAAGCTTTTTGGGCCCTGTAAAGGTCCCGAATGACTCTCGGAGTCCTCGGTTGACTTTTCCAACCGAAGGTCAACTTTCATCGAAAGCCTCCGGTTCGCCCGGGATCGATCGGAGGCGGATCTTACATGGCTGATTTGGGCTTCCTCGGTTTCTTATTGCACAAGTAATGGCAGTTGTGTCTTTCTGGTATTAGTTTTTTCTTCCCCTCATGGTATTGTCCTTGGGGGTTGGTTAGGATTGGGTTTGGCTGGTTTGATAGATTGGGGAGTGTTGGTGAGTTTAGGTTTGACTTGGGGTTCCTGTATTCTTAGAGTATGATGCCAGACTCTTCTCTGGCTCAGTGAGTGGATTCTAAGTATTTCTTTGAGTGTTTTCTTCTTCTCTGTGTGTGGGTTTTGGTGCTAGTTTCGCTAGGGTATTGCTGCATCATTCGATCAATTGCTTGCGACACACGTTTACTATTTTATATAGACTACAAACTTTGTAACCTTTATGGTGGGTTTTTACTTAGTGTGAACGTTCTATCTGCAGCATTTTGGGATCATGTGAGGGTTTTTCATTGGGGTTCCATCGTTGCTTGGCACACATACAAGCTTGTTTGCATTCGCTTTGCTTTTGGGTTTGGTTTTGGGATTTATGTACTGTGTTTTTACTTCTATGCTTCTTGTGTACGTTTGTTTGAGTTTCTTCCGGTTTTGTTGATTTTGTGGGCTCCTATTTAAGGAGTGCCTTATGTGTAGGAGAGGTTCCTTCCTCTTTCTCTTGACTTGTACTCCAAGTCTAAAGATATTTATAATATATTTGTTTTTAAAAAAAAATGCCATTGTAAATAAATTAAGGGTAAACTCTAAAAAGATACCTTCGAACAATCCTTTTAGCACAATCATGTTGTGATGACCTTTTGCCCTTTAAAAACACGCTAATACCTTTCGGTTATCATCAAAATGTAGTGACTTACGTTTATTTTTTATTTTTCCGTTACTTTGGATGGAAATCGAGCACATGCCTTTATATTAACATAAATACCAAATTTTTCCCTGTTTCTCTTATCTAAATATTGAATATGGTTGTACTGAATGTTTAAGTTTTTCTCCGAATGACATTTAAATAAGAGGAAGAATAAGGGCAATTTTGACTACTTATGATAAATATAAAGACCATGTGTCGAGAACATGTTCGTTTTTCATCCAAAATAACAGAAAAATAAATATGAGCCGATAGTTATTGATAATAAACGAAAACATGTTATCACCTAGGGTTCTGGGGTGGGTTGGGGTTGGGTTGGGGAGTGTGTGAGTTTTGGGGAGGTAAGGATTCTTCTGATGGTCACTTTACTTTTGTGTGTGGGTTATTTCTTACTCTTCTAGCTCCCCATTACATCTTGTATGAAGGTAGTTATTGTTTTTAGGTTGATTGACCTCCTTTTTACTGGTTTCACACTTTTAGTGGTTGGTTGGATTGGTTCCCTTGTTGTTACTTTTGTACTTTCATCTGCTGTTGCAACAATACAATTCACATCTCAGAAGGGGCTTTGGAGCCTTTATACTGATATGGTTTGCTGGTTTTCTTGGGGTTCGAGTAACAGTTTTTGGGGGTTTGCTGGTTTTCTTGGGGAATAAGTAACACGATTGTTTGGGTCGCTAACTGCTTCAATACTTCTCGGGGGTAGGTTTTGCAATGTAAGGAACCAACTTGGTATGGTTGGTTGATTGGGACAATCCTGCATCATTTCCTTAGTTGATAATCGTTATCTTGTCTATTCTTTTGAGTTTAGATCATTGTTGTCACGCCTCAAATCCGGTTGTTGCCCGGACTCGAGACGTGACTTGAGTAAACACGGTTTTCAACACTAGTTAACCAACAACAATTTCATAAATCCTTCAAATAAGCCTCGAATCAGAATAACTCAGCTTAAAACATAAATAAAACCCTCCAGGGGTGTAATAATAATCCTCCAACATGATTTGTCAAAAACTGAAGTGAAAACATAAACGAAGTCTCTAATAAGACACCCACACCAAGAAGCTCCCGAGCCTCTACTCCACAATCAAGCTTGTAATCACAACAATAAACTCATAGGGGTGAGCTTGCGCTCAATAAGGAAAATACATAACATGGTGGACTTTAAACTCAATATTTCATCAGCAAAGTCAACAAGAAGAATCTTAACAATCACGGGCAATAGGTAATCCAATCAATGTCGTGGAACATGAAGTCACCACCCTCCGATCCACATATGATGTGTCCTCTCGGATTTTCCCTCAAGTCCAGAGGAGACGCATATCATTGAGGCTACCGGAAACAACCCCCTGAGGGCGCTTATCATCGGGATTCTCAGAAACGTCTCCAAGGCATTTTATGTCCTCGGGAACCAAGGTATTACTCCCATAGAAAGCATACACTTGGGCAATTCAATAATAATCAAATAATAATGATTAACACACTCAAGTGAAACACGAAGTAATCCATTCCCAACAAACACCATCTCACTATCACACATAATTCACGAATCACCGTTTCACCACAACGCACAGCACATGAATCACATAACCAACGCACACGAATCACATAACCACAACACACGAATCACGTAACCAAAACACACGAATCACATAACCACAACTTACCGTTTACTTACCAGTTATGACCCATTGGTCCATCGATCACCTGATTGCACCGCTCGGTACAACCAGTCATATTGATGCTCCAATCAACCTTTTAAGGTAACAAACAATCATTCAAAAAAAATTCAACAGTCAAGCACGAGTTTAATCGACCAAACATGTAAACCTTCAATCGAGCATTCAAGCATGCAATTCATCTAGTTCAATTAGACTCTTTAGCCTATCCACTAAGCAACCAAACAACCAAGCATGTGATCCTAACACACAACTAATCCGAGGGCTTTGCCAAGGCCGCTCTACCAGTAAAACAATTCCCAAGTATTGAAAGCGAGTTACACTAGTGATTGGCATCCTAAGCATGCATTCCTAGACACTTCCGGTTATTAGTAATTGAAAGACAATTATTCTAGTTATTCGCATCTTATAGGCATTTCTAGGACCTTTCCAATTTTATTAGCCTAACATGCATACTAAGCAATTAAACGAGAAGTTAGACTTTCCCTACCTCGAGGTCTTCCTCTCAACACTCTGATGATAAGCTCGGTGGTCACCACTCCGTTCTTCACACGGGTTCCGGCGTGATCTTCGCTCCTCTAGCTCGGTCCAAGTCTTTGCTCTCGGGCGAAGTCCCGTCTAGGTTTGACAATTAAAACGTCCAGTCAAAACCAGAAATTGTCCAAAGGTTCACTGATGTAACATAAAATTATCCGCTCAAAATCTCACCTTGAATTCGTTAAACCAGTTAATTAAATCTGATTTTAAAACAGTTTCCTTTAAAGTCCGGTTGACCCGGATCCGAACCCGAATCCGGTCCAGACCCGGTCCTGAAGTCCAACTGGGCCCAAGGCCCGAGTACACAATGGGCCAAGGCCCGTCTTCTGGTCTGTCTGGCCCGATATTTCCCCCAGGCCCAAGGCCTTCTCAGTCCAGGTCTCTTCTGGCCCAAGGCCCGGTCTACCCTGCCTAATCTAGCCCGCCTAGCTTGACCTGAGCTGGACCGACGCCGGCGAGCAAGGGTTGCTCCGGCCGACGTCCACGGCGTCAGGGAGCTCGAAGGGAGAGGAAAAAGGCGATGGAGGAGGTCGGGGGCTTCTGGCGACGCCGTGGGTGGGCCGTGGGTGCTCGGTAGTGTAGTCCTGGTCCTCATCGCGACGGATCTGACGGGGGAAACTCGCAGGCGAAGGTACTACCTGAACACGCTCGAATCGAGCACGGAAAGGGGCGAATCCGGTCGCTACGAGGTCGGGGAAGAAGAGAGACGACGTGAGAAGGGTCGAGACGGAAACCCACCGTCTCTGACGCACACGGCGAGCTCGAATTTCCCGTCTGCGGCGCTGGCTCGCTTGGTTCGAAGAAGAAGAGAAGGGAGAGACAGATGGGGGGGTTCCTGGGTTTCGTTGTGGCGTGGTTGTGGTGAGGAGTAACAACAGAAGAAGGAGCACGAAGGGGGAAGCTCCGGCGGTGGTTCTGGATGCGCGACGGCGGGAGTCGAGGGATTTATGGCGAGAGGAAGACGAAGGGGCGAAGGAGCTGAGGTGAACAGTACCCGTTTAGGGTTTCGGCCCCATTTTATAGCGGAGCCGCGCGATTGCCTGGGTTGGGCTTGCAGGCTGGACTACGCGCTTGATGCGAATGGGCCGGAGCTGGCCCAACTCGAGCTCGGCCCAAAACTGCTGCTTCTCCCTTTTTTATTTATTTTTCTTTTAAACAAAACACTTGTTGCACTTTCCTACCTCCATGTTTCTGATTCCACAAAATTACCCTTTTTAAATACGTGGGGTTTTACAGTCTACCCCCTTAAAAGAATTTCGTCCTCGAAATTTAAAGTGAGCGCGCTCCTCCTGTCTTTATCTTAGGGAACGTTCGTTTAAGACTCACCAGGGAGGGATCCGCAGTGTACTTCCGCAGTTTGGGAATACGGCGAAACTGCTAGGCAATGCTCTAGTCCTGCCTGAAGATCTCAAACTGTTCGATAGTTTACGGGGCCAACCTGCCTCCGTCGCTGTCGAACCGCTAAAGGTCCTTCTTAGGCTCACTCTCAGAGATATCCGACCACCAATTGAAACTCAAGAGACCTGCGCCTTTCATCTGTGTAACTCTTTTGTCGGCTCTACTCGGTCTTTAACCGTTTCCACAATTACGCGACCTTTACCTACTCGTGCTTCACTAGATCACGCTAGTTACTAAAAAAAAACAAACTCGGCGGTGAACAACAGCCTTTCTCCATAGTTCGCAGTTTTGACATGCAACCATAACTCAAGAACCACTGATGTACCCAACATGTCAAATAACACTCGAATCGCTATGGAATACCAGATGGGGTGTAAACATCCTATACCGGAATCCTACCTCGGTATAGACGTCGTACTGAAATACTCTATATCGGTCTAGATACTCTATACCAAAATCTTCCGTCGGTCATAGGTATCGTGCCGGAACACCTCGCAAGGCGAACAGAAGTAGGAAATTACACGTAGACATAACCACTCAGTTTCCTTCTTAGTAATCGCTACATGGTCAACTCACCCAGAATTTCCAATATTCGTCATGTTAAGACCAACCACAAACGATTTACATGATCAAGTAATACATAACAACCACATCCTCAAGACAAAGGATCTCATGATCATTGCACGGTTCGGAACAATTATCCGGTTTACCACATCTGGTGGACCAATAGGCGCAACTAAAAAGGGTAATCGTATCCACCTCAGATACTGAGGAATGCTAGATAACGATCCTGGCTACCTGTAATAACTCCAATATAAATGTAGACGGCGGGCCGTCACCAACAACCTCAATGTAGATACTCCTCATCGGAATCCTCAATGGTACCGGTATCACACCGGATAGAACGACCTCAGTTCAGACATGCCATACCGGAGTCCTCCTCTAGTATGGGTGTCTTACCGGAATACTCCGAAAATCGAGCAAGGACGGAGCCATCCGTAGATGTAATTCCTCAATTTCTCCTTAGAAACCGTCCCCGGATAGTTCACACTGGAACGCCAATAAGGTCCTATCACGACCTAACACACACAAGTCGAGCAAGCAACACTCAAAGGTAATCCTCCAATCAAAGGTTCTCATAGCCACGACGGGGTTGGAACAAACGCTCGTTTCGTCACATCTCGCGGAAAGGTAGATGTACCTCCGTCAAGCAAAGGGTACCACGTACCGGCATATAGTCGAAATGTGGCGTGCCTCAAAACATAACTTACTCAAAACCTCCCGTCATGCTAAGCCTGGCATACGGGTGCATCACACAACTAATCTCAAATGGAACTCGTAACCAAACTGCTCAACTCCGGACCCCACCACACTCACCGAGCATAGTCGAACGAACCCACACCAACTGCAACCACAACCCTTAACAAGTCATCAAACACAGGGTCAACGGTAAAGCACAAACGCTCCTCGTATCAAGCCTACATCAAGCACATATGTCACAACGGTTAAACCTTAAAATGGTTCTCAACCAGATACGGGTCAGTCACACATCACGTATCACAAACTTAACTCGCGGTAAGCTATCCATATCTCACTAAGGTCAATCGAGAAGGTTATCCAACTCGCGATATTTCTCTTGACATCAATACCAGTTCTCAACACCTGGTCAAACCACCTCACAAGTCAGCTCACTGGAATCATCATAACACGAGACAATGGTTCTCAAAACCGGTGCATGGTTCAGTACTACCATGAACTCTACCGACACCTAGTCGGACGAACGACGTACAACAACACGGACCAATAGAACCCCTTACTGGTACTTGGTCGAAAGTAGGCGTCCTTCAAGACACCACAATTGAACGTACGATAATTACACTCGACTGCGAAACACGATCCAAGATCGATTGCCAAAGGTCATCCCAACCGGCGGTATCCTTTATACCGTTCACGAGCTATCAATCAACCAACTTATAGTCAAGTCCACCCAAGTCGCCCTTTAAGGGTTAAACAACACGTACTGAGTTCTTGAAAATCTTAAATAGTTTAGAAACTCGCGCGGTTCCGTCATTCGCTAGTTGACAAATTAAAACCCACAACGGTTAGCTCTTAATCTTTCCTGTGCTCTCACGTGGCATGAAATCCAACCTATCATACAATTCCTCATTCGGTGCCATCTTTTTACTGGCCTGAAAGCTTGTGGTAGTCGCCCTCAGCTATCTGTAGATGGATTTCAACATGAGGTGCTCTCACTTCTAGGACGTAACCCCATGGTTATGCTTAGTCCTCGCGGGACATTAGCGTTCGCTCTTCTCCTGCTGATGGAGATCTGCCTTGGTACTCGGCTCGCATTCTCCGTATTCTTCTCCGCTGGGAAGGTCGTTTGGTTAACTCTCAATGTTATCCGTTTGTTCCGTGTGACCTGGCGGTAAGCCGCTTAATACTTCTGGAGAGAACGTAAGAAACACACCTTGATTTAGTTCCTCATGTACGGCACACACTCGTGCAACCTTCGCTCGCTAACAAGGATTTGAAACAACATCGTCTCGATGGTTTGAATCTTATAACCTTAGTCTTGTAGCGGGGTTAGAAGAAACTGTAGATCACAACTCCTGTGGGTATGGGCCCACCACGCTTCTGCTGCGCTACTCTGATCTTATCGTAGCTCGGTCATCTCTTGTGACCGGCCGGACCGTTTACTGGTCAAGGCTGTAGCCTTTCACTGCTCGGCGTTCCCTGCCGATGGCACTCGATGAACGCTTGTTGTTTCAACAATCGGTTCTTAAAATTCGATTCGCACTATCAGAGAAGAAAAAAAACCTTCAGTTATGGCCAAGTCTGTTACTCCACTTTCCAACTCCCACTGACGCTAGTCGGTACTACCATACCTCTAGTCGATGTGTTTAAAGTACCTGAGGGCTGAACAGTTTGATACTCGTTCGAACAAAAGTAATCACGAACCAATACAACCCAGTGTAATGCTCAAGTGTCAGCTGACACGAAATCCAAAATGTAATTGGTAACAAGTACTCTACGCGATCTCAAGATCGGTATCAAGTCCTCACTCGGGGCTCGGTAAGTAGGTACGCTCGGCCCCGCCACATCGGAGGTCCTCCTCTCGATGGGATGAAAGAATTCACTGCTATGGCAGCATATTCTCTTGTCGACTCTCGTAGATCGACCAGTGGGACGGTTCGTAGATCCGTCACTCAACTGCCTTCTCGGCCTAGACGTTCCAACTGTTCGCTCGGGGGCAAACTGTGCCATCGGGGCAGGTCCAACGGACATTACTTCTCCAACCCGTCGAGTCTCACGGGACTGGTTCTGTGACTGAAGGAATCCTAGGGTCCCCTGCCTCCTCGGATTGTGACTTTCTGACGGCCTCAAGAAGCCCCTCAGCCTTGGTCTGGTCTTCCGCGCCTTGGGGGTTTCCCAAAATCTCTCTAAAGCTAGAGTTTGTTCTACTAATACAGAATAGTCCTCGGGTCTGACTGCAATGACTTAAACTGTGCTAGACGAACTGAGTCTCTTCTCCAAAACGCTTGCGGCGCTCTCCTCGGTCGACACCATCCCGGTGCGGAACGATACGGGGACATGAACCTCGCCTAATACTCATAGACGGTCACCCCTTTCCACTGCAGATCCAAAACTGCTGGTGTCGGTCATCTCGAATAGATCGAAGGAAACACTGTCCCAAGGACAGTCCGCTGAACGGCTGGAAGTCATTTCCAAATCTGGTCTGCACACGTTGCTTCCAGTATCGTGCTTCTCCATCGGATGGGAGGTCGTGGAACATATTCTCCAACGAATATCCGAATACTCTAAACGTATTAAGGTTGTGGGTAATCCACTCCAACCATAATACAACTGCCTCAGGGTCTGAATTCTCGGATTAAACTGATGTACTCAACTTATGAAAACTCCTGAGTGCCTGGGCCGTGTAACCGTCCACCTGGCCTGTCATCTCGGTAGTGACCGCGTCGGCGGTAGGCACAGACTCTTGTGCCGTGTTGTACTCTCATGCTGAGCGCATCTAACACTGCGCGAACCACCTCATCAATCGGGCCGCTTGAGTCGGCTCTGCGACTGGAGGAACTCTAGGTGATGACCCTACCGGTCTATCCCCAAAACTCTGGTGCTCTGTGGAAGTAGCTCCCTGGGCGCTCACTGCCCCTGCCAGAACAACAGCTGGTGTCTGGCTCTGCCCCACAACTGGACGGCTCTTGGTACTCTCCAAGATATAAACACGTGACATCTCGCCAGCTCACTGCCTTTAGCAACTATAGGTTCAAATCTCGGTTTAACCCAATCGGTTCGATTCACCAAAACATGACGTTCTCGTGCGTCTCCACCGGATCCCACTTGGATCAAAAGTAAGTCGTAAAGTCATAAGTAACACTTATATAGACAAGAGACCCGAACCTCGTGCGTCTCACACAGAAATCAACGGTTCGATCAAGTACAAGGACGTTCACGCGCGTCTCACAAGTCACCCAAAGTTTACACCTCTCACACTTAGTAGATATATATACTCATATATAATAGAACACAAGTTCGCATCTCTATGCGTCGCACAACAACAACCAGCGATTTAAGCAATCAACCACCAACTCCCACAAGAGGGTTCCAACTCCAGCACACCACACAAAGCACAAAGCAACAGGCATACCCCTTGCTCGGGTATCCTTTCACAAAAAAAGGGTTTAGAACTTAACACAATTCAATTCAATAGTCACCCTTAACATTTCCTTCCCTTCCATGGAGTCCCATTTCTTAACTTTTCCCCAAACCTTTTTATGTCGATCTCATGTTGTTACAACCCGATTCAGGCATCCCCGAACCTCATTGTAACAACTTGTCATCGAACCATCACGCTCGACTGCAGTGGCGCCCCTGAGTCAGCCCGTGATCGTACAAACACTTTAGTTCTACCAAACTTTCGGCATGACCCATTCGTAATTTCCCTTAACCCTCCGCTTAAGCGGGACAATTACCAAAACAAATTCACAAGACAAAAATACGCGGAGTTCTCATGCTCGGCCAAATACACAACACAACCAATACATAGAGTTCTCAGGCTCTTCAAGTACACAACACAATCATTAAACGGAGTACTCGCGCTCCCCAAAGTGCATAACACAAACAATAAATGGAGTCCTCGTCCTCCCCACTAACTCACTATACTCGGTATGCGGAGTGCTCGTGCTCCCAAATACTACGGGGTGCTCGTGCCCCTAATTCGCCACACACGGGCACACGGGGTTCTCGTGCCCCAAACTCGCCACTCACTGGGCACACGGGGTTCTCGTGCCCCACCAACATCCTCAACACAAATGATACGAGGTTCTCGTGCCCCACTCAAAGTTCTCATACAACGGAATACGGGGTTCTCGCGCCCCACCCAAAACACTCAATACAAGCATACATGGAGTACTCATGCTCCCGAATAGTGGTCAATCAAACAAGTCAACAATTGAATAAGACCAACCTACAACTCGAAAATTTTAGAAACGATCCACCAAAATGGCAACATCATCAACAATTGGCTCACTCTACAACGAATGCATATCGGGTCGACCACTGCCCGTTAATCCAATTCCGATCTCAACCATTCGGCTTCACCGATCTCTAGGGAGAGGATACCAATCAAGTAATGCAAACATTGTAGTGTAAAGGTTTCGATTAGGATAAACATTTAAGCGACTCACGACTCATGTCGTTCCAACTCTCCGCGTCAATGTTTCCAAATCGCGTCATTGAGTATCACGACTTAGACTCCCTAACTCTACCCACCTAATTGACTTCGGTCCGAGGTTTGAAAACAAGTTCACGAAAACACCTGTTTCAAATGAAACCAGGCTCTAATACCAAATTGTCATGCCCCAAATCCGGTTCTTGCCCGGACTCGAGACGTGACTTGAGTAAACACGGTTTTCAACACTAGTTAACCAACAACAATTTCATAAATCCTTCAAATAAGCCTCGAATCAGAATAACTCAGTTTAAAACATAAATAAAACCCTCCAGGGGTGTAATAATAATCCTCCAACATGATTTGTCAAAAACTGAAGTGAAAACATAAACGAAGTCTCTAATAAGACACCCGCACCAAGAAGCTCCCGAGCCTCCACTCCTCAATCAAGCCTGTAATCACTACAATAAACTCATAGGGGTGAGCTTGCGCTCAATATGGAAAATACATAACATGGTGGACTTTAAACTCAATAATTTCATCAGCAAAGTCAACAAGATGAATTTTAACAATCACGGGCAATATGTAATCCAATCAATGCCGTGGCACATGAAGTCACCACCCTCCGATCCACATATGATGTGTCCTCTCGGATTTTCCCTCAAGTCCAGAGGAGACGCATATCATTGAGGCTACCGGAAACAACCCCCTGAGGGCGCTTATCATCGGGATTCTCAGAAACGTCTCCAAGGGATTTTATGTCCTCGGGAACCAAGGTATTACTCCCATAGGAAGCATACACTTGGGCAATTCAATAATAATCAAATAATAATGATTAACACACTCAAGTGAAACACGAAGTAATCCATTTCCAACAAACACCATCCCACTATCACACATAATTCACGAATCACCGTTTCACCACAACACACAGCACACAAATCACATAACCAACGCACACGAATCACATAACCACAACACACGAATCACACAACCACAACTTACCGTTTACTTACCAGTTATGACCCATTGGTCCATCGATCACCTGATTGCACCGCTCGGTACAACCAGTCATACTCGATGCTCCAATCAACCTTTTAAGGTAACAAACAATCATTCAAAAAACATTCAACAGTCAAGCACGAGTTTAATCGACCAAACATGTAAACCTTCAATCGAGCATTCAAGCATGCAATTAATCTAGTTCAATTAGACTCTTTAGCCTATCCACTAAGCAACCAAACAACCAAGCATGTGATCCTAACACACAACTAATCTGAGGGCTTTGCCAACGCCGCTCTACCAGTAAAACAATTCCCAAGTATTGAAAGCGAGTTACACTAGTGATTGTCATCCTAAGCATGCATTCCTAGACACTTCCGGTTATTAGTAATTGAAAGACAATTATTCTAGTTATTCGCATCTTATAGGCATTTCTAGGACATTTCCAATTTTATTAGCCTAACATGCATACTAAGCAATTAAACGAGAAGTTAGACTTTCCCTACCTCGAGGTCTTCCTCTCAACACTCTGATGATAAGCTCGGTGGTCACCACTCCGTTCTTCACACGGGTTCCGGCGTGATCTTCGCTCCTCTAGCTCGGTCCAAGTCTTCGCTCTCGGGCGAAGTCCCGTCTAGGTTTGACAATTAAAACGTCCAGTCAAAACCAGAAATTGTCCAAAGGTCCACTGATGTAACATAAAATTATCCGCTCAAAATCTCACCTTGAATTCGTTAAACCAGTTAATTAAATCTGATTTTAAAACAGTTTCCTTTACAGTCCGGTTGACCCGGATCCGAACCCGAACCCGGTCCAGACCCGGTCCTGAAGTCCAATTGGGCCCAAGGCCCGAGTCCACAATGGGCCAAGGCCCGTCTTCTGGTCTGTCTGGCCCGATATTTCCCCCAGGCCCAAGGCCTTCTCAGTCCAGGTCTCTTCTGGTCCAAGGCCCGGTCTACCCTGCCTAATCTGGCCCGCCTAGCTTGACCTGAGCTGGACCGACGCCGGCGAGCAAGGGTTGCTCCGGCCGTCGTCCACGACGTCAGGGAGCTCGATGGGAGAGGAAAAAGGCGATGGAGGAGGTCGGGGGCTTCTGGCGACGCCGTGGGTGGGCCGTGGGTGCTCGGAAGCGTAGTCCTGGTCCTCATCGCGACGGATCTGACGGGCGAAACTCGCCGGCGAAGGTACTGCCTGAACACGCTCGAATCGAGCACGGAAAGGGGCGAATCCGGTCGCTACGAGGTCGGGGAGGAAGAGAGACGACATGAGAAGGGTCGAGACGGACACCCACCGTCTCTCTGACGCACACGGCGAGCTCGAATTTCCCGTCGGCGGCGCTGGCTCGCTTGGTTCGAAGAAGAAGAGAAGGGAGAGACAGATGGGGGGGGGGGGGGGTTCCTGGGTTTCGTTGTGGCATGGTTGTGGTGAGGAGTAACAACAGAAGAAGGAGCACGAAGGGGGAAGCTCCAGCGGTGGTTCTGGATGCGCGACGGCGGGAGTCGAGGGATTTCTGGCGAGAGGAAGACGAAGGGGCGAAGGAGCTGAGGTGAACAGTACCCGTTTAGGGTTTCGGCCCCATTTTATAGCGGAGCCGCGCGATTGCCTGGGTTGGGCTTGCAGGCTGGACTACGCGCTTGATGCGAATGGGCTGGAGCTGGCCCAAACTCGAGCTCGGCCCAAAACTGCTGCTTCTCCCTTTTTTATTTATTTTTCTTTTAAACAAAACACTTGTTGCACTTTCCTACCTCCATGTTTCTGATTCCACAAAATTACCCTTTTTAAATACGTGGGGTTTTACAGTCTACCCCCCTTAAAAGAATTTCGTCCTCGAAATTTAAAGTGAGCGCGCTCCTCCTGTCTTTATCTTAGGGAACGTTCGTTTAAGACTCACCAGGGAGGGATCCGCAGTGTACATCCGCAGTTTGGGAATACGGCGAAACTTCTAGGCAATGCTCTAGTCCTGCCTGAAGATCTCAAACTGTTCGATAGTTTACGGGGCCAACTTGCCTCCGTCGCGGTCGTACCGCTAAAGGTCCTTCTTAGGCTCACTCTCAGAGATATCCGACCACCAATTGAAACTCAAGAGACATGCGCCTTTCATCTGTGTAACTCTTCTGTCGGCTCTACTCGGTCTTTAACCGTTTCCACAATTACGCGACCTTTACCTACTCGTGCTTCACTAGATCACGCTAGTTACTCAAAAAAAAAAAAAACAAACTCGGCGGTGAACAACAACCTTTCTCCATAGTTCGCAGTTTTGACATGCAACCATAACTCAAGAACCACTGATGTACCCAACATGTCAAATAACACTCGAATCGCTATGGAATACAAGATGGGGTGTAAACATCCTATACCGGAATCCTACCTCGGTATAGACGTCGTACTGAAATACTCTATATCGGTCTAGATACTCTACCTCGGAAGACGAAGGGGCGAAGGAGCTGAGGTGAACAGTACCCGTTTAGGGTTTCAGCCCCATTTTATAGCGGAGCCGCGCGATTGCCTGGGTTGGGCTTGCAGGCTGGACTGCGCGCTTGATGCGAATGGGCCGGAGCTGGCCCAAACTCGAGCTCGGCCCAAAACTGCTGCTTCTCCCTTTTTTTTTATTTTTCTTTTAAACAAAACACTTGTTGCACTTTCCTACCTCCATGTTTCTGATTCCACAAAATTACCCTTTTTAAATACGTGGGGTTTTACAATTGTTTTCTTAGTATACTTGTATTAGAAGTGTAGAGACACTTTGGGGTGCCTTGGATTGCAAGGTATTGCTTGTTTGGGGTTTTCTATGGAAGTGCCTTTGTCTGTAAGAGAGGATTTTATCCTCTTTTTTTGGGTTTTATTTTTTAAAACACATTGATTTTAATTCACTGCTAGCTTTCCAAAAAGAAAAAATAAACGAAAACATGTTTTTGAGAGAAAAAAAAGGTCTTCACAGTATATATGTGCTAACAAAAATGGTACGAAAGCATGTTTTGAAGTTTCCTCTAAAATCAAACAATAGCTATCCAACAATATATTCAAGCAATCATAGTAGAACAACTATCGAGATGTATATGTACAAACATACGATCACACTAAATAATTCACCGACACCTATATCTCACATATTTCCCTTGAACCATAGATTCTAACAAAAAATTCAATAATGAACAATTACGAAGTTGAGTAGTATATATATTATTGTCCGTGCCCGGTAGGTAGCTAGTCCTTGGGAACCCAGCATCCATGAAGTCCATATGGCAGACCGTAGGGAAATTTAGCTCGTGCCACCTCTTCGAATGTGGATCCGTCTAACAACAATGCATATCCTTCTCCATTCTTCTGGCTAATCATCGAGATCACCACACCATCGTCTTCCTTTAGCGATCCCGGTCGTGCCACAAAGAACGGCTCTGACGGCACTGAACCTTCCTCGTGCCAGTTCTTGGCCTTTTTCCTTTCCAAATCAATCTGCAATTTGTGTTCAGTGACATTTAATCTATATAATTTTTTCAGACATATCAAAATCTCAACAATGTTATTATGGAAGATTTCCCCCCCAAGTTACATGATCAATACTCGGTTGAGAGACTGAATGAGAGTCCAATGGATGAATCATAGTATGATTGTATACATCGAAATGTATTTTTATTGCATTTTACAATACTTTTAAGGGTAAATTACGTTGACATACCTGTATTATACACATTTAACAGATAAATACCCCAAAGTTATTTCGTAACGAAAACATACCCCGAACTAACACATAGTAACAACATCCCCCATTTCATCCATTTTCCCGTCCATTTATTGTTCATTTTTTCAGAAATTCCAAAACTATCCGTAGTGTTACAATATTAAAACCAACTTCAACCCTAAATCCAACCCTAAATCTAACACTAAAAGTGGATGGAAGGAGGGATGTTGCTACTAAGTATTAGTTTGAGGTATGATTTGTTGCGAAATAATTTTAAGGTATTTATCCGTGAAACACGTATAATACGAGATATGTCAACGTAATTTACCCTACTTTCAAATTTGGACCAAAGTTTAGAAGTGGCGGTACCTTAGTGAGTGTGTTGGGGAAGTTGCAAGGGCGTTGAGCACCACAAGCATAGGCGTATCTGTATTTCTTGCCCAAGTAGGCTCGGTTAATGCTACACATGTCCATTCCTTTTCCATGCTCATTTGGATCCAAAGCTGCCTCTAGCTTCCCCTTTGGACTCCCATCAAATGGTATTCTAAACCTTCCAACCCTTCCCATGCATCATCTATCGTTACAATTAATTCTACTTGACAGATCATATTTAATTAATTAAATAGTTGAGGGATTACCTAGCATCCGGTAGCACATCTTCCCCACCAAATGATCGGAGATTTTGTAGCTTGAGCTTGTCAAGAATGCTAGTATTAGCGTTATGCTCGCAACAATCTGCAATAATACCCGTCACTCGTCCATCTTCGTCCTTCTCTTCGTACGCATTAATGAAATGAAACGTCACGAACAACGGCACTTCCACACTAATCACCTTCAACAATTCATATCATAATAAATAATTTAAACATATGAAGGTATTTTTAATGGAGATTATTAGAGAACCAACTCAACTAAAAACTGAAGCTGATAGTTGAAGGCCTAATTATAGTTATATTTTAAGAGACGCCCTCACGGACAAATCTGTGTATGGATTTGGAGGTGAATTATTTAAAAAAAGGTCCGTAAGATGCCAAGCTCTAGTACCATATTAGAGAACAGACTCAACTAAAAACTCAATTATAATTATATTCTAACAGAGATAGAGACTTACAATTTTACCGCTAGCTTTGCACACAATATGAATGTAGGCTTTGGATTCGGGGTGCCACTGGAACTTGTACAAGGGAGTGGGCTCAGCTTTGAGCAGGTTTTGCGCGCAGTACCTCAGCGGCATCTCCGGCACCACCACATAGTGCTCCGTCACCGGAAACGAGTGGACCCAACCGGGCGACGGACCTCCCCGACAATCCACCCTGGCGACGACCCTCCTCTCGTTCGTCCCCGCCTCCATCCGCACCACCAAGTAGCCCGGATCCACCAAATCCGGCAGCAACGTCAGGAACTCCGACTCCGTCACAATAGGATGAGCCGAGTGTATCAAACCCCCCAACGTGTCGCTGTACTCAAACTTGCCGACCGTGTCCAGCGTGTCGGGGTCAACCACGATGGATCCCTTCTGGGTCTCCGTCAGGCACACCACGCGCCCGTCGCCGAGCTTCACCACGCCGGTGTTGGCGTTGTCGGTGAGCGACGCGCCGGAGAAAAGGTTGGCCATCTCGCCCACGTAAGCGAGCAAGTTGTCGGACTTGGGCACCTCGGAGAATTCGCGGTAGCAGAGCTTCTTCTTCTTCTTCGCGGCCTTGTAAGCGTCGGATTCGATCTGGCGGTGGCCGGCCACTATTTTTCCGCCGTGGAAGTGGAGCTTGGCTAGCATCGCGTAGCCGTCGAATAGGTGCCGGAACTTGTACTCACCAATGTGCCACAGACCGGGACCATTTCTAAGGTATGTTCCGCTCTGCATGCATTCACATAGCATATATTATTATTTTTTTGTTTTGAAAAACAAACGTATTTCAAATCATTTTTATACATTTCCGGTCATATATACACGTCGTAATGATACAATGTTTGTTGGAGTTATGCACATGTACAGTGGTGGAGTTATATAAGGGGCATAATTAAAAAATTATAAAAGTATTATTAATAAAATTTCAAAAACAAAATTGAGGGGCACGTGTCTCCTGAGCCCTACGTGGCTCCGCCACTACACACGTGTAATCCACTTTCCATATGTATATTAAACCACACTAAAAAAACATATTTATTATACGAGGAATATACCTGTAATCAGCATCTACACATACCAACTGTAATAATATAATTCACTAATTTGTCCCTTAGTTTACCACAACGACAAGTAAAAATGGGTTTATTAAAAAAACCATCAGCTCCATTGATGTTGTGGACGAAAAAAAATAGCATCAACAAGAGAATTGAAAACACAAATGAACAAAAGAATTAAATAAAAAAAGAAACTGTTTGTGGATCTGTTCCAACCATCTTCATGGCAGAAATCATGATATTTGTTGACCTTGGTAATTAAAGATATTTTTTTAAATAAGCCCAAAATTTTTATTGAAAGAAATTTTCTGAAGTGGAAAATATCCAAAAAAAAACAACGATTATAAAAGAGTTTACATTGGCAAAGCCCGTAATCATAGGACTAAACATCCTGAAAAGAGTGAAAAGTATCCAAAAAAAACGATTACAAAAATGCTCGATCTACAGTAATTAAAGATTTTGACATTTATGAAAATAGCAGTAGATATGATGAATATTGTAGAGAGATATGAATAAGTATATAACAAGATACCAGCCATAGGGGTATTTGTCCTTGAACATCAAGCTCGCCTTCCCAGCGTTCTTGACGGATACTTGTCCATGCAACATGTTGAACCCTCTCTTGTTTCACAGTAGCAGCTTGCAATGGAGTTGCAACATTCACAACAATCAGCTCACGCTTGTTGCGCTTCTTCCTACCAAAACTCGCCCCGACAACGACTTCGCCGGAGACCTTGAAATGTTGAACAACTGTTCCAAGAGCCGGGAACGCCAAAGAAGCCATGGATACAGAGTTTTTATAGACCGATTGTGATGTCCGCCGTCTAGAGAAGAAGAAGAAGAAGAAGAGTTTGAAGAGAGTGAGTTAAGTGAGGGAAGATGACGAAATATTTATAGACGGTTCATGGCATCTAAATGTTATTTTGCTTAGAGCAAGAAACTATGCGTACGCACGTAGCTAAGGTGTGCTGTATTGTTTCGTTTTGGAATCTTTTATTGGGGCCAATTCCATGTCACTACCGGACATTAGCTTTCTTTACTAAATTATTTAAGAAAGCAGTGATCTGGTGCAGTTATCACATGACAACAACAAAACATCTCATCATTTGTATCTATTTTTTCTTTATTTTATAATTTTATTCTCTTTCAAGGTACATACAAATGTGGCAACCTATAACAGTTTGGCTTCTAATGAGTAACAAGTTACAAGAATCGATAACATGGAATCTCCATGCACGGTGTTCATAATCTTTGATTGAATGGCTCTAAGTTGGATTTGTATATAAAGCCCTCCATTTCTTCTTCCACTATTAGCTTGTAAATGATAGTTGATAACTATACATACGAGCATACTAATTTCGAAAATCTAAATTCAAAGATCCCTCATCAACACCAAAGAACTTCATCTCCAAAGGACAACTCAATGAAGCAAAAAAAGCATGGAGTTTTGGGAAGATAATAGGCTTATCTGCAGATTATAGTGAAGAATTAGTTCTACATGATCTAGCATCTCTTGATGATGACAGATTAGTGGATAATAACTTGCATGAGGATGAAGTTGATGATCAGCTTATTTTACCCCTGGATCTGCTTTGGCTGTGAGCAAAATGCTC
This sequence comes from Erodium maritimum, assembly GCA_963921825.1. Classification (NCBI taxonomy): domain Eukaryota; kingdom Viridiplantae; phylum Streptophyta; class Magnoliopsida; order Geraniales; family Geraniaceae; genus Erodium; species Erodium maritimum. The sequence continues at coordinate 32,231,239 of OY997596.1, forward strand.
ACTCCATTTCCTCTCATCTAAAGCTATTATGAAGATCCTCTCATGGAACTTGAGAGGACTCTCTTCCTCACAAAAGAGGAAGTCATTAGGTGACGTGATCCGCAAGCAACAACCAACCATGATTTTAATTCAAGAAACAAAACTTTTGGCTCCTTCTGCAGAATTTCTTAGATCATGTGGTATGCATTGGGGTTGGGAAATGGATTTTATTCCATCTATGGGACTATCTGGTGGCCTAATTTTATGCTGGAGAACCTCTTACTTTCAAGTATCTTTGATAAAGAAGATCAATGGTGCCCTCTTATGGTTTGGATTGATTAAAGACTTTGCTGAACCCTGCTGCATTGTGAACATTTATTGCCCCCTGTGATAGAAGAAATAGAAGGCTTCTGTGGCTCGAATTGATAGCAGAAATTCAATCAACTACCATCACTCCCTTATTGGTTTTTGCTGGGGACTTCAATTCTGTGCTCAACAGGGAGGAAAGATCCATTGGTAGAGCCTCAGTTAGAGACATGGCCTCCTTCCATGGCTTGCTTGATAGCCTAGCTTTGATTGATCTCCCCCTCGCTGGAGGGAAATTCACTTGGTTTGACTCAGGGTCCGAAGCTTCAAGGATAGATAGGTTCCTAATCACATCTGATTTTCTAGTCACATTTCACAATCTCACTCAAAAATGCATTCCAAGATGCATTTCAGACCATAGAGCATTATTCTTTTTGATGAACAAATTGATTGGGGCCCAAGACCATTCAAATTCTTAAACATCTGGCTTGAAGATAATAGGTTTTATACTTCAGTTCAACAATTCTGGTCAACCCTCCTTATATCTGGCCAACCCCATCTCAAACCATGGAAAAAGCTCAAATTGCTGAAACAACACTTAAAGGAGTGGAATACTCAAGTCTTTGGTCATCTTGATACTGATATCAATCTCCTCAGATCAGAACTGGACACCCTGGATTCTATTGTGGAAGAGAGGAACCTCACTTCAGCAGAATGCAATGAGAGAGGGTTTAAGAGAGCTACACTGATACACAAAATAAAATTACAAGCAAAACTATGGAGTCAAAAGGCAAGAAAAAAATGGCATCATGATGGGGATAAAGCCTATAAATACTATCACAGGGTTGCCAACTTCCAAGGTTGCAGGAAAAAAATCAACCAAATCATTGCTCAAGATATCCTCCTAGAAGATCCTGACCTAATTAAAGATGCAGCAGCCATACATTTTGGGGCAAAATTCTCTCAACCACCAGCAAATCATATCAGCCTAGATCATTTTCACTTCAAGCTCATTTCACAAGACCAAGCTACTGATCTTGAAAGACCTTTCACTGAAGAGGAAATCCTAATGGCACTAATGGCCTGTGCTGGAGATAAAGCCCCAGGACCTGATGGTTACACACTAAGGTTCTACCAGGTTTGTTGGCCAATAATCAAAGAAGATATGCTGAGCTTTATACATTATTTTCATAGGACATGTCATCTAGGCAAAGGTCTAAACTCATCTTTCCTCACTCTGATTCCAAAATGTGAGGCTCCACTCACATTTGATGACTATAGGCCAATAAGCCTAATGTCAGGGCCTTATAAAATTCTCACAAAAATGCTATCCATAAGATTGGAAGGTGTAGTTAGCTCCTTGGTTGGCTTTGAGCAGACAGGTTCCATAGCAGGAAGACAAATTCTAGATGGGGTCCTAGTAGCTAATGAAGTGGTCCACAAAATAAAACTCTCAAAGATCAAAGCTCTACTCTTCAAAGCAGATTTTGAGAAGGCTTTTGACAAAGTCAATTGGATATCTATAATGAAACTCCTACAAAAAATGGGCTTTGGCTACCAGTGGAGGTTCTGGATGATATCTTTCCTTAGAGCCCATGTATCTGTTCTAATTAATGGCTCTCCAAGCTCAAACTTCAAATTATTCAGAGGATTAAGGCAGGGTTGTGCACTATCCCCTCTTTTCTTTGCTCTTGTTGCAGAAACACTAAATCAGATCATGCAGACAGGGCTTCTTCATAATCAATTCCAAGGCATTTCTTTAGGATCAAATGGCCCAACCATCTCCATCTACAATTTGTAGATGATTCACTATTCTTCATTAAAGCATCCACAGAAGGAGCTGGAAATTTGAAAAATGCCCTATCTATGTTCAGATACACAACAGGCTTAAAGGTCAACTACAGCAAATCCACACTGATACCTCTCAACCTATCTGAAGAAGAAGGACTACATTATGCATCTCTTTTGGCCTGCACCTGTGACAAATTACCTTTGCCCTATCTTGGCTTCTCCTTGGGTGCCAGTTCTAAAAGACTCATCACTTGGCAACCCATAATACAGAAATTCAAAAAGAGTCTTAGACTCTGGCAGGCTAAATTATTGTCCTTTGGAGGAAGGATTACATTGATGAAAACAACCCTCAGTGCATTACCTCTTTATTATTTTTCTCTCCTCAGAGCACCAAAAACAATCCTCAAGGAGATGGAAAGATGGCAAAGAAGATTCTTATGGCATGGTGCTGCTCCCTCAAAAGTCTTTTGCAAGGTTGGTTGGAATCAAGTCTGCAAATCAAAGGAACTAGGTGGACTTGGCATTAAAAACCTCAACTTGATGAATATATCACTTCTAGCCAAATGGTGGTGGAGATTTGCTTTGGAGGAAAATTCTCTTTGGAAACAGACAATTTGGGCTAAGATGGGATGAAATTACAATGAGTGGGATTTATCAAAATTCTCTGAGATTGAAAGACCAAGTTTCATTTCACATTTCCTAATTCTACTCAGAGATGAAAGATTTGCTGATTGCTTTGGAGATAAAGGGCTCACCTGGATTTTGGGCAAAGGAAATAGAATACATTTTTGGCAAGACCACTGGTGGGGTGATGTACCTTTCAAAACCTTATTTCCTAGAGTTTATGCATTGGCAAACTCTAAACTTAAAACCATTGCTGAGATCAGAGAAAATGGGAACTGGGACTTGCTTCTGAGAAGGGAGCCTATGGGCAGGGAATTACATGAATGGGGTTCTCTCACAACCATCTTATCTACTATTATTATGACAACTTCAGAGGACACACTATGTTGGAAGCTGGATGAAAAAGGGTTCTCAGTAAATAGGATTTACACCTTGCTTGCACAACAATCCAACTCAGCTGTAGAATGGACTGCTAAAGTTTGGTTATCTGGGATCCCTCCAAAAATTTGTGCCTTCTCATGGCTTGCATGCCTAGAGGCAATTCCTTCAAAATGCTTCTTGGAAGGGAGGGGCATGGATCTAAACCTACAACAAATGATCTGCCCCCATTGCTCATGGGATTTTGAGGATGGTCCACACGTTTTATTACACTGTAAAAAGGCTTGGAGTACTTGGATTTTAATCTGAAAATGGTGGGGAGTTCTTTGGATTAGCTCTGCTGATGTTAAACAACTGTTTTGCTCTTGGTTCACCCTGGTTCCTACAAAACTAAGAAGATGTTGGGGGAGTATACTACAAGTTACTCTATGGCAACTGTGGCTGGCAAGGAATAATCTTATTTTCAATGGAGTTGATGAATCTTCTGAAACAATATTCAACATGGTAATCAACAAAATCTATGGCTGGGAATGGGTCTCCTTCAATTCCTCTTATCACTTCAGCATCCAGGACTGGATCTCCACTCCAAGAACATGTCCAAGAAAATAACAGGCTGCAGGACACCCTCTTTTGGCTCTTCCTCAACTAGTTTGGAGCTATTTGCTTTCCTTATTTATCTTCATCCTTAACTCCTCATCCTCTTCTGGTATGGTTGTTTACTTGATCTTTTTGGGCTGGGTTTTGGGTGGGTTTTGGGTTGTGGGTTGTGAGGTCTTAGGCTTGTGAGGTTTAGGAGTGTTACTGGTGTTTTCTATCCTCTGTGTGTGGGAACCTCTTTCTTTGTTTGTGGGTAGTTTTTTTCTAGCTTTGAGTGTCCTTTCTTGCTGCTCCCTTTTGTTTTTGCCCTGCCTTGCTGAATTATCCTCCACCCTTTTGTTTATCTGGCTTCCTTAAGGCCCAAGCAACATTACTTGGGACCCAAGAAACACAATCATCCACACCATTTTGGACTGCATACTCACAGATGCAATTCAAACCACCATTTTGGCCTGCATACTCACAGATGCAACTCAAACCCTTCATCACATAAGGATATTTAGCTCATCAACATTTGCTCAAGGCATACTACACAACATGCTCAAATCTTCATCATCCAAGCTCTATGCTCCCTCGTACAATCTCTTAATCCCATAATACTCAAAGATCCACCCATCTGCAGAATTCAACTTGGAGTCCAACACAGCTATCCCACAATTTGCAATTCACATGCATCCTGGAAGAACTCAAGTTGACATTGCTAAATCTTAATCCATTTTCAAGCCTACAGCAACAAAGCACTACACATTACCATGCTTACACAACAAAGAACTAAAGTTTACTTTTCAACTATGTTTTTGAGTTTTATTGCTCTTCTGTTAAATCCCTTCAATCTGTAGACGGATTGATCTTTTTGTAACCATTTTTTACCTCAGGAGAAGGTTTTTAGAATATGCTCTCGTTGATCAAAAAATATATATATGTATTCAAAAACATATGTCACAATTGAATAAAATAAATTCAAATTTACAATGTAATATATACAATGAACACAACATTATAAAAAAAACGCTCTCTAGGAGCTATAATAACTACCAAGAACAACATGAACATCAGCCAAACCCTACGGTGTTTCTGCATAGAAGCTTGAAGATGTTCAAGTCCTCAAGAACATCCTGAAGAACATTTCCAGGATCAACAAGCCTCAGACAGAAGACATGGAGTTTCATCAGCAAGAAAGAAACTCGCAACTTGACGTTTTGGAGATTCAACAGTAATATCAACTCAGCCTCATCACATTATTAAAGTTGGAGTTCTAGATTTCAGATGGCTGAAGAAAGAATAGAGGGGCAAGACTCAAGGTTCGGGAACTTGGAGGAGAAGAAATAGAAGAGAGAATCATAAGCCATAATGTGTTGCAGGCACCACCCAACATTTAGCCACAACAGAGGAAAAAGGGGATCATGAAAAAAGGGAGAAAGAACAGGTTTCAATATCCTTCCTCCTCTGATAGAACACATCAGTATTCACCAAGAGGACATACAAAGCTCATAAATGGCCAAAATATGATCAAGGTAGAAGATCTGAACATCAAAACCTATTTGACAAAGACCAACTATTCTACAAGAAGAAAACAACAACATCTTGGACCCAGATACAATCAACCAATATGAAACAACAACAAGCTTCCTCCTCCCTTGGTTACTCACCACCAGGTTTTGAAGATGTGCACATAAACAAGGCTCCAAGGCCGTCTAAGATGGGTTCTGCACCTGATCAATACACTCAGCAACAAAGAGAGATCATAGATTATATCTACAATTTACTAGGCAGAGCCACTCAACAGGTAAATGGTTTGGCTACAGCTAATCATTTCAATGGCTACACAATCAATGGATACAAACTTTATGACACTCAAGCTCGGGCCAAGAACACTCCAAGCCCTAAACCAACAACTCAAATGCAAGAGCAACTCCATCCTCTAGCAGCACAAGACCAACCTCTAAGAATTCATGGTACAATGGTCATACATCATCAACTGATGCTACAAAATAGTCATCTTGCTATAGCTCACAAAAAATACACAGCTCAAACAATCATGGCAGGTTTTGCATTTGAAGGGGTTTATGAGATATAAATCAAAACTTTGGGTAATAGAGCACTCCTTTTACACTGTCCAGATCCTCACTTTGATTAAGAACTGATGATGGAAGATAAAGATTGGCTCAGCAAATAGCTTACAATCATCTCACACAAAGAGGCTCTATGTGCAAATGGGGGAAGATTCTTATGGGTAGCTATACATGGTATCCCATATCATGGGTGGTGTGAGGAGACTTTTGCAGTTGCTGTCAATAAATGGGTGAATTATGTCTGCACTCATCCATTAACTTCTGCTGGTTTACAAATAGATATTGCTTATGTGCTAATTCAAACAAACATCTACAAAAATACTGTTGTTGAAGTAGATATCTATCTGAGACAACAATGCTATAACATTTGGATCAATCCTTTACTTATTGAAGAAGTGCCAAAAATATCAGTACAACTCCACATACACTTAGATGATGAAAGCTCAAAATATCCTACTCCCACCTCAGAAAAAGACATAGATGAAAACTCAGGTGATTCATATGAAAATGAAGATCCCCTTCCCTATGAAACAACTCCTATCAACAATAGTCAAAGATCTTTGGAGGCTGGAAAAGAAACGGAAGAGAATGTTGGCAGAAGCACTGACAATAACTTGGAAGAAGTAATTGCCGAGAAATCTTTGTTTGAGAGAGACTGCAGTGCAAATAGAATTAATGTTGAAGAAGTAAATGATGAGATCTCTTATGTTGAAAGCATCAATTCTTTGATAAATTCAAGTATGCAAAGGAATGAACCACAACAACACTCTGAGCAATTAATTACTGCAGCGCAGTTGCCATTGGAGTTTCAAAATCTGGAGCTACATAACCTCATTGTTGAGGATACTCTCCAACAATCAAAGATGGTCACTGAAGAAATCCCTAGCCTCAAAACCTTGCCACACCCCACAACCTTGAAGATCTGCAGCAACGAAGAACAACCAACAAAATATTTTCAGTCTCCTCAGACGTTAGTTGCCAATACTGAGTCAAATCAGGTTTGTCTAACTAATTTGGTCAACAAGGAACTAATATTGTCTACACCTAAAAGCAAGTACAAGGGCACATCACCATTTAATGCAAGGAGTGGCTCCAAAAAAGAACATCACTCCTATTTGGACAACGTTGCTTTGGAAAGGGTCCACTTCAGCCCTACAAATTGGCTTAGAAGGAGTACTTAGTGATGGTTTAGAAGCGATTTTCAGAGACAACTCACTTCACCCCTCAGACTCACTGCAACTAGACTCACAGACTCAAGAAGTAGCTGATTTATTAGCAACACAAACTTTCTCTCTCAGGAAAAGACTAAACCCTCTTCTCAAACCAACCCCCCCCCCCTTCTGACCTCCACCGACGATGGCCGGCCGTTCCGGCCATGGCTATCATTGATGGAACTCTTCCCCAGTCTGCTACTCCCTCCTTCCCTCCCTCCCTCTCCTTTTCTTTCTCTTTCCTCTCTCCTCTACGTTTTCAAGCTTCAGATCCATTGTTCGGCTCACTTTTCTCGACTCGTCGTGGAATGCTCTCGCCGGAGTGTGAAGCTTCTGCTCTCTAGTTGGTTGCTGCTAGGATCTCTTCACGCAGCAGGTGCTCACACCTCCATTCATGAGTCGATGGGTTTCGGTCAGTGTTGCTGGGTTTTGCTTAGAGCGCAATCGGAGTTCGGTCTGATCTGAAGCTACTTCGCTTCCCAGATTTGGACGCGATTTTGGGAGGTCAGGTGAGATGGTGTTGGTTGGGGTGTTGTGGTGGTGGTTTTTCCTTTGCTAGGCCGGTGAAGACTAGTCTCCGGTGTCGACTTCCGGTTCTGCAAAAGAGGCGGCTGACTTCGCTGGTGCGGTACGAGTGCGGGTCGGGAGTCAGGTAGGGTTTGGCCGTGTACGGGTTTGGGTGGACCGGGTCAGTTATTCTGGGCGGGGCTCAAACCTGTGTGGGCTGGGCTCCTACTTGTGTGGGCCAAGTCAGACCTGTTTGGGTCGGGTTTGACCTGGGTGGGTCAGATCCGATTCAGATTTGGGCCGGATCCTGGCAGTTTGGAGCTCCAGTTTTATTTCCAGCGGGTCGCTGATGGGAAGCTCAGATCTTTTGTGGTGTCTTGGGCTGCTCGCGACTTTCGTCGACTCGCCTCAAAGCTTGGGTGGGACGTGGTTCTTCGTACTTGACGTTGATCGTTGTGGTTTTGGGGCCGTTTGTGTCTTCCTGTGTTGGTGACAAGCCCATTAGTGGCCTTTTGGAGTTTCAGTCGTCCCCGGTGCTCAAGGACAACCCTTTTCCAGTTTGTTGTCATTCTCCTCCTGCTCGGATTCTTGATGTGTCTCGCCAGCTCTTCCTCGTCCCGTAGTGGGATGCGCTTCTCAGCTTCGGTTTGTAGATCGTATGGATGCGGTAGAGACTTTCTGGTGTGGCTGCTGCAGGTCTTGGCCTCAGCTCGGTGTTCTCCGCTGTCAGGTCTGAGTTCTCTACACATTCATAATTCTTTTTCTGGTACGGGATGTTGTTTCTCGGTTTAGGTCTGAACCCGGGTAAGGAGCGTTTTCGCTGAACTGATTGCTGGGGCGTCTTTTCTAATTTCATGCTTGCCTTTTGTTTTTCTTGTCTCATTTAGGAGTCCTCCGGCCCCTCTTCCTAATTGGTGGAGATGTGGGGTCGGATTCGCCTAACTCTCCGGTTGGAACGTCGGTGTGTGTTGGCCATCGATGGATTAACTTGTTAATCGAGTTAATTGAGCAGTGTGAGGCTTGTAAGGCACGGTTAAGCAGTGGAATTTTTAGGTTTCAGATCTTGCTCCAATGCTAAGGTGGGTTTTCTCTTGGTAGGGTTGGAGAGTTACCAACTTGCAGTGGAATAATCAAAACAAAACTAAAAGACCATGCGTTAGAACTACTACCAAAGAATGAAAATTTACAAGAGAAAATTTCAGCTCAAGGTTTCCTTATCAATTTGTTCAAGAACACAATGTAGAGCTGACGAACATCAAGGAAGATGAACAGATCGAGTATATAAGACACCTACGTAGCCTACAACGAATCAAAGCCACGTAGTTCTTAGTTTAGAACTCAAGAACACAACCACAAATGAAGCTCTATGGGGTTTCGGCCAAGAGGAAGAAGAAGAGAAGAGTTGCTGAATTTTTTCTTACTCTCTTACTTCATATGCTTGAGAGTGATGAGTAATGACCTTTCATGTGGAGTCAAGTGGTGTCCATCACCTCACCAATCTCCTATCACAAGCCAAGTGTCATAGAAGATTAGTATAGTGAAATTGTTCAATTAGTTAGTCTATTTAGTTAGTGGAAATGAGGTTCCACTTGGTTACTAACTAACTAACCTAATTAAACTAGTTTGATTCATCTAGTCAGATATAACTAGATAATTCGTTGGGACCTTGGAGACTTGGTCTGTCCATGGGCCTCGTGGGTGTGGCACACAACCCAAACCCATCGAGGTCCCATAACGCTCAGAATGTCTCAAACGCCTTCCACTTCGGATATGTACAAGATCATCGGATGAGATCGATCCCAAGACCCTGAACCTTATCTCGATCTTCAGTTTCCTAATGACACAAGGCTTATGACCCAAAACCCAGTTTTGTTCATGTCCCGTGTTAATTTCCCGTTTGGCCCTTGCTCCATTGATGTGTAAATGAGTTTCATCTTTCGGTGTTGACCCTTAGGTTTATGCATGTCAGTAGATCAGTGTAAATTCCTAATTTACTTGTTCCTACCCTAGCGGCAGCTAACGAGACTTATCATAGCTTGACACTACATAGCGAATCGACCCTATGTCGATTCTAACATTCTTGTCGTCCATGTCATTATCCTTTTTATCTCTGATATCCTGATTGAGATAAGGCATAGATCCGTCATCCTTATTATTCTCAATCACTATTCTTTGCTATGTGAGATGACTAAATATATGATACCTTGTTTCATGTGCATGACCATGCTTTTCCTTTAGTCACTCTCGATCAAGCGGCTGTGAACCGATATCTTTCCTAAATCATAGTATGAGGGATAAATCTCTTAGTCTTCTCTCGTGTCACTCATGTAGTCATTCTCCAATCCTATTCAGGCTGTTATGGAAGCCAATCACAGTGCAACGTTAGGCTCAGGTCAAATTTAGTTGTTTACTCCATAGTAACCATAGAGACTCCTCGGTCTAAGGATACATGACAAGTTACGACTCTGAATATGTTGATGACTTAATCTATGGAACATATTCAGGTCGGGTCGTCCAATATCATGCCCCACATGATATCTATGATCAGACTCCGGAACTCTTTCAAATGGCCCATAGAATGTAAGCCATCAAGAGTCATCTTTCATACTAGTCGCTGTTATTGAAGACTATTAACTAGAGACCCCATCAAGTGTGATCCATCTTGATCTATGTGGGACATGATATTGGACATATTGGAATCGTGCTCAAACTGAATCTCCTGATTTTGTATAGGAGTTTTCTAGATCGATATCTTTAGTGACATCCTCTTTGACATATTGAGCTTGCAGATCTTGAAGAAGGGCTACAAGTATCATTTTCTTGGCTTGTTAGGGCTGCGAGTGACATTGGGGCCTTTGTAGTAGTAGTGCTTGGGTAGTTTGTTCCTCTAGAGCTCCCTCTTGCCTCATACTTCTTACTTGATGCCGTGACATCTCCACTGAAATTCTGAGTTGCTTATAGGTCATGGGGGACATGTGTTCAACATCATTTTCTTGTTTTCTATAGAAATAATTAAAGTTTGAACTTTCTTCATAATAGTTCCTGGATTGATTGGACCCGTTGAGCTAGTTGGATTCTGAGGCTTCTTACCAAATGTCATGACATCTTCATTGACATTGGAGCCCTCAAAATGTTTTATGTTAAATGATAGCTAGTTTGGCTTCTTCCCTTTGATATCATAATGACTTAAGATGTTGGGATGTTGTTTCATTGACAGTGGAGCCCTCAAACCAGCACACACTCAACCTATAAGAAGCTACCCTCACACACAAGAGATAATAACCTAATGTAAAAATAACTACCCACACACAAGAACTTAACCAGATAAGAAACATGATACCTTGCCAAACTCACAATACTCCCCAAACCAACCCATAACCTCCCCCAGAAACCAAAAACTCTAATGACAACGCAAGAAGCTAATCACAAACACCGTTTAGGGTTCCGTTCTCGTCGGCTGACCGTGCTTGTTTCCACGACGGGCGGTCCGACATAGGTTTCCGACCTACTCCTGGAAATATATGTTGTTGAACGATTCGGTTTTGTGGATCCATCAATCGGCGCAAAAGGGTTCAAAACAGCGATCCATGTCGCGCAGTCATGATGCTGTGTACTATGAGAAACTGGTGGAGGGGGAAGTGGTTAGGGTTTCGAAAATCGCTTTAATGATTTGTAGACTGGAGGAAGAGTCGGCTCGGGCTTCAGCTGCGCACTAAATTGGTCGCCGGTCTAGTAACTCGCCGGATTCCGAAGAACGTCACTTAGAGAGCTCAAATGGTTTGTTGCCTTTGTCTGAGGCGCGACGATCACTGAGTTCCAAGATGGAAGCCCCAAGCCAAGCTGATTCTGAGGTGAAAAGGAAGGGTAATTCAATGGAACAGTGCAAGTTATTTATCTGTAACCTTCCGCCTGCAACTACTAGATCTAAACTGAGGGTTTGGCTTGAGGAATTGATGCCGGTGTCCAGAGTTTTTGTCTGCAAACGGAAGAATGCCGGTAACAGCAGGTATTTTGGTTTTGTAACAGTCAAGTCCAAGGAAGAAGCTTCATTTTTATCGAAAGCCTGTAATGGTTTTGTGTGGGAGGGCTTTAAGAATTTCATGTCCGTGGCTTGGCCGGAACGGATGACCAAAAGATTGGCGCGTCAGGGTGGATCTCAAGCTAACTTGGTTTGGAGACCAAAAGGAGAATTTGTAGCTGCTGACCAGACAAGAATACCGAGTGTGAAGCATTCCTCCGTGACTCAGAAAGTTATGGGCACCAGGTCTCAATACCCGTCCCCATGGATTGCAGCAAGCATCATGGGTGTTACTAAGAAAGAATTGTCCTTAAGTGATTTGCGTGAGCTCATTAATTCAGAGGATTCACCCGACTTGCAATTCCGTTATTTGGGCAACAGGATCTTCCTGTTCTTGTCCTCAGACCAAGACACCTTGACAGATGTTCTGAACTCAAAGTGGAGATGGTGCTCAGAAGCTTTTCTGTTGTTTGATAGGGCGCAAAGTTGGCTCAATAGCGCATGCGGTTTCAACTGGTGGAAGGTTACGAGTGTTCCTTTATCGGGCTGGTTCATGTCGACATTCCGCGACATTGGGACTTCGTGTGGTTCATTCCTGTTGGCCCTAAGAGATGAAACTTCGCCATCACTTGACTGCAACTTCCTCCTGTTACATTCGAATTTGCGAGAGGCGCGTGTTAATCGAATTTTGGAGATAGAGGGCAAGAACTTTCAGATATGCTTGACGAGAATCGCTTCACCTGAACTCTGGGGGGTCAACATAATTATGGATTATAGAGGAGCGGTTTTGGCTACAACAGAATCTCCACTTCAGGTGTCGAATGTGAAGGGCAAGGACACTCTGCTTCCCTCGACTCCGGTGAGTAAAGTCCCTGAGTCTTCTACTTCGAGCCCGTTTAGCTCCTTGCGTGGGCCTCTCTCTTCTCGGGCTAGGGCTTCGGCCAAGGATCTTCTTCAGCCGACCAGACCTACACAAGTTTTCAGATCATATGCAGCTCGTAGAATCCCAATTGACAAAGAATATGCTGATCGAGAGAGGAAGTGGAAATTAATCAAGGCCAGTCAGAAACTTCTTTCAGAGCATCCAGAAACGGCAGATCAAATCGAAGCTCTGGATTTTGAGCTAGGAGATTCTGTTGATCCAGAATTTCAGGAAGATTCTGACGACCTCGGTTTTTGTGACGGGGACGAAGTGGGGGATTCTCTCCCTACTTCCTTACCTCATTAATCAGAATCTATGGTGAAATTCATCTCCTGGAACGTGAGGGGGATGAATGCCATCCAGAAGAGACGGTGCATCAGGGTGGCTCTATCGAAACAGCACCCCGATATGGTTTTGTTTCAGGAAACCAAAAGAGAAGAGATTTAACCTTTTATTCTGAGAAGCTGTCGTTTTCTGAATGGCTGGGACTCCGCCTTTATTCCCTCTGTTGGAGCGGCCGATGGTGTTCTTGTGGTGTGGAGAACGGTAATTTTTTCGGTTATACACTCCTATAATATTGATAATGCTTTGGTTTGGAAAGGTTTGATTATTGCAGACGCTCTTCCTCTGACTGTGGTGAACGTGTATGCACCAACTGAGAGTGGGGCTCGGTTGGAATTATGGACGAAATTGTCAGCTGCAGGCCCATCTTTTGATGATTGTTTATTGGTGGGCGGAGATTTTAATGTTGTCTCTGTACGGGAAGAACGGGCGTTTAGTGAATTCTCTGAGACAGACAGCGAAGCTTTAACAGATCATATGTTTGATTTTGCGGTATGTGACTTAACCTTGATCGGCAGCAGATTCACGTGGTACGGACCAGCTTCCAAGGCCGCCCGGTTGGACATGTTCTTAATCTCTGCTGATTTACTGTCGTTTCTTCCTGAATTGGTTCAAAAGTCTTTGCACAGGGAACTCTCGGACCATAAACCGGTTGTCCTAGAGTCACGTTCCTTGAATTGGGGGCCGAAACCCGTGCGCTTCTTAAATGTGTGGACGTCCCATCCGACTTTCTTTGAGTTTGTTGAAAATCAATGGGACAACTTCTCGGTCCAAGGTGCGCCCATTTATATTTTATGGAAAAAGCTTAATTGTCTCAGGAAAGCCCTGCAAATTTGGAACATTGAAGTCTTTGGCAGGGTCGATAAAGAAATAACTGATTTGAACATGGAGGTCGACAAACTGGATGCACTAATTGAGGTCCGGCCTCTGACGGGAGAAGAGTGTATTAGGAGATCGCTCCTAAAGGTCTCGTTGATTTCGAAACATAAGTTACTTGCCAAGATTTGGGCGCAGAAAGCTAGATTCAAGTGGTTTTCGGAAGGGGAACAGTGCTCCAAATTCTACCACCGCCTGGCTAACTTTAACTCCTCACTTAAACGGGTGTCAGTTATACGGGTCGGCAATCACGTTTTCTCTGAATTGGCATAGATTAAAGATCAAGCTGTTCTTCACTTCCGTGAGAGGTTTGCTAGATCACGGGAAGCTTTGATTCGGATTCCTGCCTTACAGTTCAAATGTATTTCGGCTAATCAAGCTGCAGACTTGGAGGCAAGTTTTTCGACATAGGAGATTTTTAATTCTTTATCAGAGTGTGGCAATAACAAAGCACCCGGGCCGGACGGATTCTCCATGCTAGTCTTTAAATCATGTTGGGAAATTATAAAGGCTGACGTGATGCAATTTGTTGAGGATTTTCATTTTTCCGGGAGGTTTGGAAAAGGCCTCAGTTTGGCATTTATGGCCCTTATTCCTAAGATTTCAAGCCCAGAAACTTTTGATGATTTCAGACCGATTAGTCTGATTTCGGGGCCTTACAAGATAATAGCAAAGTTGCTGGCAAACAGGATTAAAAGAGTACTTCCAGATTTAATAAGTGATACTCAAAGTGGTTTTATAGCGGGCCGACAGCTGGTGGATGGTGTTCTGATTGCCTCAGAAGTTTTACATGGAGTAAAAAAGTCTAAAAAAGAGACGGTGATTTTGAAGCTCGATTTCGAAAAAGCATATGACAAGGTCAGCTGGTCCTATCTGTTGGATGTTATGCTTATTATGGGTTTCCCGGAGAGGTGGAGAATGTGGATGGCTAGTTGCTTCAGAGCTAATTTGTCAGTTTTAATCAACGGGGCTCCTAGTGCTGATTTTGTAACGGAGAATGGTATAAGGTAGGGCTACCCCCTGTCACCTTTCCTGTTCTTACTAGCGGCTGAGGGTTTGAACCAGATGGTTTTGGACGGGATAAGGGGTGGAGATTTTAATGGGGTTGAAGTTGGGCGGAATGGTTTGGTGGTGTCTCTGTCACACCCCAATTTCAGCGAACCAAACTAGGGACGCGAACGTTTAAAAAGTTACAACACTTGAAACCTGTTTTCATTAAATCACTTTAAAAAGCCAATTTAGTTCCACAAAATAATATTATTTACATCTCAAAAATATTAGTCCCACACTTGGACAAAACGAGGTACACGTCTCTAGACTCAAAACACCCAACAACCCGCTTCAAGCTCTTCAAGCTTCAGAAGCTCACCTAGTCCAGACTGCGAACGGTACCTGTAGGAAAAGCAGCTAGGGGTGAGCGTTCGCTCACCACCACAGATAACAGACTGACTACAGCATACTTAGCAGAATAAGCCGGTGACACCAACAACGACTCAAAGACACACACACACGACCAAAGTACTTTCCTCAACCGACTCAACACTCGGACACGTTATGTAGACCCCACACTACGATTGACGACCTCCTCCAAGACACGACTGACAACCACACAATACCAAACAAGATCATAAAGGATCGCAAACCAGCTGCTCAGTAACCAATCTCTGTATCTCGCCCTTTCCGATCCCAGTCGGTACAGGCGGTCGACCTGTCGCGCAACTTCTCCCGATCCCAGTCGGGAGGCTAACCCACAACCTCTCCGCTTCACCCGATCCCAGTCGGGTGGTTAGCCACACCCGCGCGTCCTTCCCCCGATCCCAGTCGGGGAGCTAGCCCACAACCCCTCCGCTTCTCCCGATCCCAGTCGGGAGGCTAGCTACACCACACAACCTCCACCAGTATCAGGTAACCAAACACAATCACAAACAAGTTCAAACAGAGAGTAACGACACCGGTGACAACTCCACATGCACTCAAGGCCAACAAGACACCAACAACCAAACACAGGTTCAACAACCTTACGGGCCCTCATGGCCACCCAAGACACCAGCGGTAAAGTACGGGTTCACAACCCCCCGGGCACTCACGGCCACCTAAAACACCGAAACGACAACACGGGCTCTCATGGCCACGCAAGACTCAGCAATAAATAACACGGGGTCTCAAGGCCACCCAACTCAACAAATAATAACACGGGCTATCAAGGCCACACAACTCAACAAATAATAACACGGGCTCTCAAGGCCACACAACTCAACAAATAATAACACGGGCTCTCAAGGCCACCCAAACTCAACAACAAATAACGCACAACAACCTCCGGCATAAACGATGCCTCCAACAGTCTTAAGATCATTAGTTTCACAACAACCTCCGGGCATGGTCATATGCCTCCAGTAATTCAATTATCACTAAGTTCTCTACTCCTACGACACTATTAAGTGTCACATGCCTTTCCAACAATTATTAAGTTCCCGTAACATGTTTTTCTAATATTCGATAACCTAGATAACCCACGACACCCCGGTGCCACATGCAATTCTACAGTTAACTTTCCCTAGTCAGGGCCGAGATCCGGCTACTTTTCCCTACCTCATAAACAACTCCAAAAGCGCTCCACTAAAACCTGAGATGATCCCAGTCACTCACCGAGCTTCCCTTTGCCTCGGTCCACAGCACGATCTAAAAGAACACAAATTCAAATCACTTTTAAACTAGTAGGAATAAACCGAAAATTAATAAACTTAACGCCCAAACGTAACCCCGACAATGTAGACCACTCCCAAACTTCCCAATTACTCGACATTGTCGATAGAGGACCCGCAAAGGCCCGATTCGCCCGACATGGCGAATCTGCCCGGGTTTTGTAAATTGCTTTCCGGGGCTCCCCTTCGGTCGAAGCCGGACTCTAAATTTAACACGAAGCCCCAAATTAATAACGGTTCCACCGTTAAGTTAAAGGTTACGATTTGTCCAGTTTAAATCCGACAGTTGTCTCTTACACTCGAGCGGGATAAAAGTGGGATTACGACGGATCGGGTTCGAGCACCCGCGCGTCGAACTCAGATTTGATCCAAAACCCAGTTAAAACCAAATTTTAACTCCAAACCGTCTTTGGAACTCCTTTGCTTTATCTAATTCCGACTTTGATTTTAAAACAGAACGATTCTTTTCTGTTCTTTTCCAAACTCAAAATTTTGGTCCAAACTTTTCTAAATCCGATCTGATTTCGTTTTCCCTTTTCGATTTAACTTAACTCAAGTTTCATTTTAACGACCGACTTTCGTTTTTAAAACCCATTTAATTTAACCCAATCTAGTTTTTATCATTTTTTTCTTAAGAACTCAAAACTGAATTCATTTTCCCCGTTTTCCCTTAGACCATCGTTGTTTGTTTCAATTAAAATTCCTCTTTAATTAAACTCTAATTTTTTTTCCCGTTTTTAAACAATTTCTTTTCTCAATTAACGGATCTGAGTCGTTTTTAATCACTTTCCCTTTTAACCGATATTTCTTTTCATTAGATTTAATTCAACAAAACTGTGCCCAAGTTGTCTAGATCCAAGTAGAAGCACAGATCAAAACCGATCAGATTTAAGGTAAATACGGGACAAAAATAAACGGGAAGACGTTAAGGAAAATGAAACCGGCCACCGGCGAAGCCATCGCCGACGACCAAACTCCGTGGGTGAGATGTCTCACCGTAGGAAAATAGAGGACGGTGGAAGGACGGCGGAGAATCGCCTCAGATCTGGACGGGTCAACAGCTCTGGCGAGCGCCGGTGAGTTCACGGCGACGGCGGGGGTGCGTCTGAACGGAGAAGAAGGACGGGCGAGAATCGGACTCGCTTTTGGGGCTTCTTCCAACCGGAAAAGTGAGACCGGCCTAGACGGAGAGAGGCATGGCTCAGTACCGTGGCCGGCGAGCTCGTGACGAAACCGTGAGACCGTGAGGAAGGGAGGAAGCTAACGGCGGCGGCGGACTATTTTTGGACGGGGGAGGAGAAGAGACTTGGTCGGAGAGGGTGAGGAGGATGGGAACGAGGGTGGTGAGGGAGGTGGCGGCCGGAAACGATGGTGGACGAAAATGGTTCAGGAGAGAGAGAAACGGGATCTGGATCGAGAGAGAGGAGGCGTGGCTGCGTGCAAAAGTGACGCTGAAACCCTAGGGTTTCAGCTTAAAAGGGGCGTTAGTTGGGTCGAGCCCTTTGGGCCTCAGGCGAAAGAAGAACGGGCTCAAGGCCAGCTGGGCTGGGTTGGGCCTGCGTGCCTGGCCTGGTCCAGACCTGCTTCTTTTTTTTTTACCACAATTTTCAAAAACCTACCCTAAGGTTTTCGGATTGCAATTTAATACCCTTTTGAAAGCGAAGCGGGTTTTACAGTCTCACTTGCAGTTTGCCGATGACACCATCCTATTCATTAAGGGTGAAGAGGCGGGGTTGAGGAATGTGAAATACCTGTTAGATCTTTTTCAGTTAGTTTCAGGACTTAAGATTAATTACGCCAAGTCCAAAGCCGTTTTGTTGAATGGGGCTACATTGTATGAAGAGCTGATATCTTCTATTATGGGTTGTGAGGTGTGTGACCTGCCTTTGCCTTATTTGGGTTTCAGTTGGGACTTTTCCCTAAGAGGCTCAGTTTCTAGGAGCCAGTTTTTGTTCGGGTGAGGAAATATTTGAATGGTTGGAAAGCAAAGACGCTGAACATTGCTGGCCGTGTGGTTTTGTTGAAATCCACTTTGGCAGCGCTTCCAGTTTTCTACATGAGTCTGTTTAAGGCTCCTAGTGCGGTGATTCAGAAGCTGGAAAGGCTTCAGCGTCGTTTTTTGTGGTCTCATAGTGTGGCTCGCCGGGTCTTACATAAGGGGAAATGGGATATGGTTTGCAGGCCACGGGCGGAGGGTGGTCTGGGTCTTCACAGACTTGAAGAAGTCAATTTGAGCTCACTGGCCAAGTGGTTTTGGAGATTTGCTGAGGATGAGTCATCCCTTTGGAAACAGATGATTTGTGTTAAATATAAATGGGATCCAAGAGAGTGGGATCTCCTCAGTCTTGATCGGCCGACTGACTCTTCTCTTTTTTGGCATATTGTGAGTTTGGCCAGTGACCCGAGATTTCAGACTATCTTTGGAGGTCAAGGGATTCACTGGAAAGTGGGTAATGGTGCAAGGGTGAGATTTTGGGATGATGTTTGGTTGGGTGATGAAGCTTTTCGATTCAAATTTCACCAGTTGTTTGTAGCTGCATGTGATCAAGAGGCCTTGGTAATGGATTACTGGAGAGATGGACAGTGGGTTCTGGTTTACAGAAGAGATCTTTTCGTTCGGGAACTGGGTGAAGAAAGGCAGTTACAGGAACTTTTGTTGTCTGTTTGCTTATCTGATTCTCAGGACAGAATGGTTTGGGTTAAAGGACCCCGATTTTCGGCAGGGGCGGTTTACAGGTTGATCACACCCACTTTTGATGAGGTCAGCTGGGCCTCGTTTTTATGGGTTAAATGACTTCCCCCGAAGTTCTGCATGCTTATGTGGTTAGCTCTCCACTCGGCAATCCCCACCATGACTTTTCTCGAGGCTAGAGGTTGCAGAATTTCACTGAATGCCATGAGGTGTTATTTCTGTAAGTCTTTATTTGAAGACCTGGATCACCTTTTTCTCCACTGTTTTTTTGCATGGCGCGTATGGTGTTTGCTTCATAGTTGGTGGTCTATACCTTGGGCGTTGCCGAACACCTTCTTAGGAGCCTTCGAAGGGTGGTTTTTGGTTGCAGGAGGAAGTGGGAGTTCGGGTTGGATAAAATTATGTTATTTGGTGTGCTGGCATATCTGGTTGCAGCGTAATGCTTTAGTGTATCATAACACCAGTTGTTCAGAGTTGGATAGTACAGAAACATGCTTTCAGTTTGCTGAGAATGGCTGGTGACCTTATCCCTGAGGCTTCCTTTGAACTTTGGGTTGGGGATCCAGTTTCGTGCCTTAGACGCAGAAGACGCGAGAGAAGAGCTGTGGGGATTTTGTAATTTTATTTCCTTTGATTTCCTGTTGTATTTTGCTTTTGCTTACAAGCATTCACCTTGAGTCCTGTTTAATAAAAAATTGCTTATCAAAAAAAAACCTCCCCCATAAACCCCCTAAAACACAGGAAGCCAAAGAGCAACAGGGATTCAAAACACCCATATATTACAAGAGGAGTGGTGTGGCACTCCTCCTCATCCTCCTACACAACTGAGGAGAGGTCTGCCACAAGAGGAATGAGAAAGAACAATTCCTTTTGAATAAGGACCGCTCAAGAGCAAAGGAGGCATGTTGTATTTTCAAAATAATGTCTCTCTACCTGACACTAACACATCATTGAAGACCAAAGTATTTCTGACAAGCCAGATCTCTAAAAACGGATGAAAAATCCACCTTCCTAGCGAGGTAAGTATTACACAATCATTCCATTCCTTTTTTTGGAGATCTGGCTTGCCAGAAATACTTTGGTCTTGAGCGGTCCTTATTCAAAAGGAATTGTTTATATATAAAAAAGTATACCTTTTTTATAAGTATGAACTAAACATTATTGTATGCTTAGTTCATACTTATAAGCATACAAGTGTATTACACAATCATTCCATTCATTTTCTTTAAATATTTTATTTTTTTCTTTATTTTGTTTTATTTTTAATTCTTTTTCTTTAAATCTTTTTTTCTCATTAATTAATTTAAATTTATTTTTTAAATATCAAATTTCATTAAAAAAATCTGTTATTATTTAAAAAAAATCCCTTTTATTATTTAAAAATCAGATTTTTATTTTCAAAAATATTTATTTAATTATCCTTTTTTGCTCATAATTTTTGTCATAAGTTTCAACACTCATCTACAAATTCAACCATCTATATACACGTAGGGTCATTTCCAATTGAACACGATTTCGCAAATCAACATACACAGATGAACAAATCTTTACAAGCAACATTAAAAAACAGTCTCAGATTCGAGATGAACAAGGAGATAACAAAGAGAAAATGAACCAAACTCGATCTCTATTGAGCTCTCGGAGCAGGAGATGAGAGGTCCGGTGAAGACGACCCGGAGCAGTGTGGAGGCGTAGCTTCTCGCCGTGTTCTCTGGACTAAAGCAATGTGGAGGCATTTTACAGACCGGCCAGATCTACGCGCAAAGGAACTCGAAGAAGAGGAGGAACTCAGATCTGCGCGCAGAGAAACAACGGTGCACGTGCCTCGCCGAAGAAAACAGACACTTATGGTTTAGCTAGAGAAATCGAAGAATAGGAGGGGGGTATTCTCGTCGGCGCCATCGTTGCCGCTTGCCTAAGAAGAAGATGAAGCCGAGAAGAAACTGAAGATGAATGTGTAGAAACAAAACTTTGTGTAAATGATGAAGGGTAAACTACAAATACATACCCCAAACTTGTCACGATTAACTAATACCTATCCCCATGTTTTTTTTAACCAATACATACTCAAATGTTCCGAAAATTAACGCAAAACCCCTGCCGTCTGATTTTCCATCCATCTTCTGTTAGTTTTTTCAAAAATACCCACAATACCCTTAACACTAAATTCAACTCTACCTTTCAAATATTTACGAAAATACCATCATTTATTTACAAAAATACCATTGTTTACAAAAATCATTTCTTATAAATCTTTTATTAATTCTGTTTTATATATTTGATTAATTTTTTTTTAAATTCCTAATTATCTTTTTGATGAATTTGAAATCTTTTATTTTTATCATCTCATATATCTGTTCATTTGTTTGTATAGTTTTTATATCAATTTACATTATATGATTGGGGAAGATGAAGACATAATCAATTAACCACAGCAACACTGTAATACAAAACACCCAAGAGCTGCATGAATTCATGGACAGAGACAACAAAACCCAACCAAAAAATTGGTAATACAAGCCTGCAAATCCCAAACACTGCAATCGAAACCCTTAATTTTCCTACAAGCCCCAAAATTACAACTCTTTCAAACCCCAAAATCAGTTATACGGATTTGTTCAAGCAAAACAAAAACCAAAATTCCACACCCCAAGCCCGTGCGTGGCACCACCAAAAGTTCAACCCTTCGTGCTCGCCGGAGAACACATGGAGGAGAGGCGACAGATCGACAGAGTTGGTCGAAATCCGAGGTGGACGTGTAGCTGTGTGAGAGGAGCAGAGAGACGCTGCGACGGAGACAACCACCAAATCTGGGAGAAGAGACGGTCGCCGGAGACAACCGCCAGATCTGGCTCGTTTCTCAGGCCAACGCCGGCTTGCCTCACCGTCGATGTCTTGCCGTGGTTTTTGGGAAGAGATTTACAGTGATGGTTAGGAAAGAGGGATAAAAGTGAATACGAGAGAAGATGAAAGGTTTTAGAGATATGTTAGAGATAGGTTGAAGATAAAGTTTTGATTATAGGTTAAAGATAAGGTTAGAGGTATTCACTGTTAGTTGATTATATTAAAAAAAGAAGTATTACAAATAATTAATAAAAATAAAAGATTTCAAACTTATCA
This sequence comes from Erodium maritimum, assembly GCA_963921825.1. NCBI lineage: Eukaryota > Viridiplantae > Streptophyta > Magnoliopsida > Geraniales > Geraniaceae > Erodium > Erodium maritimum. Next base: position 32,253,379 of record OY997596.1, read on the forward strand.
AAAAATTATTAGGAATTTAAAAAAATAAATAATCAAATATATAAAAAAGAATTAATAAAAATTTGTAAGAAATGATTTTTGTAAACAATGGCATTTTCATAAATAAATGATGGTATTTTCGTAAATATTTGAAAGGTAGAGTTGGATTTAGGGTTGAGGGTATTTTTGAAAAAACTAACAAAATATGGATGGAAAATTAGACGGCAGGGGTTTTGCGTTAATTTTCGGAACATTTGAGTATATATTGGTTAAAAAAAATACATGGGGGTAGGTATTAGTTAATCGTGATAAGTTTGGGGTATGTATTTGTAGTTTACCCAATGATGAATCTAAGAAGATGACTTTGTGGAGAAACAAAACTGAGTTTTAAATGAAATTGTTTTTCTATAAACAAAACTGAATTTAATTGATGAAATTATCTTTTATAAACAAAATTTATTTTTAAAAATAAAAATAAAACTATATTTTTAATATAAATTGATTTTTTTTATATTGAAATTGATTTTTTAAAATATTTTTATAAATAAAACTGTATTTTTAAAATAAAATTTTGATTTTCAAAAATATAGTTTCATTTTGATTTAGAAAATATAAAAACAAGAGTGGATTTTAGGGTTGGAAAGAGATTTAGGTTTTGATTCAGATTGGAGAGAGATTTAGGGTTGGAGTTGAATTTAGGGTTGGATAACTAAGGGCATTTTGGGTATTTTAGAAAAAGTTAACAGAAAATGGATGGAAAAACTAACGGAAGGGGTTTTTAGTTACGAGTTGTAACTTCAGGTATGTATCAGTTAAAAAAACTTAAAGGTAAACATCAATTAATCATGCCAATTTTAAGGTATGCATTTGTAGCTTGGGAACACTGAAATTCCAACAAAAACATATAAGCTACAAAAAACTGGATAAGGCGTACAAACTTTGTTTGGTAAGTCATTCATATTATTCTTTGGTACTAACGGTACGAAGAAAAGGTGATCACATTTAGAAGATCAACCTAAAAACAAGTATAGCAAAAACAAATTACTTGTGGCACAAGTAATTGAACATATAAAGAAAGTAAAGGAAACAGTGTGCCGAACTTCTCTGCCACCAAACGTAAGATACTTCCTTGTTCAAGAGAGTTGTTGCTCGAATCAAACCGAACAAATGTTGCTGAATCTGAAGAAAAAGCTCAGCAACCGATTCATTCGAACCATTAAAAACCCTTCCATTCCTGCGAATCCATAAATTCCAAGCAACAAGATATTTAATTTTCACCTAATTCGAACACCAAAGTTTATTACCCAAACCTTGCCAAATGAGAATCAACTCTGCCACTAAAAAAGAAAGGACCATAATAATACCCCACCATTAATGAATTCTCATCCAAAGAGAACAATCAAAGGAGCAATGTAAAATTATTTGCTCAGAATCCGAAAAAACCTCTTGACATGTACTGCAAAACATATCAACTAAAGAGATGCGGCTCCCTCTCCCCTCCTGAAAAAAGAAAGAAGGCAAAGCTCTATGAAGAACTAACCACATTAGCATTCCATACTTCGCAGTCAATCTCTAATGCATAAAAACTGAGCCCATGAAGGAGAAGTTATAGAAGGACCTTCTGATAAACCATACACCATTGTGGAAGAGAAGTGAGGTGCCTTTGTCCAAACAATGGTGTCATGCAAGTTAAAAGGGAAAAGTCTAACGTTACTCAGGTGGCTCATGAAAAGTAAAGCCTATTCATCCTCATACAAAAAATCGCGACGAAAGCCCGCCGCCCAAATCCTATTAACACAAACATCATCGATCCTCTTTTTCTTTGTAGTGGCAATAAAGTATAAACATGTAACATGTACACATAAAGGCAAATCGCCCAGACAAACGTTTTCCCTTAGTAAAAATCTTCTGTTATTTCCAACCTTCCACTACAGACTATGATTAACAAATAAATGAGGAAAAGAGTGATCCTTGGCTAGATCAATAATATGGGAAAATAACGACGATTATCTGGATTTATCACCCTTTGTAAAATATCAATCATCTAGCCTCCAATCAAACTTTTCACAAATGACTCTTTTCCACAAAGAGTCTGATTCATCAGTGAACCTCCAAAACCATTTGCTCAAAAGACTTTTAGTCACTTGTTCCATTTTCCCGATTCACATACCTCCTTGTGTCTTGGACTTAGTAATATCTTTCCATGAAACTTTATTTAAGGATCTTCCAGCCACACTCCCACTCGAAAGAAAACGACGTTTCCATTTTTAAGTTTAGCAATCACACTCTTAAGAGCCTGAAAAAGAGACATGCAAAATACAGGAATAGAGGCCAAAGTCGAATGGATCAGAACATGTTTGCATGCCATATGTAATAACTTCATTTTCCAGAGATCAAGAGCCATTTTAAACATTTGGATCACAGGAGTCCAAGTGGCCACACGTCGGGGATCAGATCCCAAAGAGAAACCCAAATAACACACTGCAGCTTGCTAATTTCACAACCAAGAATTTCTGACACCACAACCTCCAATAAAGAACACGAGTTAAGTAAAACAGCTCTGGATTTAGAATAATTTATCTTCAAGCTATAAGCCAATTGAAACAAATCCAATGTGTTCTTGAGATTCCTTAAATTATCCTCACCCCCGAGAAAAAAGAGTAAATTATCGTCTGCGAATTGCAGATATGATACTATGAAGCCATTAACTCCTAACCAAACACCTCCAAAATCACATGATCTTAGCCCCTCTTAAATAATTTGATGGATCTTCTCAACTACCAACAAAAATAGTGATGGACATGATAGACATCCCTGACGCATTCCGTTATCAATTACGAAATTAGAACTCAAGCATCCATTAATTAAGACTAAAGGAAGGCTGAAAGCATTTGAACATCCAAGATCTCCAAAGACAATCAAAACTCATGCAGCCCATAACTTACTCCAAATAATCTCAGCAAAGCTTTTCATAAGATTTTCTAAAGTCGAGTTGTAACAAGATAGATTCGGCTTTTGTCTGTTTTATTAACTATAACACCTCAGACGCTATTAGAACCACATCAACGAGTTGTCTCTCGGGTACAAAACCACTATGAACGTCCCCAATCAGGCATGACAGAACTACCTTTAATCTATTAGAAAGAGTCTTAGATAGTATACTATATAAGGCGTTTAAATTAAGCTAATGGGATGCATCTCAATTAACCTCTCAAGATTCAAAACTTTAGGGGTTAAAGTTAAGAAATTCAAGTTTAATCCTTTTTTGATTAAAACTTTCATGCGAAATTACTAGATGAATTTTAAAAATCATTCTCCACAATGTCTTAATGCTCCTTGGGAATATTAGAGGATAAAACCATCAGGGCCTGGCGATTTTGAACTGCCACAACCCGAAATAGCTCAATTTGTTAGTCTTAGAGCCCGTAATTCAATCATCAACATCCAAAAGTATATATCGTCATTAAAAATAAAAATAAAGTGTCTTTATGTATTACTTATGTGTTGGAGTTAATATATCAATGTGTGTTCAGATCTATGCCCATCATGCGAAGTAGAACCATAGATCGAGATGGACCACACTCGATAGGTCCCTAGTCAACAAAGTTTAACTAAAAGACGCTAGTATGAAAGATAACTCTTCATGGCTTATGTTCTATTTAGTCATTAGAATGAGTTTCCGGAGTATGATCATAAATCTCATGTGGGACATGATATTGGAAGACACGACATGAATATGCGCCATAGATCAAGTCATGAACATATTCATTGTCGTAGGTTGTCATGTATTCTTAGACCAAGGAGTATTTGTGATTACTATCCAGTAAACAACAGAGTTTGACCTGAGCCCAACATTGCCCGTAACAGGGCTTGCACAACGACTAGGATTGGCTTCGGGACGGATTGCATGAGTGACACGAAAGACGGCTAAGGGAATTATTCCTCATACTACAGTATGGGAAAGATATCGGTTCTCGGCTGCTTGATCGAGAGTGATTGATGGAAAAGCATTGTCATACACATGATACAGGGTATCATGTATTCAGTCATCTCACATTTCAATGAATAGTGATTGAGAATAATAAGGATGACTATTCTATGCCTTATCTCAATAAGGATATGTTGAGATAAAAGGATAATGACATAGACGATAGAAATGTTCGAATCGACAGGTTCAATTCGTTATGCAGTGTCAGGCAATACTAAAGTCTCGTTAGTTGCCACTTATGTAGGATCTAGTAAAATGAGATTTTATGTTGATCTACCGACATGCATAAACCTAAGGGTCACACTAGAGGATTAAACTCATTAACACACTTATAGAGAATGACGTAGAGGGAAGTTGACACGGGACATGACCAAAATTGTGTTTTGGGTTATGTGCTCGTACGTAATTAGGACTTTATAGATCGAGACAAGACTTGGAGTCTTGGGATTGACCGCGTCGGATAATGTTGGACATATCCAGGATCTAATGCGTGGAGGCGATGAGCGCGTCACGGGACCTCTTCGAGAATGGCCACTGGCCATCACCCGCGAGGCCCATGCCACCAAAGTCCCATGAAACAACCTAGTTAAGTCTTAACTAAATGGTTCTAACTAATCTAGTTAGATTATGTAGTTGGTGATTCAATCCACCAACTTCTATCTACTTTACACCATCCTTTGTCTTATTTATTATTATTATATTATGTTGATGGGATTAAATGACATAATATTCATCTTTTTCAAAATAAGAGATATAACACACAAAAAGGAAGACAACTTCTCCTTCTCCCTCTCTAGAATTTCGGCCAAGACTTCTCCTTCCTTTTTTTTGTGTGTTCTTGAGTCCTTTAAGCTTAAAACTACGTGGATTTGATTCCTTGGAGGATACGTAGGCGTCTTGGAGACTCAAGACAAATCATTCTTTACCCGATGTTTTTGGTTTGGTAAGAAATTATGTTGAAGTTTTGTCTTGTTATCCTAATCTATGGTAGGTTATTCATGGTTTTAATGGTCTGTTGGTGTTGTTTGTTATTTTGCTGTGAGTTATGCTCATCTCAAACCCTACCTCGAGACCCAACAGTGGTATCAGAGTCGTGTTACCTTCGAGATTCACAAGACGGAGTATAAGTTTATGTTTGGCATATTATTTTGCAAAATTGTTTGACAACATGTTCTAGTTTATTTCTGATGGGTTTGTTGCATGAAAAATGGAATTTCGAAAATTAATTCAAATCTGAAAATTTTGGACAAAGTTTGATTTTTCGGGTCATGAGAGCGGGACTCTCGGGGAGTCGAACCCGTGACCGAACGGGGCTCTGTTGGAAGGATCTTGGCCGAGCGTGACCATTGGATGGTCAGAACGCCGAGCCAAACCTTTTATTTAGTCATGACGAGTTTGGAACCGTCTTGATGAACTCAAAAATCAATGTCTAAAAGTTTCAATTTTGAATGGTTTCGATAAACCGAGCATTAGTTTTTTTTTTCGAAACTTGGCAATTACTTAAGACCAGAAATTCACATGATGTTTGATAACATGGTTGTTTTATAACACATTGTGTGATGTGATGTTGGCATTGTGCACGTAATAACACCATGTTGGTTTTATTTACTTTATCTCTTTTCACGACATGCAAGTTGTGAGAGTTAGTGTGTAATTATTCTTTAAAAGTGTGGCCGTCGCACCACTTAATTGTAATAGTTATTATTTTCCGACCTGCGAGTCATGCATTCAATTGTAATATTTTTCTCAAGATGAAGAAAGAGCAGTAAAGATCAATTGGTGGTTTTTCGGGTTTTGGCATCGGCTTGGAGTCGGTGGAACTCAAGAAGTGAGTGGGAGTTAATTTAGGGGGATATTACATGCACATTTATCGCTTTATGATTGGTTTATTTTTTGCGTGAGTAATTCTAAATGTTTGTTAGAATCGCATGGTTAACTTTAAATTCCGAGCATAACCCCTCACATGCAAAGATAAAATTGGTTTTAATCATTGTTTGTGGGCCCTTAGAACCGTCTTTTCATTGGATGAAGTTGTCGAGTTCAAAGTATGAATTACATTGGATGTAATTGGAGGTATCAATACATTGATTTGTAGTTTTTGTGCTCTTGGCATCTAGAAAGTGTCAAAGTTTTAAACACAACCGGACAAGTAAAATTTGGGTCATTTCAAATACCTTCCAATTCTCAACACCTTACTACCTCCCTGTCTGATGGGTGTCATGAGCGCATCCATAAGAAAGCGGGGTAGTAGGTTTGGATGACATATGTGGGTGTCGTGCGCCTTAGCAGAACACCTAGATAGTGACGGGCCATGGTTGAAAATTGGTGGACCCGGCTATAATTCTCAGCCAAGGTTGAGCTAGGGTATCAGATAGGGTAAGCCGTGTACATATCTACATAACCCTAGCCAAGAGTTTCATTGGATGTGATTTGACGGGGTCCTACCCACATAGCTCGATTAAGTGGTGAGCCTTCGTTCAACTTGATCGAGTGAATCATGAATCTTGGTTGTAGATTCTAAAAGTTTAGAATCGATTGGTTGTTGTTTAAGCTTGATCTTCAGAAAATTTATTCAGTTTGCTGATTAAATTTTATATGTTGTATAGATCAAATGGAAAAAGTAAACAATATTTTTTCATTAAAAACCATAATTGACGAGGTCAAGCTTAATGGGACTAACTATCTGGACTGGTACAGAAATTTGAGTATAATCCACAAATATTAAGGCAAATAATATACCATGGACAAGGCTATCCCTCATGTACTGAAAATGAAGGGGCATCTCTAACATCTTAATGGACAGGGTCTTAAGATATAATCAAATATGTCAGCAGATGGGGTTATAAGCTGCGATTCTCGTGCACATGTTGTGTTCACTATGAACTATCACATGCATAATATAGACATTGTAATAACCATTGTGGCCGTGTGGGGCCCACGTGCTCAGGTGATCGGGTTTTGTGTTTCGGGTAGTTTAAAACGTTTCACGGACCATTTATCTTTAACCGAATCGAAAATTGGAATTAGATTGGAAAAGTTGTAATTAACGGGTTTTAGAAACTTTAAACGTTAATTAATTGACTCGGAAGTCGGAATTCGATTCCGTCAAGTACATTGGGTTCCTTGAACTATTCTAAGACCGTAGAAACGAAAACGGGGACTTTTGGAGCCCCAGGAGGCAATTTACAAAACCCGGGCAGATTCGCCATGTCGGGCGAATCGGGCCTTTACAGGTCTTTTGTCGATAATGTCAAGTAATTGGGAAGTTTGGGAGTGATCGACATTGTCGGGGTTACGTTTGGGCGTTAAGTTTATTGACTTTCGGTTTATTCGTACTAGTTTAAAAGTGAGTTAAAATTGTGTTCTTTTAGATCGTGCTGCGGACCGAGGCAAAGGGCAGCTCGGTGATTGACTGGGATTACATCGGGGTTTAGTGGAGCACTTTTGGAGTTATATACGAGGTAGGGAAAAGTAGCCGGATCTCGGCCCTGACTAGGGAAAGTTAACAGTAGAATTGCATGTGACACCGGGGTGTCGTGGGTTGAGTAGGTTTATTTAAATATTAGAAAAGCATGATACGGGATCGTAGCAATTATTGGAAAAACATGTGACACTTAGTAGTGTCGTAGGAGCAGAGAACTTAGCGATGTTAGAATTACTGGATGCATATGACCATGCCCGGAGGTTGTTTGTGAACTTATCGATATTAGGAGTACTGGAGGCATATGACCATGCCCGGAGGTTGATTGAGAAATTGTTGATATTAGGACTGTTGGAGGCTTTGGTTAAGCCGGAGGTTGATTGTTTACCTTTGGTGTTTTGGGTGGCCATGAGAGCCCGTACTTTACTGTTGAGTCTTGGGTGACCATGAGAGCCCGTGTTTGACTGTTGAGTCTTGGGTGGCCATGAGAGCCCGTGTTTGACTGTTGAGTCTTGGGTGGCCACGAGAGCCCGTGTTTGACTGTTGGTGTGTCTTGGGAGGCCGTGAGTGCCTGTGGGGTTGTTGAACCTGTGTCCTTACTGTTGGTGTGTCTTGGGAGGCCGTGAGTGCCTGTGGGGTTGTTGAACCCGTGTCTTTATCGTTGGTGTGTCTCGGGAGGCCGTGAGTGCCCGTGGGTTGTTGAGCCGTGAGTTACTGTTGGTGTGTCTTGGGAGGCCGTGAGTGCCTGTGGGGCTGTTGAGTCCGTGTTTTATGGTTGGTGTCTTGGGTGGCCATGAGTGCCTGTGGAGTGCTGAACCTGTGTTGTTACTGTTTTGTTGAACTTGCTTATGATTGTGATTGTGGTTACCTGAGTGAGAGAGGTTACTGAGGCAGGTCGACCGCCTGGCCCGACTTTATGTCGGGGAAGCGCGTGAGTGAGGGAAATTGTAAGACAGGTCGACCGCCTGGACCGACTGGGATCGGAAAGGGCGAGGGACAGAGAGATTACTGAGACAGGTCGACCGCCTGGACCGACTGGGATCAGAAAGGGCGAGATACATAGATGGTTACTAACAGGTCGATCGCCTGGCCCGACTGGGATCGGAAAGGGCGAGAGAGACAGAGATTGGTTACTGAGCAGCTGGATGCGATCCTTTGTGATCTTGTTTGGTGTGCGACCCTTTGTGATCTTGGGTGTTGCATGGTGGTCTTTTGAGTCCTTGGAAGGGGTCGTAATCGTTGTGTCGGGTCCACTTTACGTGTCCGAGTGTTGAGTTGGTAAAGGAAGGTAACAGTGGGTGTATGTTCAGTCAGAGTACTTGGGTTGGGGACAGTGTCCCCCGGTGTTGACTGTATTATTGGTGTTACCGGCATTGTCTGCTAATTATGCCGTAGTCAGTCTGTTATCCGTGGTGGTGAGCGAACGCTCACCCCTAGCTGCTTTTCCTACAGGTACTGATCACAGGACGGACTAGGTGAGCTCTCGAAGCTTGTGGAGCTAGGAGCGGAGTCCGGGTTTAGTCTTTTGAGTCTAGTGACGGATACCTTGTACTATAGTCCACGTGTTGGGACGTATTTTTTAAGTTGTAAATATTATTTTGTTTAACTAAATGGAGTTTTTAAAGTGTTTATCCAAAACAGGTCTTATTGTTTTATTATTTTAAATGTTCGTGTCCCGAGTTCGGTTTACTGAAATTGGGGCGTGACAGCTTGGTATCAGAGCTCGAGGTTTCACACCTCGGACTGTCCGTCAATTAGGTGGGGAGGGTCGAGTCAGTGTAGACCCGTAGTGTTATGAGTCCTGGTTGGGTTTGCGTTTATGTGCAGTGTTTTATTGCTGGCTTGCCGATTGTTGTTGGTGCTTGAAACGTTTTTAAGCTATCGCGGGTCGACTCAGGAGCGCTCCTGTAGTCGAACGTGACGGTGCTGACATCAAGTCGATACAACGTAGTTCGGGGACGCCTGGACCGGGTTGTGACTGCGTGATGTCAAGTCTGAGGTTTTAAAATAAAAAGGGGAAAGTTTTGAATTGGTGGGCCCGGTGGGCTTGTCTTGATTTTGTTTGACGCCGTGGGCGTTTGTGTTTGACTTTGATTGGCCCGGTGGGCGTGGTTCGGTGTTGGTTGGCCCGGTGGGCGGGTATTGTTGTTACTCGGCTGTGTTGGCTTGTGTTTGAGGTCAGTCTTGAGTTGCCGTAACTGTGTTATGTGTTTAGTGGTTGTTGTCTGCGACGTACTAGAGTACGGGTCGCTATTAGCCGGGAAAGTTACGAATACCCTAGGGTAGACATAGCGGGTGTAAGTAGCGCGAAATCATTACCGCTACATTATCGGGGTCACTGGTTTGGCCCGGTAGATGGAATGGGACGTTTTGGTTGCCGGCCCGGTAAGGGGTCCGGCAGGTATTGGGCGCCGGCCCGGCCAGGTTCCCGGCCCGGAGAGTGGCATGGCAGGGGTCGTGTACCGGCCTGGTCCAATGAGCCGTTTTTAAACTTTTGGTGGTTATTGTTTCGTTGTGCGTTTAGGGTTGCGGTTGTGTGACTCGGTTCACGTCCGTGCGGTTTGAGCGTTGGTTTTACGTGTTTGTGTTCGCGGTCGTGGGTTGTAGAGGCCTTAGGCTCGGTGTTAAGGGATGAGGTCTTGGGTTCGAGACTCGTCGATAACGCACGGTAGTGGTACGGTGCCTCGGTGTGAGAGTCTCACCACGGAGAGAGGTTAGGGTTGGTGCGCTGCGGCGTCATACGAACCAAGTTTTCCCTATGTAAACAGGTGTTCGAGTTTTCCCTCGCGTGAACGGGTGATTGAGGTTTCCTTCATGGGAGTGGGTTAATTGGGGTTCCCTACACGATCGAGTAACTGGGGTATCGATGTTGTGAGCAACAGTGTTGGCTTAGTTGAGAACATGATCCCCGTTTGAGGTTTCCCTACGTGATTGGGTCTTTGGGGTATTGAGGTTGTGAACAATAGCGATTAATGAATTGAGGAAGGGCTTCCCGTGTCGAGGTTTATCTTACGTAAGCGAGTACTTGAGGTGGTTGACGTGAGCAGTGTGACGTTTGGCATCCGGTTTTGAGGTAGTGGTTTGCCCTGGCTAGATCGGTAAGTCTTTAGTGCGTTACTAGTATGCCATAATCGAACGGGTGTCCGTGGAGCTGAGCATAACGCTCATCCCCTTTACTACTTTTCCCGAAAGGGACGAGTAGCGAACACTGGTTTGGTTGCGGAAAGTTACAAGTAAATGCCTAGAGGACCGTGTGAGGGTTACACTAGACCTTACCATGGTGACTAATGGAGTGGGTGTTCGTCTTCCGATTTTGGGCGTCAGTTTCGTTGGATGCCGGGATATCACACTCGTTTGTTCGTCGAGTTGTGCTGAGAGGTTGGGGCTGAGTTTAGAGCCGTTGAGTCCACCCCTGCGTCGGGACACGCCGGTTGGTGGTGGGATGGTGTTAACTAGGGCTGTCGCGCCTGCGAAGTTAGAGAATCGAGCTGATACTGGAGGTTCGAGAGAGGGCTCAAGAGCCCTGATGCTGGATCGAGTCCTCACCCCGCGGATTCGGGTACGTTCAGAGTTGATAAACACGATAACTGTGGAGGAGCGAGGTCTTAGAGAGACCGCAAGGTTCCGTGAAGTTTGACAACGACTAAGCTGGTACGTGTGTCCGTGGGAAGGACACTTACGAAATGACAATCTTTAACGTAGTCTTGGGAATGGATTGGCTGGCGAAGTGCCGAGCCAATACCGACTGTTATTGGCGACGAGCTGCGAGAGTCGCAGTATTCACGCCTGACAGTGCATGTGGTAGTACTAAGAGGAGCGCGACATCAGGTGGCATGTCTAGTGGAGCGGGATGCGGAGAGCGGTCGCGGAGTTAGTATCGCGATGCCTCACTCGTCGGCAGGTGAGAGCCGAACAACAGTGTCCCGCTGGATTATTGCAGCCACTGCGGGTTGCACAATGGAAATGGGGGCACGTCACGATGGGTTTCGTGAGCGATTGGCCGAGTTCGCCTACAGCAACAGCTTTCAGGCCAATATCATGATGGCACCGTTCGAAGCGTTGTGTGATAGGTCGTGTCGATCGCCCGTGTGCTGGGCAGAAGTGAGAAATAAGAGGTTACTGGGTATAGAACTGGACCGAGAGACAGCTGAGTTGGTCGTGCCAAAGCGTGAGCGGTTGAAGACCGCGCAGAGTCAGCGGGAGTTATACTGACTGACGGCGTCGACCTCTCGAGTCAGCAATCAGTGGTCATGTATCCCTGGAGGTGAGTCCGAAAGATGGACTAATGCATTTCAACCGCGGCGGAGGCGGGTTAGCCCCGCGGTGTATCGGGCCTTTCGAGGTTTTGAGTACGTCTTTGAGTGGGCAGATGTCGAGGTGACGGGTGATGTCCCGTGTAAGGAGAATCTGATGTGGGAAAGGGATCCACGAGAGCAGGTCCTGCGCGGAAAGGTTATCCGCTTAGAGCTGGTGTTGTGGCGACACCACGAGGCCGAGTCGACTTGGGAACGCGAGGACTAGGTTCGCGCGAGGTACCCCGACCGGTTCGAATCCTGAAGTGCGTTGTTTTAAATTTCGCAGACGAAATTCCTTTAAGGGGGTAGACTGTAATGACCACTCCCGGTCAACGCCAGTCAAACCTGTGAAAAACAGGAAAATTTAAAATTTTTGAGCAGACACTGAATTGAACAGGAATTGGACCCCGAGGGTCATACCGGACTTAAGTTGACCCCGTTATCGACCAAAGTGAGTTCTGGGGGACTCAGGGCAACTTTCTGATCGTTTTGGGAAATGTTGACTTTTCGCTGGAAAAGTCAACCGAGCGACGTTTTGGTCCATTCGAGGACCTTTTTGGATCCAAAAAGCTAAACCGTCATCGTAACGGTCTTAGTTGAGCCATTTCCTTGTAGCCCGTCAAGTTTCGTAATTTATTGGAAAAAGTGCCCGTTCGGGGCTCGAAACGGCCGAATTTCGCGAATCTGATTGGAAAATATCTAGAAGATATTTTCCAAAAAGGTGTGGGACAGACTTGCCACATGTCACCATTGTGGTGGTGTTAGGTTTATTGGACAAGACAAGAGGAGACTTCTTTTAGTGTTAGTGTTGTACTTAAGTATTTGATTTGATTTTTTTAAAACAAAATGAAAAGGGAATGAATTGATTGTCTCGGCAATTAGAAGGGAAAAGATGAGTGGATGGTAGTTTGGTAATTAAGGATTGGTTTGGTTGTTTTAAAACAAAACAAAATGGAATTGCATATGAGGTTTCGGCCACATCTATCAAAAAAGGAAAAAAATTTGAAAAAGAGATATAGTTTTAGAGAGAGAAGGAGAAGGAGAAGAAGAGAGAAAAGAGAAGGAGCTTGGGGCTTTGTCACTATTCACGAGCATCGAGCCATGGGTTCGTCTCAACGATAGTAGATTCCAGCTCACATTGTCTTCCTCTACGGTAAGCACCGAATCGATTTTCGTTTTGGTACGTTTGAATTTTAGGGTTTGAGTTTAAACGATTCAAATGTGGTTGGGTTTTGGTTAGAATTGGTTTAAAGATGAATGGTTGAGGTTTGGAGTTCGTTAGGAACGTTTTGGGGCAAAAAGGGAATTTTGCCATTGTGGCCGTGTGGGGCCCACGTGCTCGGGTGATCGGGTTTTGTGTTTCGGGTGGTTTAAAACGTTTCCCGGACCATTTATCTTTAACCAAATCGAAAATTGGAATTAAATTGGAAAAGTTGTAATTAACGGGTACTAGAAACTTTAAACGTTAATTAATTGACTCGGAAGTCGGAATTCGATTCCGTCAAGTACATTGGGTTCCTTGAACTATTCTAAGACCGTAGAAACGAAAACGGGGACTTTTGGAGCCCCGGGAGGCAATTTACAAAACCCGGGCAGATTCGCCATGTCGGGCGAATCGGGCCTTTACGGGTCTTTTATCGACAATGTCAAGTAATTGGGAAGTTTGGGAGTGATCGACATTGTCGGGGTTACGTTTGGGCGTTAAGTTTATTGACTTTCGGTTTATTCGTACTAGTTTAAAAGTGAGTTAAAATTGTGTTCTTTTAGATCGTGCTGCGGACCGAGGCAAAGGGCAGCTCGGTGATTGACTGGGATTACATCGGGGTTTAGTGGAGCACTTTTGGAGTTATATACGAGGTAGGGAAAAGTAGCCGGATCTCGGCCCTGACTGGGGAAAGTTAACAGTAGAATTGCATGTGACACCGGGGTGTCGTGGGTTGAGTAGGTTTATTTAAATATTAGAAAAGCATGATACGGGATCGTAGCAATTATTGGAAAAGCATGTGACACTTAGTAGTGTCGTAGGAGCAGAGAACTTAGCGATGTTAGAATTACTGGAGGCATATGACCATGCCCGGAGGTTGTTTGTAAACTTATCGATATTAGGAGTACTGGAGGCATATGACCATGCCCGGAGGTTGATTGAGAAACTATTGATATTAGGACTGTTGGAGGCTTTGGTTAAGCCGGAGGTTGATTGTTTACCTTTGGTGTTTTGGGTGGCCATGAGAGCCCGTACTTTACTGTTGAGTCTTGGGTGGCCATGAGAGCCCGTGTTTGACTGTTGAGTCTTGGGTGGCCATGAGAGCCCGTGCTTGACTGTTGAGTCTTGGGTGGCCACGAGAGCCCGTGTTTGACTGTTGGTGTGTCTTGGGAGGCCGTGAGTGCCTGTGGGGTTGTTGAACCCGTGTCTTTATCGTTGGTGTGTCTCGTGAGGCCGTGAGTTCCCGTGGGTTGTTGAGCCGTGAGTTACTGTTGGTGTGTCTTGGGAGGCCGTGAGTGCCAGTGGGGCTGTTGAGTCCGTGTTTTATGGTTGGTGTCTTGGGTGGCCATGAGTGCCTGTGGAGTGCTGAACCTGTGTTGTTACTGTTTTGTTGAACTTGCTTGTGATTGTGATTGTGGTTACCTGAGTGAGAGAGGTTACTGAGACAGGTCGGCCGCCTGGCCCGACTTTATGTCGGGGAAGCGCGTGAGTGAGGGAAGTTGTAAGACAGGTCGACCGCCTGGACCGACTGGGATCGGAAAGGGCGAGGGACAGAGAGATTACTGAGACAGGTCGACCGCCTGGACCGAATGGGATCAGAAAGGGCGAGATACATAGATGGTTACTAACAGGTCGACCGCCTGGCCCGACTGGGATCGGAAAGGGCGAGAGAGACAGAGATTGGTTACTGAGCAGCTGGATGCGATCCTTTGTGATCTTGTTTGGTGTGCGACCCTTTGTGATCTTGGGTGTTGCATGGTGGTCTTTTGAGTCCTTGGAAGAGGTCGTAATCGTTGTGTCGGGTCCACTTTACGTGTCCGAGTGTTGAGTTGGTAAAGGAAGGTAACAGTGGGTGTATGCTCAGTCAGAGTACTTGGGTTGGGGACAGTGTCCCCCGGTGTTGACTTTATTATTGGTGTTACCGGCATTGTCTGCTAATTATGCCGTAGTCAGTCTGTTATCCGTGGTGGTGAGCGAACGCTCACCCCTAGAGGCTTTTCCTACAGGTACTGATCACAGGACGGACTAGGTGAGCTCTCGAAGCTTGTGGAGCTAGGAGCGGAGTCCGGGTTTAGTCTTTTGAGTCTAGTGACAGATACCTTGTACTATTGTCCACGTGTTGGGACGTATTTTTTAAGTTGTAAATATTATTTTGTTTAATTAAATGGAGTATTTAAAGTGTTTATCCAAAACATGTCTTATTGTTTCATTATTTTAAATGTTCGCGTCCCGAGTTCGGTTTACTGAAATTGGGGCGTGACAGACATGACTATATCAGAGTTACATAGCATATTCGTAACCTTTGAGAAGAATATCAAGGATCTGGGATCCAAGGATATTCTGATGGTCAGAAAGGATCCAATTTCAAGAAGGAAACTAGCAGTGGAAAGGGTAAGGCCCATGTGCACTTGGCGAGAAAGATGAGACACCTGATCACTCCTAACCCTCCTAAGACCGGGGGTCTTCAAGGAAGGCTAAGAGGATGAGAATGTCTTCTTTTATTTCCACAAGCCTGGTCATTGGAAATGGGATTGCAGGAAATTCTTGGATAATCTGAAGAAGGGTAGTCGGATTGCGCCTTCATCGAGTATTAACTTTATAGAGCTACATCTCTCTACTTCCAAAGATTCATGGGTATTGGATACCGGGATTGAATATCACAAATGAGTTAATGTGCAGTAAATGAAAGGTAGGAAAAGCTTGGAGAAGAATGAAGTAGACCTTAAAGTTGTGGCAATTACTGTAGGATCCATAAGTCTTCATTTTCCAAGTGGCCTTGTTTTTTACTAAAAAATGTATATTTTATACCTATTTCAGTAGGAACATTATACTTGTATCCGTGTTAGACACCGAAGGATATAATTTTGATATTGGAAATGGAGTTTTCAACATTCTATGCAATGATATGTTTTATGCTTGTGCAAACATTGTCAAAGGATTGTACATATTTGATATGGGTAACAATGCCTCAAGCTCTATTTATAACGTTAATACCAAGAGGTCTAAATCCGACAATTTAGACCAAACTCTATTATGGCACTGCCGTTTAGGCCACATAAACGAGAAACGCGTATTAGCACTTCAGAATTACAGACTCTTAAGTCCCTTCGAATATCATTCGATTGATAGATGCGAGGCTTGTTTGTTGGGAAAACTGACTAAAGCGCCCTTCATCAATCACAGTAAAAGGGTGGGTGAATTATTAGGGCTGATACACTCGGATCTGTATGGACCAATAAGTTCACTTTCCAGGAGGGCTTTAGCTACCTTATCACATTTATTGAAGATTACAAAAAATATAGTTATGTATATTCAATGAGACATAAGTCTGAACCTATTGATAAATTAAAAGAGTTTAAGACTTAAGTAGAAAACCGACTTGGGAAAAGTATTAAGGCACTTCGATTGGATCGAGGTGGAGAATAGTTGACTATAAAGTTTTGGATCATCTAGTAGAGAATGAGATCCTTTCGTAATGGACTCCTCTCGAGACACCGTTGTTAAACGGTGTAGCCGAACGGATAATCGGACATTATTAGATATGGTCTGATCCATGATCAGTTGGAATGATCTCCCGGTCTCTTTCTAGGGTTATGCTCTAGAGACATCCGCATTCATAGTGAATCGGGCTCCGACAAAGGCTGTGGAAGGGATGTCATTTGAGAAATGGTATGGGAAGAAGCCCGTTTTGTCCTTCCAGTAGATTTGGGGTTGCGGGGCTTATGTGAAACATTTGGTTTCGACTAAGCTCGAACCAAGATATGAGAAATATACCTTCGTGGGGTATCTCAAAGAGACAACGGAATACTACTATTACAAACCTAGTAAGAATATGATGTTTGTCACTCGGAGTGGGGTCTTTATGGGAAAGAAGTTTGTTTCCAAATATGTCATTGGGAGGACTGTACATCTTGAAGAAATTCAGGATAATGCAGATCCATTTGGACATATTCAAGAACCACTTGACAACCCGGTAGAAAGGGAATAACCATAGATGGTCGTAGAGCAAGGACAAATTCCTATAACAATTCCGGAAGATCCAAGGAGATCTGGAAGGGTCAGTCATCCACCTCCGAGATATGCTTTCATTGTGTTTGGAGGTGACGGTAAACATATGGTGGATCACGATAATCCAGCCACCTTTCAAGAAGCCGTAGATGGATCCGACTCCAAATTATGGATTGGAGGCATGAGGGAGAAAATGCAGTAGATGTCGGTATACCAAGTCTTGGAACTTGTTGATCCCATCGATGGTATGAGGACCATTGGATGAAAATGGATCCCCAAGGTGAAGATGGACATGGACGGAAACCCCCTGACCTACAAAGCCCGATTGGTGACAGAAAGTTATTGGCAAATCCAAGGGATTGAATATGAGGAAACCTTCTCCCTAGTGGCTATGGTCAAATCCATCAGGATTCTTCTTTCCATAGCTGCGTATCACGATTAAGAGATATGAAAAATGGATGTCAAAATCGCTTTCTTAAACGGAAGACGTTTGTATGTTTCGGCTAGAAGGTTTTGTCGACCCAAAGAATAAAGGATAGATTTGTAAGTTGTTGAAATCCATTTATGGATTGAAATAAGCTTCTCGGAGTTGGAACCTTCATTTTGATGATGCTATGATTGGATCTGGATTTATCAAGAACGAGGATGAACTTTGGGTTTATAAGAAGGATAGTAGGAGTAAGATTACCTTTCTGGTACTCATTGGAAATGATATCCCAACCTTGCATGATACTAAAGCTTTGTTGAGAAAGTGTTTCTCAATAAAGGACTTAAGCGATGCTGCTTATATCTTAGGGATTAAGATATATATATATATATATATATATATATTCCACAAAGAAGGTATTGGGTTTAAGTTAGAGCACATATGTGAACAAGACATTGAGTAGGTTCTCAATGCTAGATTCAAAGAAAGGACTCTTACCCGTTCGTCATGACATTCACCTCAACAAGACTCAGTGTCTCAAGACACCTGATGAGCTGAATAGGATTATGCGAATCCCATACGCTTGGGGGTTGTAGGATCGATCATGTTTTCCATGATATGCCCGAGACTGGACGTCTTGTATGCCTCAAGTTGTACATGTAGACATCAGTCCAAGCCGGGGAAAGATGATGTTGAACTAGTCGTCAATGGATATGTAAAAGCTAGTTTCCAGAAAAGATCCAAATAACTTTAGAAGTCAGTCAAGACATGTGTTTACGTTGAATGACGGAGCTATAGCTGGGAGTGTAAAGAAAGACACCGTCTCCAACTCTGGAAAAGTTTGAGTACATGGTTACTACAGAGGCAGCTAAAGAGGCTATGTGGATTTGGAAATTAAAGGTAGGGCTAGGTGTAATTTAAAACCTGTCCAGTCCGATGAATCTATTTTACGACAACACAATAGGCTATTGCAGAAGCTAAAGATCCTAGATAGCATAACAAATCCAAATATGTACTACAACATTACCAAATCACTAGAGACATTCTGAACAGAGGTTAAGTGAAGATCAACTATATTGTATATGATGATAACATAGTCAATACCTTGACTAAGGCGCTCTCGCTGCCAAATCATGTTAGACATGTGAAGTCAATGGGAATAGATTGGATTTTAGATTGAAACTAGGGCAAGTGGGAGATTGTTAATCTTAGTGCCCATAGTTCAATCGTCAATATCCAAAAGTATATATCATCATTAGCGATAAAAGTAAAGCGACTTTATGCATTACTCGAGTGTTGGAGTAATATATCGATTTGTGTTCTGATCTATGCCCATCATGTGAAGTAGAACCATAAATCGAAATAGACCACACTCGATGGGGTCCTAGTCAACAAAGCTTTACTTGAAGCGAATAGTATGAAAAGTGACTCTTCATGACTTACGTTCTATATAGTCATTTTAATGGGATTTCAAAGTCTGAACAAAGATATTGACGCCCTGCAGTTTTAACACAAAAAATGGCACTGCAAGCATACCAGTCGTCAATTAGTATTTAGGAGTGATGTCTAGATATCGTACCTAAAGGAGAACGAGTCAAGCTATTTCTATCTAGAGTTGTTATTAAGCTATTCCGTTAAGTGAAATGGTTTTGGTTTTAAAAGCTGTAAAAGTGAACAGTAATTTAAAAGTAAACAAGTACTCGATTAATTTAGAAAGAGGTGTTTGAATGTAATAACCACTTCCGGTCAACGCCAGTCAAACCTGCGAAAAACAGGAAAACTTAAAATTTTTGAGACCGACACTTAATTTAACCTAATTTGACCCCGAGGGTCATACCGGACTTAAGTTGACCCCGTTATCGACCAAAATGAGTTCCGGGGGACTCAGGGCAACTTTCTGATCATTTTGGGAAATGTTGACTTTTCGCTGGAAAAGTCAACCGAGCGACGTTTTGGTCCATTCGAGGACCGTTTGGGATCCAAAAAGCTTAGCCGTCGTCGCAGCGGTCTTAGTTGAGCCGTTTCCTTGTAGCCCGCCAAGTTTCGTAATTTCTTGGGAAAAGTGCCCTTTCGGGGCCCGAAACGTCCGATTTTCGCGAATCTGATTGGAAAATATCAAGTAGATATTTTTCCACAAGGTGTGGGACCCACCTTGACACTTGTCCTAATTGTGGTGGTGTTAGTTTTGGGGGGAAACTAGCTGGGACAAGAGGTGTGGCCGACCATGGGGTTAAAAGAGAAGAAAAAATAGAAAATGAGTTAGTTGCTTGAAATTAGAAAGAGAGAAGAGAGAGTTTAGAGAGAGAAGAAGAAGAAGAGAGAAGAAGAAAGGGTTAGGGTTTGGAGGAGATCTCACATTTGGATCGTCTCAAGACAAGGAGCAACCTCGTTCCCCTCGTTCTCCTCTTGAGTAAGCACCGAACCGATTCCCGTTTTGTTAATTTTCAAATGTTAGGGTTTGGGTTTAATTGATGATTTAGGGTTGTAGTAAGGTTGGGAGTTTATGGGAGACGTTTTAGAGGTGTTTGGAGGTTCGATTGAACGTTTATCGGCGACCGGAAGCTCGGGAGGAGCTCCGGCCACCTTAGGGGGTGGCCGAGCCCCTTTGAAACCCTAGGGCCCACGGCCCAATGGGCCGGGTGGGGCCCACGCACTCGGGTGCTCGGTTTTAGTGTTCGGGAGGTTTAAAACGTTCCCCCGGACCATTTATCCTTAACCGAATCGAAAATTGGAATTAAATTGGAGAAGTTGTAATTAACGGGTTTTAGAAACTTTAAACGTTAATTAATTGAATCGGAAGTCGGAATTCGATTCCGTCAAGTGCATTGGGTTCCTTTAACTATTCTAAGACCGTAGAAACGAAAACGGGGGCTTTTGGAGCCCCGGAAAGCAATTTACAAAACCCGGGCAGATTCGCCATGACGGGCGAATCGGGCCTTTACGGGTCCTTTATCGACAATGTCGAGTAATTGGGAAGTTTGGGAGTGATCGACATTGTCGGGGTTACGTTTGGGCGTTAAGTATATTAAATTTCGGTTTATTCGTACTAGTTTAAAAGTGCCTTAAATTTGTATTCTTTTAGATCGTGCTGCGGACCGAGGCAAAGGGAAGCTCGGCGAGTGACTGGAATCACATCGAGGTTTAGTGGAGTGCTTTTGGAGTTGTATACGAGGTAGGGAAAAGTAGCCGGATCTCGGCCCTGACTAGGGAAAGTTAATTGTAGAATTGCATGTGACACCGGGGTGTCGTGGGTTATTTAGGTTATCGAATATTAGAAAAGTATGCTACGGGATTGTAGCAATTATGGGAAATGCATGTGACACTTAGTAGTGTCGTAGGAGCAGAGAACTTAGCGATATTAAAATTACTGGAGGCATATGACCATGCCCGGAGGTTGTTTTTGAAACTAGTGATCTTAGGACTGTTGGAGGCATTGAGTATGTCGGAGGTTGTTGTGTATTACTATGGTTGAGTTTTGGGTGGCCTTGAGAGCCCGTGTTATTATTGTTGAGTTTTGGGTGTCGTTGAGAGCCCGTGTTATTATTGTTGAGTTTTGGGTGGCGTTGAGAGCCCGTGTTATTATTGTTGAGTTTTGGGTGGCCTTGAGAGCCCGTGTTATTATTGTTGAGTTTTGGGTGGCCTTGAGAGCCCGTGTTATTATTGTTGAGTTCTGGGTGGCCATGAGAGCCTGTGTTGTTATTATTGGAGTTGGGTGGCCGTGAGTGCCCGTGGGGTTGTGAACCCGTACTTTACCGTTGGAGTCTTGGGTGGCCATGAGGGCCCGTAGGGTTGTTGAACCCGTGTTTTGTTGTTGGTGTCTTGGTGGCCTTGAGTGTCTGTGGAGTTGAGACTGGTGTCGTTACTGTCTGTTGAACTTTGTTTGTGATTGTGTTTGGCTACTTGATCTTGGTGGAGGTTGTGTGGTGTAGCTAGCCTCCCGACTGGGATCGGGAGAAGCGGAGAGGTTGTGGGCTAGCTCCCCGACTGGGCTCGGGGGAAGTTGTGAGACAGGTCGACCGCCTGGACCGACTGGGATCGGAAAGGGCGAGGGACAGAGAGGTTACTGAGACAGGTCGACCGCCTGGCCCGACTAAGATCGGAAAGGGCGAGATACAGAGATGGTTACTGAGCAACTGGTATGCGATCCTTTGAGATCTTGTTTGGTGTGCGATCCTTTGTGATCTTGGGTGTTGCGTGGTTGTCAGTCGTGTCTTTGGAGGAGGTCGTCAATCGTTCTGTGGGGTCTACATTACTTTATCACTTGTTGAGTCTGTTGAGGAAAGTAACGGGTTGTGGGTCAGTTGAGTACTTGAGTCGGGGACTGTAGTCCCGGTGTTGGGTTGGTGTTGGTGTTACTGGCTTTATCTACTAATTATGCCATAGTCAGTCTGTTATTCGTGGTGGTGAGCGAACGCTCACCCCTAGCTGCTTTTCCTACAGGTACTGATCACCTGACGGACTAGGTTAGCTCTTGAAGCTTGTGGAGCTAGGAGCGGAGTCTAGTCTTCTTTTTGTTGAGTCTAGTGACGGATATTGTACCTTGTCCACTTGTTGGGACGTTTTTGTATTGTAAATACTGTTATTTTTGATAACTAAATGGAAATTTCAGAGTTTTTATTCAAAGCAGGTTTCAAGTGTTTTATGTTTTAAATGTTTGCGTCCCGAGTTCGGTTTACTGAATTTGGGGCGTGACAGCTTGGTATCAGAGCTCGAGGTTTCACACCTCGGACTGTCCGTCAATTAGGTGGGAGAGTCGAGTCAGTGTAGACCCGTCATGTCTTGAGTCTTGTTTTTGTTTGTGCGTATGTTGCAGTATTTTGTTGCTGGCATACTGATTGTGTGTGATTGCGTGAACGGTTTTAAACTGTCACGGGTCGACTCAAGAGCGCTCCTGTAGTCGAACGTGACGGTGTTGATGTCAGGTTGGTACAACGTAGTTCGGGGACGCATGGGCCGGGTTGTAACTACGTGATGTCAAGAAATGAGGTTTTAAGCTGAAAAGGTGGAAGTTTTAAAAATTGTGACCCTGTTGGCGTGTTTTAAACTTGATTGGCCCTATGGGCGTATGTTTCATTCTGGTTGGCCCGGTGGGCAAGGTTCGTCTTTGGTTGGCCGGTGAGCGGGGGTCGTGTGATTGTGTTGCTTTTGGCCGTGTTGGCTTATGACTGAGGTCGGTTTTTAGTTGCCCTACTGTGTTATGTGTTGGGTGGTCGTTTGTCTGCAACGTACTAGCGGACGGGTCATTATTAGCCGGTAAAGTTACGAATACCTAGGGTAGACACAGCGGGTGTAAGTAGGGCGAAATCATCATTGCTACGAGATAGGAGTCACTGGTTTGACACGGTAGGTGGAATGGCAGGAACTGGCTGTCGGCCCGGAACGGGGCACGGCAGGAGCTGGCTGCCGGCACGGAATGAGGTCCGGCAAGGGCAGGACGCCGGCCCGGAATGGGGTCTGGCAAGGGTAGGACGCCGGCCCGGAAGGGGGTCCGGCAAGGGTAGGACGCCGGCCCAGTATGGGATCCGGCAAGGGTTGGACGCCGGCCTGGTAGGAGGCCCGGCAGGGTTTGGTCGCCGGCACGGCATGTGGCCTGGCAGGGCTTGGTTGCCGGCCGGGTATGTGGCACGGCCCGGGTCGTGTGCCGGCCTGGTCCAGTGAGTCGTTTTCGGTCTGTCTGTTGTTGTTGTTTCGTGGTGCGGTTAGGTTTGTCGCCGCGTGGGTTGGCGCACGTTGGTGCGGTCTCTTTGAGGTTTCGGTTACTAATGCTAATATTTAAAGTATTATAGCGTGAGTGGTGTGACGTATTAGTGATATACACGCTGGAGTAAACTTAGACCGTGTGAACGTTAGCGTATTTGAACTTGTTGTGTTTATTTGAGTTCGCAAACTGAACGTTTACGTGTATCCGTGCAAAGGATACTGACTATGGCTCGCGGTAGACGCGGACGAGCAGCGGGAGCGTGGGGTTAGGCGCCTACGCGGGGCCAGCGGGGACGGTCAGCGGGGACACCGGGAAGGGTGCCAACCGTTGAGCCCGCCGAGTACGCGGAGGCGCAGGGCACTCCTGTCGGAGAAGACAGGAGAAACGACGCGGGGCCGTCTGCAGGCACACCCGGTGTTCCGCCCGTCGCAGACCCTCCTGTCATGACTGCCCTGGATGAGCTGACCAGGACAGTCCAGTGTTTAGTGGCGGTCATTTCCAACCGAGAGTCGGCTTCACCAGCCCCAGAGGCAGCCGCGGTCCCAGTGAGGCCCGGTCAGACAGAGGATCACACATCCTGAGCACTACTAGACTTCTTGAAGCTCGGGACACCTACATTTGTCAGGGAGCCCAACCCCGACCTAGCCCAGAGGTGGCTAGAGCAGGTCACGCGAGACCTGGATACATCGGGTGTTGAGGATGGCCGTCGCAGAGTGTCCTTCGCGGCCCACCAACTGAGAGACAGCGCCTACCACTGGTGGGGGCGTGTGAAGGACATGGTCTGTTATGACTACAGCATCTTCCAGACATTTTTTTTGGAATAGTACTTTCCCGAGTCGGCTCGGTTGGAGCGATATCGGAAGTTCTTAGACCTGGAGCAGGAAGGGATGACGGTAGCAGAATACGAGGCCAAGTTCACGGCCTTGGCCAGATTCGCGCCGGAGATGGTGATGACCGAGTAGAACCGTTGCCTGCGGTTCCAGGGAGGACTGAGGCTGGGGATTCGGAACCTGGTTCTCGCCTTGAGACTGCGGAAGTATACAGATCTCGTGGACACCGCAGCGACGGTGGAGCAAGGGATCCGGGATGCGGACAGGACCCGCGAGGTTCGACAGCGGCCGACCAGCTTTACAGGACCGTCCGACTCACGAGACTCGCGGAAGCAGAGGACCACGGGGTTCTTCCGACCACCGCCTCATCAGGGTGGAGCGAGACAGCGGGGGCCAGTGGCATCAGTTGGGCCAGTCGCGTCAGAGAGGGCGCCGAAGTGCTATACCTGCGGGCAGCGAGGCCACCTCTGTCGCGAGTGTCCGATGGAAGGAGGGCCCACGACGCAGCCGGCGACCAGCCGTACGGGCCAGGGCACGGAGTCGAGAGCCGACGAGACCGGCTGTTTTCGATGCGGTTGGGTTGGGCACACCATTGCATGGTGCTGTGAGCCTTCGAGGGCAACGTCAGCGCAGCGACCGCATCAGTCGCGTACAGTACAGTCGCCCAGGTGTCGTCCTCGTCAGAGTCAGCAGTCCAGATCGTCACGGCCTTCTACGAGCGCGCTGATTCCGAGACAGCAGCAGAGTCATGAGTATTCAACGGCCAGTGCGCCGAGTCAGAGGCAGCAGGCCTCGCAGGGGAGAGTGTATGCAGTCACCGACTCCAGAGCCCCAGGACCTAGCACGTACCGCGAGACCATCCAGGGTACGTGTTTATTGTATCATTTATGGGCTTTATTCTTGTTTGATACCGGGGCGTCGCACTCTTTTATTTCGTCGGGTTGTGCTGAGAGTTTGGGGTTGAGCTTAGAGCCGTTGAGTCCACCCCTATGCCTGGACACCCCAGTTGGGGGTGGTGCATCGTTGACTAGAGTATGTCGAGCCTGCGAGATTAGAGTCGCAGACTGTCCTTGCCCTGGTGATCTTCTCGTGCTGGGAATGACGACCTTTGATGTGATCATGGGTATGGATTGGCTGTCGAGGTACCGAGCCAATATCGATTGCTACAGACGACGAGTGACAGTGTTAGTGGGTGGTACGACGGTGACGTGTGTTCTGGGTAGTAAGAGCGGGGTCCTCGTGTCGACGTTGTCCGCAGAGGAGGAAGTATCGGTAGTGCAGAGTCGAGAGTTACCGCGAGTGGTATGCGAGTTCCCCGATGTCTTTCCCGAGGAGTTGAGCGGGTTGCCACCGGTTCGTGAGGTGGAGTTCGGGATTGACCTGGTACCGGGAACGGCGGCGATATCGATGGCGCCTTACAGGTTCGCGCCGGCAAAGTTGACTGAGCTGAAGCGTCAGCTAGAGGAGCTTTAGCAGAAGGGGTTTATCCGTCCGAGTGCATCGCCGTGGGGAGCACCAGCACTCTTCGTGAAGAAGAAGGGTGGAGAGCTACGGATGTGTATAGATTACCGGAAGCTGAACCGGGTTACGGTGAAGAACCGATACCTGATGCCGAGGATCGATGACTTGTTCGACCAGTTGAGAGGGGCGACCTACTTCTCAAAGATCGATCTGCGATCCGGTTATTATCAGTTGCGAGTCCGTGAGGGGGACGTCGCAAAGACTGCATTCCGGACGCGCTATGGGCACTATGAGTTCCTGGTGATGCCATTCGGACTGACGAACGCACCAGCAGCGTTCATGGACCTGATGAACAGCATCTTCCGGCCGTACCTAGATAAATTTGTGGTGGTGTTCGTGGACGACATCCTGATCTATTCGCATAATGAGGCGGCGCATCAGTCACATCTGAGGGCTGTTCTGACACTACTGCGCGAGCATCAACTATATGCCAACCGGGAGAAGAGCGAGTTCTGGCTCTCTGAGGTGAGATTCATCGGCCACATCGTGTCCCGTGACAGTATCCTGGTCGATCCGTCGAAGATCGACGCAGTCTCGAAATGGGCACGGCCCAGGAGTGTCTTCGAGATCCGCAACTTTCTGGGGTTGGCAGGCTACTATCGGCGATTCGTACATGACTTTGCACGACTAGCCGCACCGATGACTCTGTTGACGCGCAAGGGAGTCGGGTTTGTGTGGACAGAGGACTGTGAGCGTGCATTAGCGGAGTTGAAGACTCGGCTGACTACAGCTCCAGTGTTAGTGGTGCCCGAGAGAGGGATCGGTTATGATGTCTACTGTGATGCGTCCGGAGAGGGACTGGGCTGCGTACTGATGCAGTTGGGCAGAGTTGTGGCTTATGGCTCCAGGCAGTTGAAGACGCACGAGCGCAACTATCCTACCCACGACTTAGAGCTAGCAGCAGTCGTGTTTGCGCTAAAGAGCTGGCGATACTATCTTTATGGCGAGGGGTTTCAGGTGTTCTCGGATCACAAGAGCCTCAAGTACATATTTTCCCAGCGAGACCTGAACATGCATCAGCGACGGTGGATGGAATTACTCGAGGAGTACGACTTCGAGCTACACTACCATCCGGGCAAGGCAAACATGGTTGCCGACGCCTTGAGTAGGAAGTCGGTTCCGAGCCTCGCCAGCATATCAGTCCGAGAGTGGGACATGATGGGGGAGCTGAGCACGTTCGGGCTTGAGCTAGAGGAGATTACTGGCGACATGGCCATATGTTGGAGCTTGAGCTTAGCCCTCACTGCTTGCCCAAGTGTAGGAGGCACAGACGGAGGACGTTGAGATGGCACAGATCCGAGAGAGGGTCTTCAACGGCGACGAGGTAGTAGGTTGGGAGATCAGTATAGATTGGGGACTACAGTACCGAGGAGGACTGTTCGTGCCGGTTAACTGTAGAGACGACGTGTTGCGAGAGGCACATCACTCGCGTCTTACAGTGCACCCGGGGGGCAACAAGATGTACCGTGACCTCAGACAGCATTTCTGGTGGCGCGGGATACGGAGAGCAGTAGCAGAGTTTGTGTCGAGATGCCTCGTCTGTCAGTAGGTGAAGGCCGAGCATCAGCGTCCAGCGGGATTGTTACAGCCACTACCGATTGCTTAGTGGAAGTGGGAGCACATTACGATGGACTTCGTGTGTGGACTACCGAGATCGCCGAAGGGAAACGACGCCGTGTGGGTGGTAGTCGACCGGTTGACCAAGTCGGCCCACTTCCTGGCTATGAGGATGACTGACCCGGTCGACAAGTTGAGCAACTTGTATGTTCGGGAGATAGTGCGTCTCCACTGGGTCCCGGTGTCGATAGTGTCTGACAGGGATCCCTGCTTCACGTCCAGGTTTTGGCCAAGTCTGCAGAAGGCATTGGGGACCGAGGTTCTACTCAGTACGACGGATATTGTACCTTGTCCACTTGTTGGGACGTTTTTGTATTGTAAATACTATTATTTTTGATAACTAAATGGAAATTTCAGAGTTTTTATTCAAAGCAGGTTTCAAGTGTTTTATGTTTTAAATGTTCGCGTCCCGAGTTCGGTTTACTGAATTTGGGGCGTGATATTGAATCAGAGGAAAAAAGCAATATAAGGTATGGTTTCATAGAGACTATTCCAATACATTGGATACGGATGGACGATGTGAATTTTTCTGATTTTAGGGGCAACGAATTATCTCTATGCTAGTCCTAACTTCTCCAGTTGTTTCGGACCGGAACAGAATCTAATCACCAATTCTCCCAAAGCAAGGTGTAGGAAGACCCAAAGCACTACGTTCTTTGATAATTTTTAACTTTCGGTATGAATCCTACGATTATTGCAATTTTTTTAACCTAGCTAACCCTAGTCTAGATTTAGACCCAACTTGTATATGATTTAAGACCAATTACAATCCTCATCTCCCGAGTGTTGGATTCCAATTCCCGTTATCTATCAAGCCTACCCGGGAGATAGAGCCTTAAGTTCAAATCAAATACAAACCCTAAGTTCAAATCAAACTTAACACTTAATCATGTAGTCAACACATTGGGATTCAAATCTCTAATCCCCCATAACCCTAAATTATGGGGGTTTAGTTACTCATGGCAGAAGAAGAAGAAGACATGGAGGAACAAACCCTAACATTCATCTTATTGAGATAGGTTAGAGAATCAAAATACCCAAATTGTGGATTAAAATGATGTTCTTCAAGCTCCAATTTCTCTCAACTCTATTTCCCTCTAAGCTATCCCAAATACAACTTATCCCTCTTATAGATGTACAGTCCTCCCAATGACCTATTTGGAAACAAAATCCTTTTCCATAAAGACCCCACCCCGAGTGACAAACACCATGTTCGTACTGGGTTTGTAGACGTAGTATTCCCTAGTCTCTTTGGGATACCCCACAAATGTACATTTCTCATATCTTGGTTCGAGCTTAGTCAAAACCAAATGTTTCACATAAGCCCCGCAATCCCAAATCAGTAAACCGAATAAATTTTATGAAGATCAAGTTTAAACATCGACAATTGATTCTACACCCTTACAATCTACAACCAAGATCCTTGATTTACCCGATTAAGCTGAACTAATGCTCACCACTTAATCGAGCTATGTAGGTAGGACTCCATCCAATCACATCCAATGTGACTCTTGGCTAGGGTATGTACTCATGTACACGGCTCACCCTTTCTAATACCCTAGCTAAACCTCAAGTTGAGAATTGTAGTCAGGTCCACAAATTTTTAATTATGGTCTGTCACAATGTAAGTGCTCCGCTAATGCACACGACACCCAATATGTCGTCTAAACTTAGTACAACGCCTCGCCATGGATTCTCCGCTAATGCGAATGACACCCATAGGACGGGGAGGTAGTAAGCTGTTGAGAATTGGGAGGTATCGGACATGACCCTCTTTTACTTGTCTGGTCGTGTTTAAACTTGTTGCACATCCTAGATGCGATGAGCACATCAACTACATTCCAAATGTAATTATGCCTCCAATTACATCCAATGTAACTCTTCTTTCGAATTCGTCTACTACATGCAATGTAATGACGATTCAAGGGCTAACAAACAAACGATTAAAACCAAATTTATCTTTGCATGTGAGGTGATTCGCTTGGTAATTAAATCTAACCATGCATTCTATCCCTACAACCATGCATAATTAAACCAAGCAATAATCAAGTAAACGTGTACGTCATAGCCCCAAAACTATCCCAACCCGGTCTTGAGCTTCTCCGACCTCAAGTCGACAACGAAGGCCTCCAACTTGCCTCTTGATTTCCGCCAACTCCAAGCTGTTTCCTACGATCTCCCACTGGCCTCTCGAGGTCCATCGACTCAAAG
The DNA here is from genome assembly GCA_963921825.1 of Erodium maritimum. NCBI lineage: Eukaryota > Viridiplantae > Streptophyta > Magnoliopsida > Geraniales > Geraniaceae > Erodium > Erodium maritimum. The sequence continues at coordinate 32,282,581 of OY997596.1, forward strand.
TAGACTTTATCGGTTACAATTAAATACACGACTCGTAGGTCGGGAAATAACAATAATTATAATTAAGTGGTACGACGACCACATCTTTAAAAGAATAATTACACGATAACACTATCGACATGTTGGCCAAGAAAAACGATCAATTAAACTACCTAAGGCTATTACGTACAACATGCAAGCCATCACATCATACATCGTGTTATCAAACAACGTGTTATCCAACATCGTATTATTATTGATTTTAATTAATTCCAAGTTTTGAAAATTAGTGTTTGGTTTATCGTTATCGTTTAAAAACTAAAAATTTTGAACGTTCAATTCTAGGGCTCATCATGACGGTTCCAAACTCGTCACAACCCACCTAACAGTATAGCCCCGGTGTTCCGACTATCCAATAGTCACGACTCGGCCTAGCTCCTTCTAACGGAGCTCTGTCCGGTCACGGGATCGGCTCCCCGAGAGTCCCGGTCTCGTGACCCCGAAAATTAAACTTTATAAAAAAAAAAATCAGATTTGATTTTAGTTTGAAAATCACCATTTTCATGCATTAATTCCACATACAAGTATGTAAATCATAATATCAATCAAGTATACAGACAAACATGCAAAAACTTGAAATTAAAAGGCTAAAGTGCAAAAATCAACACTTTAATAAAATTTTCAGCAAGCATATTTGAAAATTTCAGCACCAAAACTGAAATTTTCAGCTCTTGTAATTCTCGTTGGTAGTCAAGCTCTGATACCGCTGTTAGGGATCGAGGTCGTGGAGAAAATAAATATGAAATGCAACAGAAATTAACCACGAATCACTCGAGAAGAAGTTATCAATTATTGAAAAACAAGACAGAAAATTCAGCAAGAGTTTGTGTGCATTACCTTCTTGTTTCGATGAGAATTGAGAAGAAGAACATCAAACTTTGGATGGCTTGAGCCCCTTGAACGCCTACGTATCCTTAACAGAATCAAATCTGACGTAGTTCTTGAGTTTGTAGACTCAAGAACATGCAACAATGGAGCTTGCTCCTCCCAAGGTGTTCGCCCAAGGTGGGCGAGAAAGTGAAGTTGTTGTGTGAAATCTCCCAAGTCCTTGCATTTATTGAAATGTCAACACTCTTGCATGTTGAGCTAAGTGGATTGTGTCATATCACTTAATCTCCATCAAGAGCCAAGTGTCCATGCAAAATGCAGTGTGGACTTAATAAACTATGTTAGTTTATTAATTAGTGGAAAGTGGGTCCAACCCACTTTAATCAACAAAACTACTTAGTTAACTTTTTAACTTGCTTCTTATTGGGCCTAGGCTATATGAGCCGGCCATGGGCCTCTCACAGAAAACCCATACCGAGCCCATAATGTCCTAGCCGTCCACCATGATAATTATCGACACGACCCTTTCAAAGCCAAGCTACGTTGAGTTCTTATTGAGTTTAGAAACCTTTGGTGTGACCCTTAGGTCTACGCATGTTGGTAAGATCAACTTAATATCCCACTTTACTTGATCTTACCCTATTGGCAACTAACAAGACTTAGTTTAGCCTTACACTTCATAACGAATCGACCATGTCAATTCTGACCTTTCTGTCTTCCTTGTCATTATCTTTTTATCACCGATATCCTGATTGAGACAAGGCACATAGTCGTCATCCTTACTATTCTCAATCATGTGCATGGCCGTGCTTTTCTTTCAGGCACTCTCGATCAAGCGGCCGTGAACCAGATATCTTACCCATACTGTAGTATGAGGGATTAATCCCTTATCCGTCTGTCACTCATGCAGTCATTCCCCAAGCCAATCCTGGCCATTATGGAAGCCCAGTCATGGTGCGACGTTAGACTTTCAAGTCAAACTCAGTTATTTGCTGCATAGCTACCATAGAGACTCCTCGGTCTAAGGATACCTGACAAGCTACGACTCTGAATATGTTCAAGATTTTTGTTTGGATAAGCTCAAAATTTTATTATAAAAGAAATGTTCCAAGAAGAAACAAAACAAAGATAACCATAACAAGGAGCTCTCAACAGGAGCTGCGGGGACAATCCCCGAAAAGAGCTAACCAAAACGATAAGAGTACAGACCAACGAACGGTAACTCAGGAGACCAGTACCCAGGCGTCCCACCCAAGCCAATGAACAGTACCTCAGGGTGGACCGGGTGAAGACTCTGGTCCCAAAAGGACTAAGTAATTCGTGCCCCTCCGCTGAACAGCAGATCGGCCCCATAAGGTCCCCCGAATGAGTACTCATCGGACTTAAGTGAGAACATACGAAACCTGGTCTAAAACCTGAACAGAAACTCGTCGGACCTGCAGACCACACAAGGTCAACTACCAGTCAACCTCCTCCCGCGTTTCCTAGGCCGAATACACCAACTGGGACAACGTTGCCAATCGGCATAAGATATAGAGGAGCGCAATGAGCCGACATTCCACAACGTGCTAAAGGACATCAGCTGGATCCTGCCGAAAACAACATCACAAACATCAAGAATAGCGTTAAAAACTGTCTCGTTATGCGCGAGCCAAATCTGCCAAATGGTGATATAGCACACTCTGATCCAGGCCGTCCACCAATGAGTTGAACCCAAGCCTTTCCATAGAAGAAGTACTTCTCCAAAGGTTCGGGGTGCCACCCATACTACCCCCCACGAATCTGAAACTAAACACCACAGCCACCAAGAGTACTGGCAATGAAAAAGTAAGTGTTCCGAGGTATCCATACCTGCTTTACAAAAAGAACAGAACATCTGATTAATAGTCAGAGAAACATCACGAGCTTCCAGGAACAGTGCCGTTGGCAGAGCTCTCTGAGCTGCTAACCAAGCAAAAGCACACAACTTGGGGGGGGGGGGGGGGGGGGATGCCCTTGATCCATAGAACCAAAGCCCACGATTGTGGTATCGTGTCTTCTTCACCCATAATGACTGAATAAGCACTGGAAACTGAAAAACCCAGTCGATGTTTCTTCCACACCAGGAAATCATCTAAATCATGAGCAACCACATAATGAGAAAGGGCATCCTCAAGAATCTCCCCTCATTACTCTTGGACTAAACCCTTACGAATTTCTCTCTCTAGGAATTTCAGATTTTTGGTGGAGCTCTCAACTTTCGGACACAAGTGTCCTTTAAATATATGTCCAGATCCGCGATCCCACAGTCAAGTCCACTATGTGGAAGTCGTCGTGGACGGTGTTCCACGGTTCCCTCCATGTCCATTTCTACGATGTTGGATGATCTTTGGAAACGAAGGTCGATGTTAGACTAACTTCCACGACATGGGAACTTCTATAGTCTCTCTCCCCCGGGTTCTTTACCAAAACAGCCTTATTTTTTGTATGTGTCACTTATGTAGACTTTAGTTTTTATCTCTCACCAAACTAGCCTCCTCTTTAATGAATTTTTTTTTGTTCCAACCTTACCCTTTTGACTATTATTTTTTTGAAAAATAAAAGGAAATGAAAAGAAAGAGCTGGTGCAAATCAGGTCAACGCGCCATGTGGCACGCTCTGGTTCGCTCCTTCCTTTTTAATGTTATTTTCACTATTTCACTCATATCTACTTCGTTTTAGCTCCGATTTGTTTTGTTCTTTCGCCAATAATTTTCTTTTTTTGAGGCCTACAAAACAAGACCAATCATCAATATATTTTGAATACTTAAAATCACTCGAAATATCAATTTGTTGATTCGTCGAGCTATTGAATTACTTATTTCGAACTACGTTTGAACATCAATTTCATGATTTTGTGTTCTTAAAATTATAGTTAGTTATTGTCCGTCTCTCGGATCTGATAAGAGAGGTAGCCAGATCTGAATGGCGATTTAAGATGTTCTCATTCAATCTAGGTGCCGATCTGGAATGAATTTTTCAGACTGACACTTAAATCTGGACATTAAGGCCCAGAATAATTATCCCAACTGTAAAATAAATCGCAGATCTATGAATATTCTGCTCGTCCTGGTATAAATTTTCCAGATTAACAGATAAAAGGCACAAGTAGAACATAATTGTTGTTTCTCAAAAACAAGAGTAAAATGTACTGAACATTGAAATTGACATTCATTCATATTTCAAATACAAAAGGTTTGAATTAACATATCCTACTAAAGTTTGAATATCCTTCCAAACTTTACAAAATAAGCAAAAACAAACTTTTTAGATGGTTGACTTAGAACCATTCAAATTTGACTTCAATCGGCGAGGAAGAGGTCGACGACATCTTCCTCGTCAGTTGACTTAGAACCTTTTTAGATGGTTGACTTAGAACCTTTTTAGATGGTTGACTTAGAACCTCTTCCTCGCCGACATCCTCCTCGTCAGCCTCTACCTCGAATCGGCGAGGAAGAGGTCGACGAGGAAGACCTAGAAAAAACCCCGAAAGGTGGTGACAAAGAGGAGGTCCACGAAGGTGGTGACTATGCGTTGGAGGTCCATGTAAGAGGAGGTGACGAATAAGATTTTGGGTCCAATGAAGATTCTAATGATGTGTAACCCATATATTTACTAATCTATGGTATCAATGTTATATAACTTATGTTTATGTTCACTTGTGTTAAACAATAGACTTAATTCTAATGTGTTTGTGGATGCTCAAAATAGGTATGGGAAATATTTTTTCGGTCTAACAAAAAATTTATAGATCCGTATAAGAATGTCCAGATCTGATTTCTTTTCCGATACATAATTTCCGGATCCATAAACAGGACATGTAAATTTATTTCAGGTCGAGTACTAGTTGTAGATCTGGTTGGAATTTTTAGAGCAATTTGAGGGTGTGGAAAATAACTCCCATGGCAGTATGAGGATCAGGGAATAAATTTCTAGAACGGACAAGTCCATATTTCACAACATATACAACATAATCATATTTTCCACATTCTTACTAAAAGCTCACTTAGCTTAGTAGTAAGGGTTCATGTAATTTGGGCTTAACCTGGGTTCGAATCCCATTACATTCAAAATTTTCCACTGAAAACAAACAAATAAATATTATTGTGTATCAGTATAACAACATAATACCACATAGCCTAGTGGTAAGTAATTAAATTATTGATACTCTTGAGTTCGAATCTCACTACATCCAAAAAGTGTATTTCTTTTTGTCATTCAGTTTAATGAAAACCAATAAATAAAATAAAAAAACAAAGCTTTATTTTCTAAGTGTTGAAAGTGTATAAGGGTAATCTTATATTATTTAGATACAAAAAGAAAATCAAAATGAAAAGAAAATAAGTTTGGTAAATTACGAGGTCTACCCTCCTAACACCTACAAAAAATAAGGCTCTTTCAGTAAAAATCTCCTCCACCCCCCCCCCCCCCCCCCCCACGTCGTGGGAACTATCTTCACACCAAACACCATGCACGAACCCCAAACCCATAGTTTCTCATATTTCCACATAAGTTCCTCGCCGTGGAGTTCATCTCATCCACGTCTTGGAGGTACAGGGTATGATGTTTCAAGCTTCTTCTTGCTCATGAGCTTATAACACGTGCTCTGGGACAAATCATGCGCAAAACGTACAAACGAGAGCCAAGGGTTCACATAAAAAAATTAAAACAGAATTGTGTAATCTATGCTTTTATAGGTAAAATAACAAATTTTCTCACAGGTGAAGACTAAGGAAACAAGAGCCATGATCAACAATTTTGCTTAAGTGAGCCACGAGTCATTATTGGAAGGATGAACAAGATACCACATACTATTTTCAGGTTCCCTTACTGTGGGTTAGAGTTATGGAAACAAATGTAAACATTGTACATGAGTCTGTAACGACAAGTCAGACACAGCCAAATGTCTCATCTACACGTTACTACGTTCATTTCATACCTTTTTTTTATCAGCAAATGTTTGATTAATGTCCAAACCTTTGAAATAAAGGCTAGGAAAGGAGAGCAACTCCCAAGCATTACAATGAAATGTAGTGGTGTAAGTATGACCACCAAACCAAACAAACCACCCCGGTACAATGCAACCAAAGATTTAACAATCCAACACTATTAAACCCTCATGAAACCCTTAAACCTTTGCACCAAAATAGCAAGCACATAACCAATGTTCATGTTGGATCCTATTCTTCAATTTGTGAACCACTTGACCAATATCTTCACTTCAACAAATTTTCAGCAGGTCAAGAGAAGATTAACTCTTCCAAAACAATCTTCAGAGGAACCACCATCCACTCCAGATATAGATGGATCAGAGTAAGACCGGTACCCCCAAGTAAACCACCATCAGAGAAAACCATGGCAGCTCCAATGGGCATTTTAAATCAAAGTCAAAACCCTGCAAAATGAGTAAATAGCCAAAGGACCAGAACTTTCAAATGAAGACAAAAATCCAGTACTATTCCAGAACAAGAAGCTAAGTATGCATCCTCAACACTCTCAGTCCTAAAAGTTACTACCCCCACACCAGTAATGGGAAAATAAAAAACAACAGTTACCCACACGCAGGAAGAGACCAAAGAGTAAGGTAAATCCCAATGTACCTCACACCTCACCACAATACCCATACCCTTCCTAAAACCCTCCCAAAAATACCCCAGAAAACCCCAGAGGGACACAAGCAAGAGAGACATAACATCAACCTTGAGGTGCAAGAAAACTCATCAAAACTGACAAATGCTGTGAGTCTTTTTCAAAGTGCAGTTGGCAAGATCACTTATCCATTTCATGAAAGGGAAGGAGCATTCCCTACTAAATTTTGTCCATAACAGTTGGAAAGGCACACTTTGAATATATTGAAAAACTTGATCAGGTTCCTCAAAAATATTATTGAAAGCCACATTGTTCCTTGCTAACCAGATTTTCCAAATGATAATGGATCCCAACATTGGCCAATATTTCAATCTAAACCCTAAAGATTCCCATGATATGAACCACTCTCTGATATTATCTGATATAGCAGTAGAGACTCCCCACCATCTCAGGCATTTGCTCCAAACAGTCCAAGAGTAATCACAAGTTAGGAAGAGATGATCCAACTCCTCAGGTTCCTCATTGCAGAGAGGACACCAGATGGTCCCAAAATAAAGCCCTCTTGCCAATAAAAAACATCTAGTTGGAATGACTTGAAGACACATTAACCAGGCAAAAGCAGCCATTTTTGGAGGTAGAATTGATTCCCAAAGAAGTGTAGGCCAGTCAAGGTGATGTTGATGCTCTTCATCCAAAATTGTATACATTGCCGTCACAGAGAAGCCTTTATCATCATATTTCCAATTCACTCTATCATCTCCCACATAAGGATATAAGAGATTCAAAATATCACTTAAGTGTGAAAATTGCCCAAGTTCCCACCCCCTCAAGTCCCTTCTAAATAGAAGAATCCAATCCCCATTAATCCAGAGCTGAGAAACCACATCTCTTTTTTGAGTGCTCAAATGATATAATCTCTAAAAGGAGTATCTAAGGGCAATGTCAGTACCCCAACAGTCCTCCTAGAAATGGATACAGTTCCCTAAGTGTAGTTCCCATTGTAATCCCACAGCTCCAAATGCATTAGCAAAATTTGGAGAGGATAAGAGAGAATCAATGTGTCTTAAGAAGGACTGACCATTATGTAGCAAGAACTTTGAGAGGTCCCAAGCATTAGTATCCCAGCCATACTTTGCACACAGTAAATGTTTCAAAAGTGAGTCATTTTCTAATGCAAATCTCCACCACCATCTAGCAAGTAAAGCTTTGTTCATGATATGCAAATTCTTTATTCCCAAACCCCCACAACTTTTTGGTCTGCAAATAAGGTTCCATCTCACTTTGTGTAGCACCTTCTTGGTTATGGTTCCATTCCAAAGAAATATCCTCTGCCACTGCTCCATCTCCTTAATCGCACCCAAAGGAGCCTTGTATAATGACATACAATAGAGTGGCAAGGAGCTGAGAGATGATTTTATCAAGGTAATTCTGTCTTCAAAGGATCTATTGAAACAACATTTTCCTTATTTTAATTTAACAAGTCATATGTGCACTTGGTAGTATCATTAGTAAAGTGATGATAATCAATAAGAAGTGCAAATGTAAATAGAGAAGCTAAGGTTCCAAATGAAATGATGAAAATCCCACTTTAATCAGACTTATTAATATGGATGGGTGGTAAATAATTTAAAATGATTTGATACTCTTGCACATATCATAACATCTTTCACTCAAGTGCTTTGATTGGAACGTCCAGTCTTGCTTGCCTTGGTTGATTCCAGCATAATTTGTGTCAAACGAAGAGTTAAAACTTGTGGCAGACAAAATTAAGGTTTACCCAAAATATCCAACCTCTTTTCTTTTATTCCATCAGTAATTGTATGAAAAGAAACGGTAAATAATTAACCAATAATTTAGTGATTGCTCTGCACATTTTTCTATCGCCATCAAAACTTGGTGGAATGTGTTCTTAGTTTTTATTTATTTATTAAAGCCTCGAAAGTTCAGAAGGTACAAGCCAAGATTCCTCACGTTGTAAGAGCCACTGACATTCCAAATTTAAGTATGTTATTACTGAAACACATTTTTTTAATTAGTAATATCAAACTTGTTTCTTTAATGAAATAAACATTTTATTAGTTTTTTTTTATCAGCAAATTATATTATAAAGATCCAAGTCTTTCAAACAAAGACAGGGACAAGGGCTCAGCCCTCATTCAAACTATTACAAACTAAGAGCACTCCATCTAGGGAGCCTCAAACTACTAACTTCAAACAAACAATCCCACGCAGGGGATGAAAACGGGACTCTTACCCAAGGGGAATAAACTACCATGAAGAGAACCAAAGTTAAACACAAGTAACCAAACCAAGAAACCTGGGAACTAGAGGTCAAAAACCCACAAAAACTGCCAACAAGCAAACTAAAACAACCAAACCAGGGGCTTACAGAACCAAAAACCAAGACTCTAAAAAGCCAAAAACAACCAAACTTTAAGAGCAAACACCAATACAGACTCTCAAACAGTCAAATACCCAAAAAACGACAAGCAGTCTAGAACACTAAACAGAGACCAGAAAAACAAACAAACAATAGGTCGATACCCAGATAACCAAGATGAAGCTCCAAAGACACTGCACGAGAACGACCGGTAACCACAAAGTCCAGAGCTCACCGGAACACGACGGAACCAGTTGCCGGCGGCCAACACCGAACACGGCCGAGACGAAACCCGATCTATAGGAAATCGCAGCTCCCAATCCCCTACCTAACTGAGTCTCCAAACCATGGTCTTAAAAGACCCAACCAAGATCAAATAGATCTAAAACATGCTCGACCGGCCAGCACCGGAGCCGAGTCCCGAAACCCCTTGCTGCACCACCGCAAGCATCAGGGATCGGAGGAGGAGAACTCAAAAGGAACCGAGATTGAGAGGCAAAATCACAGATCAGACCTGGAAGAGAGTTTACCGGCGTTGACAGCGACCGCGAGAGAGTCGGAGGAGTCGCCACGAGCCACCACGAGTCAGCACGAGCACCAGGAGCAGGTCGATGGTGAGGACGGTCTTGGACTCCAAACAAACCCCGCGCACGAGACCCCCACCAGATCTAGGGCAAAGAAGGCGCCATATCTGGTGGAGACGCCTAGTAGAGGCCAAAAAAAAGGTGGGGGAGGGATGTCGGCAACCAAAAGCCAACCAAATTTGCAGCCATCGACTCCGTGGAGGAGAGGAAAAGCTTCTCACGGGCAGATCGAAGTCGAGTCGCCGGCCGGAGACTCCAAAGAGGCGAGGCGGAGGGAAGTCGAAGAAAGTAGGAAGAGAGGGAAGGTGTAGAGGAAGGAGGAGGGGGATGAGCCGCCGTCAACCGGCCAGCCACAAGGGCCGGCTAGCCGACGGCGGCCAAGAACGCTCAGATCTAGGGTTGTTTAGGAGAGAGGCGAGAACTTTCTACTGGAGGTCTCACTGAAACGAAATGTATTCAACTTTAAACATTTTATTAGTTGCAGTCAGTATTAGAACAAAGAGAAGAGTGGTGAGAGAGTGAATCATTCGGAAACAATCTTATAACTAATTTTCTAACTGTAATCGAAGAATAGTTGGGTCACTCAGAAACTAACGGGACAAAATAGAGAAACAAGTCGAAGTTCAACCAAATACATAGAGTTCTAGAGAGAGTCGCTCTGACCTTTCTTTAGAAAAACCCTAGCACTTTACCCGATCCCGCCGCCTTCCTTATTCCTTAACATCGCCGACGACTCTCAGGGTCTTCTTGACAATTGAGTTGCTAGCGGTGGTTCTCCTCTTCCCTTTCTTCTCCCCAACTTGCTTTACCCCTTCCTTCTATCTCCGGTGAGCCTCGGAGGTAACTTCTCTTCCTCGTTGGCGGTGACTTCCTCTCAGATCCTACCGTGGGACGTCTTTCCCCTCCTCTCTAAAGTGGATTGATGCAGATCAGGTGGCTTCCTCCGTTTTCGTACTGAAGAGGGTTCTGTGCCTGGCTTTTGCTGTTGATAGATATGGACTTCCCAAAGTCAGATCTACGACCTCCGCTGCTCCGCCATTCACCGGGCTTTGCTCTCCTCTCTGCCGTGACATCTCACTCGTGCTTGTGTTGTTGGATGGCAGAATCGATGGTCAGGTAGAAATACTAGTCCTCCTCTTTAACCCTTTTCTCGGTGTAGGCCGAAAGAGGCTGAGGTGGACTGAGTAGAGGTCCAGGTCTTCTTAGATCCGTCGAACTGTTCATGTGATGTACACTTTCTACCCCTTCTTTGTTTGATTTTCCTTTTCTTTCCATTTCAAGCAAGCCTATTCAAGTATACTTCTCTTCTTCTCGACCAAGGTATGGTTCGAGCTCGCCGGTTCTTGGCATTGACCGCCGACGAGTTCTTAGGGCTTGTTCAGCCTCCTTTGAAGTCTCTTGTGTGAGGTTTTCTTGTTTTCAAGGGGTTCTGATGGATATCCATCGGAATATACTTTTTCGTGTGTGGTGTAGGCCGTCGGTGTAATAGTGACTTCCCTTCCTCATCTGAGGCTTGGTTGTACTATTGAGTTGGAAGTTTGGTAGATCAAGCTTGGTTTGGGCTCTGTTAGCTCTGGTTGTTGGCCTATAGTTGGATTCTTCCCAAATATGCTTCATGGTGGTTATACCTTGAAGTTTAGACCTCTTTTTTCAATTTAGACTTCATGTTAGTCATATTCGGGTTCTAGACCTTGCCTTTTTGTTTTCTTGGTGTGTTCTTCTATGTTGTGGCCCGTTTTTTCTTGGTTGTTGTTGTTGTTCCTTCTTTGGTTGTAATTCTGTTGTTTTTGGGTTGAATCATTGAGTGTATTCTTCTGGTTGTTTTTTCTTGCCCTTACAATTGGATGCGTCCAATTTTGGGCTTTTAGGGTCTGTAGCTTAACCTGTTCTTGTACCCCTCTTCTTCTTCGTGAGAGGTTTCAATTTAAATCTGCTTGCTGATAAAAAAAAAGTCACAGTTCAACCTGAAACCAACCATGGTGTCTATGTGCAGCTTGAACCTCGACCGAGGTTCTTTTTTTGGAAAGCCAATATGTATTAAAAACAAAGGGCTTTACTGAAAAGCCCAATGAAAGAGGATACGATCCTCTCTTATAAACAAGAGCCCTCCGAAGTAGGAGCCTCACAAATACCAATATCTTGGGGAACAAGTAAACCAACCCAAGGGAACAAACAAACCTTAAAACTATAAGACCCCAAAATGTCTAATATCCAACCCAATTGTCTACTCTCAGACCCTCAAAACCCAACAAAACCTATAGAACACCACCCACAATAATCAAGGTGAATAAAACTACAAGAAATACCAAGCGCCCGACCAACACAACCACACACATATCCTAAACCACCCTCCACAAATGCCCAAAAGAAACACAACAAAAAACATAGGAGAACCAATGAGGGAGAAAAAACATAGAGTCTCAGCCAGCAAATCAACTACACTCCATAGTTAACCACTCCCCTTCGATTCCTGCTACACAACTAAGGAGACGCTTGCCAGACACTGAAAGGGAATGACAGATTACTCTTAAATAAAGACCACTCTAGAGCAAAGGAAGAATGTTGGTTTTAAAAAAAAAATATGTCTTTAGCATATAGAAATATGTTGTTGAAGGCCAAAGAGTTCCTGGCTAGCCAAATCTCCCAAAGACTAATAGAGAATAAGTTCCTCCACAATTTGTTAGTCTGACAAAGATGGTCCCCATAACAGATAAACGAGGATATATTACAAGGAATACACTGAGGTTCATGAAATAAACAAATAAGGTGTGTGGTTTGGTCAGGGAGCACATGGAGTGGTAGAGGAGGAGGATCAACAACAACCAATCATGATGGGAATAAAATGCTTCTCCTCCCAGACGTCCCGCTTCCCTATAGGTGTTTCATTGGACCTGATGAGGGTGCATAACAGACCTTGCCTGATTGTTTAGGTCAATAAAGGACCTTCCATCTGTGTCTTCATCTCTGCACTCGCTCCTGGCTTAGGAAGCTAACATGGAGAAGGGGAGAACCACCGCAATAGGGAGTCGCGAATCATCGTCGGTTACGTACCATCCTTCAGACGCAGCAACACTAAGGTGTGGAACTGCAGTGGGGAACATCAGTAGGATTAGAAGGAATATGAAACTAACGTGCAGTTTCTTGGTAAAGCAGGTCTTACACGTCGGCAACATCATGGACGACAACTTGGGACGAGCAGGGTTGAGAAGTCTCAACCCTAGAAACCCTTTTTGTAAAAAAAAATCAAAATTGTTTAGTATGCATTAATTTGATTACAAAATGAATATCTAATAAATTTTGTCTCCACGGTATAATTGTGGTAGCGGTCAAGCCCACCAATGCATCCACTGAAAAGTGAAAAACATGGCTTAAACTTAAAATGTGACTTGGGATTTCAAAAATTAAAGAAGTAATGTTAAAATGTACTATTTACCATTCACTTTAAAAAAAAATAATATCCTTGTTATTTATTGATGAATAGATTATATTTTTTATTGTTAATTAAAGATATAATAAAGAAATGTCAAAGAGCACAGGCCGAACATCGGTGATTTTTTAATCCATGGCACAAACTCAAAAACTTGTATTGAAATAATCCAATTGTTAATCGATCCGGTGATTTTACGCACTATAAGATACTCCTATGATTAAACTAAACTGTGTATATTTTTTTTTCATCGATGATAAGAAACAGAGCTCTTCCTTCCCTTTTACGTGTGACCTAAATGGAGAAGAAGCACAATGTAATGCAGCGATGTCGTATAAGCTAATAAACCCATCTTGAACTTATCTAAACGATGATGTTTCAGAAAAATCCCCCCTACCTTCCCTAAAACGGTGCCCCTTCACCCTTTAAGGTCATGATCTTATCATGACAAAAGACTCTCATTTTCTATGTTAGAACCTTTAATGTACATTTTAACTGAAGAAACTGGTACTCTTGTATATCTGTGTTCGCCTGCCAATCACTATTACACATGATTTTCTGCATATGGTCATAGCATTCTTCCGGCGTTTTCTTCATGAATGAACCTTTAGATGAAGCATTCTGTTTTTCTTGACTGGCATGTTTCAAACCCCTAAATAATGTATGTATTTGTTGTCATATAATCAAACCATAATGAGGACACTTCCAAAGAATTCCTTGAAATCTTGCTCGAGATTCTGGTAAGGACTCGTGACTTGTGTGGCCAAAGGTTATTCCATTACCGGATGGGTACAATATTGATCCAAATATAGGCATCATCCTTCAAAGAAAAAAGAAACAGCCTCAGTCGCAGTACATCATCTATTACTCCATAAATTCCGAAAGTTAAACAAATATCCAAAAATATTGTTGAAAGAAGTGTGGGATAAGGGTCATCGATGGCACACCCGCTAACTTGATCATGCTTCAGTAGGTCAATCACCAATGTCTTGATCTCGAAAGTTGAATCACTAGAAAAAAAGAAGTAAGGCGGAAATAAATGACTAGAAGAAAATATAACATGTAATCAAAGAACCAATAGCAAGAAATACGTAAGGATTATAGATAATCAATGGAACCACCAAAACTTATGGAGTTTAGCTTACACAACGGGAAAGAATCCTAAACGGGGAAGAATCCTTAACGACATGATAGAATGATGAAATTTGTATGCATACACAAAGATGATACAAATGGGACATGATGTTGGGTCTCGAGGTAGGGTTGGAGATGAACCAACTCGCAGCGGAAAATCAATGAAAACCAAGAGACGATTAAACCATGAAACAACTAACAAAGAATGGAATCACAAGAGAAAAATTCAGCACTATTTCTTACCAAAACAAGAACACCGAATAACGAATGATTGGCTTGAGTCTCCAAGACGCCTACGTATCCACATGGGAATCAAAGTCACGTAGTTCTTCTCTTTGAGGACTCAAGAACACAAAATTGGAGGTGGGAGCTTGCCAAACCCGAAACTGTAAGGGAAGGGGGAGAGAAGTTGTGTTTCCTATTCTTGTCTTGTGTTTGTTATGTTGAAAAAAGATGACTTAAACATAACAAACCCCATACTTGTCCAACTAAATACATGAGACAAGTATGGTGTCAAGTAAGGTGTAAATAGGACAAAGTATGGCTAGACAAGATTGGGTTAGGTGGTGAATCACCAACACCTTAATCCTTGTCTTCCTTACTTAGTACTAATTAATCAAGACTTGATTAATTAGTTCCATGGGCCTTGGTTGCATGGGCCTTTCATAGGCCTCTTGGAACATGGCCCGTGGCCATTTCCAACGAGGTCCTGTGATTCTCTCATCGCCTCCAAGCCTTCCATATCGGAAATGTCCAACATTATCCGACACGATCAATCCCAAGACTCCAAGCCTTGTCTTGATCCGTAAAGTCCTATTCACTTACGAGCACATGACCCAAAACCCAGTTTTGGTCATGTCTCGATACAACTCCCTTTTGGCCATTCTCCATAAATGTGTCAATGAGTTTCACCCTCCGGTGTGACCCTTAGGCTTATGCATGTCAATAGATCAACGTAAAATCCCATTTTACTTGATCCTATTTAAGTGGCGACTAACGAGACTTTAGTATTGCCTGACACTGCATAACGAATCGACCTTGTTGATTCTAACCTTTCTGTCATCCCTGTCATTATCCTTTTATCTCCGATATCCTGATTGAGATAAGGCATAGAGCCGTCATCCTTATTATTCTCAATCACTGTTCCTTGATATGTGAGATGACTGAAGATATGATACCAGTATCATGTGCATGGTCATGCTATTCTTTCAGTCACTTTCGATCAAGCGGCCGAGAACCGATATCTTTCCCATACCTCAGTATGAGGGATAAATCCCTTGTCCGTCTTTCATGTCACTCATGTAGCCCATCCCCAAGCCAATCCTGGCCGTTATGGAATCCCTGTTACGGACAACGTTAGGCTCAGGTCAAACTCAGTTGTTGACTACATATCGATCACAAAGACTCCTTGGTCTAGGGATACATGACAAGCTACGGCACTGAATATGTTCATGACTTAATCTATGGCACATATTCAAGGCGGGTCGTCAAATATCATGTCCCACATGATATCTATGATCAGACTCCGGAATCCCATTCCAATGACTAACAGAACGTAAGCCATAAACAGCCATCTTTCATACTAGTCGCTTCTAGTGAAGCTTTGTTGACTAGGGACCCATCAAGTGTGATCTATCTCGATCTATGGTTCTATTCGCATGGTGGACATAGATCAGAGCACACATCGATATATTACTCCAACACATAAGTAATATAAAGCCGCTTTAATTCTATTGGTAACGATGATATATACATTTGGACATTTAGGATTGAACTACGAGCATTAAGATTAACACATGAGACATCAAGTAAATCTTTCATTAGAATCCCGCTTAGACCCTTATGTATCAAGTGTCCCATATAGCAGACAACACATATATGCATTCCCTTAGTACCCCCATAAACTTGTACGCATGTACAGTTTCAAAAGCAAATACAATATAATGTGACAACGTCGGAACCTGCCCTCATTTTTTTGGTCCTTAAAATCCATCCAAGAACGTGCACTCCTTTATAAAGCTGAACCATGGCATAGTCATTTTTGGTTTTGAAAGGTCATTTTTATGGGACAACTCTAGGAAAAAAACTGTTTCTTGAGTAACGTTTTCACATCAACACTTGTGACTGTTAGTCTTAGTACCCGTAGTCTAATCGTACATGTCCAAATGTAAATATATTTGTTGGAAATATAACAAAGCGACTTTCATATTACTTAAGAGTTTGAGTAATATATAGATGTTTGTTCCCGATCTATGCCCACAATGCGAGTAGAACCGTAGATCTAGATGGATCACAATCAATAGACTCCTTAGTCAACAACTTTCACTAGAAACAACTATTATGAAAGATGAATCTTGATGTCTCACGTTCTATTGGCCATTGGAAAGGTTTCCGGAGTCTAATCATAGATATCATGTGGGACATGATATTTGACGACCCGACCTGAGTATGTTCCATAGATGCAATCATGAACATATCAAAGTCGTAGCTTGTCATATATTCTTAAACTGAGGAGTCTTTGTGAATACTATGCAGTAAACATTTGAGTTTGACCTAAGCCTAACATTGCATCATGAATGGGCTTCCATAGCGGCCAGGATTGGCTTGAGGATGGACTACATGAGTAATGCGAAAGACGGCTAATGGATTTATCCTTCATAATTCGGTGTGGGAAAGATATCGGTTCTCGGCCGCTTGATTGAGAGTGACTGAAGGAAAAGTATGGCCATGCATATGATACAGGGTATCATATATTCAGTCATCTCACATATCAAGAAATAGATTGAGAATAATAAGGATGACGGCTCTATGCCTTATCTCAATCAGTATATCAGAGATAAAAGGATAATGAATGGGACGGCGGAAAGGTTAGAATCGTTATAGGGTCCATTCATTATGCAGTGTCAGACTATAATAAGTCTCGTTAGTTGTGTAAGAACCACTCCCGGTCAACGCCAGTCAAATCGGCGAAAAACAGGAAAATTTAAAAATTTTGGACAGACACTTAAATGAACCTAAATTTGACCCCGAGGGTCATACCGGACTTAAGTTGACCCCGATATCGACCAAAGTGAGTTCCGGGGGACTCAGGGCAACTTTCTGACCAATTTGGGAAAGGTTGACTTTTTGCTGGAAATGTCAACCGAGCGACGTTTTGGTCCGTTCGAAGTCCGTTTTGGATCCAAAAAGATTAGCCGTTGTCACAGCGGTCTTAGTTGAGCCGTTTCCTTGTAGCCCGTGGAGTTTCGTAATTTCTTGGAAAAAGTGCCCGTTCGGGGCCCGAGACGGCCGAATTTCGCGGATCTGACTGAAAAATATCTAAAAGATATTTTCCAAAAGGGGTCGTACCCACTTGCCACATGTCAAATATGTGGTGGTGTTAGGTTTTTGGGACAAAACAAGAGAAGACTACAAGGGGGGGGGGGGGGTTCAGCCACTTTAAAAAAAACGGAAAAAAAAGAGAGTTTTGAAGAGAGAGAAAGGAGATAGAAAGAGGAGAGAAAAGAGAAGGGGGTTTTAGGGTTTTGCTATTTTCCGACTATCCAACCAGTGGATCATCTCAACGATCAAGGAATCGAGCTCCCACCGTCATTCCCTACGATGAGTACCCTTTCGATTTTCGTTTTGGTACGTTTAAAGTTTAGGGTTTGGGTTAAAATGAGTAGACTATGGATGATTTGAGGTGTGGGTTCGTTGGAGGCGTTTTGGAGCGAAAGATGAACGTTTTCCGGTGACCGGAGGCTCGGGAGAGCTCCGGCCACCGTGTATGGTGGTTGCCGGAGTTGGGGGTGGCTGGCCGGAGCTAGGGCCGGCCACCATGGTGGTGAAGCGGCCCAAAACCGTCCTAGCCACCCACGGCCAAGGATGGCCGGGTGGGGCCCACGTGCTTGGGTCTCGGGTTTTCGTGTTCGGGTGGTTTAGGACGATCCCCAAGTCGTTAATCCACACCTGGAACGAATTTTGGGATTAAATTGTAAAAGTTGTAAATGACGGGTTTAGAAAATTTGAACGCGAATTAAATTGCTCGGAAGTCGGAAATTGATTCCATCGAGTGCGTTGGAACCCTTGAGTTATTCTAAGATCGTGGAAACGAAAATGGGAATTTTCGGAGCCCCGGAAGGACGTTTTTCCAATCCCAGGCAGATTCGCCGGGTCGGGCGAAACGGGCCTTTCCGGGCCCATTATCGACAATGTCGAGTAATTGGGAAGTTTGGGAGTGATCGACATTGTCGGGGTTGCGTTTAGGCGTCAAGTGTATTAAAAATTGGGAACTAGGTGAGCTCTCGAAGCTTGAAGAGCTGGGAGTGGGAGTCCGGGTTTCCTTTTCAGTTTAGCGACGTACGCCATGCCTTTTGTCCGCTTGTTTGGACGTACTTTTTAGTTGTAAATTATTATTTTGATTAACTAAATGGTGATTTTAAGCAATTTATTTAAAAGGTTTGAAAATGGTTTTATTGTTTTACCGTTCGCGTTCCGTGTTCGGTTCTACTGAATTTGGGGCGTGACAAGTTGCCATTAGGGAAGGATCAAGTAAATTGGGTATTTGCGTTGATCTACCGACATGCATAAACCTAAGGATCACACCGGAAGATGAAACTCATTTACACAACAATGAAGAAATGGTCAAACGTGAGTTTACATGGCACATGAATATTAGTTAAATCTTGACTAGATGAATCAAACTAATTTAGTTATGTTAGTTAGTTAAGTAACTGAGTGGGACCACTTTTCCACTAACTAACTTACTAATTAAATATGATTCC
The DNA here is from genome assembly GCA_963921825.1 of Erodium maritimum. NCBI lineage: Eukaryota > Viridiplantae > Streptophyta > Magnoliopsida > Geraniales > Geraniaceae > Erodium > Erodium maritimum. The sequence goes on from OY997596.1 coordinate 32,301,343, forward strand.
ATTATCCTAATTACCTATGACACTTGGCTAGTGATGAGAGATTAATGAGGTGATGGTCACCACTTATCTCCACATGCAAGGCCATTAGTCAATGATCTCATGCATATGAAGTGAGAGGTAGAGAAAAATTCAACAACTTCTTATCTTCTTCTCCCTTTTTGCCGAACCCCCCTAGAGCTCCATATTGTGGTTGTGTTCTTGAGTTCTAAATCAAGAACTACGTGGCTTTGATTCAGTTAAGGATACATAGGCGCCAAAGTGACTCGAGCCAATTATCTTCCTTTTAGTGTTCTTCATTTCATCACTTGTTCTCTTGAACAAATTGGTAAGTAAACTTTGTGCTGAAATTTGACTCTTGTGTTTCCATTATTTGGTAGAATGTTTAAGGCTTGGTCTTTTGGTTTTATTTTTTTTTCTTTGCGAGTTGGTAACTCTCCTACCCTACTAAGAGACCCCAACAATGGTATCAGAGTTGTGCTGCCTATGGGATTCACAAGAGGGTGCTGAATTTTTGGTTTTGTACATGCATGTTTCGGTTTTGCCTTGTTTATTGCATATTTGATTGATAACGTGCTTTATTTAATTGCTTGTTGGTTTAATGCATGAAATAAGTAATTTTTAAAACTATTTCAAATCTGAAAATTTGGACAAAAGTTTGATTTTTCGGGTCACAAGAGCGGGAATCTCGGGGAGCCGAACTAGTGACCAAACGGGGCTCCGTTGGACGGAGCTAGGCCGAGTCATGATCATTGGATGGTCAGAATGCCGGGGCTAAACCGTTTTGTTAGACATGACCAGTTTGGAATGTCATGATGAACTCCAAAATCAAACGTTCAAAAGTTTCAAATTTGAACGGTTTCGACAAACCGAGCATTAAACTTTTTCAAAACTTGGCTAGTAAATAAAACTGGAAATTACATGTTTGTTAACACAGTGTATGATATGATGTTGGCATAATGCACTTAATAGCCCTGGGTTTTAATTTATCGCTTTTTCACGGTTTGCGTACCGTTAGACGGTAGCATGTAATTATTCTTTTAAAGTATGGTCATCATACCACTTAAATATAATTATTATTATTTCCAGACCTGGGAGTCATGTATGTATTTGTAACCGTTTCTGTCAGCTTGGAGACGATGGATCTCAAGAAGCGAGTGAGAGACCGTTTGCATCGGCTTGGAGTCGATGGAGCTCAAGAAGCGAGTGGGAGACAATTTGCATCGGCTTGGAGTCGGTGGAGCTCAAGAAAACAGTGGGAGTTAGCTTAGGGGGTTATTACATGCACGATTTATGAATGTTTGGTTTAAGTTATGCATGAATGTATGGTTAGAATGCATGCTTAGTTTTAATTACCAAGCAAATCACCTCACATGCAAAGATAAAATTAGAATTTAACCGTTTGTTTGTGAGCCCTTGGAACCGTCTTTACATTGGATGTAGTAGACGGTTTCTATAGAAGAATTACATTTAATGTAATTGTAGGCATCATTACATTTGGAATGTAGTTGATGTGCTCATCGCATCGAGAATGTGCCAAAGTTCGAAACACAACCAGACAAATAAAATCGGGTCATGTCAGATACCTCCTAAGTTCTTGGCACCTTAATACCTCCTCGTACTATGGGTGTCATCCGCCTTTTCGGAGCATCCATAGGAAGGTGGGGTAATAATTTTAAGCGACATATGTGGGTGTCATGCGCCTTAGCGGAGCATCTGCATAATGTTGGGTCCTAGTCGAGAAATTTGTGGACCCGACTACGATTCTCAGCCAGGGTTGAGCTAGGATATCAGATAGGGTAAGACGTGTACAATGTACATTCTCTAGCCAAGAGTCACATTGGATTTGATAAGACGGGGTCCGGCCTACATAGCACGATTGAGTGGTGAGCCTCCGTTCAGCTCAGTCTAGTGAATCAAGGTTTTTGGTTCTTTGATTATAAATCAAATGTTTGGTGTTTGAACTTGATCTTCAAAAAGAATTTATCTAGTTTACTGATTAAATTTTCTTTTTCGTGTAGATCATAATGGCAAGTTCTTCATCTAACAGTAGTTTGTCACTCAAAACCATGCTTGACATGGTCAAGTTGAATGGGACAAATTATCTAGACTGGGACAGAAACTTGAGAATAGTTCTGATGTATGAACACAAGGAATATGTCTTATACCAGGCTTTTCCGTAAGAGTCAGCTAATAACGCCGCTAGGGCCATTAAGGATGCATACCTAAAGCACCTTAGCGACGCTATCGATGTGGTGTGTATTATGTTGGGTTGGATGGAGTTGAATCTCCAGAAGCAGTTCATGGAGTACTCTCAAGACCCATATGAGATGATGGGGGTCATAAAGGGTATGTTCAAGCAGATGGCACGTATCGTAAGGTACAATGCCCTATATGAAGGTCTCTCCTACAAGATGTCAGTAGGGAGCTTTGTGGGTCCTTATGTCCTAAGGATGAAGTGCATCTCGAACATCTTAATTGACTGGTCTTAAGATTGAAAAGAAGATGGTAACAGGCGTAGTTCTGCGTTCCCTTCCCAGTGCATGAAATGGATATCACCATCTTAGAGTCACACGACATATTGGTAACTATTGAAAAGAACAGTAAGGATCAGGGATCCAAGGAAATTCTGATGGTCAAAAGGGGAACCAGTTTCAAGAAGGGAACTGGCGGTGGCAAGGGCAAGGCCCCAGCGCACCTGGAAGGAAAGTTCAGACATCCAAAGGGTCTTAACCCTCCTAAGACCGAGAAGTCCACTAGTAAGGCTAAGGAGGCCGAGATGGTCTGCTACTACTACCAACAGCCTGGTCACTAGAATAAGAATTGGAGGAAGTTCCAGGATGATCTGAAGAAGGGCGGTGGCACCGCATCTTCAACAAGTATTTATTTTATAGAGTTGCATCTCACTATTTCCAGAGATTCATGGGTATTGGATACTAGTGTTGAATCCCATATATGAACTAATGTGTAGTGGTTGGAAATTAGGAGATGCTTGTGAGATGACGAGGTGGACCTTAGAGTGGACAACAACCATTAGGGTTTCGGCTACTGTTTTAGGATCCATTAGTCTCTCTTTATCTAGTGCCCTAGTACGTGTATTAAACAATGTATATTGCATACCTACGTTAAGTAGGAATATTTTATCCATTTTTGTGTTGGATAAGGAATGACACAATTTTGATGTTGGAATGGAATTTTCAACATATTCTGCAATGATATATTTTATACTAGTTCTAAGATGGTCGGAGGGTTATATATATTAGATATGAATTACAACGCCTCAAGATCTATGTAAATATAAATACCAATAGGTCTAAATCCGATGATTTAGACCAGACTCTATTATGGTAGTGACGTTTAGGCCACATAAACGAAAAACGCGTATCACCACTTCACAAGTGTGGACTTTTTAGTCCATTCAAATTTCATTCGATTGTAGGTGTGAATCTTGTTTGATGGTAATAATGATTAGAGCGCCCTTCATCAATCGTGGTGAAAGGGCGGGTGACTTATTGGGGCTGATACACTCGGATGTGTGTGGACCAATGATTCATTTTCCAGGAGGGGTTTTAGCTACTTCATCACTTATAATGATGACCATAATAGATTTATTTATGTCTATTTGATGAGACATAAATCTGAAGCCTTTGATAAATTCAAGGAGCTTAGGACTGAAGTAGAAAACCAGCTCGGAAAATGTATTAAGGAACTTCGATCGGATCGAGGTGGAGAATACTTAACAACAGAGTTCTTAGATCATATAATAAAGAATAGGATATTTTCGGAATGGACTGCTCTTGGAACACCTTAATTGAACGGTGTCTGAACGGAAGAATCAGACGTTATTGGATATAGTCTGATCCATGATCAGTGGGACTGATCTCCCTATCTCTTTCTGGGGTTATGCTCTGGAAAAGGCCGTATTCATTTTGAATCGGGCTCCTACGAAGGCTGTGGAAGGCACTTCATTTGAGAAATGGCACGGGAAGAAGCCCGTTTTGTCCTTCCGAAGGATCTGGGGTTGCGAGGCTTATGTGAAACATTTGGTTTCGACTAAGCTCGAACCAAGATCATAGAAATGCACCTTTGTAGGATATCCCAAAGAAACAATGGGATACTACTTCTATAAACCTAGTGAGAACACGATGTTCGTCGCTTGGGTTAGGGTCTGTACATCTGGAAGAAGTTCAAGATGGTACAGATCCATCTAAACCACTTGACAACCCAGTAGGGGAGCCTGAAGTGGTCGTAGAGCAGGAACTAGTTCTTATAGCAATTCCTGAAGGTCTAAGACGATATGGAAGGATCAGTCGTCCATCTCCCATATGTTGTTATTTTGTGTCTGGAGGTGACGGTGAGCTAATGGTGGATCATGAGGATCAAGCCACATTTCAGAAAGTCGTGGATGGGCCCGACTTTGAGTTATGGCTGAGAGCCATGAGGGAGGAAATGCATTCCATGTCGGGTAACCAAGTCTGGGAACTAGTTGATCTCATCGGTAGTGTGAGTACCATTGGATACCAATGGATCTTCAATGTGAAGATGGACATGGATGGAAGACCTCAGGCCTACAAAGGCCGATTGGTTGCGAAAGGTTATTGGTTGATCCAAGGGGTTAATTATGAGGAAACATTCTCACCAGTAGCTATGGTCAAATCGATCAGAATTCTTCTTCCCATAACTGCGTACTACAATTACGAGATATGAAAAATAGATGTCAAAATCACTTTCTTAAACGGAAGCCTGATTGAGAGTGTTTACATGTCTCAGCTACAGGGTTTTGTCGATCCGAAGAAAAGCGAAGAGGTATGAAAGCTATTGAAATCCATATATGGATTAAAATAGGCTTCTCGGAGTTGGAACATTCATTTTGGTAAAGCTGTAGTTGGTTTTGGCTTCAACAAGAACGAAGATGAGCCCTGCGTCTACAAGAAGGCCAGTGTGAGTAAGATTACCTTTCTGGTGTTGAATATCGATGACATACTACTCATCGGAAACGAAATCCCAACCTTGCACGAGACCAAGGCTTAGTTAGGGGAGTCTTTCGCGATAAAGGACTTTGGTGATGCTGCTTATATCTTAGGGATTAAGATATATAGAGATTGCACCAAGAGGGTCTTGAGAATAATTCAGAGCACCTATGTGAACAAGGTTTTGAGTAGGTTATCAATGCACAATTTAAAGAAAGGACTGTTGCCAGCTCGTCATGGCGTTCATCTTAGCAAGACTCAGTGTCCTAAGATACCTGATGAACTAAAAAGAATGATGTGAATCTCGTACACCTCGGTGATAGGATCGATCATTTGAGGGATTGTTTCTTTTAGTGCGCAGTCAAGCTCGCGTCGCTCCTCACTCATTCTCGTTTTAGTTACCAGATATGCCATTAACTCTATGGGTGGAGCCTATCTTAGCAAGCTCGGTCCCTTCTCCTTCGCCCCGTGTGTTGCCTGAGAGCTCGTCTGTAACGGACTCCTCTCCGGCGCGGTCCCCAGCATCGACTCCGATTGGGTCTCCACAATGCGATAACGCTGCTGTTTCGAATTTGAATTTAATTTTGGATGAGGATAGGTCTCCGATATCCAATCAGGGTATCGATGATTTTGAAGACTCCTTTCTTGGCTCGAGCTCTATTGAGATTTTGTCGGACTCAGTTGGGCTTTCTGTTGTCGATCCCATTGCATGCAAATCTCCGGACCAGACTTCTTCTGAGTTATGTGCGAAGCACGCCTCCTCCTCTGTTCCCAGAGGACGTCGAAAACCCGGTTCCTCTTCCAAACCCTTTCGAGTCTCTGTTCCTTCTAAGCTCCCGTCGCCAATCCCGACCACTTGGAACCATGTCAAGAGGATTGGCTTTAAAGCTCTTGCTGTAGGAGAAGACATTCGGGAGCAATTTGAGAATATAGAAGCTGAATTGCAGGGTTACCAGCCTGATTCCTCAGCTCCTTCTGATTCTGGTGGAGGCACGCTCGTCGTCTCCACCTTATCTCCTTCATCCTGAATCGATGAAGCTCCTCTCCTGGAACGTGACAGGAGCGAACTCTTCTCATAAGAGAAGAGATATCAGGCGGGTCATTATCGAATTGCGTCCGGACTTTGTGTTACTGCAAGAGACGAAATTGGGTGTAATCTCTGCTGGTTTCCTGCGAGAATGTGGTCATTTTCTTGGCTGGGACAACTGTTTTTTGGCCTCTGAAGGCGCGTCGGGAGGGGTACTCTTTGCCTGGAAATCATCTGTTTACAGTTGCTCGGCTTCCCGTTCCATCGGCTCGGCCTTGTTTTGGTCAGGTACTTTTGTTTCCTCAGGTACCTGCATTTCCATTCTAAATATATATGGACCATCTTCTTCTTCGGGTCGTAGTGATCTATGGGACATGTTGCTCTTGGAACGGGGCTCTATGAGCGATATTTTGATTGCGGGAGGGGACTTTAACTTAGTCCTATGTGTTAGTCTTAGTGCCCGTAGTTCAATCCTAAATGTCCAAATGTATATATCATCGTTAGCAATAAAATTAAAGCGGCTTTATATTACTTATGTGTTGGAGTAATATATCGATGTGTGCTCTGATCTATGCCCACCATGCGAATAGAACCATAGATCGAGATAGATCACACTCGATGGGTCCCTAGTCAACAAAGCTTCACTAGAAGCGACTAGTATGAAAGATGGCTCTTTATGGCTTACGTTCTGTTAGTCATTGGAATGGGATTCCGGAGTCTGATCATAGATATCATGTGGGACATGATATTGGACGACCCGCCCTGAATATGTGCCATAGATTAAGTCATGAACATATTCAGTGTTGTAGCTTGTCATGTATCCTTAGACCAAGGAGTCTTTGTGATCGCTATGTAGTCAACAACTGAGTTTGACCTGAGCCTAACGTTGTCCGTAACAGGGCTTCCATAACGGCCAGGATTGGCTTGGGGACGGGCTACATGAGTGACACGAAAGACGGCTAAGGGATTTATCCCTCATACTAAGGTATGGGAAAGATATCGGTTCTCGGCCGCTTGATCGAGAGTGACTGGAAGAATAGCATGGCCATGCACATGATACTGGGTATCATATCTTCAGTCATCTCACATATCAAGGAACGGTGATTGAGAATAATAAGGATGACGACTCTATGCCTTATCTCAATCAGGATATCGGAGATAAAAGGATAATGACAGGGATGACGGAAAGGTTAGAATCGACATGGTCGATTCGTTATGCAGTGTCAGGCAATACTAAAGTCTCGTTAGTTGCCACTTAAATAGGATCAAGTAAAATGGGATTTTACGTTGATCTATTGACATGCATAAACCTAAGGGTCACACCGGAGGATGAAACTCATTGACACATTTATGGAGAATGGCCAAAAGGGAGTTGTCTCGGGACATGACCAAAACTGGGTTTTGGGTCATGTGCCCGTAAGTGAATAGGACTTTACGGATCGAGACAAGGCTTGGAGTCTTGGGATTGATCGCGTCGGATAATGTTGGACATTTCCGGTATGGAAGGCATGGAGGCGATGAGCGAATCACGGGACCTCGTTGGAAATGGTCACGGGCCATGTTCCAAGAGGCCCATGAAAGGCCCATGCAACCAAGGCCCATGGAACTAATTAATCAAGTCTTGATTAATTAGTACTAAGTAAGCAAGACAAGGATTAAGGTGTTGGTGATTCACCACCTAACCCAATCTTGTCTTGCCATACTTTGTCCTATTTACACCTTACTTGACACCATACTTGTCCCATGCCTTTATTTGGACAAGTATGGGTTTTGTTATGTTTAAGTCATCTTTTTTCAACATAACAAACACAAGACAAGAATAGGAAACACATTTTCTCTCCCTCTTCCATGGCCATTTCGGGTTTGGCTAGTTTCCACCTCCATGTTTGTGTTCTTGAGTCCTCAAAGAGAAGAACTACGTGGCTTTGATTCCCATGTGGATACGTAGGCGTCTTGGAGACTCAAGCCAATCATTCGTTAACCGGTGTTCTTGTTTTGGTAAGAACTAGTGCTGAATTTTTCTCTTGTGAATCCATTCTTTGTTAGTTGTTTCATGGTTTTAATCGTCTCTTGGTTTTCATTGATTTTCCGCTGCGAGTTGGTTCATCTCCAACCCTACCTCGAGACCCAACAGTGGTATCAGAGCCGTGCTACCTCCGGGATTCACAAGACGGTGTTCAAAGTTTCGGTTTTGCTTGAAAGTTTCGTTTTTGGCATGTTGTTTTGCTAAATTGTTTGATAACATGTTTTAAATTATTGTTTATGGATTTAATGCATGTAAAATGAATTTTTGAAAATTATTTCAAATCTGGAAATTTTGAAAAAAAGTTTGATTTTTCGGGTCTCGGGAGCGGGACTCTCGGGGAGCCGAAACCGAGACCGAACGGGGCTCCGTTGGACGGAGCTAGGCCAAGCATGACCATTGGATGGTTGATATGCCAAGGCTAAACCGTTTTGTTAGTTATGACGAGTTTGGAACCGTCATGACGAACTCGAAGATCAAATGTTCAAAAGTTTCATTTTTGAACGGTTTCGATAAACCGAGCATCAAAAAATTTTGAAACTTGGCTATTAATTAAAACCGGAAAATCACATGATGTTTGATAACATGCTTGTTTGATAACACGATGTGTGATGTGATGTTGGCATGGTGTACATAATAGCCCCGAGCTCAATTTAATTATTTATCGCTTTTCACGGCCTGCGAGCCGTTAGTGTTAGCGTGTAATTATTCTTTCAAGGTGTGGTCGTCGAACCACTTGTTTGTAATATTTATTTATTCCCGACCTGCGAGTCGTGTATTAAATTGTAATATTTTACTCAAGATGAAGAAAGGGCGAAAAGGTCATTTGGTGGCTTTTCGGGTGTTGGCATCGGCTTGGAGTCGGTGGAGCTCAAGAAGCTAGTGGGAGTTAGTTTAGGGGGCTATTATGTGCACATTTATCGCTTTATGCTTGGTTTAGTTTATGCATGATTAATTCTATGTGTTTTAGAATTGCATGCTTAACTTTATTTACCGAGCATATCACCTCACATGCAAAGATAAAATTGGAATTTTAATCCTTGTGTGTGAACCCTTAGAATCGTTATTACATTGGATGTAGTTGACGGGTTCGAAGGAAGAATTACATTGGATGTAATTTGAGGCATCATTGCATTTGGAATGTAGTTGATGTGCTCATCGCATCTAGGATGTGTCAAAGTTTTAAACACAACCGGACAAGTAAAAACGGGTCATGTCCGATACCTCCCAATTATCAACACCTTACTACCTCCCCGTCCTATGGGTGTCGTGCGCATTAGCGGAGCATCCATGGGAAAGCGGGGTAGTAGGTTTGGACGACATATGTGGGTGTCGTGCGCATTAGCGGAGCACCTACATAGTGACGGGCCATAGTTGAAAATTGGTGGACCCGACTACGATTCTCAGCCTGAGGTTGAGCTAGGGTAACAGATAGGGTAAGCCGTGTACATAAGTGCATACCCTAGCCAAGAGTCACATTGGATGTGATTGGATGGAGTCCTACCTACATAGCTCGATTAAGTGGTGAGCATTAGTTCAGCTTAATCAAGTGAATCAAGGATCTTGGTTTCAGATTCTAAAGGTTTAGAATTGATTGTTGGTGTTTAAGCTTGATCTTCATAAAATTTATTCAGTTTACTGATTGAATTTTATCTGTTGTAGATCAAATGGCAAATTCAGCGAACATTAATAGTTTGTCATTAAAAACCATTCTTGACAGGGTCAAGCTAAATGGGACAAACTATTTGGACTGGTACAGAATTTTGAGGATAGTCCTCAAGTCTGAACGCAAAGAATATGTCCTTGACAAGGCTGTCTCTAAGACCATATCAGAGTTACATGAAGTGTCATTAACTGCTCAGAAGAATATCTCAGGGATCTGGGATCCAAGGATATTCTGATGGTCAACAAGGGAATTGGAAGTGGCAAGGGCTGGGCCCATGCGCACTTGGCAGGAAAGATGAGACACCTGAAAATGTCTGCTTCTACTGCCAACAGCCTGGTCATTGGAACCGGGATTACAGGAAGTTCACGGCTGATCTGAAGAAGGGCAGTGGGACTGCGCCTTCATCAAATAGCCTGGATGATCTGAAGAAGGGCAGTAGGACTGCGCCTTCATCAGGAAACCTGGATGATCTAAGGAAGGGCGGTGGGACCGTGCCTTCATTCGGTATTAACTCTATAGAGCTACATCTCTCTACTTCCAAAGATTCATGGGTATTAGATACCATGACTGAATCTCACACATGCACTAATATATGGTGGCTGAAAGTAGGAGAGATTTGGAAAGCACGAAATGGACCTTAGAGTTGTGGCAACTGCTGTAGGATCCATGAGTCTTGCTTTGCCAAGAGGCCTTGTCTTAGTATTGTATAATGTATATTGCATACCTACTTTTAGTAGGAATATTATATCTGTATCCGTGTTTGACAAGGAAGGATATAATGTTAATATTGGAAATGGAGTTTTCAATGTTCTATGCAATGATATGTTTTATACCAGTACTGACATGGTTGGAGGATTGTACATATTAGATATGGGTAACAATGCCTCAAATTCTATATATTCCGTTAATACCAAGAGGTCTAAATCCAACGATTTAAACCTAACTCTGTTATGGTACTGTCATTTGGGTCGCATAAACAAGAAGCGCCTATCAGCACTTCAGAAGTGCGGGCTTTCAGGTTCATTCGAATTCCATTCGATCGATAGGTGTAAGGTTTGTTTGATGGGCAAAATGACTAAAGTGCCCTTTATCGATCGCGATGAAAGGGCGGGTGAATTATTGGGGCTGATACACTCGAATGTGTGTAGACCAATAAGTTCACTTTCCAGGAGGGGTTTTAGCTACTTTATCACATTTACTGATGATTACAGTAAATATGGTTATGTCTATTCGGTGAGACATAAGTCTGAAGCTTTTGATAAATTCAAAGAGTTTAAGACTATAGTAGAAAACCAGCTCGACAAAGGTATTAAGGCACTTCGATTGGATCGAGGTGGAAAATACTTGACCACAGAGTTATTAGATCATCTAAAAGAGAATGGGATCCTTTTGGAATGGACTCCTCCTAGGTCACTGTAGTTGAAAGGTGTAGCCAAACGGAGAAATCGGACATTGTTAGACAATGGTCTGTTCCATGATTAGTTGGACTGATCTCCCAATCTCTTTTAGGGGTTTTGCTCTAGAGACGACCGCATTCATAGTGAATCGGGCTTCGACGAATGGTGTGGAAGAGACACCATTTTAAAAATGGTACGGGATGATGCCCGCTTTGTCCTTCCTAAAGATTTGTGGTTGCGAGGCTTATGTGAAACATTTGGTTTCGACTAAGCTCGAAACAAGATCTGAGATATGCACCTTCGTGTGGTATCCCAAAGCAACAAGGGGATACTATTTCTACAATCCCAGTGAGAACATGGTGTTCGTCGCTTGGGGTGGGGTCTTTATGGAAAAGAAGTTTTGTTTCCAAACACGTCATTGGGAGGACTGTGCATCTCGAAGAAATTCAGGATGGTACAGATCTGTCTAAACCAATTGGCAACCCAGTAGAAAGGAGCCAGAGATTGTCGTAGAGTAAGAACCAATTCCTGTTACAATTCCGGAAGGTCCAAGGCGATTTGAAAGGATCAATCTTCCACCTCCAAGATATGGTATCCGGAGGTGACAATGAAGTCATGGTGGATCACGATGATCCAGCCACCTTTCAGGAAGTCGTGGATGGGCCCAACTCCGAGTTATGGCTGGGAGCCATGAGGGAGGAAATGCAATCCATGTCGGACAACCGAGTCTGGGAACCGGTTGATCCCATCAATGGTGTGAGGACCATAGGATGCAAATGGATCTTCAAGGTGAAGATGGACATGGACGGCAACCCTCTGACCTACAAAGCTCAACTGGTGGCGAAAGGTTATAGGTAGATCCAATGGATTGACTATGAGGAAACCTTCTCCTTAGTGGCTATGGTCAAAATCGATCCAAATTCTTCTTGACATAACTGCGTATCATAATTACGAGATATGGCAAGTGGATGTCAAAACCGCTTTCCTAAATGGAAATTTGACTGAGTACGTTTGTATGTCTCGGCCCAAAGGTTTTGACGATCCGAAGAATAAAGAAAAGATTTATAAGTTGTTGAAATCCATTTATGGATTGAAACGAACTTCTCGGAGTTGGATCCTTCGTTTTGATGAAGCTGTAATTGGATTTGGCTTAATCAAGAACGAGGATGAATCTTGCGTTTATAAGAAGGCTAGTGGGAGCAATATTACCTTTCTGGTTCTCATTGAAAACGACATCCCAACCTTGCACGAGACTAAAGCTTGGTTGAGGAAGTGTTTTTCAATAAAGGACTTAGGCGATGCTTCTCATATCTTAAGGATTAAGATATGTAGAGATCGCACCAAGAGGGTCTTGGATTTAAGTCAGGGAACCTATGTGAACAAGGCATTGAGTAGGTTCTTAATGCTCGATTCAAAGAAAGGACTCTTACCCACTAGTCATGGCATTCATCTCAGCAAGACTCAGTGTCATAAGACACCTGATGAGCTGAAAAGGATAATGAGAATCCTATGCGCCTGGGGGCCGGATCGATCATATATGCCATGACATGTATGAGACCAGACGTCTCGTAAGCCTTATGTTGTACCAGTAGACATCATTCTAACCCGGGGGAAAGATGATGTTGAACTAGTCGTCGAAGGATGAGTAGACGCTAGTTTTCCAAGACAAATCCAGATGACTTTAGAAGTCAATCAGGATATGTGTTTACGCTGAATGGCAGAGCTTTAGCTGGGAAAGCGTAAAGCAAGATACCATTGCCGAATCTACGACAGAGGCCAAGTACATGGATGCTGCAGAGGCAGCTAAGGAGGCTATGTGGATTTGGAAATTCATGGCAGGGCTGGGTGTAATTAAAAACCCATCCAGCCCGGTGAATCCATCTTGCGACAACACAAGGGCCATTGCGCAAGCTAAAAGCCTAGATCGTATAACAAATCCAAACATGTACTGCGGCGTATCCACCTCATCAGATAAATACTGAACTGAGGTGAAGTGAAGATAACCGATATTGCAATAGATGATAACATAGCCAACCCTTTGACTAAGGCAGTGTCACTGCCTGAACATGTAAAGTCGATGGGGACATATTGGAGTTTAGATTGGAACTAGGGCAAGTGGGAGATTGTTAGTCTTAGTGCCCGTAGTTCAATCCTAAATGTCCAAATGTATATATCATCGTTAGCAATAAAATTAAAGCGGCTTTATATTACTTATGTGTTGGAGTAATATATCGATGTGTGCTCTGATCTATGCCCACCATGCGAATAGAACCATAGATCGAGATAGATCACACTCGATGGGTCCCTAGTCAACAAAGCTTCACTAGAAGCGACTAGTATGAAAGATGGCTCTTTATGGCTTACGTTCTGTTAGTCATTGGAATGGGATTCCGGAGTCTGATCATAGATATCATGTGGGACATGATATTGGACGACCCGCCCTGAATATGTGCCATAGATTAAGTCATGAACATATTCAGTGTTGTAGCTTGTCATGTATCCTTAGACCAAGGAGTCTTTGTGATCACTATGTAGTCAACAACTGAGTTTGACCTGAGCCTAACGTTGTCCGTAACAGGGCTTCCATAACGGCCAGGATTGGCTTGGGGACGGGCTACATGAGTGACACGAAAGACGGCTAAGGGATTTATCCCTCATACTAAGGTATGGGAAAGATATCGGTTCTCGGCCGCTTGATCGAGAGTGACTGGAAGAATAGCATGGCCATGCACATGATACTGGGTATCATATCTTCAGTCATCTCACATATCAAGGAACGGTGATTGAGAATAATAAGGATGACGACTCTATGCCTTATCTCAATCAGGATATCGGAGATAAAAGGATAATGACAGGGATGACGGAAAGGTTAGAATCGACATGGTCGATTCGTTATGCAGTGTCAGGCAATACTAAAGTCTCGTTAGTTGCCACTTAAATAGGATCAAGTAAAATGGGATTTTACGTTGATCTATTGACATGCATAAACCTAAGGGTCACACCGGAGGATGAAACTCATTGACACATTTATGGAGAATGGCCAAAAGGGAGTTGTCTCGGGACATGACCAAAACTGGGTTTTGGGTCATGTGCCCGTAAGTGAATAGGACTTTACGGATCGAGACAAGGCTTGGAGTCTTGGGATTGATCGCGTCGGATAATGTTGGACATTTCCGGTATGGAAGGCATGGAGGCGATGAGCGAATCACGGGACCTCGTTGGAAATGGTCACGGGCCATGTTCCAAGAGGCCCATGAAAGGCCCATGCAACCAAGGCCCATGGAACTAATTAATCAAGTCTTGATTAATTAGTACTAAGTAAGCAAGACAAGGATTAAGGTGTTGGTGATTCACCACCTAACCCAATCTTGTCTTGCCATACTTTGTCCTATTTACACCTTACTTGACACCATACTTGTCCCATGCCTTTAGTTGGACAAGTATGGGTTTTGTTATGTTTAAGTCATCTTTTTTCAACATAACAAACACAAGACAAGAATAGGAAACACATTTTCTCTCCCTCTTCCATGGCCATTTCGGGTTTGGCTAGTTTCCACCTCCATGTTTGTGTTCTTGAGTCCTCAAAGAGAAGAACTACGTGGCTTTGATTCCCATGTGGATACGTAGGCGTCTTGGAGACTCAAGCCAATCATTCGTTAACCGGTGTTCTTGTTTTGGTAAGAACTAGTGCTGAATTTTTCTCTTGTGAATCCATTCTTTGTTAGTTGTTTCATGGTTTTAATCGTCTCTTGGTTTTCATTGATTTTCCGCTGCGAGTTGGTTCATCTCCAACCCTACCTCGAGACCCAACAACATGATATTAGACGACCCGACCTGAGTATGTTCCATAAATCCATGAACATATCAGGGTTGTAGCTTGTCATGTATCCTTAGACTGAAGAGTCTCTATGATAGTTATGCAGTAAACAACTGAGTTTGACCTGAGCCTATCACTGCACCGTGACTCGGCTTCCATAACGGCCATGATTGGCTTGGGGACGGACTGCATGGGTAACACGATTGACGGCAAAGAGATTTATCCTTCATACTACGGTATGGGAAATATATCGGTTCTCGACCGCTTGATCGAGAGTGACTGAAGGAAAAGCATGGCCATGCACATGATATAGAGTATCATACATTCAGTCATCTTACATATCAAGGAATAGATTGAGAATAATAAAGATGACGACTCTATGCCTTATCTCAATCAGTATATTGGAGATAAAAGGATAATGACTGGGACGACGGAAAGTTTAGATACGACATAGGATCCATTTGTTATGCAATGTCAGGCTATACAAAGTCTCGTTAGTTTCCACTAAGGTAGGATCAAGTAAATTGGGGATTTACGTTGATTTACCGACATGCAAAAACCTAAGGGTCACACCGGAAGATGAAACTCATTTACACAACAATGGAGAAATGTTAAAACGTGAATTTAGACTGGACAAGACCAAAACTAAGTTTTGGGTCATAAGCCGTGTGTGATTAGGATATTAGAGATCGAGACAAGGCTTGGAGTCTTGGGATCGATCTCGTCGAGTGGTGTTAGACATATCCGAAGTGGAAGGCATTGGAGACGATTAGAGCATCATGTGACCTCGATGGGCTTGGGCCTTGGGCCCCACCCACGAGGCCCATGGATTGACCAAGTTTCCAATGGCCCAAAGATTATCTAGTTAAGTATTGACTAGATGAATCAAACTAATTTAGTTAGGTTAGTTAGTTAAGTAACTAAGTGGGATCTCTTTTCCACTAACTAATTAATTAAATATAATTACACTATCCTATGACCCTTGGCTTAAGATGAGAGATTAATGAGGTGATGGTCACCACTTATCTCCACAAGCAAGGCCATTAGTCATTGATCTCATGCATATGAAGTGAGAGACGGAGAAAAAATTCAGCAAGTTCTTCTCTTCTTCTCCCTCTTGGCTGAACCCCTCTAGAGCTCTATATTGTGGTTGTGTTCTTAAGTTCTAAATCATAAACTATGTGGCTTTGATTCTGGTGAGGATACGTAGGCGTACAAGTGACTCAAGCCAATCATCTTCCTTATGGTGTTCTTCATTTCATAACTTGTGTTCTTGAACAAATTGGTAAGGAAACTTTGTGCTGAAATTTTACTCTTGTGTTTTCATTCATCGGTAGAATTTCTAAGGTTTGATCTTTCGTTTTTTTTTCTGCTGCGTGTTGGTAACTCTCTTAACCTACTAAGAGACCCAACATTGACTTTGGTTTTTACACTTCTTTACTGTAGAGTAACGAAACGGTCGCAAACCAACAAAATATGTTATATATGACCGAAAACGTTAGAGCAAAAGCTTATTGTAGTGGTGGTAAAGGTCTAACTGGGATCATAGTGAAAGATGTACTTGATGTCTCTTGTCCCATTCGTATCATCTTTGTGTAAGCATTCAAATTTTATTATAGGGTAAATTACAAATGCATACCCTTAAGTATGTACGTTTAACCGATGAATACCCTGAAGTTTAAAGTTAACTAATGCATACCCTGAAGTTTCATTTATTAACTCAAAACCCCTCCGTCAGCTAAAATGACGAAAATACCCTCAACTATACTTCAATAATTATGTTAAAAAAATTATTTAAAATTTACTTTTGTTATATATATATATTTACTTATTAAATGACTTCATTTTTATTTAAAAAATCACTTCATTTATATTTTTAAAAAATTATTTAAAAAAATTAGTGAGGGTATTTTCGTCATTTTAGCTGACTGAAGGGGTTTTGAGTTAATACATGAAACTTCAGGGTATGCATTAGTTAACTTTAAACTTCAGGGTATTCATCGGTTAAACGTGCATACTTAAGGGTATGCATTTGTAATTTACCCTTTATTATACTGTCATGTTGTTAAGGATTCTTCCCCGTTTAGGATTCTTTCCTGTTGTGTAAGCTGAACTCGATGAGTGTTGGTGGTTCCGTTGATTATTTACAATCCTGACTTCTTTCTTGCTATGGGTTCTTTGGTTACACGTTGTAGTTTCTCCTATTCATTTGTTTCTGTGTTACTTCATTTTTTTTAGTGATTCAACTTTCGAGATCAAGACATGGGTGATTGAAGAGAGTGTTAGTTTTTTGTCCAAGTTTGGTTCTCGTTATGCCCCAACATGTGCCTCTGCAGCCTACCAAGTCAGTGGCCCTTGAGGGAAGTTGGTTTGGAGTCTCGGAAGGGCAAGTAGCATTTGGCATTTAATGCATCAGTTCTTGACAGAGAGGAGCGACTCGCAATAGGATTACAGGAGAACTTGTTGGATGGTGATAAAAACATTCCAATTCGAGAGCTCGGGATCTGAATGACAGGTCGAACATAAGGTTAACTCACCGGAAATATCTATTTCGGTAACCGATCATGCCCATAATCCGTTAGATGTTTCAAATTCGGTAAATATGTTTGAGATTTTTATTTGTAACTTACCGTGTGACTCCACAAAGGATAAGGTGCGGAACATCTTTGGGGGATTTTGTGAGATTTGCGTTATCTCTGTTCTTCGAGGTCCAAATCGCAATGGCCGACTTTTTGGATTTGTGACCTTCACTTTAGTTCCCTCAACGACTAAGGCACTTGAGAGCTTAAACGGTTTCAAGTACAATAGGTGTTGTTTGTTTGTGGCCTTGGCTCAGTAGAGGAACGTCATTACTTAAAATCCACAGCTTCGTGTTGGAAAACAGAGTGTTTCGAGTTTTGTTTTCCCTGTCAATGGGGCTATCCGGTCTGGGGAGAGTCCTTAAGCCTTTGTTCCACCCCCGTTCGGATTGATGGTGAGAATTGACCAGACGGAGCGGTGAACGAGTTGAATTGGTTATAATTTTTTGACATCATTGTCCGGCGGCGTCTTAGTCGCAACGATCAAGGCTTTTCTGCAGGGATTTCTTTCACATTCAAATTTGGATTCTCGATATCCGAATCTGGATTCTAGGGTTGTTTCTATCTCCAATCATTCATCTTCAATTTAGTAGAGATTTACTTCAGATCCTTTTGGCACGGTTGTGGTAGTTGTTGAACCTATCACAGCTCTGTCTTTGGTTGGGTCATCGTTTCAACAATTAGAGAGTGTTTCGATCGAGTAGTAGAACTTAGAGGCCCAAGGGGTTGTTGGGCCTTTGAATCAGGCCCATGATTGTAAACCTGCTTGGGTCAGGTCAGATTGTTGTTGGGATTAATAATGTAATTCGACATATTGTTGTGGCAAGTTCATCGGGTGAGGGTGGACACATTTGTTTGGATCCCACTGACCTCTCGGTGATGGATGATGGCGGGAAAGAGTCGGAGGAGCTCTCGAGTGGGAAACTTTTGGGTAGATCGTGAAAGGATTCTCTTCTCAAACCTCCCCCGATTCACAAGGGTCGTCCTCCAAATAATTATTGAAAAGTACTCACTACTACAACATTCGATCTGGAGCGCATTCTTTGAGTCGTATAGGAGTTGCTAGTTCTATGGAGGTTTGGAGGCTGGTTTCCTTAGCTCGGCAAGCTCAGATCGCTTAGTCTACTGAAGAGAAACCTTTAGACGACACGACTTTAACTTCGAAAGGCGAAAATTAGGTGACAGACGAGGGTTTATATTTTGATCGTTTTGTTTTGGATGTTTAATCCTTTTTCCGGAATTTGGCCCTTTAGCTCTTTTGAAATTTTCTTTGTAATCATTGGTTTTCTTTTTTGCCTGGTCCATTTCGAAATTGGTCACTCCGGATCTCTTTCCTTTTATGGAGTAGGTCTTTTAAATAAAATCTTGAGCTCGTAAAAAAAGTATCGATCAAGTTTGGAGTCAAGGTTATCAAAGTACTCAACGTGGTGAAACTTCTCTTTCGGCTAAGGTTGTTGATAACTCTATTTTGAACTCTGAAGTCTTTGTTTAGTGTTTTGGTGTTTGTGTTCGTTAGTGGTGTTTGTTTTGGTTCGTTAGTGGTATTTTTGTGTATATTATTTTATATCAGTAAGGAAAATATTTAAAATAAAACCTTTCGCGAGGTAAAAGAGGGGTACAAGATGAATATGGTCTAGCTATAAAACTGAAAGTGGATCACTGGTCTAATAGCTCAACCTCTTGACAGTCCCAACAAGGGGAGTAATATGATACATGAAAAAGTATTCCTATACAAGAAACCTCGGCATTCCAACATGGGAGCAAACCAGACAAAGAAGGTCTAAATAACCATATATTACAACCATGAAGCGTAAAATAAGTAACAAAAGAAGGTCTAACACTCGGATTTTGCAACAATGAACCGCACAAAAAAGGGTCTATAACCCATATTTTCCAACCATTAAGCACTAGAGGAACAAAATGAACCACCAGAAGCAGGTAGAGCATCTTCGCAACGATCCACACCCAGTACAATGAAGAAGCGCATCCCACGATCAAAGATGAAACTAGACACCTCCAATGATCCGAGACTTGTTCCTCGATCGAGACTACAAGGGACGGATCAGAAAATGGATCACGCACTTAGCCCTCCGAAACTTAATCTCAGACAACATCGAGAGAAGGCCCAAAGGGGGAGAACCGTTATTTATACCGAGTACGAGCTCAGACCTCCAAGCCGTTAGCAGCAAGACATCACTTCCAAATTCCGAGGATAAACTTGAGTTGAGCATTCTGAAACTGTAACCGGTAAACTCTCACCGACCAACCCTAAGCAAGGAGCTGAAAGGGAAGGCTTGTACTCATACCGAGCATGAACCAACCTGAACCGGAAAAATCCAAGACTTTCGATACGCAAAGAGGCTTCTCTAAGCTCCAAAAAGACAAAAAAGAGGATGCTTCCCCCATGTCCAACTAAGTATGGAGCACGAGTGATCTCCAGTGAGACACCAACAGCAGGTTCAGAACTCCAGCGGTTTGAGCGAATCAGCCAAGTCCTCCTTTCTCTAACCCGTACACTTGCTCCAAAAAATAGAAGAGCATCGATGTAGCAGAACCACCAAAAGGTCTGTAATAACCACTCCCGGTCAACGCCAGTCAAACCTGCGAAAAATAGGAAAATTTAAAAATTTTAAGACTGACACTAAATTGAACCTAAAATGACCCCGAGTGTCATACCGGACTTAGTTTGACCCCGATATTGACCAAAGTGAGTTCCGGGGGACTCAGGGCAACTTTCTGATCAATTTGGGAAATGTTGACTTTTCGTTGGAAAAGTCAACCGAGCGACGTTTTGGTCCATTCGAGGACCGTTTTGGACCCAAAAATCTTAGTCGTCATCGCAACGGTCTTAGTTGAGCCGTTTCCTTGTAGCCCGTGAAGTTTCGTAATTTCTTGGAAAAAGTGCCCGTTCGGGGCCCGAAACGTCCGAATTCCGTGAATCTGATTAGAAAATATCTAGTAGACATTTTCTCAAAAAGGTGTGGGACCCACCTTGCCACTTGTCAAACAAGTGGTGGTGTTAGGTTTTGGGACAAGACAAGACAAGATTTTGATGGCTAGTTTTGCTTTTTAAGTATTAGTTTTGATTTTTAAAACAAAACAAAAGGGGATGAATTGGTGATGCACGGCCAAGACTTGTCAAAAGGGAAAAAGAAGAGATGTTTTTAGAGAGAGAAAGGAGGTAGAAGGAAGAGAGAAAAGGGGAGAAAAAGAGAAGAGGTGTTTAGGGTTTTGGTGATTCTCGTTCATCAAACCGTTGGATCGTCTCAAAGATAGAAGATTCAAGCTCACATCGACATTCTCTACGGTGAGCACCTAACCGATTCTCGTTTTACTAAGTTGTAAATTTAGGGTTTGAGTTTAAACGGTTTGATTATGGTTGGGTTTTGGTTAGAATTGGTTTAAAGATGAATGGTTGAGGTTTGGGGTTCGTTAGGAACGTTTTGGAGCAAAAAGGGAATTTTCCCATTATGTCCGTGTGGGGCCCACGTGCTCGGGTATCGGGTTTTCGTGTTCGGGTGGTTTAGAACGTTCCCCAAGTAATTAATCCACACCCGGATCGAAATTTGGAATTAAATTGTGAAAGTTGGAATTTCGGGTTTAGAAACTTTAAACGTTAATTAATTGACTCGGAAGTCGTAATTCGATTCCGTCGAGTGCCTAGGAACCCTTGAATTATTCTAAGACCGTAGAAACGAAAACGGGAATTTTTGGAGCCCCGGAAGGGCATTTCCAAAACCCGGGCAGATTCGCCATGTCGGGCGAATCGGGCTTTTCTGAGTCCTTAATCGACAATGTCGAGTAATTGGGAAGTTTGGGAGTGATCGACATTGTCGGGGTTACGTTTGGGCGTTAAGTTTATTAAATTTCAGCTTATTTCCTACGAGTTAAAGTGCATTAAAAATTGTGTTCTTTTAGATCGTGCCACGGACCGAGGCAAGGGAAAGCTGGGTGAGTGACTGAGATCATCACCGGAGCTCATTGGTTGGCTTTTGAAAAACACGCACGAGGTAGCGAAAAGTAGCCGGATCTCGGCCCTGACTGGGGAAAGTTAACAGTAGAATTGCATGTGACACCGGGGTGTCGTGGGTTGAGTAGGTTTATTTAAATATTAGAAAAGCATGATACGGGAACGTAGCAAATAGTGGAATTGCATGTGACACTTAGTAGTGTCGTAGGAGCAGAGAACTTAGCGATATTAGAATTACTAGAGGCAGATGACCATGCCCGGAGGTTGATTGTGAAACTGTTGATATTAGGACTGTTGGAGGCATTGGTTATGCCGGAGGTTGATTGTGTATTGTTGATGTCTTTGGTGGCCTTGAGAGCCCGTGCTATTATTGTTGAGTCTTGGGTGGCCTTGAGAGCCCGTGCTATTATTGTTGAATTTTGGTGGCCGTGAGTGCCCGTGGGGTTGTTGAACCCGTATCTTTACCTTTGGTGTTTTGGGTGGCCATGAGTGCCCGTGGGGTTGTTGAACCCGTGTCTTTACCTTTGGTGTTTTGGGTGGCCATGAGTGCCCGTGGGGTTGTTGAACCCGTGTCTTTACCTTTGGTGTTTTGGGAGGCTGTGAGTGCCCGTGGGGTTGTTGAACCCATGTCCTGATTGGCGGTGTGTCTTGGGAGGCCGTGAGTGCCTGTAGGGTTGTTGAGCCCGTGAGTTACTGTTCGTGTGTCTTGGGAGGCTGTGAGTGCGTGTGGGGTTGTTGAGCCCGTGAGTGACCGTTGGTAGTTTTGAGAGGTCGTGAGTGCCTATGGGGTTGTTGAGCCCGTGAGTTACTGTTGGTGGTTTGAGTGGCCGTGAGTGCCTGTGGGGTTGTGGAGTCCGTGAGTTACTGTTAGTGTATCTTGGGAGGCCGTGAGTGCCTGTGGGGCTGTTGAGTCCGAGTTTTACTGTTGGTGTCTTGGTGGCCATGAGTGCCTGTGAGTGTTGAACCTGTGTTGTTACTGGTTGTTGAACTTGCTTGTGATTGTGATTGTGATTGTGATTGTGATTGTGATTGTGATTGTGATTGTGATTGTGGTTACTTGAGGTTGGGGGCCCGCTTCATGAAACGGGGGTCCACGAGCACACGCGTCTGCATGTTCAGACGGGGTAGGGGGCCCGCCCGCCAATAAAGGGGTCCTGGCCGCGCGTGTGTGGTTTGGGTTTGTGAGCATTCTTTGTCTGGCTTACGAGTTAGAGTCTCGGTAAGTTGCGAGCATTCTTCGGCTGGCCTGACCGAGTTAGAGTCTCGGGAGGTTGCGTGCGTTCTTCGGCTGGCCTGACCGAGTTAGAGTCTCGGGAGGTTGCGAGCGTTCTTTGGCTGGCCTGACCGAGTTAGAGTCTCGGGAGGTTGCGAGCGTTCTTGGGCACTGAGCAGATGGCAGCTGGTATGCGATCCTTTGTGATCTTGTTTGGTGTGCGATCCTTTGTGATCTTGGGTGTTGCGTGGTGGTCTTTTGAGTCCTAGGAAGGGGTCGTGATCGTTGTGTCGGGTCTACTTTACGTGTTCGAGTGTTGAGTCGGTTGAGGAAAGTTACTGTGGGTGTGTGCCAATCGGAGTACTTGAGTTGGGGACAGTGATCCCCGGTATTGAGTTTGTTGTTGGTGTTACCGGCATTGTCTGCTAATTATGCCGTAGTCAGTCTGTTATCCGTGGTGGTGAGCGAACGCTCACCCCTAGCTGCTTTTCCTACAGGTACCATTCGCAGGCTGGACTAGGTGAGCTTCTGAAGCTTGAAGAGCTAGAAGCGGGGTCTTGGGTTTATTTGAGTCTAGCGACGTATACCATGTTTTTGTCCACTTGTTGGGACTTATTTTGAGTTGTAAATATTATTTTGTTGAACAAATGGTGATTTTAAAGCGATTTATAAAAAGGGTTTCAAAATGGTTTACTGTTTCAAAACGTTCGCGTCCCGAGTTCGGTTTACTGAAATTGGGGCGTGACAACTTGGTATCAGAGCTCGAGGTTTCACACCTCGGACTGTACGTCAATTAGGTGGGGAGAGTCGAGTCGGTGAAGTCCCGTCGTACGTTGGGTACGCAGGTCGGGAACCGTGTGTCGACCCGTTGTACGTGAGTCCTGCTTGTGTTTGTGTGTATGTGCAGTACGGGGTTACTGGCATACTGTTTGTTTGTTGTTGAGTGAAAAGTTTTTAAGCTGTCGCGACTCGACTCAGGGGCGCCCCTGTGGTCGAGCGTGACGGTGTTGACGTCAAGTGGGTACAATGTAGTTCGGGGACGCCTGGACCGGGTTGTAACTACCTGATGTTAAGAAATGGGGTTTTGTAATGAAAAGGAGAAAGTTTTTAAATTGATTGGCCTGGTGGGCGCGTTGTGGAGTTTTGGTTGGCCCTATGGGCGTGCTTGTTTATGATTTGCCCGGTGGACGTGTTGTGGAGTTTTGGTTGGCCCTGTGGGCGTGCTTGTTTATGATTGGCCCGGTGGGCATGTTGTGGAGCTTTGATTGGCCCCGTGGGCGTGGGTCTAAGTTGGTTGGTCCGGTGGGTATGTTTGATTTTGGTTGGCCCGGTGGGCTCTGTTCGACTTTGGTTGGCCCGGTGGGCGGGTGTCGTTGTTGTTGTTGTTGTTGTTATGGTTGTTTGGCCGGGTTGGGTTGTGATTGAGGTTGAGTGACTCTTGTTTTGGTCGTTGTTTTGGTACTTGTGTTATATGGTTAGTGGTCGAGTGTCTGCGACGCACAAGCGTGCGGGTCGTAGGAGAAGGGTAGGATATGAGTGTCCTAGGATCGACGTGATGGTGTGTTGGGTGCGAAATTATCACCGCTACGGGACGGGTCTTGGACCGGCCCGATAGAAAACGTGGTTGGAGCCTCTTTTTTGGCCCGGAATGGGGCACGGCCCATGTGGCGTGCCGGCCCGGCAGGTGGCACGGCCCATTTGGCATGCCGGCCCGGTAGGTGGCACGGCCCATTTGGCGTGCCGGCCCGGTAGGTAGCACGACACGACTTGGGTGCCGGCCCGGTAGGTAGCACGACACGACTTGGGTGCCGGCCCGGAAGGTGGTACGGCCTGGTCCAGTAAGCCGGTTTCAATTGTTTTGTGGTTGTTTCGTTGTACGGTTAGGTTTGACGTTGCGTGGCTTAGTGTGTGTTTGTGCGGCCTATTTGAGGACGTGTTTCCCGTGTCGAGGTTTATCTTACTCGAGCGAGTACTTGAGGTAGTGGTTTTCCCCGGTTAGATCGGTAAGTCTTTGGTGCGTTACTAGTATGCCATAATCGAACGGGTGTATGTGGAGGTGAGCACAACGCTCATCCCCTTTACTACTTTTCCCACGAGGGACGAGTAGCGAACACTGGTTTGGTTGCGGAAAGTTATAAGTAAATGCATAGAGGACCGTGTGAAGGTTGTACAGACTTAGAGCGTGTGAGCGCTAGTGTGTTGGAGCTTGTCGTCGTTATTTAAATTCGCAAACTAAACGTTTGCGTGTATCCGTGCAGAGGATACTGAGACATGGCTCGTGGCCGACGAGGAAGATCAGCTGGGACACGTGGACGGGCGCCCGTGCGAAGCAGGCGGGGACGGTCAGCGGGGATATCAGGACGGGTACCCACCGTTGAGCCCGCCGAGTACGCAGAGGCGCAGGGTACTCCTGTCGGAGAAGACAGGAGAAGCGACGCGGGACCGTCTACAGGCACACCCAGTGTTCCGCCGGTCGCGGACCCTCCCGTTATGACTGCCCTGGACGAGCTGACCAGGACAGTCCAGAGTTTGGTGGCGGTCATCGCCAGTCGAGAGAGTCGGCTTCGCCAGCTCCGGAGACAGCAGCGGTCCCGGTGAGACCCGTTCCGACAGAAGACCATACATTCCGGGCTCTACTGGACTTCCTGAATGACATAGGCTATACACCTAATACATTGAAGTTGAGGACTTGGAAAAGAAAAAGAAAAAAGTTTAAGACCCCATCAATTATTGGCCAATTAGTAACTTTTAATCATTTTTATGAAGACTTGGGAATTTGCGTGGTTCATAAAGGTAACACTAAGACAGTCAATAACATAACAGTTCCAAGGAGAATGGATTTAAAATCATACGGCCGGGGTTAAAGATTCTTTTCTACACGAGTTTGTTGTTGAAGTTTTATAGTTGACATTATATGATACGATAGAGACTGGTTGGACCTTATTAATTAAGATTCTTGTCATTAGTTGATGTTGGGACCCATGGCATTGTCATATATAGTGTATTTCCAAAACCCTGAAATAGCAAATATACTGAGTAAAGAAGGGAACAAGTGGGGTACGTAGGTTTGCTATCATGGTGGATGGTTTGATTGGTTTCTTTTCATTTTGGGTGGAATTAAGGACATCATTTCATTTTCATTATTTTATCCGAAATCAATGTATTGTGGGATACCCATTATTAAGATGTGCATAGAGTTTACTTTCATTCCTGCCAACAGGTTTTACAATCTGTTGTTCGAATCACTACATGTTCACACTATCAGAGCATGTACGTCAGGAAGAGCGGGAAGTAGAAAGCGGTGAGTAGATTTATGTACCGATTAAAATAGATAGTGTTCATGTCCTTTTAAAACTAATAGTATTCTATATCAAGGCGAACATGTTCGAGTATCGTGGTTTGTACAAATACTGATTGGATAATTAAATATGCATTTATTGAATTTATTAAATTCATATATAAAACAATAACTACTAAATAAAATTGAATTAAAATACATAAAATTGACTAATAGATAAATAAATTAACTAAAATGCGAAACTAATTAATACACTTGAAATTTCATTACTCCCTAAATATTACAATGCTTTCGGTACATCAAATTTATTAAAGAAATCATCTCAATCGTCCGAATCTGAGTTGTTGTCTGAGTCACGGTAATTCGCTCCAAACCGACTTCATATGTGCTCCATAAGGTCATGTTGGAGTTACTGATGGGTCGCATCATTGATGACGCTGATTTGAGCACGCAACTCATCTTGGTATGGCAAGGGCCCTCCTTCATGCCATCATTGAGGTGGTGTTATATCTGGTAATTCCGGAGGGGGCTCAAAATACAATTCGTCATCCCCTGCTTCGTAGCGGTCGCGTTCATCCTCCACAATCATATTGTGTAAAATGATACAGGCATGCATCATGTCAGCCATAGTCGTCTTGCTCCAGATACGAGCGGGCTTTGGGATTATGTGCAACCGTGCTTGGAGGACTAAAAAAGCCCGTTCATTATCTTTCCTAGCACCTTCTTGGCATTTGGCAAATAACTTCTATTTGCGAGTATGGTGATGGCGTATCGACTTCACGAACCGACTCCATGTGTGGTAAATGGCGTCAACTAAATAATACGGGTGGTCGTAGCGACGCCCGTTGAGCTCGTAATCCACGGCCAAGTCACGACCATGGAAAGCGTCGTCGGATAAGTGACCGGCGTTGAGGATGTTAATGTCGTTGTTCGAGCCAGCCATCCTGAAAAACGCATGCCAAATCCACGTATCACGGGACGCAACCGCTTCCAGCATAATGGTTGGATTCCCAAGATCTCCACATTCGTATGCTCCTTTCGATGCGACTTGGAAATTCTTTCACTCCCAATGCATGTATTCAAGACTGCCAATCATACAGGGGAACCCTCGGCTCTTTCCCGAATCGACTAATCATTACATGCCAGCCTCATTCGGCTTTGTAGGTAAACCTCCATGAAAACCTTAATAACGGTTGTACATAAACGTCTAACACATTTGAGTATAGTACTTATCCCCATACATAGCGTGTCGTCCAATGAATCGGCAGAGCACAAATACGCTAGCATTTGTATCGCGGTAGTGCATTTCTGGTGCGTACCCCAATTGTCTCGCACCGTCCCGTTTCTGAACAAAGTAATCGCCATGAGCTGCTACCGCTTCCATAACCCGTATAAATAATGGTCTGGACATGCGAAATCAACGCTTGACCAATTCGGGCCCATAGGTCAGGTTCTCGACAAAATAATCCTCCATCAGTTGGTCGTGGCCTTTGGCACGACTTCTGTCAATCTCTCGTCGGGAACCTTCCCCTCTTTCGATCATTTTCCTCCATGAGTTGAATTGGGGCATTTCTCTCTATACCATTCTGTTGCTCCTCCGCCGGATTCCTTGCTCCCAAAAACGAAGTTTAGCTTCGTCCTAACGATGTTAGACTTCGAGCTCCTACCTCATTTGAGCCTCATCGTCGGACATTTGTTATCACAAAAAATATGACAACTAGAGAGAAAATGTTGAGAGAATTTTGGAGAAAGGTGTTGTGGATTGGATGAAATAGGGTGAGGGGTTTTTATAGGTGGGGGAGAAATGTTTTTTGTATTAATTTTGAATAAAAAAATGTATCCCTTGAACCGACGGTTGAGAAAGCAACAATCATTTTTTTTGTCCACCTACCCACGCGTCAGCACGCGAGAGGCTGAGGCTGAAACTCGCACTTACAAGGCACGAGGCAGATTTGTGCTTCGTGCTCCTGCCCTGTGCTCGCGAGGCCGAACCCCGCACCCAGAACCCTCTGCTTCGTGCCTCCTACCCTGGCCTTTTTCCTCGCCGATGTGTATGCTCTAATGCTTCATCACTCTATTCCTCGGCGCACTATCTTCGTGAAATTTTGTATTTGAGGCTTTGGATATACTCATGTGGTAATTTTGACGGATTTTCTACAATATCCCGCCCCAATTTCAGTAAAATCGAACTCGGAACGCGAACGTTTAAAACAATAAAACCTTTCAGACACTTCAAATAAAACACTTTAAAATCACCATTTAGTTACACAAAATAGTTATTTACAACTCAAAAGTACATCCCACAAGCGGACAAAATACAAGTGTACGTCGCTAGACTCAAAAGTAAACCCGGACTCCCGCTCCTAGCTCTTTAAGCTTCGGAAGCTCATCTAGTCCATCCTGCGACCAGTACCTGTAGGAAAAGCAGCTAGGGGTGAGCGTTCGCTCACCACCACGGATAACAGGATGACTACGTCATACTTAGCAGACAATGCCGGTAACACCAACCACAACTCAACACCGGGGACTACTATCCCCAAACTCAAGTAACCCGACTGACCCACACACACACTGATACTTTCCTCAACCGACTTAACACTCGAACACGTAATGTAGACCCGACACAACGATTGCCGACCTCCTCCAAAGACACGACAAACAACCACGCAACACCCAAGATCACAAAGGATCGCACACCAAACAAGATAACAAAGGATCGCACGCCAGCTGCTCAGTAACCCTCTCTCTCTCGCCCTTTACCGATCCCTGTTAGGTCAGGCGGTCGACCTGTCGCGCAACTTCTCCCGATCTCAGTCGGGAGGCTAGCCCACAACCTCTCCCCTACCCCCGATCCCTGTCGGGAGGCTAGCCACACCCACGCGCACCTTCTCCCGATCCCTGTCGAGAGGCTAGCCCACAACCTCTCCACTTCCCCCGATCCCTGTCGGGAGGCTAGCCACACCTCACGCAACTTCCCCGACACAAAGTCGGGTCTCCAACCTCAGGTAACCACAATCACAATCACAAGAAAAGTTCAACAAACAGTAACAACACAGGTTCAACACTCCACAGGCACTCATGGCCACCCAAGACACCAACAGTAAAACACGGACTCAACACCCCACGGGCACTCACGGCCACCCAAGACACATCGACAATAACCCACGGGCTCAACAACCCCACGGGCACTCACGGCCACCCAAGACACACCGACAATAACTCACGGGCTCAACAACCCCACGGGCACTCAGGACCTCCCAAGACACGCCAACTGTAACACACGGGCTCAACAACCCCACGGGGACTCACGGCCACCCAAGACACACCGACAATAACTCACGGGCTCAACAACCCCACGGGCACTCACGGCCTCCCAAGACACGCCAACAGTAACTCACGGGCTCAACAACCCCACGGGCACTCACGGCCTCCCAAGACACGCCAACGGTAACTCACGGGCTCAACAACCCCACGTGCACTCATGGCCACCCAAGACTCCAATAGTAAAATAACACGGGTTCAACAACCCCACGGGCACTCATGGCCACCCAAGACTCCAACAGTATAACAAGGGTTCAACAACCCCACGGGCACTCATGGCCACCCAAGACTCCAACAGTAAAATAACACGGGTTCAACAACCCCACGGGCACTCATGGCCACTCAAGACTCCAACAGTAAAATAACACGGGTTCAACAACCCCACGGGCACTCATGGCCACCCAAGACTCCAACAGTAAAATAACACGGGTTCTACAACCCAACGGGCACTCATGGACACCCAAGACTCCAACAATAAAACACGGGCTCTCATGGCCACCCAAGACACAACTACACAATCAACCTCCGGGCATCACCAATGCCTCCAGCAGTTCTAATATCAACAGACTAACAATCAACCTCCGGGCATGGTCATATGCCTCCAGTAATTATAATATCAACAAGTTCACTTCTCCTACGACACTACTAAGTGTCACATGCATTTCTAATGTTCGATATGTTCCTGTATCATACGACACCACCCGGTGTCGCTTTCCTTTCCAAAGTTCGATAAACTTACTTAACCCTCTACACCCAAGTATCACATGCATTTCTACTGTTAACTTTCCCTAGTCAGCGCCGAGATCCGAATACTTTTCCCTACCTCGTATGCTTTCTCCAAAAGCGCACAAATAAGCTCCGGCGTGATCTCTGTCACTCGCCTAGCTTTCCCTTTCCTCTGTCCGCGACACGATCTAAAAGAACACAATTTAAACGCTTTTAAGCTTGCAGGCATAAACTGAATTTTAATAAACTTGACGCCCAAAAGTAACCCCGACAATGTCGATCACTCCCAAACTCCCCAATTACTCGACATTGTCGATATTGGACCCGGAAAGGCCCGATTCGCCCGACATGGCGAATCTGCCCGGGTTTTGAAAACGCCCTTCCGGGGCTCCGAAAATTCCCGTTTTCGTTTCTACGGTCTTAGAATAATTCAAGGGTTCCTATGCACTCGACGGAATCAATTTCCGACTTCCGAGTCATTTAATTAGCGTTTAAAGTTTCTAAACCCGTCAATTACAACTTTCACAATTTAATTCCAAATTTCGATCCGGTTGTAGATTAATGACTCGGGAAACGTCCTAAACCACTCGAACACGAAACCCGAGCACCCGAGCACGTGGGCCCCACCCGGCCAACCTTGGTCGTAGGTGGCTAGGGCTCAAATGGGCCCGGCCCACCATGGTGGTATCCGGCCCTAGCTCTGGTCAGCCACCCCACATGGTGGCCGGAGCTCCCCCCGAGCTCCCGGTCACCGGAAAACGTCCCTCTTCACTCCAAAACCTCTCCAACGATCCCCACACCTCATTTCCACCATAAACTACTCATTTTAACCAAACCCTAACTTTTGAACTTAACCAAAACGAAGATCGGATAGTTGCTCACTGTAGAGAATGTCGAGGTGAGCTCGATTCCTTTAACTTTGAGACGATCCAAAGGTTAGATGTTCGTGAATAGTGGCAAGAACCCAAACCCCTTCTCTTTTCTCTCTTCTTCTCCTTCTCCTTCTCTCTCTAAAACTATCTTCTCTTTTTTCTATTTTTTTTTCCTTTTTGAATTGACTTGGCCGAACCCCTATGTCCTCTTCTTCTTGTTTCACCCCATAAACCTAACACCAACACTTGGTTGACAAGTGGTAAGTGGGCTTAGAGGATGCAAGTTTTCCTTTCGATGGCCATTGCTTCCTAGTATTCCTGGTAATCTACGCGGATATAGTGTCAAGCACAACCATAGAAATTCTGGTTGTGTAGCAGTCCTTCCTATGTAGATGTTGACATCATCTTCATTAACATCAATTTTCTTGCCTCGCACCACCAATATGTGGCAATATGGATTCTTCGGATCATCAAACCAGGTGCAAGATTGACAACAAATTCCCTTACCAGTTGAGGATAAACTAGACCAATGTCCATGACAGTTTTAGGTAGATGAGCATCTTTGATGACATTCAGGATCTGGTTTATGCTCTTGGCTTCCTCAGACAGTTGCCTCTCAGGATTAATGGTTCTCTGGTAGACAAACTTCCACTTTTGCACTACTCCTTCATGATGGAAGGATACATTGTCCAATAGTGCATCAGGTATTCCTACTAGAGCCCTCTTCACACTTACAGACTTCTTTCCCTTGGACACAGGCGATGGAACATCTTCTTTAGCCTCTTCTTCCTCGGATGAGAATTCATTAACAAGGTAAATGGTAGGCTTGGCAATCTTCTTCGAAGTAGAGGCACTAGGGGCTCTTTTACTTGGATTCATTTTCCTCAACCTACTTAAGGAAGTAGCTAAACCTTCTTCTTCAATAGAGATTTAGGACTTGTGTCTTTTAGACTCTCTCCTTGAAATAAAGGCAGTGGTTTTTCCTTTCCTTTTCCTATCTTTCTTCTTTTTAATAGAATCGAGGTTCACAACATTGATCTCTTCAATAAATTTCCAGCTTCATTCTGGACATCTTTCTCAACATCTGCAGATTTGGCAACACATTATCTTTTGAAGTATGGAGTTGTGAAGCTTCAGGTGAAGATGATTACTGCTCTTCAGGAGCAAGTTTCTCCAAAACAGCTCATCTAACTCTGGCTCGATGCTTTGAGCTTCTTCTTAACATGCTTGAGGTATATAGGGTTGTCCTTTTCTTTAGTTTGAACATTAGGTTCCTACTGAACATCTGATATGCCATATGTCCCAACAACTTTAAGACCTTCTTCTTTTCTAGCAGAAACAACATTTGGACTAACATCTTGCTCAACCAGCTGATCCTCCTTCCTTAGGTCCTTGTCAGATGTCTTGACATATTTACTACATTTGGACCTTTGTATTGCTTCTTTGTGAAGGTCAACATACTCAATTTTTTTTTCCTTTTTCATATCATAATCCCTCATCAAGAAGGGATGGGAAATTGATAGGCAACTTAGAAGAAAGATAGCTTGCAAGAAGAGTAAAACAATCTGTAACAAATGCACAAAAATTAAGGAATTGGACATACATAAGGCATAGATGATTCTAGCCAATTTTGGAATGATGTTGGATCCATGAGACGAATCACATCTTTTCTCAGAGCAAGGGCTGAGTGCTAGATAAGATTTTACGGCCTTATTAATAACAATTTCCTCCCTATCAAATGAGGATATAATGGACCAATATACTCACCAGTGTCGAGTAGCTTGACATCTTGAAGGGAATTCATTGCTAGCTTGATGTAAAGCACATACTCTCATAGAGTATGATATGTCTTGGATGACTAGTAGAAAGATGTAAGCTTCTTAGAGTGCCTTTATACTGGTTTTGATCAACATATTCTCCTGTCAAGCTCATTCCAAACCTGGTCTACATATGTCTTACCGTATGTCATCGACATATATTTGGGAAATCGTGTGGGGATCCCTTCCTTCTATGTAAATGGAGTTCAGTCAACTCCCCTTTAATCATAGCCATTCTTCTTAAGGTTCATATATAGCCTTTCACGCTAGGCTTGAGGAACTGGACTGATTCCATACATGACCTTGTGAAGTTTGAAAACATGTAGAGGCATGTGTGAATCAATGAACCCTTTAGATTGGACCACACAAAATTCTTCACATTCTATTTCTTCCCCCTGTGTATATTCTTGAAACACAAGACGAGATTTGTTTCTAATAAATTTGACCTGCTCGTTCGTTTCTCTAAGTCCACTTGGCTTTAATGTTGTTCACAGTGTCAACTTTAACTTTTAGATGAACATCTTGAGTGACATTTGGATGGACGTCTTGAGTGACATTGTTGTAAGAGACATCTTTGTCTTAGCCCAATATCTCCTCCTCTTCATCATTGACCACACTACAATGATGTATTCCATCTGTTTCTGGAATATATTTTACAAGTACCAAAGACATGTACATACTAGAACATTGGGCTCTCTCCCTCCATATTGCATAAAGAGGGGCGTCTTGAGCCTCTGCCCAAAATCATGTGGAGATGTCTTTGGCCTGCATTATTTTTCTATCCATCTTCTGTAGAGTATAGTTCTTCCTCACCACATTCCCATTTGATTGAGAAGTGATAGGTGTAGAGAATTTATGGGAGATTCCTTCTTAATCACAGAACTCAGCTTCATCTCCTTTTTTCAATAGACATATTGATGTAGGAGAATATATATGTTGAAGTTCCTTTAACCATCCATTCCTCAAAAATGACATTCCCAATGCTTTCTCTTGAGGACATCTACATGTATAGATCCAGTTTGAGTATTAGAATATAGTTGATGTCGTTGATTCACTAGATGTTGTGCAATATGTTGGACAAGATGTCGTCCGAGATGTCGAGTATGATGTTGTTGACTTTATGCATCTCGGGAACTAAAGGAATTTGATCACCTTTTTGTTTCCCAGTAAATATAGAATGACGAATATCTTTCTGATAACCATAGCCAGCGTGAGAGGTACAAGCTTCATCTAAATAATCAAGTCCAACCATGTCTTTAGTCAGAGTCTATGTATCTTATTGCTCTGCGTCTCCAAGAACTTTGACTCTCCTACCCATTTGGTGAACAGACGACATTAAGCATTGTTCATTGCACCATATAGTAACAGCTTTAGAGAGAGGCTTTCATCAACATCACCTGTATCTATAGGAGCAACATTAGTAGTTAATGAAATATGGTTGGAAACCTGTTCATCATCACTTTGATCATCATCTACATCTGACATAAATGCATTAAGTCTTTCACATTCATGGCATTGAACCCCTTTGACTTTTCTTGTTCGATTAGAGTTCCTTCCTTCTTTAGGCATATCTGCAAATTTTTGTTCCTTTTTGAAGTGAGTTGTCAGGAACATCACGAGGGATATCATGAGGGGCACATCTTCCGGGCATGCGATAAAACCGCTTCATAACTTTCTTCATAATGATAGCCGTTATTTCCTTCATATCTCTTCATTCAGAATCTGAGTATGTCTGATCATTGAGATTTTTGTCCCGTCAAGCACATGTGTTCGTTTCATAACCTCCTTCTCTTGAATTCTCCATTTTGCACATGCAGAATTATTTCCCTTTAGGATCACACCAGCATAGAGTGGGTGACCTGCTCTAATACCAATTGAAATTCTAGTTAGGTGTAGAAGCGAGATGTCGTCCAAGATGTTATGACATGTGGACTAACATCTTTCTTTCGAACAAAATGGAGATATAAACGATAAGAACAAGCACAAAAAAGACAAACAGGTTTGTTACCCAGTTCGGTGCATCTCACCTACGTTTATGGGCAAATTTAGCCAGTGAAAAGGTTTCACTATCAAGTAATAAATCAACATACAAGTTTCAGATCCTCCGATCAAACCTATGCTATTATTACAAGTGCAACCTATCTCAGAGTCTCCCCATGATTCCAAGAGCCACTCTTGATTCAACCCATCGAGCCCTTCAGTGTCGGATTAGTCTTTGAATTCAAAGATTGGTCGTGAATCTTCAATCACGAACACAAAGCTCCAATACTCATTCATTCATGAATGGAATTTGAGCACAACAACGTTCTTCTTTGATGATTTCATCCAATTTCCCAACACGCTAGTCCAACACGCTTAGGAGCCTTGGAATCATAAACAAAGAACAACAAACACGAGATAGTTATAGCAGTTATGCATGTAACTACCAAGAGCCACTCTTGGTTCAACCCATCGAGCCCTTCAGTCTCGGATTAGTCTTTGAATTCAAAGGTTGGTCATGAATCTTCAATCACGAACACAAAGCTCCAATACTCATTCATTCATGAATGGAATTTGAGAACAGCAACGTTCTTCTTTGATGAGTTCATCCAATTTCCCAACACGCTAGTCCAACACGCTTAGGAGGCTTGGAATCATAAACAAAGAACAACAAACAAGAGATAGTTATAGCAGTTATGCATGTAACAACAATGGCTTCACCAGATGTCAATGGTGATGTCGGCAGTCAACAATGATCGATAGAATAATAGAAATTTTCAATCAGCAGCTAATGCCAATCCCCTTTTTTTTATAGCTGTTCCATCTATTGAAGTCGTGGCTCCTTAGGGTTTCTCAAGCCTTAGAGTCACGATCCAACACAATCTCTCAGTTGCCATAACCTAGAACAATTCCTAAAGCACAATAGATTTCTTTTAGAATAAAAGTATATTCTAGTTAGGAAATAATCGCTAAAAACGAATATGATGTTTGGAATAGAAGTATCTTTAAAATAGGAAACATAAGATACTTATCTTTAATTTAGGAAACGCACGATACTTATCTTCAAATTAGGAAACGTGCGTGCCCAAGATGTCAGATAACATTTGGTTAGACATCTTTGATCAGATAACAATTAAGTGTAGCTCTGAAATTTTCACGACTTATATAGCTCCTACAGCTTGTAAATATGCTTCCTAGGGTTTCCTTAGTCCTTGGAGTCGTGATCAAACTAAATCTATTTGTTTCCTTGCACTAGTATCTTTCTTAAATTGAATATATCACTATCGTAGAATATCTTCACTTTTGGGAAACAAATAAATCTTACTTCCTAAATCGAATAGAACTCTTATGCATGAGTATCTTCAAGTTTAGGAAATGAATCTTACTTACTAAAACGGATAGAACTCTATCGCATGGGTATCTTCACATTAAGAAACAGATCTCTAAATGAGGAAACAAATTTGCAGCACCAGATACGCAGAAGATGTTTGTTGACATCTGGGTTGACATCTTTTCTATCTTTGCTACTAGGCAAGCACATGTTGTCTGCTGACATTTTGAATAACATCTTGCTTGACACAAACATTACCAACCTAGATGTAACAACATTCCTCCTTTATACTATACTGGCACTCCATTGAAATATTTAGCTAAACTCGTAAGAGATGATTAAAGGGAAAGGTTTTCAGAACATCTTCATGCATTTGAGTCAAAAGCTATCATAGTACACTCACAAGAAATGATAGAAAAGTTACACAAGAAAACCACGGGATTTAAGGAACCCATACATAAATAAAAGACATTCCTCTGAGAAAAATTAGCATGATATACATTGTGCAAGAATAAAAACCCAAGAACGGAGTACATGTAAGAGAAACTGCATCATAAATGAAGGAATAAAACACTACCTCTTACCAGGCTTTGAGTGGGCCGATTTCTTAAGTCGACGAAAGGAGCCGGTAGAAAAGTTTTGCATCAACGCTTTTTCCTCCCCCTGGCATCGACTCCTCTCGGTGCTTTCTAGATCTTTTCTCCGACCTTGATCTAAGCATGTCTTTTTTCCTCATTATTCGTTGCCTCTTTGATAGTTACGAAACGTAATAAAAAAAATAGAGGAATCATTGCACCATATATTATATATCAACTTGATGATATGCATTACAATATTTGGCGTGCAAGGTAACAAATTCTAGATTCGCTAGACATACCCTATAGTTTTCGACACACTGCTCATCAACAAGTGCAACAAGTACACATAAACCTACACTAAATGCGGTTTTGCCCAAACTAAGTCGAACTCCAGACTTCTCACATGGAGCGTAATAATTTCAGATGACAGATAATGCAACAAAAATATTTCATTTCATTTGAGAGCAGACGATAATGTATCTATTTTAACTCTTAAAAGTTTTTGTCTGATGTAAAATCAAGTAGGAAATAGAAATTGAAAGGGAAAGATGAAAATATTAAAT
The DNA here is from genome assembly GCA_963921825.1 of Erodium maritimum. Classification (NCBI taxonomy): domain Eukaryota; kingdom Viridiplantae; phylum Streptophyta; class Magnoliopsida; order Geraniales; family Geraniaceae; genus Erodium; species Erodium maritimum. Next base: position 32,338,487 of record OY997596.1, read on the forward strand.
TTTGAATTATAGTAACATATAAAATAAATATCTTACATCTAATCGCATAGATTATCAAATTTCCTTTTAACATTTTACTTCAAGGGTTTTAGAAATATATATGCACATTTGTGGTTTACTTATGAATTTGAAGAAAACTTAAGCAGGTGTAAATTGAAAAATTCTATTATACCAAACTGAGTGTATAATCATGTGGAACAAATCATACTTCACTGGATTATCATGCCAAAGAAAATGTTGTTGTATCTGTTGCACCCTCTTGTGCATCTCCATGTACCTCTCCTCTGAGACACTTGACAGTATAGTTTTCAAGTTCGGAATATCCTTCTCCGGTACAAAAATGGCAAATGACTCCCAGTTGAAGACCTCAAAGAAAGGAGGGACAAAGTTATCTGATATAATAACAGGAACACATTCAAAGAATATAGCTTCCACAATACGAGGGCTATTGACTTCAAAACCTTTTGCGCAAATGCAGTACTTGCTGTTTTTCATGTACTCAATGTAGTTTTTATCGCCTTTGACATGAGGCAAGGGGCCAAAGATTTTCATGTCAGGGTCTTTGTCTTGCCAATAGTCTGAGAGAATTGGCCTCACAGAACCATGCATTTGCCCGGCAAAGAAAGCTAGGACAGACCGTTGTGAAGGAAGGTTGCCACCAAGATCCTTGAGAGGATCTTTAGCAGAGCGCACGTATGTTTCAGGAAGAGATACGTCTTTTCCTATGGCAAAACCCGCCTTTATGTCTGCGTTGCATAGCGCTCTGATACAATTCAACATACGCCCTCTAGTCTCAGTGGGGGCCTGAAAAATGTTCACAGTATCATCTTAATAGTAAAACCTTTTAGTTGAACTGATTTGAGAACACATATGCAGTTGCATGTGTACAACTTGAAAAGCCTTACCCAATCATGACAAGCAGCTAGGAAATGATCAGCTCCATCCGATCTGTTCCAAAAATCATATTTTGCAGCAATCATGTCTGTATAGTTTTTCATGTACTGAACTAGGTTTTTTCTGTTGTGTGAATTACGCTTGTAAAGGGTTAGTTCTAGCATTCGGGAACTAAATGGGATGTAAAACAAGTGAGCTTTCCTAGGATCTTTGGTAACAAATTTTTTATTTTCTTCCATCAGTTTCATGAACCATCCCTCGGATGCATATATTCCATCAAGTATAGGATCGTGGAAAATAGGCCTTTCCCCTTCCTCATAGATGTAGATTTTGAGAATTCTGTCCATTAATTCATAGCTCCTGCATAAGTTAACACAACAAGGTAAGGTATTTTTGTAGAGAAAAAAAAATAAGAATAGCATGAATCTATTCATTGAGACAAACAGTAGAAACAAGCATACCTTGTAAACATGGAAAGATTACGATAAAGAGGCGAATAAAGTAGTGTACTATTCAACTCGGAAGCATTCTGAATATGAGATTTTGCAAATACTAGTTCTTGGTCAACTGTTGAAGACCATTTTGGTGTCTGTAGGATATAAAAGGTTGATAAGTTTATATATATGAAGACCATTATGGGACAATGCATATATAAGAGAGTTCATACAGTTGATATCGGGGAGGCAAGATTATGCAGTAACAAACTGTTCATCTCAGATATTGACAGTATCGGAATTCTTCTCCTTGACTTGTTGTTCTTCTTCTTCTTTTCTGCAGGAAGGCTGGAATGGTTTTCTCCTCGGATGGTAGTATTCTGTGCAAATGTTACCAGAGTTTCGTTTCGTATTGAAGTTTTGTTTACTGTCACAGGTAATGCGGTACCAGTGTTGAAGCTCGCATTATGGTGGACTAATGATGAATTTATCTGTGGTTGTAGGGATGCGGAGGTCGTTGCACTCTTGAGGGATCCTGAACTGTTGTCCACAAGTACGTCCTTGGAGGAGGTACTAGCGTTGAAGCTCGCAGGATCATGGACTAGTGATGAATTTATCTGTGACTGTACTTGTAGTGAAGCTGAGGTTGTTGCATTCAAGGATCCTGGATTGGTATGATGTTGGGAATGAGAGCTACCGTTCCGGGGAAGGGAGAAGTTGGTAGCAGGAAATAGTGATGACAAAACAGTAGCATAAGGAACCTCAAAGTACTGAAACACTAACACTGCAGCAAATGCTACCCCCAATAGTGATATTAGTCTCCTTGTTCCTAAATGGCATAATAGTACGGGTGGATTCATACTTCACCAAAATTCTTGATTTCCACATTCATCCACTTTGGGATTGGGCCTACAAAACCCTAGGGTAGGAACCATATCCCAAACTCAGGCCATGAACAAAATTGGATTAGACAAACCTGCAATATCGATCAGATTTGTAAAAGAGAGAAAATATTTGAAACTACATAAAATAATTAGGATTATGACAAACCTGTGAAGCCAAGGAGGGGGTGAGGAGGATAAGAAGTTGAAAGAGAGGAGCTTGGTCAAGGACAGAACAATTGCATGGTGTTAAATGTTTTCACTAATTTAACTCTTCTTCCGAAATGGTCTGCGAACCATGCTCTTAACCACTGCTATATGGCCTTGTTTGGACAGGGATTATACATTTTCTTCACTCACATAATAATCATTTTGTATCAACAATTATACTACACATCACCTCAACCATTGTTTATTTCTATAAAAAAAAATCCATTAAAAATTCTGTTTACATTCAAAAATGGGAAATAAAAACAAAAGAACCTGGTGATCTCAATTAATGTACAGCCTCTTTACTTAGGTAGGTGTTATTTGAGAAAGTCTGTTGTACCAAACAGAGTGTAGTATCATGTGAAAGATATCATATTTTACAGGCTTGGCATGCCATAGAAAATGTTGTTGTACCTTTTTCACCCTCAGCTGCATCTGCCGTAACCTCTTCTCGGGGATCGCAAGCAGGATGCTCTTCAAATTTGGAATATCCTTCTCCAACACAAACACGGCAAACGATTCCCAGTCTAATACCTCAAAAAACGGAGGCACAAAGTTGTCCGATATAATAACGGGCACACACTCGTAAAAGATAGCCTCCACCACTCGTGGGCTGTTGACTTCGTACCCTTTGGCGCAGATGCAATACTTGCTGCTCTGCATGTGCTGCACGTAGACGTTCGTTTTACCTTTCCTCGCCCTAGGCATTCGACCAAAGATTTTCATGTCAGGGTCTTTGCCGTCTCCCCAGTGCTCTAAGAGAATTGGTCGTAGGTAACCGTGCATGCTCCCTGCAAAGAATGCAAGTATCGGCCTTTTGGAAGGCGGCTTTCCTCCAAGATCTCTCAGAAGATTCTGTGCTGACCGCACGTATGTCTCCGGTAGAGACACATCCTTGCCGAAAACAAATCCTTCTCTCACATCCGCATTGCAGAGGGCCCTTATGCACTTTGCCATATACTGTTTTGTTTCAGATGGAGCCTGCGATTTCAATACATACAAATTATGCTACTCGGACGTTACCAATATTAGGACAGACTTTGTGATTTAGAGAATGAAGTAAGGATCAACTTGTGTTCTCAAGACACCACAAATGACCGTGAAATGAATATGTAAGGACTTAAACAAAAGAAAGCAGAAATACATACCCAGTCATGACAAGCTACTAGAAAATGATCGGCTCCTCCTGTTCTATTCCAGAAAGGATGTAGAGACGTTATTGTATCCAAGTAGTTCTTCAGATATCGTATAAGGTTCTTGTGACTGTGTGAATCAGGCACATACAAAACTTCCTCGAGCATACGAGAACTGAAAGGCAAGTAAAATAAGTGGGCTTTTCTTGCGTCTCTTGTAACAAACTTTTTATTTGCTTCTAGCAGCTTCAAGAACCATCCCTCAGAAGCATATATCCCCTTGAGTACTGCTTGATGAAATATGGGCCTTTTACCTTCTCGATATATGTATACTTTGAGCATCTCTTCCATAAGTTCATAGCTCCTACAAATTCAGATAGACACAAATGTGACTTGGCACCATTCTCCAGTATATGACTGTTCTGAACGAAAAACCACGATTCTCCAGTATATGACTGTTCTGAATAAAAAATCCAAAGTAGGAAAGAAATAACCCTGCTGTGACCTCACTGCTAATTGAACAGTTGGCATAAAGACCCAGTTATCAAAACTCAGAACCCATTAAGTTAACATTGTATCATGACAGTTTCTTATGCATATTCACACGGTTACTAAATAATGCCATGAAGGCACCTTGTGCAGCAGGGCATCAAGGCACCGTACATTGTCATGAATTATTTATTTTACCAATAGCTCCCATTCTTTGTTTATTCCCACATGAAACATTGAAATTGGTATCGAAAAACAAAACAAGTGTCTGAAGTTGTAAATTTACCTTTTGAAGGTAGAAACATTACGGTAAAGAGGAGCATAGAGTATTGGATCATTCTGAATGAGGGGAGCATTGTCAATTTGTGATTTTGCATGTAGCAGCTGTTGGTCAACCGCTGAAGACCATAGTGGTTTCTACCAAAAAAAGGAAAATCAATAAATCAACTGGATAAACTAACTCACTTTCAATATATAACTGCAAGACGAAGACGAGCACATACAGTTGGGCGATACGAAGTCTGGCTTTGCAGCAACAAATTATTCATCTCAGAAATTGAAACTACGGCCGACGTTGGTGTATCGTGCTCTTTCTTCATTTCTCGGACGTTAGTCATGGCAGAATCGTTTTCCAGTGAAATCGAATCGATTTGGGATTCCCCATCATTTCCGCTACTGTCAACTATAGCTGTTGTATCTTCCTCGGTTGAAGATTCGTTGGAGCCAGCAGATAAAAATAGATGTTCAGTTTTTGTATCTGCATCTCCGTCCGAGTTTGGAGTGGAAGGCAAGGTCGTTGGTGGTGATGAAGGTAAAGGAGATGCAAAAGGCGTCTCAAAACGTCCAATACTTTCTGATGGGAAAGTGGAATTTCCATCACTGGCATTACTGACTAAAGCAGTGCTAACCGTAATATTGTTCCTCAGAACAAAGCTCGGTTCAGGTTCTCTAGCCTCCTCGGTCCCAAATGCATATACACTAGTTGCATTACTCTTCTGAACAAAGCTCGGGTCAGGTTCGGTAGCCTCCTGTGGAGCTAAAGCATCATCCAAGGTATCCTTAGTAACGGGTATCTCGTGATCATCATACGTAATGGAAGAGTTCAAAGCACTTACAACTATGCCCTCACTTTGTAAACTACTTTTCCCTACTTCGGGATCCTTACCAGTAGAAAACACAGACACCAAGTTTCCATATGGAAGTTCAAAATACTGTACAGCTATAACAATTGCAAACGTAGTCCCCAGTAGCCAAAGCAAGCTCCTTGTTTCTAGCTGAAACATTGATAAGAATTTGTGCACCATGTCCACAAATTAAGTGAGCCCTTTGTTTCAGGACTTTCAAAGCTTGCAAATTGTACAAAGTACCTAGGTTCAGTTGGAAAAAGAGATCCCATCAGACTTGTACAAATATAACTGCTAAAACCACAGGCATGCAGCATCAAACTGAAAAAATCAAGTACAAAAAACACTTGATGATTTAACATGAACAAAGTCTAGTGTTGAAAATTGTTCTTCAGGAGAAAGTGACCAATTGAGAAGTATTTAGATTACGATTTCAGAATTAAAAAAGAACAAATAATTGAACCCAAATTAGATAGAAACCATCAAATCTGCATGCAATGTCTATGATTTTAGGAATTCTAGCTGGTCGTTACCAATATACACCTACAACCAATTATTTATAGATTAACAGAAGAAATTCAAGTATATAAAATCAATTCATTCTGCTTAAATTGAAACAAAAGAAATTAAAACCCCAAAAACTTAGTATCAAACAGCTCAACATTCCTAAGAAAACAGCAGAAAATATAAATTCGCACAGAGAAAGTAGTCAACGCCAATTCGAATTGATGATACCCATTAATCAGTAAGCTTCGAACGAAGAAACAAAATTATAGAAACCAACAGGAGAAAAAATCCGAAACGGAACTTACTTGACACGCCAACAAGATATTCCAATAAGGCGTGTTTGGATGGCAAGAATCCAGAAGGAAATGGAAAAATAAAAGGAAAGGAAAGCCTTATTCTCAGACAGCCATGTGAAGGTCAATTCTCAATTTTCTTGTCACAGTTTCTCAGCAACCAAACAGAGTTGGTAAAGGTAAATAGGGGAAGTGGGGATTGGGAATTGGCATCGGGTGATGGGTTCTTGAGGTTTGAGCTTTCAGCGACGTTCTGTTTCGTGTCTGTGACTGTGACCGAGTGGGAAACCGTGACGACATTTATAACTTGCCAGATCAAGAGCGTCATTTTTTTATGTAAAGGGCTGCGTTTATCTCTCATATTACGTCAGCGCCACTGAATTTGGACTTTTTTCCCTCCGTTTTTATTTCTTTAGCAAAATGTTGTCCCCACGCGCACGTCAGCATGTAATGTCAATATTTATGTTCCAATCAAAATCTTGAACCAGCTACTTTCTATGATTATGTCCTCATTCAAATATGAAACTATTGTAGGAGACATCTTCAACCTAATTCATTATTCTAACATAATGGTTTATAGAGGAAAAATCTAAGTCGATCGAATCATAACAAGAATTTAAAAATGAATCACGTTTTAGTGGTTCGCGGGTCACGGATCGATGTAGAGCGTCGATTACACGACTCCTAAACCGCTAAAATGCGGTTCGATGTGCGACGCGTGACTCGTACTCTGATATCGCTCGTCGCGGTTCGTTCGAACCAGTCGCTCGGTCAACCAATATGCATGTGGCATTAGGGAGAAAAAAAATTCATTTTTAAAAAAGAATTCAATAATTCTGATTTGAACCCTATAAATACCCCCCAAATCCCATTCTCCAACTTCTCTACAATTTGTGTGCCATATTTCTCTCTTACATTTTGATACAAAATGTTTGACGATGAGGGCCCATCGTATGAGGAGTTGGCAATCGAAATACGCTTAGTTGAAGAATGAGTCCAGCAAAGGGTTGAGAGACGCATACAGAGAGCAATGTCAAGGATCAACGTACTGAGGGAGGGGATCGAGGTGAACCTTCCCAACATGTGATTCACAAAGGTCGTCTCGAAGCCTACGACCAACTCATGAAGGATTATTTTGAAGATTAACCCACGTATAGGCCCGCTATGTTTAGGCGTCGATTCTGTATATGCCGACCACTTTTTCAACGGGTGATGCACAAGGTAGTGGAGCATGACAATTACTTCGTTTAGAAGCGAGACGCTTGGGGTTATCAACACACCAAAAATGCACCACCGCGATACAGATGCTTGCGTATGGGTGCTCGGCCAATTCGTTGGACGAATCCCTACGAATTGGGGTAAGTACAATACTCGAATGTTTACGCAGATTTTGCAAGGCCGTCATTGAGGTATTCGAAGTTGAGTACGAGTGTACACCCACACCGGAGGACTTGAACCGGTTACTCATAGAAGGGTACAACTGAGGGTTCCCCAGCATGGTTGGGAGTCTTGACTGCATGCATTGGGAGTAGAAGAATTTTCTTACCGCATCGCAAGGAGCCAATGGCCGGGGACAACACCACGGGGATCCAACCATTATGTTGGAAGCGGTATCGTCCTGTGATTTATGGATTTGGCATGTTTTTTTTTTGGATGGGTGGCTCGAACAACATCCTCAACCAAATCCACTTATTCGACGATGCTTTTCATGACTGTGAGCTTGTCGTGGAGTACGAGATCAAAGACCATCGGTATGACCGTCCTTACTATTTGGTGGATAGCATTTACCCATCATGGTGTCGGTTCGTGAAGTCTATTCGACATCCCTATACTCGCAAACAAAAGTTATTTGCTAAGATCCAAGAAGGTGCTCGTAAAGATATTGAACGAGCTTTCGGAGTCCTCCAAGCACGGTGGCACATCATTTCCCGTCTCGCTCGTGTTTGGAGCAAGTACACTTTGACTGATATCATGCACATTTGTATCATCCTACACAACATGATTGTAAAGGATGAACGCGACCGGTACGAAGCAGGAGATGACGAGTTGTTATTCGAGCCCGCTCCAGAAATGCCACATTGGACACCACCGAGACGATGGCACCAAGGAGGTCACTTGCAATACTAACAACGCTTGGATGCTCGACTCAGTGTCACTAATACTCAGACCCACCGAAAACTATAAGAGGACCTTATTGAGCACATATGAGGTCGATTTGGAGAGCATTACCATTACGACGACGAGTGAAGAAATCTTTATATACGCAACACTTTTGTACTTGGTGGTCTTTGTTCGGGGATGAATAATTTTTATGCCATTAATATTTACTTTTGTCAAATTTATTTTAATTTATGTTATTATTCATTATTTTTATCAAATTTATTTCAATTTTATATAACATTTACTGTTTCATTAAAGAATTTAATAAAATCAGTAAAATATCAATTCAACATCCAATCAACATCTAATCAGCATCAAGTCACAATACGGTTCTCAATCTTGTTTGTACCGTTGTGCAGCACAGTTTATTTCAAGGCTTGCAAACCACTATTTTGCACAGTCAGCAAACGGTTTGATGATACGATTTGACCCATTGTATATGCTCTAATAGAAACATTTCTTATCCTAAAAATTATCAGAACCAATCCTATCAACACACCTAAGATTCAACATACGCTATGATGTCACATCATCACTCCAATCTCACCTAAAATACATACTACTTTCATCCTTTCTCACACAAGAAATGGTATAATGTAATAGCATGGTGTAATGTGGACAAGTGTCCATTTTTTTCTTAACCAATTCACTAATTTAATCATTCTAGATTCGTTTGAACCCCGATTAGCTTCCAACTTGCGCCAACATTTTTTCTTTTTTCAAGGGTTATCTATTAAGTAGCATATTGAATATATATTGAAGTACGAAATTAAAAAGTTATATCGGGGTGATAAAAATAATGTTGATTATTTATAAATCTTCACTAATAATTTTTTTATATCGGAGTGATCAAATTAGTGTTACATGTTGATAAAAATAATATGTACTGTGGTGATAAAAAAAACATGTAATGAGGTTATAAAAATCATGTTTAATTTTAATAATAATGGTCATAAACTAGAGTTTAGTGTTGATAAAAAAACATGTGATATGGTGATAAAACACATGTAATTTAGTGATAAACCGAGTGTTTAGTGTTGATAAAACTAGTGTTCAGTATTCATAAAAAACATGTGACGTGGTGATAAAAATCAAGTTCGGTTTTGGAAAATGAGGTGATAAAACTAGTGTTCAGTGTTTGATAAAACCAGTGTAAAGTGTTGATAAAAATTTCCCAGATAATTTTTTTTTAAATCGGCCACAAAATATTTTTTTTGTTATTCAAAATATATTCATGACTGATCTTCATAGAAATCCCTTGGAAAAATAAAAATATTGCCGCAAGCTTGAAGCCAATCGGAGTTCAAACGAATCGGGAAAGATTAAATTTGTGAATTGGTAAAAAAAGTGATAGTTTTACTAAAAAAAGCCCCTACAACTTATTAAAAAGTGTTGTGTCTTTCAAATCAACAACTCAATTACATCTCATTCGTCCATTTATGAAATGGATAGCTTGGATGACTTCTCATAGTTTTTACGTTAAGGATGTGTTTCTATTTGGTTTCTCCTCATGGTTTATATTTCTCACCAAAACAATTTTCATTCCAAATATCGCTCTAAAACTATATTTTCTTTAAATACTAAGGGAAAACTATATATATAGTCTATCTTACTATCGTATTTTTTTACATCACCCCCTTAACTTTTTTTTTGACACTTAAACCCCCTAACTAATTTTATTTCCATCCAAATATAGACGGAACCATTAACATATTCCACTCACATGAAACACTAACTTTATAAATGACGAAAAAGCCCTTTAAAAACAAAACCTAACCCTAAAGCCTCTACAAAACCTAACATTCTCCCCCATTTCCTTTATCTTCACCGCACGTCGTCCTTCTTCTTCAGCTACTCACCACATGCTTCTTTTTCCTCTTCAACTACTCACCGTCGGCGACGCCATGGCCTCCGGCCATGGAGGTCGTCGATGGTGACCTCGTCCTACCCTCCTTCTTCTTACCTTTTTTCTCCCTCCTCCTTAACGGTTTACTCAAGATTGGTTCGTCGGAGTACATCTAATGCTGTGTAGATGTGGTTGTTCCAGGTCCTCGCTTATTTGGTGTTCTCCCTCCAGCCTAGATGGCCACCACCGCGTGCAACGTTCTGGTGAACCCCGACGCCGCCAACGTGCCTCCACACCTCCGCGTGGTTTCACAACTCGCCTCCACTACCGTGTGCAGCGTTCCAACGAGCCCCGATGGTCGGGATGAAGGGGAACAGAAGGGAATGCCTTCAGATCTGTTATTTTTGGATTTTTAGGGAGTTTAGTGAATTTTGGGGCTTGGGGTTTCTTCTTCTGTATTTTAGGGTTATGATTTGGGGAAGATCATCACAACAACTACAATTGGACATCACATCAATTGGAAGAACATCAACACAAGCTTTGATGGTGTGCTTGATTAGGGCAGAATAGGGATTTTGTATAACAAAATTGAATGATGATGTTAAAACTTGTACAAAAATTGAATGTTAAAATTTGTACAAAAATTGAATGTTAAGATTCTGGAATTGGAATTGGATGTTCCTGCAGGAATATTAAAGAATTAAAAAATTAAGTATAAAAATTATTAATGAAAATTAGAAGAAAGAAAAAGAAATTTTAAAAAAATTGACGCAAAATAATAAATATTCAAGAAAAACTATTTATGAAAATTGATAAAAATAATTACTGAAATTTCAAAAAAGCTGATAAATAAACTGAAATTTTAAATGAAAATTAATTTAATAAAAGTTAAAGTAAAAAAATATTAAGAATTAAATAAATGGAAATAAAATGAAAATTTAAATAAATGATTAATAATTAAACTGAAAATATAATAAAATAGATGAGATTAAAATTAATAAAGAATTTATGAAAATTTGCTAGAACAATGGCATAGCGTTGAAAGTTTGATGGTTAATGAGGGGTATTTTGAAAATTTAATTTTCATTGGATGGAAAGTTAACGACGCTGGACTAAAGTGAAAAAATAAAGTTAAAGGTGTTAAATGTCAAAAAAATAGTTAAAGGGGTGGTGTGAAAAAAGGCGATAGTAGGATAGGTTCTGTTTAATTTTTCCAAATATTAATAATCTAAAACATTATATATGAATGTGTTTTCAAAGTCTTGATCCCCTCTCCTCGTGCTCTCTCTACACACGTCTATTCACTGTTCTCTCGTCTTCCCGAGGCTTTACATTATGACGGCAATACCATGTCTTCTATCCACCTCTTCTCGTCGAAGTTTATCGGATCTCACCACCATATCTACCTCCTCCTCCTCCTCATCTCATATCTTTTCTCCTCCACAACGTCTACGTGTGAATCATCGGGTCCATATATGCCGATATGGGGCAGAGTCCTCTACAAATCCGAAAACAGACAATCCACCCCCTACCACCCTGTCGTTTCCACCGACCCCCACAACCACCGTCACAGCCCAACCAGGTCTTAACTTAACCTTGTCATGCAGTTTTTGTCACATCGGCTGAAGACGGGGTTTTTGCATACCCTCTTTAACGTGCTTCCGTACACGATCTTTCAAGCAAATAATTTATCGGTACGTAATCGGTCGAACACTAGGTAACAACCAGGCCAAGGATGACAAAATCTATGAAATTGGTAAAAAGGCAAAAAAAAATATATAAACGTCACTAAATACACTCTTCTAAAAGTAAGCTAATGGTTCAAGCAATGAAAACAGAAAAGTAAATGTTCATAAGACGTTTGTGAGAAATAGAGAAGGACAAAACTAGAAATAAAAATGGGAACTTTGTTTAGGAGAAAACAACCACATGTGTCGTGCTTATACATAAAGTCAATCAATGCATAAGGTAATCAATGTGATGATGATGAGAAGAATGCTCCCATCATGGCTCAAAAACCAATCATCGGAATAAATGTGCAAGTATGAATTTTTATGGTTCGAGTAAAACCAATCATTCAACTTTCATACATCTATTTTTCATTCTCTTAAGTTGCTTCTCGACTGGATAATATATCATATCGATAAATAACCAAAGCGAGTCAACTTACGTAGGATAAGCATGCTTACCCTAGTAACACACAAATGCTAAAATAGACAACCACAAATAAAGAATTGTGTCTAGCTACTCCTAATTCACTTCTAGAATATCGAACACCAACAATCAAGAATGTACTATAATCAAGTTGAAATAAATAGAACCTCGTTCTAGTAATACTCAAGCGTAGAATACAATCTCTAGGAAAAGTGAATTATCTAGATACACCTAGATCAACTTTTCTAACATGGTCATCCCGAATTTAAAGTGAACGTCTTGGTTAGAGTATGATCTACATAAGTCCACTAATAAGGGACTTGGTATCACTCAAACTAGATAACTCATCAAGTAAAACGATGATGCAATTTATTGTCTCAAATAGTCTCAAAGTGCACAAATAAATCATACACCGATCCTAGATAGCTACAACTAACAATTCACAGGGCAATCCACACCCAAAGAAATAAACCACTCAAGGGCAATCCACGCACGAAATCATCAATTTAGCTTAAAACACACATGACACAAATAGAAATTACCTAAAAATAATCAGTCTCATATAGAATGCAACGATAAAACTAATATTTAAGAGTTCACATTGATCAGAAAGTGGCGAGAGAGGTGGGTAGCGGAGGTTTTGCGGCGTCTGAAGGAAGAAGCTCTTCTCCAGCCACAAACCAATATCATTCTCCTTGATACAAGGATATTCTGGTAGGAGGGATCCGAACGAGGAGATTGGCGTCTCAAGTGGTTAGAAGGGAGCCGATAATCGAAGGGAGAGAGGAGGTATTAAGATCTGAGAATGGGGAGGTGCCAACGAGTCGAGAGTGTGGAAGGATTCAGTTGTTCGTTTGCAATATCCCGGTGGCAGCACGCGACAAGTGGTTCATATGGACATTTGAGGAGTTCAGAAAGGTGGAAAGGACCTATCTGAGCCGGAGAGGGAACAAAAGGGGCGAACGTTTTGACTTTATTACTGCAGTCTCTGTGGTGAATGCCAAGAAGATGATCAAAGGTCTGAATGGGAGGAATCTTAGTGGTAAGAGACTCCTTGTAGTCTTTGCAAGGAAGGAGGGGAGGAGGTTGAAACCTCAGAGTTAGCCCAAACCTGTAAGTGCTCAGTTCAGAGACGATGTTCATCAAAGTAGAAGAATTTCGGTTGGGGAAATCAAAGGTTGCTGCGTAGAAGAGAAAATTAAAATTGCAAGTAATGGTGTTCTGGCAGTTGCACACGATGGCTTCTCAAAAAAAATATACAGAGAGCTTTGGAGCGTGAGGAGCTGGAGGATATTAATGTGAGAGATTTTGGCAATAAAGTCTTTCTGCTCTCATGCACAGATCCTGGACTTAGCAAAACACTGGGAGACACGAAATGGGCATGGTTTCAAAGATGGTTTCATATTACTGAGGAAAGTGGAGTTCGGGTGTTGAGGGGTGGATTTTATAAGTGGGTGTCGGTGGACGGTATGCCCTTCCATGGATGGTGCAATGAGACGTTAGAAGCAATTGGAGCCAAATTGGGATGCACGTTGAGGATAATTCGGGAAGGTGAAAGTGACATAACTTATGGAAAAGTTTTTATGCAAATACACTGTGAGCATAAGATCAGTTCATCGGTTTTTTATCTGAAAATTCAAGGAGAAATTTTTTCCACGGTGGTTGAGCCGTCACCATTGTAGAGGTTTCGGCCACAACACCTTTTCTGTTTAAGGAAAGTGTTATAGATGATTATGAAATCCCGGTTAATAGGGAAGTTCAAATTAACTCACCAAATATTGCCAATATCAGCGTTGCTAATCAAGGAAATATAGAGATTTCCAATCCTCGTGATTTGACTCCATATCGAGTAGATGATTTACCCAATGTTGAGGCTAATGTCGAGGTGGCTGAAGCAATCGGGTTAGAGAGATTTCAAGGAGAGAAAGGCAGGTTACGTGACACCCAACTCAAGAAGGGAAGAAGGAAGCCATCAAAAAAATCGCCGCAGCCAGTGGTCTAATACCAAATTAACTCCTCTTCCACTGCTGGTTCTCAAGGAAAGGACTCCAAAAAATGCATTTGGGAGTATGTAAAGAAGGTGGGAGTGAAAGCAACTGCCACATGAGAACTTGTAATCGATTAATTCGACAATCTGAATGCGGAAGTAGGTGGCTTTCACTTGACTGATAGTGATGAGGTTAGTAATTATGACGATGATGATTGGGCATGAAGTGTCCAAGGCAGCGATAATGGTGTCGATTTAATCGAACATTGACTAAGTATGAAGCTCCTCTCCTGGAATGTTAGAGAAGCAAATTCTCCTCATAAGAGGAGATGTGTGAAAGATGTGATTGTGAAAGAAGATCCAGATTGTGTTTTCATGCAGGAGACTAAGATGGATGTTGTGAATAATAAATTTCTGAGAGACTGTGGTTTGGAGAAAGGTTGGAGTTATGTTCATATTCCTGCAAATGAAGCGTTAGGGGGAACATGAATCTTTTGGAAACGCTCAGTCCTTGAGTTTTTTTGGCAAGGATCAGTTAGACAATACATTAATTTGGAGGGGAATTTGATCAAGGAGGGTAAAAACATAGACTTAATTAATGTCTATGCTTCGAACATTCCAAGAAAAAGAGAAGCTCTATAGGTGGATTTTAGTCAGAAGATTGAAAGCTTGGGGGAAGCATTAATTGTTGCAGGTGATTTCAACGTCGTTCGGGATGAGAGTGAGCGGAGGAATTGCGCTTCTTCAGATAGAGATTGCAGGCTCTCTAATGCTTTTTTGCAGGAAACTTCGTTGGAAGATATGGTCTTGGCTGGTTGTAAATTTACTTGGTACGACCCCTCTTCTTAAGCCTCGAGAATTGATCGGATCCTTTTGTCCCCTGAAGCTCTCGGCATTCTAGGACCGGTTGTGTAGAAAGGGCTACTTTGTCTATTATCAGATCATCGTCCTCTAACTTTGGCCGGTTCGGTCAAGAATTGGGGTTCGAAACCTGTGAGATTTTTAAATGCGCTGTTGGAGCATACAAATTTCAGAGAAGATGCTCAGCGTTTGTGGGATTCCTATGATTGTCAGGTCTTAGCAAGGTATATTCTATGGTTCAAGCTGAAATGCCTGAGAAAGGACCTGCAGAAGTGGAATAAAGATGTTTTTGGGAGAATGGATGTTGAGGTGGAAAATATTGCAAAGGAGTTAGAAATGCTAGATGTAATTCTTGATGACAGGGACTTATCAGAGGAGGAGTGTTGTCGAAGAGCTCTCTTGAGGGCTGATCTTGTTACTAAACATATGTTGGTGGTAAACATTTGGTGTCAAAAGGCGATGACCAACTGGAACAAGAATGGGGATGTTTGCTGGAAATTTTATCACAGACTTGCAAATGTCAAAGCCAGCAGTAACCGGTTGGATAAATTGGAGGGGGATATGGGAGAGATATTAGACCCTGAGGAAATCAAAAAGTTGGCAGCGTCTCACTTTGCTTCTAGATTTGCAAAGTCGTCCGGATTCCGTTTTGGGTTACCTGAGCTGCCATTCAAACGACTCTCTCTGGTCCAAAAGGATGACTTGGAGGCAAGCTTTCCGGCTGAGGAGATTTGGCAAGCGGTCAGTGATTGTGGAGAGGATAAGGCCCCGGGACCGGACGAGTTTACTTTGAATTTTTTCAAGGTCTGTTGGGACTCCGTGGGGGATGATGTGATAAACTTTATTTTGGAACTTCATAGTTCCTGCTGCATTGGAAAAGGTTTAAACTCCACTCATATTTCTCTAATTCCGAAAGTGGGTAATCCGGCTTCTCTTAATGATTTTTGACCCATAAGCCTCATTACTGCTCCTTATAAGATCCTGGTGAAATTATTAGCCAGCAGACTTAAAAGGGTGATCTCTGATGTTGTTAGTGACAGTCAAAGTGGCTTTGTAACTGGGAGACAACTAGTGTATGGTGTGTTGATTGCACCGGAGGTAATTCAAATTCTCAAGCGATCAAAACAGAAGGCAATCGTGTTAAAAATAGACTTTGAGAAGGCCTATGATAAGGTCTTGTGGGTGTATCTGGATGAAGTAATGCAGGCAATGAACTTTGGATCAGTTTGGAGAGCTTGGTTTGGTGGTTGTTTTCAGGCGTTTGGTTGAGTTCTTGTTAATGGTTCTCCGAGCAAACACTATGTGATTTAAGACGGGTTGAGACAGGGGTGCCCTCTATCGTCCTTTATCTTTTTATTAGCTGTAAAGGGACTTCACCCGGTGTTGGAGGAAGGGTTGAGATCGGGTGATTTTGGATGAGTTAAAGTGGGTCGTTCAGGACCAACCATCTCTCACCTTCAATTTGCAGACGATACCTTACTATTTGTTACAGGTGGGGTGGACAACATAATTACTTTGAAAAACCTGATTTCGTCTTTTCAGATCTCCTTAGGCTTGAAGGTGAACTTTCATAAATCTCTAGCAGTGTTGTTGAATCCAAGTGTAGTAGCTCCTGAGGGGGTGGGGTCGGCCTTGGTGTGTCAGGCTGGAACGTTTCCAAATAAATACTTGGGCTTAAGTTTAGTCTTCAGTCCGAGGAGGGCGTCCTTTTGGGAACCTGTCATTATCAAATTTAAAGCAACGCTCAATCTATGGCAATCTGAGCATTAGAGTCTAGCAGGGAGAGTAGTTCTCATTAAGTCCACTTTGTCTACTCTTCCCATTTTCTATATGTCTTTGTTCAGGGCTCCCAAACAGGTAATCAGGGTCTTGGAAGCTTGGCAAAGAAAACTCTTGTGGCAAAGTAGTGTGGCCAGACGAGTCATTTGTAAAGTGAGCTGGATAAAGGTTCGTAGGTCTCGGAAGAAAGGTGGGCTAGGTATCAGAAGATTGGAAGAAGTTAATCAAAGTTTACTGACCAAGTGGTGGTGGCGTTTTGCTGAGGATGAAGATAGTCTTTGGAAGAAGGTGGTATGTACCCTGTATGGTTGGGAGTTGCAGGATTGGGATCTTTCCAAATTGGACAAAAAACGTAACTCTTATATTATTGATCATGTGGTAAGTCTAGCATCTGATCAGAGATTTGGGGTTCTCTTTGGAAACCAAAATGCTCACTGGTTAGTTGGAAACGGGGAAAGAATCCGATTTTGGGAAGATTAGTGGTTGGGGGAATGAGGCCCACTTTGTTGTAGTTACCCACAGCTTTACGCGGTGGCCAAACTAAAACACAAGAGGTTCATTGCATTCTGGTGTAGCAGAATCTGGAAGGTTGAGTATCGGCGGGATCCATGGTCTTGGGAGGATGGCCATGCGCGAGAACTGCTGGTTACGCTAAGCTAGGTTGTCATTCGGCCTGGGGTAAAGGATACACTGGTTTGGTCTAAATTCCCGAAGGGACCCTCTTCGGCTCTTACTTACGGGTTGCTAATGGGGGAGCCTGATACCGTACCTACTTGGTCTCGGTTTCTGTGGGTAAAATCAGTTCCGCTGAAGATGTCCACGTTCGTATGGCTTCTAGCAAACAGGGCAGCGCCTACTTTGTGCTTCTAGGCAGCAAGGGGGTCTAAGATTTCCTTACTGACAATGAGGTGTTATTTTTGCAAGAGTTTCTTTGAGGATCAGGATCACTTGTTCTTGTACTGTATGTGTGGATTCTTTGGGGACGGGTTCACACGTTGTGGGGTCTCCAATGGGTTATACCAGAGGACATAATAGCTTGTATTATGAGCTGGGAGGGGGTCCTTTCTCGCTCCAGGAGGAAAGGTTGGTTGTTGGTGTCTTATGCTACGATTTGGAGCATCTGGATTTGCAAGAATAACACGGCTTTTAAAGCCAAGATGGACACGGTGGACAAATATTTTATGGGCTTGCAGACTCATACTTTTGGTTTGCTATTGGATGCTGGTTTGTTGAAGCCAGAAGCTAGTTGGGACTTGTGGTTAGTTGGCCCAGGAGAGTGTGTAATAGGTGTCAAATTCAGGGGGGGCTTAGGATCACATCCCTCGATCTTATTGTGGGTGATATTTTGAGCTTGGCTCGTGTTTTTTCTACAGTTGTGAGTCTGATCCTTAGGTTGATCGGCTCCTCTTTGTATATGTTCTTAATATTCAAAGATAATAAATCAATTGCTTATCCAAAAAAATAATGCAACGATAAAATCAGGCATCCAACATAAGCACTAAACATATTAAGTAACGAATGTTACAAAAATATGAATCTAGCACTTGCTATTCGTTTAAGAGATTGAAAATTCTCCTAATAAAGTTCATACCCCAAATCACTAATTTACCATGCAACTAATACATACAAATTATTTTCCCCTATTTAATTAACCTAAAATCGATCTACGCACATAAATCAACCGAATTCAATTAAATCGGGTAATAAACCCAAATGGGTATCAAACTTAATATCGCAAAAATCATCATATAACACCACAAATGAATAACCTCATGCATCAATTAAACTAATATGTATTTACAACGACATCCATGGCTCGGAGTGACTACTCACGAGCCATAAAGCTAAAAATGATGAAATCAAGGTATGAAAACGACATTGAGCTAGTGAAAAACTGATATAAAATGAAACTCGTGCTAGGAATGATAATTCCTAGCTTAGATCATCCAAAAATCAGCTCAAAATCAATCCAAAACTCCAAAAACACCCAAAACCCGAAATGGGTATGGAGCTGACTTTGAAGCTTGAAATCATAGCCTTAGAAGCCCCAAAATACGAAAATAATGGATGATATGTATAGACAGGATAGGGGGCTTCATGTCGGTAAGTAGAAATCGCGGATGGTCGCTGGAGGTGGGAGATCTGGCCGGCCAAAATTCTGTCTGTACACTCGCGTCTTTACTGTCGCAGATTCTTTGAAAATATAAAGTTTGTCCCAACTTTTTGAAACCACCTGTTCATGGAGAATAAGAAGGGAGTTGGAAAGCTAACCAGTCAACATGCCACGTGGTGCGAGCTAGTTGGCTCCTCCCTTTTTTGATTATTTTTTACTCTTTTGCAATTTCCCGCCCAAATTTAGCTCCGATTGGTGTCGTTCTTTCGCCAATATTTTTTTTTGCAGCCTACAAAACAAGACCAATCATGAATACTTTTTGAATACTAGAGAAATATCGACCAAGAACGAGGTTATGCGTAGTTATTACTAAACGCTAAAAATATAAACACGAGGCACAAACAAGATAAAAATATAAGGTAAACTAGTATAATTAAATAAGAAAAATATACGCTCATCATCGGCCAACATGCAACCCACTTGTGGGAAGAGAAACAAAAAATCCCTGCATCCCCTAGCCGTGCAGACCCTCCACCGGCTCGTGAGGAACCAAATCTCTCCCCGTTGTGCCTGGAAGTAGTCCAAGCACAAATAACAAGGGTCTCAGTCATGGAAGCCTACCGGGACATTTTTAAAGACGACGAAAAGGTCATCGTGGTACCGCCCAACACGATGCCAAGGATGGACGACTCCCGGATCAGATTCGCGCTCGCCAGGCGACTACTCGAAGACAAGGAAGTAAGCCCCCATGCATTTTTCTTGGATATTTAGAACTCTTGGCATATAGAAAACCTTGTTATCCAGCCCTTATCTGAAAAGATTATGCCTTTCTTCTTTCCCTCCCAGGCTATCCTAGAGAGTTTTAGGGAACGAAATCCATGGTCTATAAATGGGATGGTACTCATATTTACTCTTCTTCCCCGGACCCAACCGGACCAGATGGTTTTCCGACATGTCTGTATGACAATAAGGGTCCTGGATATTCCGGTGGAAGCAAGAACCACTCGGATGACTTATTTCCTAGCCTCTACCATTGGAATTGGGGAAGAGTGTGTGGGATCGGACATACCAACCTTGCCAACCCCACCAACAAAATGGGTCCCATTTTTGGAGCTTCGTTTCGAGATAGACGTGACACGACCATGCGACGAAACCTGAAGTTGCAACTTGATGAGAAGTGATAGCCCTTAACAGTCCGACTAGAATATGAAAACTTACCTCATTTTTGCCACTACTATGGTCGGCTTGGCCACACAATCCCCACATGCAAGGCCATTCTTCCCAGAGTGGAATAAACTAAAATCAATTACGGGGATTGGTTGAGATCCCCCATTCTCATAGAAGAGGACAAAGCCACTACCGTGGGGGAAAACGACGGCTACGTCGGCTTCGATACTACTAACAGGTATCCATGTGAGGCTCATTTTTTTCTTCTTCTACATGATTTCAGACATGGGCTAGAAACCATCAGCCGTTGGTGTCCAGCAGTTCGGAAGTGGTTACATCTCTTAGGGATGACCAACTTTCAAGAGTGCAGTTACGCCTAAGAGAAAAGCGGAAGATGAGTCCCTCCGGTGAGGAATGGACAAGGGTTGTGGTGAGGGGAAGGGATCGGTTATAGGTCCCCTATGACTGTGAATCACAACACATACCATCCCACCTGATCAGGAAAAAAAATTGGCCACCTTTCTCTAGGTGGATAAGAAAGCAAGAGAAAGGTCCAGAGAGTAGCCTCGCCAAAACCGGTGGACCGGCTTGCATAAGAACCCCATGGGAATGGAGCAGGGATGAACTTTACCCCTGATTGATAAGCCACTCATGCAACCAAACGGGGAGACTAATCGAAAACTAGAAGAAGCAAGGGGCAAAGCTACCGGGAGTTGGTTCAAAGGGGAAAGCATCGACGGGCATAACGGAACGCCCAGACCAAGGAAAAGGACTATTGAGCAGCTAGAAGTTGAAATATGGAAGTATGAAAAACCCAACAAAGGTGCCCTACCTGCATCGATGAGAGCTGGTAAACAACGTCGTTGGGAATTATGATAGGTGGTCTCTGGGTTGCGGGTTTCGAATTATTCACCTCCCAACCGACGTTAGGCCCTATCTGAAAGGGCCATGTTCCGCGGGGAGACCTCTAGGGACCATTTACGAGCCAGGCCAAAAATCACCATGGGTTTCTAGCTTCCTCGACTCTAAAACTTTATTATCTAAAAAAAAGTCTAAGAGACTCCTAGGGTTATCTCCTCTCCTCTCTCTCTCTCTTAACCGTTATTTTTGAACACCTCACTCGTTGCTCCTGGGGCTTCCATCGGCTCCTCCTCCTCTTCCTCCTCGACCCATAAGGCCAGAAACACCAAAGACTTTGTATCGTTACACCAGGTGGCTAGATATGGGTTTACAAGGTGTGGCGAGACGACCCCGGGCAGATATCCGTCACGACGTGGTGGTCTTCTCAAAATTGAGCCCAACCGGACTACACCAGCACTGCTATGTATCGGGGCCCGTCCAACCAAGCCTTGCCACCACGAGTAGGCTCTCATCTTCTCCTAACCTAGTTGTTGAGATCTCTCCAAGAGCCATCAAAAACGCTGCCGAGACATGCAACACGCTCCACCGACCACCACGGACAAGACCAAATCCAAAAGAAACAACCGGTGGCATGGCCTCCTCTTCGCACCTACCACAACGCTTCCCACAACAAACATAAGGTTAAGTCAGCCAACTTCGCCTTTCCTTCCATTGAAAGGACCCCAAGAGGTCATTTTGGACCGTTTGGAGGGGGGGGTCTCGTTGGACGATGATGTTGTAGTCATGGTTTCCAAGGAAACGAATTCGTACATCTCCGATGGACAATACTATTTGTCACTACTGGGAAGGATAGTTGCCAATGTCAACTACAACCTCAAGCTCATGTGAGGTGTCATGCTCCAAAGCTGGCAGGTAAACAACATGGAGGTTGATATCTTATCCAAGGACGTCGTGTCATTCCTAGTTCCATCGGAAATGGCCCTTAACCGAATCCTTGACAAAGGTCTGTGGACCTTCAGTGGCTATTCGCTGCTTTTTCTCCCGTTCATACCATGCATGTAATCAGACGCAATCCTCTTTCGATTCATAGAGATCAGAGTTCAAACATACAACGTCCAGGGAGATGCCCGAAACGACCTCATTCGTTATTTGCTAGTGAATTCTTTTGGAACTGAAGTGGTCGAGGCCTCTATACCCACCCAAAATCTGTGGGATGACATTCTCTGGTTACAGGTCAGTTTGGATGTGAACGGACCGCTTCGGTGAAGGATCTGACTACAGTTCCCAGGATACTGGGAGCCTGTAAGAACCGCTCCCGGTCGATCCCGATCGAACCGGTGACTTTTAAGACAAGTTTGACTTTTTGCCTGAAAAGTCAACCGCTGACT
The DNA here is from genome assembly GCA_963921825.1 of Erodium maritimum. Lineage (NCBI taxonomy): Eukaryota > Viridiplantae > Streptophyta > Magnoliopsida > Geraniales > Geraniaceae > Erodium > Erodium maritimum. The sequence goes on from OY997596.1 coordinate 32,360,768, forward strand.
CAGAAGGTCATTCAGGGCTTTTCCGGGGCCCAAAATTCTTAGCCGTCATCACGGTTGGCTTAATTGGGCCGTTTCCTTTCATTTGAGTATAGTATTGAAGGAAGTCAAATTTGGTCAAAATCGGACATTTTATCGACTAAAATAATATTAATTATTGTGCTGGAAATTAATTTGGAAAGCTAGAGGACCTACTTGGACACTTGTCATTATTTGGTTAGAAGAGAGAAAAGGGAGTGGTCTTGGACCACTTTACCCTCCTAAAAGCTCATACAAGGGAAAAATATCTAAAGAGCTTTTAGTCATTAACCATCTCTAGGTCTTATATGGAATTGGAAGACCAAACACCAATTCATTTTGTGTTGTAGCCGAAAATTGGAGGAGAAGAGAGAGAGAGGAGCTCCCATGGAGTCTTGAAGAAGAAGCAAAGGAAAAGGGGGCAACTTGAGGCCATTCTCTACCTCTTCCTTCTCCATTTCATCATCATCATCTCCATCTCACTCTCCTAAAGGTAATGGAACTAGCTACATCTCTTTTCCCTTCATCTCATCTCTTGGGTTTCGGTTTGGGTTTGCTAGAAGTTGTTGGATTTGATTGAGATGAGGTTAGATGATGTTGCTAAGAAGCTTTGGTGGGCTTTTGATGGAAGACCTTGGATTTAATGGAGTTTTTGATTTGATTTTGATTTGGAGAATCTTTGGAAACTTGTTTATTTGTTGATTCCTACCATTGGTAGAGGAGTTTTGGAGGTATTTGACGGTTTTGAGAGTTGGAGATGGTTAAAAATGGAGTTTGGTAGTAGATTTTCGGAGAAAAGAAGCTGGAGGTTGAAGAAGGGCGAGACTGCCCTGGAGCGCCACGGATCCGTGACGGATTCCGTGACGGGCGACGTCACGGCTCCGTGAGGGAGTCCGTGACGGCACACGTCACGGCTCCGTGACGTCATCCGTGAGGGGTGATGTCACGGCTACGTGATAGTGTCCGTGGCAGACCTGTTCTGGTGTATTTTGAGGGTTTTTCACCGTTTTCGATCCTTGTTTGGAGCTGAACTTTTGGGAAGGTTTTGGGGACTTTACTTACTGTTAAGTGTAGTCTAATTAGAGTTTGTTTGGTGTTTAAAGACCTTGGAACCTAACTTGAAGAACGAAGACCACGTCGGGACCCGTGTGAAGAACGGAGTTGCGACTTTTGAGCTTGACAACAGACTTTAGAGGAAGACCACAAGGTAGGGAAAGTCTTACTTTCTTATTTAACGCTTAGTATGCATGTTAGGTTAATAAAATTGGAAAGGTCCTAGAAATTGCCTATAGGATGCGAATAACTAGAATAATCGTATTTCAACTACTAATAATCGGATGAGTCTAGTATGCATGCTTAGGATGAAGATGACTAGTGTAACTCGCTTTCAATACTTGGGAATTAATTTACGGGTAGAGAGGTTGTGAAGAGCTCCCGGATTAGTTGTGTGCTAGGGTCTCATGCTTGGTTGCTAGTTATTAGGATACACTAAGAGTCTAATGAAACTAGTTAGCTTGTATGATTAAATGCTTAATTGATCGTTCGCATGATTGTTGATTGGTTGGATGCTTACTTGATTGGTTGACTGATTGTGTTTTTATAATTGTTGATTGAACGGATGATCGAGTATGACTGATTGTGCCATAGGGGTACAATCAGGTGATCGATGTACCGCTGGTTCGTGACAGGTAAGTATACGGTAAGTGTGGAGTGTTATTGGATGCTTTTGCTTGATGAAAGTGTGATTTGAGAAATGTTCATTGTTGTATGAATTTAGTGCTTGTGTATTTATTCTTATTCTTGAAATGTTGTTTGTTTGTTTGGTTCGGTATTACACCGGGGGGGGGGGGGGGGGGGTAATCCGGTGCCGTTGTGGTGGTTGGAGTTTGACAGAGACAGTGATTATTGAGTGATTATTAGAGCCTGAGAGCTCGGCAGATCCTACGGGATATTGAGTGATTATTGGAGCCTGAGAGCTCGGCAGATCTTGCGGGATATTGAGTGGATTCCTTCATGAGAGATTGTTACTGAGGTTTCACCCAAGGGTGGACGTCTTACGGGAGCACTACCTTAGTTCCCTATGACTTATGGTCCTTTGGAGACACTTTCGAGAACCCCGACGATGAACATCCCTATGGGATGGTTTCCGGTGCTCCGATATATGTGCCTCCTCTGGATCGAGGGAAAATCTGATGCGATATGAATATTCTAGTAGATCGGAAAATGGGAACCGAGGTGACACTAGAATCTATTCATGGATCAGAGGCTTGAGAAAGCAAGTGGTTGGCGCGATATCAACTACTCCCACTTAATCGTTATGATCCTTTACATGTATTCTGTTATGGAACCTTCAAGTTATTGTTATTTTCAAGGGTACGAACTTATCTTATTCTATCTTGTTTATATATATTATTTCATCGTACTTATCTATTCTATCTTGTTACATATTATTTCATTGTTGGTCGTTTTGGTTGTTATTTGAGTTATCTGTTGCACGGTACAATATTGATCTAGGGGTTGAATTGTTAAGGTTTTTTCCTACTGAGCGTAAGCTCATCCCCTTTGTTTCTCTTATTGTTTTACAGGAGTGCCTGATGTCTAGAGAGTTCGAGGTTGGGAGCTTCAGCTTATTTTGGGGATTGTTATAGATTTATGTTGGTCTTTCGCACTAAACATTTTATATATATTTTACTTTATGTTTGTTGAGCTGTGAATCACTGGAGATCCTAAACTATTTACTGATATTTTGAGGAGGTTTACTGAATTATTTAGAGGTTTACGTTATTATTTATCGCTTTCTATTATTATTTTTGGTCACGTCTCGAGTCCGGCCAAAACCGGATTTGGGGCGTGACAATTTGGTATCAGAGCCTGGTTTCATTTGAAACAGGTTGTAAATTTTGAACTTGTTTTCAAAACCTCGGACCAACGTCAGTTAGGTGGGTAGAGTTAGGAAGTCTAAGTCGTGTACTCAGTGATGCAAGTTAAAGACATTAATGCATAGAGTGAGAACGACTCGAGTCTTACTGATTTGTTTAAATTTAAATCTTTTGTTTGCAATGGTTATATCGCTTGAGTGGTATCCTTACCCTATGGACTGTAATATACAGTGATCAGGGAAACCAAATGGTTGAGATCGGTATTGGGTTAACGAGCAATGATGGAACCGTATTGTATATTGTTGAATTAGTTGTTAGGTGTGTTACCACCGTGTTGGTCGTTTCATGTTGTTAAGGTCGAAGGGTTGATTGATTGAGGTATTGATGAGGTTGGAAATTGGTTTTATTGGAGTGTTACTGTCGGAGTGGTGATTGACCGAAGGGTAAACTTATGGAAGGATTGGACTATTTAGATTTTGAAGTTGTTTGAGTGTCGACTCGGTGGTGATGTTGAGAATCGTTTGAGGAATCAAGGTTGAAAAGATGATCCAATTGGGACAACTTTTGAAAGGAGTAGAACTTGAGTATGCGTGCACCCTCTTTGATTGTGTGTGTACTTTACGAAGCATGAGAAATCTATGTATTGATTGTGTTGTGTGCCTTGCAGAGCATGAGAACTCTTTGTATTGATTAACTTGTGAAAATTGATTGGTAAATGTTCCGTTCAAACGGAGGGTTAGTGGAAAATACGAATAGGTCATGCCGAATTTTCTGTAAAACTGAATTGGTTGTTCTATCACGAGTTGACTCAGGGGCGCCACTGTAGTCAAATGTGATGGTTGGATGTCAAGTGGTTACAATGAGGTTCGGAGACGCCTGAATCGAGTTGTAACGATGCGAGATCGACTCGATTATTTTGATTAAAGATAAGTAACTTGGGGACAGAGAAAGGTTATGTTAAGAGGATTAAGGACTTAATTCCAAACAATTTACTTTGTGCTTTGAAACCCTAGTGATGGGTGTGGTTGTGTGTGAACTTTGCCTCCTGTGGGAGTTGGTTGTATTACTTGTTTGCTGTGTGAGACGCACGAGGTGCGGTCTTCTTTGTCTATATAAGTACTATATACGACTTATCTACTTACCCCTTGATCCAATTAGGATCCGTCGAGACGAACGAGAACGTCCCTTTTGCTTAAATCGTTTTGGTTGTGTTAACCTGAGTTGAACTGTACGTACTACTGCAGCGATCTTTCGTGATGTCTCATGTTTACGTCCCGAGAGGTGCCAGGAGTCGCCCAGCTTTGGGGCAGAGCCAGTCACCAGCTATTGGGCTGGCAGGGCCAGCTAGCGCCCAGGGTGCTGCTTCCACAGAGCACCAGAGCTTCGAGGATGGACCATCATGGTCACCTGTGAGAGATACTCCAGTTGCAGAGCCGACTCAGACTACCCCAATTGAGGAAGTAGTACGCGCAGTACTGGCAGCACTCAGTGCTCAGCAGGAGGCAACAGCACCGGCGATAGAGCCCGTGCCCACTGCTGAGACAGTCTCCGTCGAGAGGCCAGGTCAGATGGATAGCTACACAGCCCAGGCGCTTCGTGATCTCCGTCGTTTGGGTACACCGACTTTTTCTGGGAGTGCTGACTCCGAGGCAGCAGTTTTATGGTTGGAGCGGATCACTCGCAACCTTGACACGTCTGGCATTTCTGAGGGACGTTTGAGAGTCTCTTTCTCCACCTTCCAGCTTGAGGGTGAGACTTTTTACTGGTGGCAGTCTGTGCAGACCAGAGTTGGTGAGGATTTTGAGCTTTTCAGTCGACTGTTCCTAGAGCAGTACTTTCTACGGTCAGTTCGAGATGATCGATGCCAGCAGTTCATGGATCTGCGGCAGAGGGGGATGACAGTATCTGAGTGTGGGGCGAGGTTCTTATCCTTGTCCCGCTTCGCACTCGAGATGGTGCAGACTGAGGACAGTCGTTGCAGGCGGTTCGAGCGTGGGCTCCTTCCTGCTATTGCGGATCGGATTATTGTTTTGAGGACAGAGGTGTACTCTACTTTGGTTGACCAGGCCTTAGAAGTGGAGAGCCACTTTCGAGAGACTGCGAGAGAGCGAGATGTCAGGCCGAGACCGAGTGGTTTCCTCAGGCCATCAGAGAGGCGTGATGCTAGACGACAGAGGACTTCTGGGTACTTCTAGCCACAGTTTCAGCAGAGTGGTATGCGCAGAGAAGCAGCAGTGGCATCAGTTGGACCTGCTCCACTGTCACAGTTCTACCCTATATGCAAACAGCAGGGACACTTGGCCCGAGACTGCCTAAGGAGTAGAGGACCCGCAGAGCGACAGATGGATCGTCCACATGGGTTTGGTGAGAGGCAGCGTGTTGATGACCAGACTTGTTTCCAGTGCGGCCGACAGGGGCACATGGCTTTCGCTTTTCCCCATCGAGTTGGAGCTGCACATCCACCGAGGCTCCAACAGGCACAGCCGCGTCAGGCACATCCCGGCCGACCACGACAGGCACAGCAGTAGAGAGCTCCGCGTCAGGCGGCCGGAGCGGTAGCCCCGAGACACCAGGCTATGCCTCAGCAGCAGGTGGCACCACTACCACCACCGAGAGGAGGACCACCGGCACGACAGGGCCGAGTTTATGCAGTTATAGATGCTAGAGCTGAGAGGTAGTACGCCGGCCATGAGGTTACGCAGGGTACGTGTTTACTTTTTAATTCGTGGGCGTCTTTTCTGTTCGACACTGGTGCTTCCCATTCGTTTATTTCTGCTTCTTTTGCTCGTTCTTTGGGTTTGAGGGTGGAGTCCCTTAGTAGCCCTTTGTGTCTTGAGACCCCAGTTACGGGGGAGGTAGTGCTGGATACTTTCTGCAGAGATTGTGAGGTTCGAGTGGTAGATTTCCCTTTCGTTGGTGACTTACTCGTTCTGGATATGACTGCTTTCAACGTGATCTTAGGGATGGATTGGCTTGCGAGGTACCGAGCGACGATCGATTGCTTTCGACGTCAGGTGACGGTGAGGTCAGGTGGCAGAGTTATTACTTGTTTTTTGGGTAGCAAGAGCGGAGTCCTTCTATCCGCCTTGACTACAGGAGTGGAGTCTGAGGTTGTGCGGTGTGGCAGAGACCTACCGAGAGTACTTTGTGAATTTTCGGATGTGTTTCCGGAGGAGCTATCAGGTTTACCGCCGGTGCGTGAGTTAGAGTTCCGGATCGACTTGATCCCCGGCACCGCGCCGATCTCGATGACACCTTATCGGTTCGTGCCAGCTGAGTTAGTCGAGTTAAAGCGACAACTCGAAGAGTTACAGGAGAAGGGTTTCATCCGCCCTAGTGTTTCACCGTGGGGAGCACCCGCCCTCTTCGTGAAGAAGAAGGGTGGTGCCTTAAGGATGTGCATAGATTACCTGAAGTCGAACCGGGTAACGGTGAAGAACCGCTACCCGATGCCGAGGATCGATGACCTGTTCGATCAACTGAGTTTAGCAACTTGTTTCTCCAAGATTGATCTAAGATCAGGCTACTACCAGTTGAGGGTCCAAGAGGAAGATGTGGAGAAGACCGCGTTCCGGACGCGCTACAGACACTTTGAGTTTCTAGTGATGTCGTTCGGGTTGACAAACGCGCCAGCAGCCTTCATGGATTTGATGAATGGCATATTCAGACCTTACCTGGATCAGTTTGTCGTAGTCTTCGTTGATGACATCTTGATTTACTCACCTAGTGAAGAGGCACACGAAGAGCACTTGAGGATAGTGTTGGCCTTGTTACGTACTCACCAGCTATATGGGAACCTGGAGAAGTGCGAATTCTGGCTTGGAGAGGTGAAATTCCTCGGAGATGTATTGTCCCGGGATGGTATCTTGGTCGACCCAACGAAGGTCGATGCAGTTTCGAAGTGGGCGAGGCCCAAGAATGTTTTTGAGATCCGTAGCTTCCTGGGATTGGCAGGATATTACCGACGCTTTGTTCATGATTTCTCACGTTTGACTGCACCTATGATAGGTTTGACTCGTAAGGGAGCGGATTTCCTTTGGACTAGTGAGTGTGAGCACTCTTTCTCAGAGCTAAAGGCTCATTTTACTACCACTCCAGTGTTGATTGTTCCGGAGCGGGGAGTGGGCTATGACGTGTACTGTGACGCCTCAGGCGAGGGACTTGGTTGTGTCTTGATGCAGTCCGGGAAGGTAGTTGCTTATGGCTCAAGACAATTGAAGGTGCATGAGCGCAACTACCCGACCCATGATCTAGAACTGGCGGCAGTGGTCTTTGCATTGAAGAGTTGGAGACACTATCTATATGAGGAGCAGTTCAGAGTATTCTCAGACCACAAGAGCCTCAAGTACATTTTCTCTCAGCGCGACCTGAACATGCGCCAAAGGCGATGGATGGACTTACTTGAGGAGTACGACTTCGAGTTGCTCTATCATCCAGGCAAGGCGAACGTCATCGCAGATGCTCTGAGCAGGAAGTCGACTCATTGTGTGGCCAGCATGGCAGTCCGAGAGTGGACTATGCTGGAAGAGCTGAGCTCATTCAGACTTGAGCTCGAGGAGGTCACGGATGGTATGGCCTTGTGTGCATTAATGGCTCAGCCAACGTTGATCACTCGGGTGCTAGAGGCACAGGCCGAGGACGTCGAGGCGACGGGGATTCGTGAGAGACTGGAGGGCGATGAAAAGATCGAGGATTGGGAGTTGAGTGCGGATCAGAGTCTTCGTTTTAGAGGACGGTTGTTTGTACCCCGAGGATGTAGGGACACCGTATTGAGAGAGTGCCATCACTCCTGGCTTGTTGTGCATCCCGGTGGCACAAATATGTATAGAGACATCAGACGACAGTTCTGGTGGCGTGGGATGCGCATGGCAGTAGCAGACTTTGTTTCGAGGTGCCTCACCTGTCAGCAGGTGAAGGTAGAACACCAGCGGCCCGCTGGCTTACTACAGCCTTTACCGGTCTCTGAGTGGAAGTGGGAACATGTGACTATGGATTTTGTTTGTGGATTACCGAGGTCATCGAAGGGACATGATGCTATTTGGGTTGTGGTTGATCGACTAACCAAGTCGGCACACTTTCTGGCGATGCGGATGACTGACACTATGGACATGTTGAGTCGGTTATACATCAGGGAGATTATTCGTCTTCATGGAGTACCAGTATCAGTGGTATCTGATAGGGATCCGCGTTTCACATCCAGATTCTGGAAGAGCCTACAGAAGGCATTGGGGACAGAAGTGCGGCTGAGTACAGTTTACCATCCTGAGACAGACGGAAAGTTAGAGCGTACCATTCAGATTTTGGAGGACATGCTCCGAGCTTGTGTAATAGACTTTCAGGGATCATGGGAGGATCACCTGCCTCTAGCAGAGTTCGCCTACAACAACAGTTATCAATCTAGCATTGGGATGACACCATTTGAGGCTTTGTACGGCAGACCGTGTAGGTCACCAGTATGCTGGGCAGAGGTAAGAGAACGGAGCATACTTGGTCCAGATATGGTCAGAGAGACGACCGAGAAGGTCACTTTGATTAGAGAGCGGTTGAAGACCGCAAAGAGTCGTCAGAAGAGCTATGCAGACAAACGTCGTAGGCCACTTGAGTTCTCGGTCGGAGACCATGTATTTCTGAGGGTGAGCCCGAAGAAGGGTCTATTGCGGTTTAACCGCGGCGCAGGAAAGCTTTCTCCACGCTTCATTGGACCATTTGAGATCTTGGAGAGAGTTGGAGTTGTGGCTTATCGCTTAGCTTTGCCACCGCAGCTTGGGAACGTGCATAACGTTTTCCATGTGTCCCAACTGCGGAAGTACACATTAGATCCCTGTCATATGATCGAGTGGGCAGAAATCGAGGTGGCAGATGATGTCTCTTATGAGGAGCAGCCCATCAGGATTGTGGATAAAGGAGAGAAGGTCTTACGGAGGACTACTATACCCTTGGTTCGAGTGCAACGGAGGCATCAGGGAGCCAACTCGACCTGGGAGCGAGAGGACGAGATCCGGGAGAAGTACCCCCACCTGTTCGACCCTTGAGGTACCTTTAATTTTAATTTCGAGGACGAAATTCTTTTAAGGGGGTTAGATTGTAAGAACCGCTCCCGGTCGATCCCGGTCGAACCGGTGACTTTTAAGACAAGTTTGACTTTTTGCCGAAAAAGTCAACCGATGACTCAGAAGTTCATTCGGGGCTTTTCCGGGGCCCAAAATGCTTAGCCGTCATCACGGTTGGCTTAATTGGGCCGTTTCCTTTCATTTGAGTATAATATTGAAGGAAGTCAAATTTGGTCAAAATCTGACTTTTTATCGACTAAAATAATATTAATTATTGTGCTGGAAATTAATTTGGAAAGTTAGAGGACCTACTTGGACACTTGTCATTATTTGGTTAGAAGAGAGAAAAGGGAGTGGTCTTGGACCACATTACCTTCCTAAAAGCTCATACAAGGGAAAAATATCTAAAGGGCTTTTAGTCATTAACCATCTCTAGGTCTTATATGGAATTGGAAGACCAAAAACCAATTCATTTTTTGTTGTAGCCGAAAATTGGAGGAGAAGAGAGAGAGAGAGGAGATCCAATGGAGTCTTGAAGAAGAAGCAAAGGAAAAGGGGGCAACTTGAGGCCATTCTCTACCTCTTCCTTATCCATTTCATCATCATCATCTCCATCTCACTCTCCTAAAGGTAATGGAACTAGCTACATCTCTTTTCCCTTCATCTCATCTCTTGGGTTTTGGTTTGGCTTTGCTAGAAGTTGTTGGATTTGATTGAAATGAGGTTAGATGATGTTGCTAAGAAGCTTTGGTGGGCTTTTGATGGAAGACCTTGTATTTAATGGAGTTTTTGATTTGATTTTGATTTGGAGAATCTTTGGAAACTTGTTTATTTGTTGATTCCTACCATGGGTAGAGGAGTTTTGGAGGTATTTGACTGTTCTGCGAGTTGGAGATGGTTAAAAATGGAGTTTGGTAGTAGATTTTCGGAGAAAAGAAGCTGGAGGTTGAAGAAGGGCGAGACTGCCCTAGAGCACCACACATAGTGACGGATTCTGTGACGGGCGACGTCACGACTCCGTGAGGGAGTCCGTGACGGCACACGTCACGGCTCCGTGATGTCATCCGTGAGGGGTGATGTCACGGCTCCGCGACAGTGTCCGTGGCAGACCTGTTCTGGTGTATTTTGAGGGTTTTTCACCGTTTTCGATCCTTGTTTGGAGCTGAACTTTTGGGAAGGTTTTGGGGACTTTACTTACTGTTAAGTGGAGTCTAATTAGAGTTTTTTTGGTGTTTAAAGACCTTGGAACCGAACTTGAAGAACGAAGACCACGCCGGGACCCGTGTGAAGAACGGAGTTGCGACTTTTGAGCTTAACAACAGAGTTTAGAGGAAGACCACAAGGTAGGGAAAGTCTTAATTTCTTATTTAACGCTTAGTATGCATGTAAGGTTAATAAAATTGGAAAGGTCCTAGAAATTGCCTATAGGATGCGAATAACTAGAATAATCGTATTTCAATTACTAATAATCGGATGAGTCTAGTATGCATGCTTAGGATGAAGATGACTAGTGTAACTCGCTTTCAATACTTGGGAATTGATTTACTGGTAGAGAGGCTGTGAAGAGCTCCCGGATTAGTTGTGTGCTAGGGTCTCATGCATGTTGCTAGTTATTAGGATACACTAAGAGTCTAATGAAACTAGTTAGCTTGTATGATTAAATGCTTAATTGATCGTTCGCATGATTGTTGATTGGTTGGATGCTTACTTGATTGGTTGACTGATTGTGTTTTTATAATTGTTGATTGAACGGATGATCGAGTATGACTGATTGTGCCAACGGGGTGCAATCAAGTGATCGATGTACCGCTGGTTCGTGACAGGTAAGTATACGGTAAGTGTGGAGTGTTATTGGATATTTTTGCTTGATGAAAGTGTGATTTGAGAAATGTTCATTGTTGTATGAATTTAGTGCTTGTGTATTTATTCTTATTCTTGAAATGTTGTTTGTTTGTTTGGTTCGGTATTACACCGGGGGGGGGGGGGTAATTTGGTGCCGTTGTGGTGGTTGGAGTTTGACCGAGACAGTGATTATTGAGTGGTTATTGAGTGATTATTGGAGCCTGAGAGTTCGGCAGATCCTACGGGATATTGAGTGAATATTGAGTGATTATTGAGTGATTATTGGAGCCTGAGAGCTCGGCAGATCCTGCGGGATATTGAGTGATGTGAGGGGCATAAGGGCTCGGCAGATCCTGCGGGATATTGAGTGGATTCCTTCATGAGAGATGGTTACTGAGGTTTCACCCAAGGGTGGACGTCCTACGGGAGCACTACCTTGGTTCCCTATGACTTATGGTCCTTTGGAGAAACTTTCGAGAACCCCGACGATGAACATCCCTATGGGATGGTTTCCGGTGCTCCGATGTATGTGCCTCCTCTGGATCGAGGGAAAATATGATGTGATATGAATATTCTAGTAGATCGGATAATGGGAACCGAGGTGACACTAGAATCTACTCATGGATCAGAGGCTTGAGAAAGCAAGTGGTTGGCGCGATATCAATTACTCCCACTTAATCGTTATGATCCTTTACATGTATTCTGTTATGGAACCTTCAAGTTATTGTTATTTTCAAGAGTACGAACTTATCTTATTATATCTTGTTTATATATATTATTTCATCGTACTTATCTATTATATCTTGTTACATATTATTTCATTGTTGGTCGTTTTGGTTGTTATTTGAGTTATCTGTTGCACGGTACAATATTGATCTAAGGGTTGAATTGTTAATGTTTTTTCCTACTGAGCGTAAGCTCATCCCCTTTGTTTCTCTTACTGTTTTACAGGAGTTCCCGATGTCTAGAGAGTTCGAGGCTTGGGAGCTTCAGCTTATTTTGGGGATTGTTATAGATTTATGTTGGTCTTTCGCACTAAACATTTTATATATATTTTACTTTATGTTTGTTGAGTTGTGACTCACTGGAGATCCTAAACTATTTACTGATATTTTGAGGAGGTTTACTGAATTATTTAGAGGTTTACGTTATTATTTATCGCTTTCTATTATTATTTCTGGTCACGTCTCGAGTCCGGCCAAAACCGGAATTGGGTGTGACAAAGCCCACCATAGTGGGTCTAGAATATGAGTGGCTTCCGGGTTTCTACACCCGTTGTGGACGACTTACTCACCTTATCAAGGCCAATTAGACCTGTATCCATATAGTAGGCTTGAGAGGATATTAGGTTCGACGACTCACTCCAAGTCCATATGAGAGTGGACATGGACAAACTACTCCAGACATACTAGGGGCACCGAAGCCTTTCTTGGGACCTCGGGTGGAGGACTTATTGACCTCCCTCACTTTGGGGTCGGAGGAGAAGGGCAACCCACAAGGAAAGAAACTTCCTCCTCCTCTAGACTTTCATGTTCTACTGACTGTTGGAAAGGAGGGAATACCGAAGACTGGTGACTTGGCTAAAGAGGGTTCCGATGGGACATCTCTAATTTTTTAGGGGGACATATCTACGATCGTCAGATGGGACAAGAGAGATTGCGAAGACCCGTGACCTGACTAATCTAGATCAGGAGGCCAATCGGGAGGTAGTGGATGAGGACCACAAATATGTTAGTGGGAGCCCAAATAGTTATTATCGTCTTCTCTAGAAGGCACCCAACATATGATGGAAGTTTCCGCTCGGGCCAGAAAGCAGAAAGAACCCCGGGAGATCGGGGGTGGATTGGGTCCCAAGGGTATAAGATGCAGAAGACTGGGCAGAAACAAGACATGACAGGTTTATACTCGGGCTTCCCAACTAAAGAGGGCTCTAGAGACACCGGAACATCCTCTTGCATGGTACCAACTTCTTGACAAAGAGGAGGCTGAGTAAGGCTCTGATCAGGCGCGGGATGCAAAACATTCCCGTTAGGCCGCATGAGGCTGGTTTGGGTTCGGGGGTAGATTGATGGTGGCCTACCCCCCACGACCCAGGATCGAGTCTATAGGCCTTGTCTTAGGGGCACGACTCTACACCAAGGATTTTTAGTTTTTTTTCTACTTTTTATTTTCTGTTTTGGAGTACTTTGTTTTGCTGTTTTGCTTTCGATTGTTTACTTTACCAGTTTAGGGTAGGACGTAGGAATCCTTATATTTTTCTAAGATGGAAAATAGACTACGCTGACGGGTCTAAGATCGTCGGGTTTTCTACGGGAGGCCCGGACATTATTCTGGTTCCAGAGCTTCTTGCCCTACTTGTATTTTTTTTGGCATTAGTAATGTAATTCCTTGTCGTCCGTTTTAAAAAATATATTATCTCTGGTATTCCGAACATGAATAATTTCACCTCAGTACCCTGCAACTTTTAGATTACATTTAGAGTACCCTAGATCCTTTCTGTATCGTCTCGTTACCCTTAACTTTCATTTGTCTCAATGTAGTACACGATGTCTAATTTTTCATCCAATGTTGTTAACTTTCCATCCAATGGACGTAAAATGTGCAAAATACCCTTCATTAAGAATCAAATTTTCAAAACTTTGCCATTGATTCCTACAAACATCAACACTTAGCTCAGAGATGTGAGCGATTGGGACTTCCCTTGGTAGTGCTTTGATAGCCCTCTCCTACACAAACACACAACATGTAAGCTTAATTTCAACAAATCCCATCTAAAAGATCAAACTAATAGAAGAACTAGACTTGTTAAAAAAAATCCACCTCAAATTTTAAACTACTAACGAAAACCCAGATCCAGATTTGGATGTTAGAGCCGAATCGGGGTTGTGATTTAGAGAAAACATACATGATGGGAAGTTGATTGAGGGGTGAAGACATATCTTGAAGAGGGTCATTGTTGGAGGAAGAAGAGGAGGAGGTTTCTTCTTCATTGTTGTCTTCGTCTCCTTATCCTTCATTTTCTTCCATAATGGATATGAAACTAGTGACAAAAGGGGAAGAATCAGAGATCGAACCATCAAGCTTGTTTCGCTCATCATCAAAATTAGACCCTCCTGCAAAACCTTCCTTGGATTTTTTTTGAAAGTATAAATAACAATATTGAGTGTCTGGAAACGACATTGAGCTAATGAAAAATTGATATAAAATGAAACTCGTGCTAGGAATGATGATTCTTAGCTTAGATCGTCCAAAAATCAGCTCAAAATCAATCCAAAACTCCAAAAATACCTAACCCCCAAAATGGTTATGGAGCTGACTTTGAAGCTTGAAATCACATCCTTAGAAGCCCTAAAATACAAAAATAATGGATATTGTAAGAACCGCTCCCGGTCAACGCCAATAAAATCGGCGAAAAATAGGAAAATTTTAAATTTTTGGACAGACACATAAATGAACATAAATTTGACCCCGAGGGTCATATAGGACTTGAGTTGACCCCGATATCGACCAAAGTGAGTTCTGGGGGACTCAGGGCAACTTTCTAATCGATTTGGGAAATGTTCACTTTTTGCTGGAAAAGTCAACCGAGCGACGTTTTGGTCCGTTCGAGGCTCGTTTTGGATCCAAAAAGCTTATCCGTCGTTACAGCGGTCTTAGTTGAGCCGTTTCCTTGTAGCCCGTGAAGTTTCATAATTTCTTGGAAAATAGGCCCGTTCGGGGCCGGAGAGGGCCGAATTTCGCGAATCTGATTGAAAAATATCTACCAAGATATTTTTCTAACTCTTGGGACCCACAAGAAACTTGTCATAAAAGTAGTGGTGGTTGGTTTTTAAAATAAAGAAAAAGAAACTAAGTGTGTTAGTTTGGTAAATAAGTGATAGTTGTTATTTTTTTGAACAAAACAAAAGGGAGACAAGTGAGGTGTTCGTGTTGGGTCTCGAGGTAAGGTTGGAGATGAACCAACTCGCAGCGGAAAATCAATGAAAACCAAGAGACAATTAGAACCATGAAACAACTAACAAAGAATGGATTAACAAGAGAAAAATTCAGCACTAGTTCTTACCAAAACAAGAACACCGGTTAACGAATGATTGGCTTGAGTCTCCAAGACGCCTACGTATCCACATGGGAATCAAAGCCACGTAGTTCTTCTCTTTGAGGACTCAAGAACACAAAAATGGAGGAGGAAACTAGCCAAACCCGAAATGGCCATGGAAGAGGGAGAGAAAATGTGTTTCCTATTCTTGTCTAGTGTTTGTTATGTTGAAAAAAGATGACTTAAACATAACAAAACCCATACTTGTCCAACTAAAGGCATGGGACAAGCATGGTGACAAGTAAGGTGTAAATAGGACAAAGTATGGCAAGACAAGATTGGGTTAGGTGGTGAATCACCAACACCTTAATCCTTGTCTTGCTTACTTAGTACTAATTAATCAAGACTTGATTAATTAGTTCCATGGGCCTTGGTTGCATGGGCCTTTCATGGGCTTCTTGGAACATGGCCCGTGGCCATTTCCAACGAGGTCCCGTGATTCGCTCATCGCCTCCATGCCTTCCATACCGGAAATGTCCAACATTATCCGACGCGATCAATCCCAAGACTCCAAGCCTTGTCTCGATCCGTAAAGTCCTATTCACTTACGGGCACATGACCCAAAACCTAGTTTTGGTCATGTCCCGAGACAACTCCCTTTTGGCCATTCTCCATAAATGTGTCAATGAGTTTCATCCTCCGGTGTGACCCTTAGGTTTATGCATGTCAATAGATCAACGTAAAATCCCATTTTACTTGATCCTATTTAAGTGGCAACTAACGAGACTTTAGTATTGCCTGACACTACATAACGAATCGACCCTGTCGATTCTAACCTTTCCGTCGTCCCTGTCATTATCCTTTTATCTCCGATATCCTGATTGAGATAAGGCATAGAGCCGTCATCCTTATTATTCTCAATCACCGTTCCTTGATATGTGAGATGACTGAAGATATGATACCCAGTATCATGTGCATGGCCATGCTATTCTTCCAGTCACTCTCGATCAAGCGGCCGAGAACCGATATCTTTCCCATACCTCAGTATGAGGGATAAATCCCTTAGCCGCCTTTCGTGTCACTCATGTAGCCCGTCCCCAAGCCAATCCTGGCCGTTATGGAAGCCCTGTTACGGACAACGTTAGGCTCAGGTCAAACTCAGTTGTTGACTACATAGCGATCACAAAGACTCCTTGGTCTAAGGATACATGACAAGCTACGACACTGAATATGTTCATGACTTAATCTATGGCACATATTCAGGGCGGGTCGTCCAATATCATGTCCCACATGATATCTATGATCAGACTCCGAAATCCCATTCCAATGACTAACAGAACGTAAGCCATAAAGAGCCATCTTTCATACTAGTCGCTTCTAGTGAAGCTTTGTTGACTAGGGACCCATCGAGTGTGATCTATCTCGATCTATGGTTCTATTCGCATGGTGGGCATAGATCAGAGCACACATCGATATATTACTCCAACACATAAGTAATATAAAGCCGCTTTAATTTTATTGCTAACGATGATATATACATTTGGACATTTAGGATTGAACTACGGGCACTAAGACTAACAATCTCCCACTTGCCCTAGTTCCAATCTAAACTCCAATATGTCCCCATCGACTTTACATGTCTAACATGTTCAGGCAGTGACACTGTCTTAGTCAAAGGGTTGGCTATGTTATCATCTGTTGCAATATCGGTTATCTTCACTTCACCTCAGTTCAGTATTTATCTGATGAGGTGGATACGCCGCAGTACATGTTTGGATTTGTTATGCGATCTAGGCTTTTAGCTTGCGCAATGGCCCTTGTGTTGTCGCAAAATGGATTCACCGGACTGGATGGGTTTTTAATTACACCCAGCCCTGCCATGAATTTCCAAATCCACATAGCCTCCTTAGCTGCCTCTGCAGCATCCATGTACTTGGCCTCTGTCGTAGATTCGGCAATGGTATCTTTCTTTACGCTTTCCCAGCTAAAGCTCTACCATTCAGCGTAAACACATATCCTGATTGACTTCTAAAGTCATCTGGATTTGTCTTGGAAAACTAGCGTCTACTCATCCTTCGACGACTAGTTCAACATCATCTTTCCCCCGGGTTAGAATGATGTCTACTGGTACAACATAAGGCTTACGAGACGTCTGGTCTCATACATGTCATGGCATATATGATCGATCCTGCCCCCAGGCGCATAGGATTCTCATCATCCTTTTCAGCTCATCAGGTGTCTTAGGACACTGAGTCTTGCTGAGATGAATGCCATGACTAGTGGGTAAGAGTCCTTTCTTTGAATCGAGCATTAAGAACCTACTCAATGCCTTGTTCACATAGGTTCCCTGACTTAAATCCAAGACCCTCTTGGTGCGATCTCTACATATCTTAATCCTTAAGATATAAGAAGCATCGCCTAAGTCCTTTATTGAAAAACACTTCCTCAACCAAGCTTTAGTCTCGTGCAAGGTTGGGATGTCGTTTTCAATGAGAACCAGAAAGGTAATCTTGCTCCCACTAGCCTTCTTATAAACGCAAGATTCATCCTCGTTCTTGATTAAGCCAAATCCAATTACAGCTTCATCAAAACGAAGGATCCAACTCCGAGAAGTTCGTTTCAATCCATAAATGGATTTCAACAACTTATAAATCTTTCCTTTATTCTTCGGATCGTCAAAACCTTTGGGCCGAGACATACAAACGTACTCAGTCAAATTTCCATTTAGGAAAGCGGTTTTGACATCCACTTGCCATATCTCGTAATTATGATACGCAGTTATGTCAAGAAGAATTTGGATTGATTTTGACCATAGCCACTAAGGAGAAGGTTTCCTCATAGTCAATCCATTGGATCTGCCTATAACCTTTCGCCACCAGTTGAGCTTTGTAGGTCAAAGGGTTGCCGTCCATGTCCATCTTCACCTTGAAGATCCATTTGCATCCTATGGTCCTCACACCATTGATGGGATCAACCGGTTCCCAGACTCGGTTGTCCGACATGGATTGCATTTCCTCCCTCATGGCTCCCAGCCATAACTCGGAGTTGGGCCCATCCACGACTTCCTGAAAGGTGGCTGGATCATCGTGATCCACCATGACTTCATTGTCACCTCTGGATACCATATCTTGGAGGTGGAAGATTGATCCTTTCAAATCGCCTTGGACCTTCCGGAATTGTAACAGGAATTGGTTCTTACTCTACGACAATCTCTGGCTCCTTTCTACAGGGTTGCTAATTGGTTTAGACAGATCTGTACCATCCTGAATTTCTTCGAGATGCACAGTCCTCCCAATGACGTCTTTGGAAACAAAACTTTTTTTTTCATAAAGACCCCACCCCAAGCGACGAACACCATGTTCTCACTGGGATTGTAGAAATAGTATCCCCTTGTTGCTTTGGGATACCACACGAAGGTGCATATCTCAGATCTTGGTTCGAGCTTAGTCGAAACCAAATGTTTCACATAAGCGTCGCAACCACAAATCTTTAGGAAGGACAAAGCGGGCATCATCCCGTACCATTTTTAAAATGGTGTCCCTTCCACACCATTCGTCGAAGCCCGATTCACTATGAATGCGGTCGTCTCTAGAGCAAAACCCCTAAAAGAGATTGGGAGATCAGTCCAACTAATCATGGAACAGACCATTGTCTAACAATGTCCGATTTCTCCGTTTGGCTACACCTTTCAACTACAGTGACCTAGGAGGAGTCCATTCCAAAAGGATCCCATTCTCTTTTAGATGATCTAATAACTCTGTGGTCAAGTATTTTCCACCTCGATCCAATCGAAGTGCCTTAATACCTTTGTCGAGCTGGTTTTCTACTATAGTCTTAAACTCTTTGAATTTATCAAAAGCTTCAGACTTATGTCTCACCGAATAGACATAACCATATTTACTGTAATCATCAGTAAATGTGATAAAGTAGCTAAAACCCCTCCTGGCAAGTGAACTTATTGGTCTACACACATTCGAGTGTATCAGCCCCAATAATTCACCCGCCCTTTCATCGCGATCGATAAAGGGCACTTTAGTCATTTTGCCCATCAAACAAACCTTGCACCTATCGATCGAATGGAATTCGAATGAACCTGAAAGCCCGCACTTCTGAAGTGCTGATAGGCGCTTCTTGTTTATGCGACCCAAATGACAGTACCATAACAGAGTTAGGTTTAAATCGTTGGATTTAGACCTCTTGGTATTAACGGAATATATAGAACTTGAGGCATTGTTACCCATATCTAATATGTACAATCCTCCAACCATGTCAATACTGGTATAAAACATATCATTGCATAGAACATTGAAAACTCCATTTCCAATATTAACATTATATCCTTCCTTGTCAAACACGGATACAGATATAATATTCCTACTAAGAGTAGGTATGCAATATACATTATACAATACTAAGACAAGGCCTCTTGGCAAAGCAAGACTCATGGATCCTACAGCAGTTGCCACAACTCTGAGGTCGATTTCGTGCTTTCCAAATCTCTCCTACTTTCAGCCACCATATATTAGTGCATGTGTGAGATTCAGTCATGGTATCTAATACCCATGAATCTTTGGAAGTAGAGAGATGTAGCTCTATAGAGTTAATACCGAATGAAGGCACGGTCCCACCGCCCTTCCTTAGATCATCCAGGTTTCCTGATGAAGGCGCAGTCCTACTGCCCTTCTTCAGATCATCCAGGCTATTTGATGAAGGCGCAGTCCCACTGCCCTTCTTCAGATCAGCCGTGAACTTCCTGTAATCCCGGTTCCAATGACCAGGCTGTTGGCAGTAGAAGCAGACATTCTCAAGTGTCTCATCTTTCCTGCCAAGTGCGCATGGGCCCAGCCCTTGCCACTTCCAATTCCCTTGTTGACCATCAGAATATCCTTGGATCCCAGATCCCTGAGATATTCTTCTCAGCAGCTGATGACACTTCATGTAACTCTGATATGGTCTTAGAGACAGCCTTGTCAAGGACATATTCTTTGCGTTCAGACTTGAGGACTATCCTCAAAAATTCTGTACCAGTCCAAATAGTTTGTCCCATTTAGCTTGACCCTGTCAAGAATGGTTTTTAATGACAAACTATTAATGTTCGCTGAATTTGCCATTTGATCTACAACAGATAAAATTCAATCAGTAAACTGAATAAATTTTATGAAGATCAAGCTTAAACACCAACAATCAATTCTAAACCTTTAGAATCTGAAACCAAGATCCTTGATTCACTCGATTAAGCTGAACTAATGCTCACCACTTAATCGAGCTATGTAGGTAGGAATCCATCCAATCACATCCAATGTGACTCCTGGCTAGGGTATGTACTTATGTACACGACTTACCCTATCTGTTACCCTAGCTCAACCTCAGGCTAAGAATCGTAGTCGGGTCCACCAATTTTCAACTATGGCTCGTCACTATGTAGGTGCTCCGCTAATGCGCACGACACCCACATATGTCGTCCAAACCTACTACCCCGCTTTCCCATGGATGCTCCGCTAATGCGCACGACACCCATAGGACGGGGAGGTAGTAAGGTGTTGATGATTGGGAGGTATCGGACATGACCCGCTTTTACTTGTCCAGTTGTGTTCAAAACTTTGGCACATCCTAGATGCGATGAGCACATCAACTACATTCCAAATGCAATGATGCCTCAAATTACATCCAATGTAATTCTTCCTTTGAACCCGTCAACTACATCCAATGCAATGACGGTTCTAAGGGTTCACACACAAGGATTAAAATTCCAATTTTATCTTTGCATGTGAGGTGATATGCTCGGTAAATAAAGTTAGGCATGCAATTCTAAAGCACATAGAATTAATCATGCATAAACTAAACCAAGCATAAAGCGATAAATGTGCACATAATAGCCCCCTAAACTAACTCCCACTAGCTTCTTGAGCTCCACCGACTCCAAGCCGATGCCAACACCCGAAAAGCCACCAAATGACCTTTTCGCCCTTTCTTCATCTTGAGTAAAATATTACAATTTAATACACGACTCGCAGGTCGGGAATAAATAAATATTACAAACAAGTGGTTCGACGACCACACCTTGAAAGAATAATTACACGTTAACTCTAACGGCTCGCAGGCCGTGAAAAGCGATAAATAATTAAATTGAGCTCGGGGCTATTATGTGCACCATGCCAACATCACATCACACATCGTGTTATCAAAAAAGAATGTTATCAAACATCATGTGGTTTTCCGGTTTTAATTAATAGCCAAGTTTCGAAAATTTTTGATGCTCGGTTTATCGAAACCGTTCAAAAATGAAACTTTTGAACATTTGATCTTCGAGTTCGTCATGACGGTTCCAAACTCGTCATAACTAACAAAACGGTTTAGCCTTGGCATATCAACCATCCAATGGTCATGCTTGGCCTAGCTCCGTCCAACGGAGCCCCGTTCGGTCCCGGTTTCGGCTCCCCGAGAGTCCCGCTCCCGAGACCCGAAAAATCAAATTTTTTTCAAAATTTCCAGATTTGAAATAATTTTCAAAAATTCATTTTACATGCATTAAATCCATAAACAATAATTTAAAACATGTTATCAAACAATTTAGCAAAACAACATGCCAAAAACGAAACTTTCAAGCAAAACCGAAACTTTGAACACCGTCTTGTGAATCCCGAAGGTAGCACGGCTCTGATACCACTGTTGGGTCTCGAGGTAAGGTTGGAGATGAACCAACTCGCAGCGGAAAATCAATGAAAACCAAGAGACAATTAGAACCATGAAACAACTAACAAAGAATGGATTAACAAGAGAAAAATTCAGCACTAGTTCTTACCAAAACAAGAACACCGGTTAACGAATGATTGGCTTGAGTCTCCAAGACGCCTACGTATCCACATGGGAATCAAAGCCACGTAGTTCTTCTCTTTGAGGACTCAAGAACACAAAAATGGAGGAGGAAACTAGCCAAACCCGAAATGGCCATGGAAGAGGGAGAGAAAATGTGTTTCCTATTCTTGTCTAGTGTTTGTTATGTTGAAAAAAGATGACTTAAACATAACAAAACCCATACTTGTCCAACTAAAGGCATGGGACAAGCATGGTGACAAGTAAGGTGTAAATAGGACAAAGTATGGCAAGACAAGATTGGGTTAGGTGGTGAATCACCAACACCTTAATCCTTGTCTTGCTTACTTAGTACTAATTAATCAAGACTTGATTAATTAGTTCCATGGGCCTTGGTTGCATGGGCCTTTCATGGGCTTCTTGGAACATGGCCCGTGGCCATTTCCAACGAGGTCCCGTGATTCGCTCATCGCCTCCATGCCTTCCATACCGGAAATGTCCAACATTATCCGACGCGATCAATCCCAAGACTCCAAGCCTTGTCTCGATCCGTAAAGTCCTATTCACTTACGGGCACATGACCCAAAACCTAGTTTTGGTCATGTCCCGAGACAACTCCCTTTTGGCCATTCTCCATAAATGTGTCAATGAGTTTCATCCTCCGGTGTGACCCTTAGGTTTATGCATGTCAATAGATCAACGTAAAATCCCATTTTACTTGATCCTATTTAAGTGGCAACTAACGAGACTTTAGTATTGCCTGACACTACATAACGAATCGACCCTGTCGATTCTAACCTTTCCGTCGTCCCTGTCATTATCCTTTTATCTCCGATATCCTGATTGAGATAAGGCATAGAGCCGTCATCCTTATTATTCTCAATCACCGTTCCTTGATATGTGAGATGACTGAAGATATGATACCCAGTATCATGTGCATGGCCATGCTATTCTTCCAGTCACTCTCGATCAAGCGGCCGAGAACCGATATCTTTCCCATACCTCAGTATGAGGGATAAATCCCTTAGCCGCCTTTCGTGTCACTCATGTAGCCCGTCCCCAAGCCAATCCTGGCCGTTATGGAAGCCCTGTTACGGACAACGTTAGGCTCAGGTCAAACTCAGTTGTTGACTACATAGCGATCACAAAGACTCCTTGGTCTAAGGATACATGACAAGCTACGACACTGAATATGTTCATGACTTAATCTATGGCACATATTCAGGGCGGGTCGTCCAATATCATGTCCCACATGATATCTATGATCAGACTCCGAAATCCCATTCCAATGACTAACAGAACGTAAGCCATAAAGAGCCATCTTTCATACTAGTCGCTTCTAGTGAAGCTTTGTTGACTAGGGACCCATCGAGTGTGATCTATCTCGATCTATGGTTCTATTCGCATGGTGGGCATAGATCAGAGCACACATCGATATATTACTCCAACACATAAGTAATATAAAGCCGCTTTAATTTTATTGCTAACGATGATATATACATTTGGACATTTAGGATTGAACTACGGGCACTAAGACTAACAGTTCGGCCATATCAAAGAAAAAAAAGAGAAAATAGAGAGAGAAAGAAGAGAGAAGAAGGAGAGAAGGAAAAGGAAAAAGAAAGGAGAAAGTGTTGGGGTTTTGG
Organism: Erodium maritimum; assembly: GCA_963921825.1. Taxonomy (NCBI): domain Eukaryota; kingdom Viridiplantae; phylum Streptophyta; class Magnoliopsida; order Geraniales; family Geraniaceae; genus Erodium; species Erodium maritimum. The sequence goes on from OY997596.1 coordinate 32,384,049, forward strand.
GATTTTTCCGACGATCCAACCGGCGGATCGTCTCAACGATCGAAGAATCGAGCTCCCGTCATCATTCCCTACAGTGAGAACCTAATTGATTTTCGTTTTGGTAGGTTAAAAAGTTAGGGTTTGTGTTTAAACGGGTTAAATTTGGATGATTCGAGGTGTAGGGTTCGTTGGGAACGTTTTGGAGCGAAAAAGATCGGTTTTCGGTGACCGGAGGCTCGGGGGAGCTCCGGCCACCGTGAGTGGTGGCTGGCCGGAGCTAGGTGTTGGGTCTCGAGGTAGGGTTGGAGATGAACCAACTCGCAGCGAAAAATCAAGGAAAACCAAGAGACGATTAAAACCATGAAACAACTAACAAAGAATGGATTCACAAGAGAAAAATTCAGCACTATTTCTTACCAAAACAAGAACACCAGTTATCGAATGATTGGCTTGAGTCTCCAAGACGCCTACGTATCAACATGGGAATCAAAGCCACGTAGTTCTTCTCTTTGAGGACTCAAGAACACAAAAATGGAGGTGGGAGTTTGCCAAACCCGAAATTGCAAGGGAAGGGGGAGAGAAGTTGTGTTTCCTATTCTTGTCTTGTGTTTGTTATGTTGAAAAAAGATGACTTAAACATAACAAACCCCATACTTGTCCAACTAAAGGCATGGGACAAGCATGGTGACAAGTAAGGTGTAAATAGGACAAAGTATGGCAAGACAAGATTGGGTTAGGTGGTCAATCACCAACACCTTAATCCTTGTCTTGCTTACTTAGTACTAATTAATCAAGACTTGATTAATTAGTTCCATGGGCATTGTTTGCATGGGCCTTTCATTGGCCTCTTGGAACATGGCCAGTGGCCATTTCCAATGAGGTCCCGTGATTCGCTCATCGCCTCCAAGCCTTCCATACTGGAAATGTCCAACATTATCCGACGCGATCAATCCCAAGACTCCAAGCCTTGTCTCGATCCGTAAAGTCCTATTCACTTACGGGCACATAACCCAACCCAGTTTTGGTCATGTCCCGAGACAACTCCCTTTCGGCCATTCACCATAAATGTGTCAATGAGTTTCATCCTCCGGTGTGACACTTAGGTTTATGCATGTCAATAGATCAACGTAAAATCCTATTTTACTTGATCCTATTTAAGTGGCGACTAACGAGACTTTAGTATTGCCTAACACTGCATAACGAATCGACCCTGTCGATTCTAACTTTTCTGTCATCCCTGTCATTATCCTTTTATCTCCGATATCCTGATTGAGATAAGGCATATAGTCGTCATCCTTATTATTCTCAATCACTGTTCCTTGATATGTGAGATGCCTGAAGATATGATACCCAATATCATGTGCATGGCCATGGTATTCTTTCAGTCACTCTCGATCAACCGGCCGAGAACCGATATCTTTCCCATACCTCAGTATGAGGGATAAATCCCTTAACCGTCTTTCATGTCACTCATGTAGCCCGTCCCCAAGCCAATCCTGGTCGTTATGGAAGCCCTGTTATGGACAACGTTAGGCTTAGGTCAAACTCAGTTGTTGACTACATAGCGATCACAAAGACTCATTGGTCTAAGGATACATGACAAGCTACGACACTGAACATGTTCATGACTTAATCTATAGCACATATTCAGGGCGGGTCGTCCAATATCATGTCCCACATGATATCTATGATCAGACTCCAGAATCCCATTCCAATGACTAACATAACGTAAGCCATAAAGAGCCATCTTTCATACTAGTCGCTTCTAGTGAAGCTTTGTTGGCTAGGGACCCATCGAGTGTGATCTATCTCGATCTATGGTTCTATTCGCACGGTGGGCATAGATCAGAGCACACATCGATATATTACTCCAACACATAAGTAATATAAAGCTGCTTTAATTTTATTGCTAACGATGATATATACATTTGGACATTTAGGATTGAACTACGGGAACTAAGACTAACACTAGGACCGGCCACCATGGTGGTGAACCGGTCCATCCACCCACGGCTAAGGGTGGCCGGGTGGGGCCCATGTGTCGGGTCTCGGGTTTTTCGTGTTCGGGTGGTTTAGGACGATCCCCAAGTCGTTAATTCACACCCGAAACGAATTTTTGAATTAAATTGTGAAAGTTGGGAATTTCGGGTTTAGAAACTTTAAACACGAATTAAATTGCTCGGAAGTCGGAAATTGATTCCGTCGATTGCATTGGAACCCTTGAATTATTCTAAGATCGTAGAAACGAAAACGGGAATTTTCGGAGCCCCGGAAGGGCGTTTTCCGATCCTGGGCAGATTCGCCAAGCCGGGCGAATTGGGCCTTTCCGGGCCCATTATTGACAATGTCGAGTAAATGGGAAGTTTGGGAGTGATCGGCATTGTCGGGGTTGCGTTCGAGCGTTAAGTTCATTAAATTCGGATTTCGCCTACTTATTCAAAAAGTGTGTAAATTGTAATCATTGTAGACCATGTCGCCGACAGTGGAAAGAGGAGGCTAAGCGGGAAATTCTGGAGCACGCCGGAGCTTGGGCGTGGACTTTTGGGAAAGCGTTACGAGGTAGGGAAAAGTAGCCGGATCTCTGCCTTGACTAGGGAAAGTTAACAGTAGAATTGCATGTGACACCTAGTGGTGTCGTAGGATGAGTAAGTTTATCGAACACTAAAAATGGAGGCGACACTCAGTGGTGTCGTATGATACGGGAACGTATCGAACAATAGAAAGGCATGTGACACTTAGTAGTGTCGTAGGATAAGTGAGCTTATCGAACAATAGAAATACTGGTGGCATTTGGTTGTGCCCGGAGGTTGATTGAATTGTTTGTGGTTGTGGGTGGCCATGAGTGCCCGTGGGGAGTTCAACCCGTATTTTACTGTTGTGTGTCTTGGGTGGCCATGAGTGCCCGTGGGGAGTTGAATTTTTATTTTACCGTTGCGTGTCTTGGGTGGCCATGAGTGCCGGTGGGGATTTGAACCCGTATTATACCGTTGCGTGTCTTGGGTGGTCAGGTGTGCCTTTGGGGTGTTGGACCCGTGTTTTTACTGTTTGTGTGTCGTGGGTGTCAGGTGTGCCTTTGGGGTGTTAAACCCATGTGTTACTGTTGGTGTGTCGTGGGTGGCCATGTGTGCCTTTGGGGTGTTGACCCGTGTATTACTGTTGGTGTGTCGTGGGTGGCCATGAGTGCCTTTGGGGTGTTGACCCGTGTATTACTATTGGTGTGTCGTGGGTGGCCATGTGTGCCTTTGGGGTGTTGACCCGTGTATTACTGTTGGAATATCGTGGGTAGCCATGTGTGCCTTTGGGGTGTTGACCCATGTATTACTGTTGGTGTGTCGTGGGTGGCCATGAGTGCCTTCCGACTAACCATCGGTAAAGTTGTGCATTCTTCTACGACGAGGTTAGGGGCCCGCCTGACAATAAAGGGGTTCTGTGGTCGCGCGCGTAGGGGTTGGCTAGGCTTCCGACTAACCATCGGTAAAGTTGTGCATTCTTCGGCGATGGAGGGCGGCTCCCCTTCCGACTAGCTATCGGAGAAGTATTGCGGAATATATCGCTAACAGGTCGACCGTGTGGCCCGACTGCGTTCGGGGAAAGTTGCGTGGGGCAGGCTCGAGTCCAGCCGGTTAGCAACCGGCACTGAGCAGCTGGAGTGCGATCCTTTGTGATCTTGTTTGCCGTGTGCGATCCTTTGTGATCTTGGGTGTTGCGTGGTTATTAGCTGCGTTTTGGGTTGAGATCCTAACCGTTGTGTCGGGTGCACATTACGTGTCCGGGTTTGAGTTGGTTTGGGAAAGTAACAGTTTTCGTGTGACAGTCGGGTTACTTGAGTTTGGGGATAGTAGTCCCCGGTGTTTGGTTTGTTGTTGGTGTTTCCGGCATTTTCTGCTAGTATGCCGTAGTCAGTCTGGTATCCGTGGTGGTGAGCGAACGCTCACCCCTAGCCGTTTTTCCTACAGGTACTGGTCGCGAGACGGACTAGGGGAACTCTCGAAGCATGAAGAGCTGGGAGCGGGAGTTCGTGTTTCTTTTTTGGAGTCTAGTGTCGTACATGTTTATTTTGTCTGTTGTTTTGGACGTACTTTTAAGTTGTAAAATATTATTTTGATTAACTAAGTGGTGATTTTAAGCGGTTTACTTAAAAGGGTTTGAAAATTGTTTTATTGTTTCACCGTTCGTGTTCCGGGTTCGGTTCTACCGAATTTGGGACGTGACAGTTTGGTATCAGAGCACGAGGTTTCACACCTCGTACTGTACGTCAATTAGGTGGGGAGAGTTGAGTCGTTAAAAGTCCCGTCGTACGTTGGTTTCGCAAGTCGAAACCGTGTGTAGACCCGTAGTGTCCTAAGTCTTGTTTGTTGTTGTGTGTATGTGCAGTACTGTTGTTACTGGCATAATAATTGTGTGTTGCTGCATGAAACGTTTTTAAGCTATCGCAGCTCGACTCAGGAGCGCTCCTGTAGTCGAACGTGACGGTGCTAATATCAAGTGGGTACAATTTAGTTCGGGGACGCCTAGACCGGGTTGTAACTACGTGATGTCAAAAATGAGATTTTATGATGAAAGGGAGAAAAGTTTTAAAATTGGTTGGCCCTGTTGGCGTGTGTTTAAATTTGTTGGCCCGGTGGGCGTGTTGTAAAATTGGTTGGCCATGTGGGCGTGTGTTTAAATTTGTTGGCCCGGTGAGCGTGTTTTGAAATTGGTTGGCCCGGTGGGCGTGTTTTGATTTTGGGTTGGCCTTGTCGGCTTGTGATTGAGGTTGGGTGACTTGATTTTGTCTGTGAATTTTTGTGCGTGCGTTTGATAATTTGGTGATCGAGCGTGTGTGACGCTTAAGACTGTTTTTGGGGTTAAGAAGGGGTAAAAAGAAATCGAGTCTGAAACGATTTTGGGAAACAGACCTGCGCGAGCGTCACGGACCCTGTCACGGATCCGTGACGGAGCAGCGCGTTTTGGCGAGTTTTGGGCCTTCGTCACGGCTCCGTGACCCCAACCGTGACGGGGTCTGTCACGGATCCGTGATTCTTGTCTTGTTCCACCGTCTTGACTGTGCAGTTTGTGTGTTGGTTTTGAGTGGCTGTGTTCGTGTTTGTGTTGGTTGTAGAGGTCGTAAGCTCGGTGTTAAAAGGGTGAGGTCTTGGGTTCGAGACTCATCAATAACGTACGGTAGTGATACAGCGCCTCGGTGTAAGAGTCTCACCACGGAGAGGGGTTAGGGTTGATGCGCTACGGCGCCATACGAACTAGGTTTCCCCTATGTGAACGAGTGTTCGAGGTTTCCATCACGTGAACAGGTGGTTTGAGGTTTCCTTCACGTGAGTGGGTTATTTGAGGTTACCTTACGTGATCGGGTAATTGGGGTATTGAGGTTGTGAGCAATAGTGGCTTGCTGAGTTGAGAACATGATCCCCGTTTGAGGTTTCCCTACGTGATCGGGTAATTGGGGGTATTGAGGTTGTGAGCAATAGTGGCTTGCGGAGTTGAGATCATATTCCCCGTTTGAGGTTTCCATACGTGATCGGGTAATTGGGGTATTGAGGTTGTGAGCAATAGTGGCTTGCGGAGCTGAGAATAGGATCCCCATTCGAGGTTTCCCTTGCGTGAGCAAGTATTTGAGGTATTAATAGCGTGAGTAGTGTGACATTTTGGTATCAGGTTTTGAGGTAGTGGTTTGCCCTGGTTAGATTGGTAAGTCGTTAGTGCTTTACTAGTATGCCATAATCGAACGAGTGCCCGTGGAGGTGAGCAGAACGCTCATCCCCTTTACTACATTTCCCGCAGGGGACGAGTAGAGAATATTGGTTTGGTTGCGGAAAGTTATAAGTAAATGCATAGAGAGTCGTGTGAGGGTTGTACGTTACCTCGTTGGGGTGACCATGGAATGGTCGTTCGGTCTCTGATTTGGGCGTCATTTTTATTGGATATCGTGGTGTCACACTCGTTTGTTTCGTCGAGTTGTGCTGAGATGTTGGGGGCACATCACGATGGATTTCGTGAGCGGTTAGCCGAGTTCTCCTACAACAACAGCTTTCAGGCCAGTATCGAGATGGCACCGTTCGGAGCGTTGTATGGTAGGCCGTGTCGGTCGCCCGTGTGCGGGGCGGAAGTGAGGAATGAGGGTTAGCCCCACGGGGTATCGGGCCTTCCGAGGTCTTGAGCAGAGTGGGAGCAGTTGCATACCGATTTGCACTGCCACCGCAGCTTGGGAATATCCACGTTTCCCAGCTACGAAAGTACATGCAAACCCCTCGCACGTCTTTGAGTGGGCAGATGTCGAGGTAACAGGTGATGTCTCGTATGAGGAGAAACCGGCTTGGGAAATGGATCCACGGGAGCAGGTCCTACGCGTAAAGGTTATCCGCTTAGAATGGGTGCAGTGACGGCACCACGAGGCTGAGTCTACTTGGGAGCGCAAGGACAAGGTTCGCGCGTCGTACCCCGATCTATTCGACTCCTGTTTTTCGCCGATTTGACTGGCGTTGACTGGGAGGTCATATCGGACTTGAGTTGACCCCGATATCGACCAAAGTGAGTTCTGGGGGACTCAGGGGCAACTTTCTGATAAATTTGGGAAAGGTTGACTTTTTGCTGGAAAAGTCAACCGAGCGACGTTTTGGTCCGTTCGAGGCTCGTTTTGGATCCAAAAATCTTAGCCGTCATTACAGCGGTCTTAGTTGAGCCATTTCCTTGAAGCTTGTGAAGTTTCATAATTTCTTTGAAAATGGGCCCGTTCGGGGCCCGAGACGACCGAATTTCGCGAATCTGATTGAAAAATATCTACCAAGATATTTTTCTAACTCTTGGGACCCACAAGAAACTTGTCATAAAAGTGGTGGTGGTTGGTTTTTAAAATAAAGAAAAAGAAACTAAGTGTGGTAGTTTGGTAAATAAGTGATAGTTGTTATTTTTTTGAACAAAACAAAAGGGAGACAAGTGAGGTGTTCGGCCATATCAAAGAAAAAAAGAGAGAAAATAGACAGAGAAAGAAGAGAGAAGAAGGAGAGAAGGAAAAGGAAAAAGAAAGGAGAAAGTGTTGGGGTTTTGGGATTTCTCGACGATCCAACCGGCGGATCGTCTCAACGATCGAAGAATCGAGCTCCCGTAATCATTCCCTACGGTGAGAACCTAATTGATTTTTGTTTTGGTACGTTTCAAAGTTAGGGTTTGTGTTTAAATGGGTTAAATATGGATGAGTCGAGGTGTAGGGTTCGTTGGGAACGTTTTGGAGCGAAAAGGATCGAATTTCGGTGACCGGAGGCTCGGGGGAGCTCCGGCCACTGTGAGTGGTGGCTGGTCGGAGCTAGGACCGGCCACCATGGTGGTGAACCAGTCCAAAACCGGTCCAGCCACCCACGTCTAAGGGTGGCCGGGTGGGGCCCACGTGTCGGGTTTCGGGTTTTCGTGTTCGGGTGGTTTAGGACGATCCCCAAGTCGTTAATTCACACCCTGAACGAATTTTTGAATTAAATTGTGAAAGTTGGGAATTTCGGGTTTAGAAACTTTAAACGCGAATTCAATCGCTCGGAAGTCGTAAATTGATTCCGTCGATTGCATTGGAACCCTTGAATTATTCTAAGATCGTAGAAACGAAAACGGGAATTTTCGGAGCCCCGGAAGGGCGTTCTCCGATCCTGGGCAGATTCGCCAAGCCGGGCGAATCGGGCCTTTCCGGGCCCATTATTGACAATGTCGAGTAATTGGGAAGTTTGGGAGTGATCGGCATTGTCGGGGTTGCATTCGAGCGTTAAGTTCATTAAATTCGGATTTCGCCTACTTATTCAAAAAGTGTGTAAATTGTAATCATTGTAGACCGTGTCGCCGACCGTGGAAAGAGGAGGCTAAGCGGGAAATTCTGGAGCACGCCGGAGCTTGGGCGTGGACTTTTGGGAAAGCGTTACGAGGTAGGGAAAAGTAGCTAGATCTCGGCCTTGACTAGGGAAAGTTAACAGTAGAATTGCATGTGACACCTAGTGCTGTCGTAGGATGAGTAAGTTTATCGAACACTAGAAATGGAGGCGACACTTAGTGGTGTCGTATGATACGGGAACTTATCGAAAAATAGAAAGGCATGTGACACTTAGTAGTGTCGTAGGATAAGTGAGCTTATCGAACTATAGAAATACTGGTGGCATTTGGTTGTGTTTGGTGGTTGATTGAATTGTTTGTGGTTGTGGGTGGCCATGAGTGCCCGTGAGGAGTTGAACCCGTATTTTACCGTTGTGTGTCTTGGGTGGCCATGAGTGCCCGTGGGGAGTTGAATTTGTATTTTACCGTTGCGTGTCTTGGGTGGCCATGAGTGATGGTGGGGAGTTGAACAAGTATTTTACCGTTGCGTGTCTTGGTTGGTCAGGTGTGCCTTTGGGGTGTTGGACCTGTGTTTTTACTGTTTGTGTGTCGTGGGTGTCAGGTGTGCCTTTGGGGTGTTGAACCCGTGTGTTACTGTTGGTGTGTCGTGGGTGACCATGTGTGCCTTTGGGGTGTTGACCCGTGTATTACTGTTGGTGTGTCGTGGGTGGTCATGTGTGCCTTTGTGGTGCTGACCTGTGTATTACTGTTGGTGTCTCGTGGGTGGCCATGAGTGCCTTTGGGGTGTTGACCCGTGTATTACTGTTTGTGTGTCGTGGGTTGCCATGTGTGCCTTTGGGATGTTGACCCGTGTATTACTGTTTGTGTGTCGTGTTGGGTCTCGAGGTAGGGTTGGAGATGAACCAACTCGCAGCGGAAAATCAATGAAAACCAAGAGACGATTAAACCATGAAACAACTAACAAAGAATGGATTCACAAGAGAAAAATTCAGCACTATCTCTTACCAAAACAGGAACACCGGTTAACGAATGATTGGCTTGAGTCTCTAAGACGCCTACGTATCCACATGGGAATCAAAGCCACGTAGTTCTTCTCTTTGAGGACTCAAGAACACAAAAATGGAGGTAGACAGTAGCCAAACCCGAAATGGCCATGGAAGAGGGAGAGAAAATGTGTTTCCTATTCTTGTCTTGTGTTTGTTATGTTGAAAAAAGATGACTTAAACATAACAAAACCCATACTTGTCCAACTAAAGGCATGAGACAAGCATGGTGACAAGTAAGGTGTAAATAGGACAAAGTATGGCAAGACAAGATTGGGTTAGGTGGTGAATCACCAACACCTTAATCCTTGTCTTGCTTACTTAGTACTAATTAATCAAGACTTGATTAATTAGTTCCATGGGCCTTGGTTGCATGGGCCTTTCATGGGCCTCTTGGAACATGGCCCGTGGCCATTTCCAACGAGGTCCCATGATTCGCTCATCGCCTCCATGCCTTTCATACCGGAAATGTCCAACATTATCCAAAGCGATCAATCCCAAGACTCCAAGCCTTGTCTCGATCCGTAAAGTCCTATTCACTTACAGGCACATGACCCAAAACCCAGTTTTGGTCATGTCCCGAGACAACTCCCTTTTGGCCATTCTCCATAAATGTGTCAATGAGTTTCATCAACCGGTGTGACCCTTAGGTTTATGCATGTCAATAGATCAACGTAAAAATCTCATTTTACTTGATCCTATTTAAGTGGCAACTAACGAGACTTTAGTATTGCCTGACACTGCATAACGAATCGACCCTGTCGATTCTAACGTTTTTGTCATCCCTGTCATTATCCTTTTATCTCGGATATCCTAATTGAGATAAGGCATAGAGCCGTCATCCTTATTATTCTCAATCAATGTTCCTTGATATGTGAGATGACTAACGATATGATACCCAGTATCATGTGTATGGCCATGCTATTCTTTCAGTCACTCTCGATCAAGCGGCCGAGAACCGATATCTTCCATACCTTAGTATGAGGGATAAATCCCTTAGCCGTCTTTCGTGTCACTCATGTAGCCCGTCTCCAAGCCAATCATGGCCGTTATGGAAGCCCTGTTACGGACAATGTTAGGCTCAAGTCAAACTCAGTTGTTGACTACATAGTGATCACAAAGACTCCTTGGTCTAAGGATACATGACAAGCTACGACACTGAATATTTTCATGACTTAATCTATGGCACATATTCAGGGCGGGTCGTCCAATATCATGTCCCACATGATATCTATGATCAGACTCCGAAATCCCATTCCAATGACTAACAGAACGTAAGCCATAAAGAGCCATCTTTCATACTAGTCGCTTCTAATGAAGTTTTGTTGACTAGGGACCCATCGAGTGTGATCTATCTAAATCTATGGTTCTATTCGCATGGTGGGCATAGATCAGAGCACACATCGATATATTACTCCAACACATAAGTAATATAAAGCCGCTTTGATTTTATTGCTAACAATGATATATACATTTGGACATTTAGGATTGAACTATGGGCACTAAGACTAACAATCTCCCACTTGCCCTAGTTCCAATCTAAACTCCAATATGTCCCCATCGACTTTACATGTCTAACATGTTCAGGCAGCGACACCGCCTTAGTCAAAGGGTTGGCTATGTTATCATTTGTTGCAATATAGGTTATCTTCACTTCACCTCAATTCAATATTTCTCTGATTAGGTGGATACGACGTAGTACATGTTTGGATTTGTTATGCGATCTGGGCTTTTAGCTTGCGCAATGGCCCTTGTGTTGTCGCAAAATGGATTCACTGGGCTGGATGGGTTTTTAATTACATCCAACCCTGCCGTGAATTTCCAAATCTACATAGCCTCCTTAGCTGCCTCTACAGCATCCATGTACTTGGCCTTTGTTATAGATTCGGCAATGGTATCTTGCTTTACGCTCTCCTAGCGAAAGCTCTGCCATTCAGCATAAACACATATCCTGACTGACTTCTAAAGTCATCTGGATTTGTCTTGGAAAACTAGCGTCTACTCATCCTTCGACGACTAGTTCAACATCATCTTTCCCCGGGTTAGACTGATGTCTACTGGTACAACATAAGGCTTACGAGACATCCGGTCTCATACATGTCATGGCATATATGATCGATCCTGCCCCCAGGCACATAGGATTCTCATCATCCTTTTCAGCTCATCAGGTGTCTTAGGACATTGAGTCTTGCTGAGATGAATTCCATGACTAGTGGGTAAGAGTCCTTTCTTTGAATCGAGCATTAAGAACCTACTCAATGCCTTGTTCACATAGGTTCCCTGACTTAAATCCAAGACCCTCTTGGTGCGATCTCTACATATCTTAATCCTAAAGATATAAGAAGCATCGCCTAAGTCCTTTATTGAAAAACACTTCCTCAACCAAGCTTTAGTCTCGTGCAAGGTTGTGATGTCGTTTTCAATGAGAACTAGAAAGGTAATCTTGCTCCCACTAGCCTTCTTATAAACGCAAGATTCGTCCTCGTTCTTGATTAAGCCAAATCCAATTACAGCTTCATCAAAACGAAGGATCCAACTCCGAGAAGTTCGTTTCAATCCATAAATGGATTTCAACAACTTATAAATCTTTCCCGAATTCTTCGGATCGTCAAAACCTTTGGGCCGAGACATACAAACGTACTCAGTCAAATTTCCATTTAGGAAAGCGGTTTTGACATCTACTGGCCATATCTCGTAATTATGATACGCAGTTATATCAAGAAGAATTTGGATCGATTTTGACCATAGCCACTAGGGAGAAGGTTTCCTCATAGTCAATCTATTGGATCTACCTATAACCTTTCGCCACCAGTTGAGCTTTGTAGGTCAGAGGGTTGCCGTCCATGTCCATCTTCACCTTGAAGATCCATTTGCATCCTATGGTCCTCACACCATTGATGGGATCAACCGGTTCCCAGACTCGGTTGTCCGACATGGATTGCATTCCCTCCCTCATGGCTCCCAGCCATAACTCGGAGTCGGGCCCATCCACGACTTCTTGAAAGGTGGTTGGATCATCGTGATCCACCATGACTTCATTGTCACCTCCGGATACCATATCTTGGAGGTGGAAGATTGATCCTTTCAAATCGCCTTGGACCTTTCGGAATTGTAACAAGAATTGGTTCTTACTCTACGACAATCTCTGGCTCCTTTCTACTGGGTTGTCAATTGGTTTAGACAGATCTGTACCATCCGGAATTTCTTCGAGATGCACAGTCCTCCCAATGAGGTCTTTGGAAACAAAACTCCTTTTCCATAAAGACCCTACCCCAAGCGACGAACACCATGTTCTCACTGGGATTGTAGAAGTAGTATCCCCTTGTTTCTTTGGGATACCACACGAAGGTGCATATCTCAGATCTTGGTTCGAGCTTAGTCAAAACCAAATGTTTCACATAAGCCTCGCAACCACAAATCTTTAGGAAGGACAAAGCGGGCATCATCCCGTACCATTTTAGAATGGTGTCCCTTCCACACCCTTCGTCGAAGCCCGATTCACTATGAATGCGGTCGTCTCTAGAGCATAACCCCTGAAAGAGATTGGGAGATCAGTCCAACTAATCGTGGAACGGACCATTGTCTAACAATGTCCGATTTCTCCGTTTGGCTACACCTTTCAACTACAGTGTCCCAGGAGGAGTCCATTCCAAAAGGATCCCATTCTCTTTAGATGATCTAATAACTCTGTGGTCAAGTATTTTCCACCTCGATCCAATCGAAGTGCCTTAATACCTTTGTCGAGCTGGTTTTCTACTTTAGTCTTAAACTCTTTGAATTTATCAAAAGCTTCAGACTTATGTCTCACCGAATAGACATAACCATATTTACTGTAATCATCAGTAAATGTGATAAAGTAGCTAAAACCCCTCATGGAAAGTGAACTTATTGGTCTACACAGATTCGAGTGTATCAGCCCCAATAATTCACCCGCCCTTTCATCGTGATCGATAAAGGGCAGTTTAGTCATTTTGCCCATCAAACAAACCTTGCACCTATCAATCGAATGGAATTTGAATGAACCTGAAAGCCCGCACTTCTGAAGTGCTGATAGGCGCTTCTTGTTTATGCGGCCCAAATGACAGTGCCATAACAGAGTTAGGTTTAAATCGTTGGATTTAGACCTCTTGGTATTAACGTAATATATAGAACTTGAGGCATTGTTACCCATATCTAATATGTACAATCCTCCAACCAAGTCAGTACTGGTATAAAACATATCATTGCATAGAACATTGAAAACTCCATTTCCAATATTAACATTATATCCTTCCTTGTCAAACACGGATACAGATATAATATTCCTACTAAAAGTAGTTATGCAATATACATTATACAATACTAAGACAAGGCCACTTGGCAAAGCAAGACTCATGGATCCAACAGCAATTGCCACAACTCTGAGGTCCATTTCGTGCTTTCCAAACATCTCCTACTTTCAGCCACCATATATTAGTGCATGTGTGAGATTCAGTCCTGATATCTAATACACATGAATTTTTGGAAGTAGAGAGATGTAGCTCTATAGAGTTAATATCGGATGAAGGCACGGTCCCACCGCCCTTCCTTAGATCATCCAGGTTTCTTGATGAAGGCGCAGTCCTACTGCCCTTCTTCAGATCATCCAGGCTATTTGATGAAGGCGCAGTCCCACTGCCCTTCTTCAGATCAGCCGTGAACTTCCTGTAATCCCGATTCCAATGACCAGGCTGTTGGCAGTAGAAGCAGACATTCTCAAGTGTCTCATCTTCCTGCCAAGTGCGCATGGGCCCCGCCCTTGCCACTTCCAATTCCCTTGTTGACCATCAAAATATCCTTGGATCCCAGATCCCTGATATATTCTTCTCAGCAGTTAATGACACTTCATGTAACTCTGATATGGTCTTAGAGACAGCCTTGTCAAGGACATATTCTTTGCGTTCAGACTTGAGGACTATCCTCAAAATTCTGTACCAGTCCAAATAGTTTGTCCCATTTAGCTTGACCCTGTCAAGAATGGTTTTTAATGACAAACTATTAATGTTCGCTGAATTTTCCATTTGATCTACAACAGATAAAATTCAATCAGTAAACTGAATAAGTTTTATGAAGATCAAGCTTAAACACCAACAATCGATTCTAAACCTTTAGAATTTGAAACCAAGATCCTTGATTCACTCGATTAAGCTGAACTAATGCTCACCACCTAATCGAGCTATGTAGGTAGGACTACATCCAATCACATCCAATGTGACTCTTGGCTAGGGTATGTACTTATGTACACGGCTTACCCTATCTGTTACCCTAGCTCAACCTCAGGCTGAGAATCGTAGTCGGGTCCACCAATTTTCAACTATGCCCCGTCACTATGTAGGTGCTCCGCTAATGCGCACGACATCCACATATGTCGTCCAAACCTACTACCCCGCTTTCCCATAGATGCTCCGCTAATGCGCACGACACCCATAGGACGGGGAGGTAGTAAGGTGTTGATAATTGGGAGGTATCAGACATGACCCGTTTTTACTTGTCCGGTTGTGTTTAAAACTTTGGCACATCCTAGATGCGATGAGCACATCAACTACATTCCAAATGCAATGATGCCTCAAATTACATCCAATGTAATTCTTCCTTCGAACCCGTCAACTACATCCAATGTAATGCCGGTTCTAAGGGCTCACAAACAAGGATTAAAATTCCAATTTTATCTTTGCATGTGAGGTGATATGCTCGGTAAATAAAGTTAAGCATGCAATTCTAAAACACATAGAATTAATCATGCATAAACTAAACCAAGCATAAAGCGATAAATGTGCACATAATAGCCCCCTAAACTAAATCTCACTAGCTTCTTGAGCTCCACCGACTCCAAGACGATGCCAACACCCGAAAAGCCACCAAATGACCTTTTCGCCCTTTCTTCGTCTTGAGTAAAAAATTACAATTTAATACACGACTCGCAGGTCGGGAATAAATAAATATTACAAACAAGTGGTTCGACGACCACACCTTGAAAGAATAATTACACGCTAACTCTAACCGCTCGCAGGCCGTGAAAAGCGATAAATAATTAAATCGAGCTCGGGGCTATTATGTACACCATGCCAACAACACATCACACATCTGTTATCAAACAATCATGTTATCAAACTCGTCATAACTAACAAAACGGTTTAGCCTTGCCATATCAACCATCCAATGGTCATGCTTGGCCTAGCTCCGTCCAACGGAGCCCCGTTTGGTCCCGGTTTCGGCTCCCCGAGAGTCCAGCTCCCGAGACCCGAAAAATCAAAAAAAAATTCAAAATTTCCAGATTTGAAATAATTTTCAAAAATTCATTTTACGTGCATTAAATCCATAAACAAGAATTTAAAACATGTTATCAAACAATTTAGCAAAACAACATGCCAAAAACGAAACTTTCAAGCAAAACCGAAACTTTGAACCCCGTCTTGTGAATCCCGAAGGTATCACGGCTCTGGTACCACTGTGGGTCTCGAGGTAGGGTTGGAGATTAACCAACTCGCAGCGGAAAATCAATGAAAACCAAGAGACGATTAAACCATGAAACAACTAACAAAGAATGGATTCACAGGAGAAAAATTCAGCACTATCTCTTACCAAAACAAGAACATCGGTTAACGAATGATTGGCTTGAGTCTCTAAGACGCCTACGTATCCACATGGGAATCAAAGCCACGTAGTTCTTCTCTTTGAGGACTCAAGAACACAAAAATGGAGGTAGAAACTAGCCAAACCCGAAATGGCCATGGAAGAGGAAGAGAAAATGTGTTTCCTATTCTTGACTTGTGTTTGTTATGTTGAAAAAAGATGACTTAAACATAACAAAACTCATACTTGTCCAACTAAAGGCATGGGACAAGCATGGTGACAAGTAAGGTGTAAATAGGACAAAGTATGGCAAGACAAGATTGGGTTAGGTGGTGAATCACCAACACCTTAATCCTTGTCTTGCTTACTTAGTACTAATTAATCAAGACTTGATTAATTAGTTCCATGGGCCTTGGTTGCATGGGCCATACATATGATACCCAGTATCATGTGTATGGCCATGCTATTCTTTCAGTCACTCTCGATCAAGCGGCCACCAATCATGGCCGTTATGGAAGCCCTGTTACGGACAACGTTAGGCTCAAGTCAAACTCAGTTGTTGACTACATAGCGATCACAAAGACTCCTTGGTCTAAGGATACATGACAAGCTACGACACGGAATATGTTCATGACTTAATCTATGGCACATATTCAGGGCGGGTCGTCCAATATCATGTCCCACATGATATCTATGATCAGAATCCGGAATCCCATTCCAATGACTAACAGAATGTAAGCCATAAAGAGCCATCTTTCATACTAGTCGCTTCTAATGAAGCTTTGTTGACTAGGGACCCATCGAGTGTGATCTATCTAAATCTATGGTTCTATTCGCATGGTGGGCATAGATCAGAGCACACATCGATATATTAATCCAACACATAAGTAATATAAAGCCACTTTGATTTTATTGCTAACGATGATATATACATTTGGACATTTAGGATTGAACTATGGGCACTAAGACTAACATGTCTCGGGTGGCCATGAGTGCCTTTGGGGTGTTGAACCTTGGGTGTTGATTGTGATTGCCTGAGGTTGGGGGCCCTCCTGACAATAAAGGGGTTCTGTGGTCGCGTGCGTGGGGGTTGGCTAGCCTTCCGAATGACCATCGGTAAAGTTGGGCATTCTTCTGCGACGAGGTTGGGGGCCCGCCTGACAATAAATGGGTTCTGTGGTCGCGCGCGTGGGGGTTGGCTAGCCTTCCGACTAACCATCGGTAAAGTTGTGCATTCTTCGGCGATGGAGGGCAGCTCCCCTTCCGACTAGCTATCGGAGAAGTATTGCGGAATATATCGCTAACATGTCGACCGCCTGGCCCGAGTGCGTTCGGGGAAAGTTGCATGGGGCAGGCTCGAGCCCAGCCGGTTACCAACCGGCACTGAGCAACTGGAGTGCGATCCTTTGTGATCTTGTTTGCCGTGTGCGATCCTTTGTGATCTTGGGTGTTGCGTGGTTATTAGTTGCGTTTTGGGTTGAGATCGTAACCGTTGTGTCGGGTCCACATTACGTGTCCAGGTTTGAGTTGGTTGGGGAAAGTAACAGTTTTCGTGTGACTGTCGGGTTACTTGAGTTTGGGGATAGTAGTCCCCGGTGTTTGGTTTGTTGTTGGTGTTTCCGGCATTTTCTGCTAGTATGTCGTAGTCAGTCTGGTATCCGTGGTGGTGAGCGAACGCTCACCCCTAGCTGCTTTTCCTACATGTACTAGTCGCGAGACGGACTAGGGGAACTCTCGAAGCTTGAAGAGCTGGGTGCGGGAGTCCGGGTTTCTTTTTGGGAGTCTAGCGACATACATGTTAATTTTGTCCGCTTGTTTTGGACGTACTTTTAAGTTGTAAAATATTATTTTGATTAACTAAATGGTGATTTTAAGCGGTTTACTTAAAAAGGGTTTGAAAATTGTTTTATTGTTTCACCATTCGCGTTCCGGGTTCGGTTCTACCGAATTTGGGGCGTGACAGATGATATGTGTAGACGGGAGAGAGGGCTTCATGCCGGTAGGTAGAACTCGTCGGACGGACACCGGAGGTGGGAGATCCGGCCGGCCAAAATTATGTACGAATACTTGCGTTTCTACTGTCGTAGCTTCTAAATGCAAGACACGACATGTAGAAAATTTTACCCATTCCAAAAAAACTCAATAATCATCCCCACCCCCACAATTAAAGTGAAATGATACGCGTGGTATAAATGTAAATTTTTAGCACACACCGGACGCTCATCGTCTCCAGCACACAACACAAAATCAAGGAGCATGTAAACATAAAAAGCTCGAAAGGAACATAGGTATTGTCCCTGTATAAGTAGCTCCAAGCATAACTAAAAATTGCGGGAAAGAAATCAAAGCTCTACTATTGGTTTGGTGGGTAGGAGATGGTTGGGCGAGCTTCAGCAACTAGCTCGGTCCATAATATATCTGGTACAAGTTCTTCAATCTCCACTCCTGCATTATGAGCAATCCAACATAAGCCAATGATGGGTATAATACTACAACGACTCAACAAAAATATAAAAAAATCACTAAAAGAAAAAGATAGAAACATCTGGGTTGCCTCTCGCCTCCTTGGCGGTGTGACAACAGTAAGAGTAGATTGCTGGATAACAAGCGGAAACGAGACATGACCAACAAATAGTAGTTGAAGTGGGCAACCAACACCCTCTAGTCTTCAGCTGCTTCCTCTTATCTGATCTAAGCATCATGTGACTCTTCCTTTTCTTCTTTTTGGTATTCTTCCCAGATAGTATTGAAGAAGACTCATCAACCACTACAACTCCAGGAAGAACAATCCCACAAATAAGGCAGGGCACTACATGTACAAATGATATGCTCAATCGGGAGGACCACTTAGGATATCTCATGGAGAAGACTGTGCTAGTCTTCTCACTGCTCATAGTGACTGTTCTAGCCTTCACATCTATACATGTCAAAGTTTTCGTCAAGAAAGATCGACCCAATATAAGTGGTACATGTGGGTTCTCGGGAAGTCCATAACCACATAATCAGCAGGAAACATGAGTCCTCCAACCCTCACCAAGAGTTGTCAGCCAGCTGTAGAGTAAAATTTGTAGGCTCTAGAGCACCCAACTTCAACCTCTTGTATAGAGATAATGGCATTAAACTAACACCTACTCATAGATCACATAGAGAGGTGATAACATCAGACTCTGCAAATAATACTAGGACTGTAAAATGCCCATGGTCTCGTTCCTTGTGTGGAACGGTACATCTAATAATGGAGCTACTGTCTAGACCCATAATAACACGCTTGCCATTCATATATGGGGTCTCCTTCTCTCTTTAGAGAAAGTTGTCTCTAAGAAGGGCTAGAGATGTCGGTGTCTGCTCTAACAGTCTAATCATGGGGACATTAGCCTCTTTCTTCTTCATATAAGCCATAAAGGTCAAAAAATCCTTACTACACATCTTGGCATTGTCCCCTTTTCCTATGCTCTCACAACAATATTGGGATTACCATAGCCACCAGAACCACTGGAATCCACTACAAATATCCCTCTTCGGGGATCATCAACTATTGAAGTATCAATAGAGTCACTACCCTTCCCAACGGGGTCCACAACATCATCAGATTTAACAGGAAATGAAACTACCGAGCTAACAATTCTGATATCATCAGCATATAAATCAATAGAAACATGCACACTACCATCAATATCAACATATATGCAATCAGCTATAGGTCTGGCTAACACATGGAACGATGGATCAATATAATGTGAATCAAGCACGATAATACTCTCGTGCAGGTCAAAAGTGTGGTTAGAAAACACCTAAGTACTATAAGAAGCTATCTCGGCTAGCAACTTAGCATGATCCTTTTGAATTGGTAACCGATCCATCAACAACTTATCTTTAAAATATCCCACGCGTCGACCTCATCTAGATCTGTAGCAGCCTGTCGAGCAACAATAATAAACTTACGTGTTGCATCGGTCCTAGCCATATACTCATCAAGTGCTACTTGTGGGTCGTCCTCATCTAAGGAGTCTGACTCATATATTACCCTTTCCTCTATATTCTTCACATCAATCTTTAACATATCAATAGAGGAGTGCAGGCCATCATCAATAGACTTTATGGTAGCCTTTGTATTGGGCATATAAGCAACTAAGGCTACATAATCTTAATCCGAGAACTCTAACTCATACGGTGTCCACTCTTCGAGATCCTCCATAGCTATACCATCATGAAATGTAAGCGTGCATATATCCGCAACTCCATCGCAGAGAGATATGTCTGAATATGTATCAATCTGCTCATTGTCGCAGTAGATGAGTAATAGCCATAGTCCTCACCGCTCAGAGCAGCTCCCTCAAAACTATTGCTCACTAAGTCGCAATCATAGTCATAATAGACTTCACCTGATGTCAACACCATAACTGGCTCGATACTTTGAACTTAGATGGATTGCAACTACATTGGATCCTCTAACATCTTTGGAGGCACTTCAGGTGATTTACTTTGTCGGGTTCTTGAATTATGCTTAGATTGAATCATGATAGCCTCGATTTTTGTTGCTTGAGCTGATGTGAGTGCTACACATTGATTTACTAAAGTCATAATCTCTTGAAGCCTTTATATTAGTTTGTCATTCTCCCTTTTCAAATCTCCAATTTTCAAATCTCCAATCCTTGCAACCTCAACTGAAGAATCTGGCCCTTTATATGTTTCTTGTTTGGACATACTCTTGGTGTAGTCGAGCAACATCCCCATAAAACACACACTCCTCCAAAAAGATATCACCTGAAAATAAGCACGGGAAAGAATGCAACTCAAAAGTAGATAGAACTAAAACACAAATAAAAGAACAGAAAAATGATCACAAACAATAGAACTAAAACACACAAAGAACAAAATAACTATAAAAAACTGATCACGCCATCCTTGGCCTCGATACACTACACCGGAACCATCCCCCGGTGCAAGTACCACTCCGGCTACGTCGTCTCTTGGAACACACAAAGTAGGGTATAACACACAGCACAAAGCCATTATTGGTCTCGGTATACCAACCAGACCATCTCAACATAACACACAGCCGGTCTATCACTCACCCTATTATATCACAACCAAGGTTTCACGTTATCAAACATGGCACACTTGCCCACACATAGTCACATCATGCAACACTGAGTATAATCTTATTTGGACTCTCACACATCAGTTATAGTACACAGCACGCAATTCTAAGGCTCGACATGGCCCATCTACCAGCATGACAATTTCCCAAGAGAAGAAAGTGAGTATAGCTAGTGAATCACATCCTATATGTTACTAAGTGTCACGCCCCAATTTCAGTAAAACTGAAATAAGGACGCGAACCCTTTTAAAACATAAAACACTTGAGACCTGATTTCATTAAATGCTTTAAAAGTACCATTTGTTCAACAAAATAATAAATACAGTTTAAAACACGTCCCAACAAGTGGACAAAAGTACAAGGTATCCGTCACTAGACTCAAAAGACAACACCCGGACTCCGCTCCTAGATCCACAAGCTTCGAGAGCTCACCTAGTCCGTCCCACGAACAGTACCTGTAGGAAAAGCAGCTAGGGGTGAGCGTTCGCTCACCACCACGGATAACAGACTGACTACGGCATAATTAGCAGACAATGCCGGTAACACCAAAACTAAACCCAACACCGGGAATACCATCCTCAAACCCAAGCAACTTAACTGACACACAACCCGTTACCTTCCTTGACCAACTCAACACTTTGACACGTAAAGTAGACCCGACACAAAGATCACGACCTCTCCCAAGGACTCGAAAGAAACTACGTAACACCAAACAAGATCACAAAGGATCGTACACCAAACAAGATCACAAAGGATCACAAACCAGCTGCTCAGTAACCTCCCTCACCAGACTCAACTTCAAACTCGTCAAGTAAAATCTACACAACCAACAATGACCTTTCCCCAAAGACACGAACCCGGATCAGGCTAGCCGAAGAATGCTCAGAACCTGCCGAGCCTCGTACACGGATCAGGCCAGCCGAAGAATGCTCGTAACCTGCCGGGACCCGGTCACGGATCAGGCTAGCCGAAGAATGCTCATAACCTCTCAGGATACGGACACGGAAAAGGCTAGCCGAAGAATGCTCAAAACCTGTCGAGGCTCGAGTTTGGTCAGGCCAGCCGAAGAATGCTCGTAACCTGCCAAAATCCACACCACTCCCCGACACACAGTCGGGTCGGGCAAACACAACCACAAACACAAGCAAGCTCAACAAACAGGCACTCAAGGCCACTCAAGACACCTCAACAGTCAACCTCGGACTCAACAGCCCCCACAGGCACTCACGGCCTCCCAAGACGCCAAAATGACAATACGGGCTCTCATGGCCACCCAAGACTCAGCAATAACCAACACGGCTCTCAAGGCCACCCAAACTCGACAATGACCAACACGGGCTCTCAAGGCCACCCAAACTCAACAACAATTAACACGGGCTCTCGAGGCCACCCAAACTCAACAACAATTAACACGGGCTCTCGAGGCCACCCAAACTCAACAACAATTAACACGGGCTCTCAAGGCCACTCAAACTCAACAATAATTAACACGGGCTCTCAAGGCCACCCAAACTCAACAATAATTAACACGGGCTCTCAAGGCCACCAAAACTCAACAATAATTAACACGGGCTCTCAAGGCCACCCAAACCCAACAACAAATAACGCACAACAACCTCCGGCATAAACTATGCCTCCAACAGTCCTAAGATCGCTAGTTTCACAAACAACCTCCGGGCATGGTCATATGCCTCCAGTACTCCTAATATCAACAAGTTCACGAACAACCTCCGGGCATGGTCACATGCCTCCAGTAAATCAATTAACGCTAAGTTCTCTACTCCTACGACACTACTAAGAGTCACATGCCTTTCCAATAATCACTAAGTTCCCGTAACATGCTTTTCTGATAAACGCTACAATCCCGTATCATGTTTTTCTAACAATTACCAAGTTCTCGTAGCATGCTTTTCTAATATTTAAATAAACCTATTCAACCCACGACACCCCGGTGTCACATGCAATTCCACTGTTAACTTTCCCTAGTTAGGGCCGAGATCCTGCTACTTTTCCCTACCTCAGCCGACGAGCACCCGCTACGCTTCCTAGCTGCTGACGTTCTGGCTCGCTACCTTCGGGCTTCTCTTCGATCGAAGCCGGACGCTAAGGATAACACGAAAGCCATAAATTAAACCCGGTTCCACCGTTAAGTTAAAGATTACGATTTGCCCAGTTTAAATCCGACATTTGTCTTTTAAACTCGAGCGGGCTAAAAGCGGGGTCACGGCGAATCGGGTTTGGGTACCCGAGCACCGAAACCGTTGCATGCGAGGCACGGTCCCAATGCACGAATCCCGAGGTCCGATTCAGCGGTCCGCTTTTGTTCCTTTTTAAACCCAAATAGCAGTCCATGTTAACTAGAGTTCCAGATTCATTCAACTGCTCAAATTCCGTTTTAAATCAGTTTAACGTCTAGTTTAAACGTTCAGGTTCCCAACTCAAACCAGTTTCGATCCAATAATCCTAACAAGAAAACCTTTTGCTCGACTCTGGTTTCGTTTCCTTTTTGATTAAAACCGTTTTATTTCCAAAGTTGATCCTCGTTTTTAAACCCCTTTTTCTTTGAAAAGATAGATTAAACCTTCGTTTCGGGTTGCTTCTAAACCAATTTCTTTTCGATTTAAAACCCTTGATTTTGATCCAACCAAAATCCGATTCACAGGTTTTCTGTTTCAAATCCGTCTAGAT
Organism: Erodium maritimum; assembly: GCA_963921825.1. NCBI lineage: Eukaryota > Viridiplantae > Streptophyta > Magnoliopsida > Geraniales > Geraniaceae > Erodium > Erodium maritimum. Next base: position 32,407,254 of record OY997596.1, read on the forward strand.
CGATAACCATTTTTTTCGTCCGAATTACAAACATCGAATTTTTTATTTCACAACTCGTTTTATTTCTTTCACCGAAATTTTCATTACAACTTGTCGTTTTCAACAAAAACCCAGAACCATCGGGACAAAACACAGAAACTAACAAGACGAACGATACAGAAAAATAAACCGGCCGCCGGCGAAGACGTCGCCGGCGACTAAACCCCCAGGCACGAACCTCACGTGGAGGGAAGGACGGCTGGGCGGTGCACGGCGGCGGTGCACGGCGGGGACCTTCCTCGCCTCAGATCTGGCCCGTACGGCCAGGGTTTCGCCGGAATCACGACGTCCCGGGCTCTGCCGAACTCTCCGGCGACGGGGCGTTGCCGGCGCGCTTGCTTCCGGAACAGCGCAGGACGGCGAGGGTTTCGCCGGAAACGAACCCGCAAGGAGACAGGGTCGGAGAGAAACGGAGGAGACGGCGGCGGTGGTCTCGGGTGGCGACTGGTGCGTAGAGAGAGGGGTCGGAGGCGAAACAGGAGGAGACGGCGGTGGTGGCGTGAGAGGAGTGGCCGGAGATGGAGGGGCTCGGTGAGGGACGGCCATGCTCGGGATCTGAGAGGGATGTGGAAGAGGGGGTCGACGGCGGTGGCTACGGGTGTGGGAGGGCGGTGGCCGGACGGAGAAGGAAGGGAGACGGGGGGGCGTGGGGACGAGGGAGCTGGTCGCCGGAGAGGATGAACATGGGAGAGGGAGGATCGGGTCGGCGAGGGTTCGGCAGAGAGGGGGGAATCGAAGAAGACGAAGCAGAAGGAGAGGGTAGGAGGCTGCGTTGACAAGAAATTAGGGTTTTACCCTAATTTCGTGCTTAAATAGCACGGGCCTCTCGACCCAACAGCTGGTTCAGCTGGGTCAGTCCTGGCTGGGCCTGCGGTTCTGGTCGGGTCTGACCGGCACAATTTTTTTTTTCTAACCTCGACGTTATTATTTAATAATTTAAACGTTAAAATTTCCTCGGTCTTTACACTAAGACTGGTCCGGTATTTAGTAATCGAAAGCGGCTATTCTAGTGAATCACATCCTATATGCCAACTAGGACCTTTCCGTTTATTATTTTTCCCTAATCATGCATGCTAGTAACTTTCTGTAATTAAAACAGTATCCGTTACTTTCCCTACCTCAAGACAGTAACAACAGTTACGTCTCCTAGCTGCTGACGTCCTGGCCTAACTCCGGTCTTCTCGGGCGAAGTCCGCGAAGTCCAAGTCTGGGTTTTAATAGTTAAAAAGTCCATTCAGTCCCGATAAGTCCAAAGTCCTCGGATTAGTCCAAAACGTCCTTTAAATAACAAATTTTAAGTCAAATAAATAAATAAATTATTTAATTAAGTCTGTCCGACCCGGATCCGAGAGCCAGACTCGGATCCGATCCGGTCCAGAACCCATACCCGATCGGACCCAGATCCGACCCGGACCCGGCTCCAGACCCGAGTCAGACACGATCCAGACCCGGTCCAACCCGAGTCCAGACACGGACCAACCCGAGTCCAGACCCGGTCCTTAGATTTGGGCCTGGCCCAAGGTCCGTTTAGATCTGGCCCGAGTCTCTCGTCCTGGCCCAAGATGATCCGGCCCAATGCTTAGTCTGGCCCTAGCCTGCTCAGGCTCGAGACCGAGCTTGTTCCAACTCTAGCGAGCCAGAGTTGCTCCGGCCGTCTCCTTACAGCGGCGACGATACCCAGGACCCTCGTGGCGCGCCAGTGATGCTCGGAAAGAGACGGCGGTGCTCGGGCCGTGGGTGGACAAGGGCGGAGGTCACAGGCGCAGCGTCAAAACCATTCCCGTCTCAGATCTGACAAAGACGAAGGGTCTCCGACGTCGTTCCGACCGTAAACGCTCGAATCGAGCTCTGGGACACGCAATTTCAGTCGAGGCGAGGTCGGGAAAGGAGGAAGAAGGGGCGAAGGGCACGAACCGTGCGAGGTCGAGCTCGGGAACCTCCAATCAGAGCGTTCTCCGGCGAGCTCGCGTAGATTCTGGTGGTGATGGGTTCGAATCGAACTCGTGGAGAAGGTGAGGGCGAGGTGTGGGTGGTGGCGAGGCTCGGTGGTGAGAGAGAGGGAGGAGATCGAGAGGGAGAGAGCGAGAGCGAGAGGGATCTGGAGGAGAGGAATCGTCTCAAAAACCGTGCGGCGTGAGGTAGAAGACGAAGAGGGTTAGGATTCTGAGTGGGCCGCGCGCGTCTTGGGCTTGGTCTTCGTGTGCGGGCCTGAGGTGCGTCTCTGATTGGGCACAAGGTTGGCACAATCTCCAACTCAGTCCAAAACTCTTGGAAAACATTATGCACGTTCCCCAGCTGCGTTGGCAATCCAAGCCGATAGGCAACCGTTCCAACTCTGCCATGGTTGAACCGTACTAGTCCCCTATTCGGGCTCACCTTCGGGAACACATGATCACCAACTGAAATCTCAAGAGGTCGGCGCCGTCTATCAACGTAACTCTTCTGACGGCTCTGCGCGGTCCTCAACCGATCCCGAATCAACGCGACCTTCTCGGTCGTCTCCCGGACGATCTCCGGACCAAGTAGGCTCCGGTCTCCCACCTCTGCCCAATACACGGGCGATCTACACGGCGTACCAACAACGCCTCAAACGATGTCATCCCAATACTGGCCTGGAAGCTATTGTTGTAGGCAAACTCCGCTAACGGTAGGTGGTCCTCCTATGACCCCTGAAAGTCCAACACACATGCTCGCAGCATGTACTCTAATATCTGGATGGTGCGCTCTGACTGACCGTCAGTCTGTGGGTGATATGTTGTGCTAAGCAAGACATCGGTCTCCAACTCCTTCTGTAAGCTCTCCCAGAATCTGGAGGTGAAACCAGGATGTCGATCGGACAAAATCGATACTGGCACCCCGTGAAGGTGGATAATCTCTCGGACATATAACCGACTCAAGGTATCGACTGTATCCGTTATCCTCATAGCCCAGAAGTGTGCCGATTTGGTCACTCGATCAACCACTACCCATATTGCGTCGTGCCCTCTCGGCGACCTTGGCAAGCCACTCACGAAGTCCATCGTGACGTGCTCCCACTTCCACTCCGCAATCGGCAACGGCTGTAGCAAGCCGGCGGGACGCTGATGCTCGACCTTCACCTGCTGACAAGTGAGGCACCTCGAAACAAACTCTGCAACAGCTCTACGCATCCCGCTCCACCAGAACCGCCGTCTGATGTCCTGATACATCTTGGTGCCACCCGGGTGCCGTCAAGACGAGAATGATGAGACTCTCTCAGTACATCATCATGACAACTACGAGGCACAAACAGTCTCCCTCGGTATTGCAGATCCATATCAGTCCCCTATACCAAGTCCTCAGTCGTAGTATCGCTGGTGATCCTCTCTCGGATCTCTGCCGTCTCGGCATTTCCGGCATGTGCCTCCAGCACTCGGGCAATAAGTGTGGGCTGCGCCACCAACGAACACATGGCAACGCCATCGGTGATCTCATCAAGCTCGAGCCGAAACCTGCTCAGCTTCTCCATCATGTCCCACTCCCGGACATATATACTAGCAACATTGTGAGTCAACTTCCTACTCAGGGCATCGGCGACAACGTTCACCTTGCCCGGGTGGTAAAGTAGCTCGAAGTCGTACTCCTCCAACAACTCCATCCATCGCCTCTAGCGCATGTTCAAATCGCGCTAGGAGAAGATATACTTGAGGCTCTTGTGATCCGAAAATACACGGAAACGCTCACCATACAAATAATGCCTTCAGCTCTTCAGAGCAAAAACCACAACTGCCAACTCTAGATCACGGGTCGGGTAGTTGCGCTCATGTATCTTCAACTGTCTCGAGCCATAGGAAACTACCTTCCCAGCCTGCATCAACACACAGCCAAGTCCCTCTCTGAATGCATCCCAGTACACATCATACCCGATTCCGCACTCCGGTACTATCAACACGGGAGCCGTGGTCAAACGAGCCTTCAGCTCGGTGAAGGAGTGCTCACACTCGTCATTCCAAACAAACTCAGCCCCCTTGCGGGTCAAAGTGGTCATCGGTGCGGCCAGACGTGAAAAGTCCTGGACGAACCGTCGGTAGTATCCTGCTAATCCCAGCAAGCTACGGATCTCAAACACTCTCTTGGCCGTGCCCACTTCGATACTACGTCGATCTTCGACGGATCAACTAGAATACCCTCTCGGGACACAACATGTTCGAGGAACTTCACCTCAGCGAGCCAGAACTCGCACTTTTCCAAGTTGCAGTACAACCGATGAGTATGCAACAAAGTCAAAACCGTCCTCAAGTGCTCCTCATGTGCCTCCTCACTAGAGAGTAAATCAGTATGTCATCAACAAACACTACGACAAACTGATCCAGGTAGGGTCAGAATATCCCATTCATCAGATCCATGAACGCTGCTGGTGCGTTCGTCAACCCGAACGACATCACCAAGAACTCATAGTGTCCATATGGAGTCCTAAACGCGGTCTTCTCCACGTCCTCATCCCGAACCCTCAGCTGGTAGTATCCTAATCGAAGATCAATCTTCGAGTAGTACTTCGCTCCTCTCAACTGATCGAACAGGTCATCGATCCTCGGCATCGGATAACGGTTCTTCACCGTAACCCGGTTCAGCTTTCGGTAATCAATGCACATCCTCAATGCTCCACCCTTCTTCTTCACGAAGAGGGCAGGTGCTCCCCACGGCGAAACACTCAGCCTGATAAAACCCTTTTCCCAAAGTTCCTCGAGTTGTTTCTTCAACTCGAACAACTCGGCAGGTGCAAACCGATACGGGGCCATAGAGATCGGCGTCGTACCCGGGATCAAGTCGATCCTAAACTCCACCTCGCCACTGGCGGTAAACCTGATAACTCCTCTGGAAAGACTTCCGGGAACTCGCATACTACTCTCGATAGCTCTCTACTCTGCACGGCATCAGCCTCCTCGCCTACAGTCAACGCAGATAGGAGTACTCCGCTCCTACTGCCCAGAACATAGGTAACGACCGTGTCACCCGACACTACGGTCACCTGTCTTCGATAACAATCGATCGACGCTCGGTACCTCGTCATCCAATCCATCTCCAGGATCACATTGAACGCTGTCATGTCTAGCACAAGCCAGTCACCACGAAACGGGCAATCCGCCACTCGGATCTCACAAGCCCAACACACAGTCCTCAGAAATACCTCTCCCGTCACGGGGGTATCAAGACACAACGGTCTACTCAAAAACTCCACCCTCAAACCAAACATACGAGCAAAAGAAGCAGATATAAAGGAATGAGATTCTACAGTATCAAACAGAAAGGATGCCCAAGAATTATAAAGCAAACATGTACCGTGTGTGGCCGCATGGCCGGCGTGACGTCCCTCAACCCTGGCGTCGGTGACAGCATACACCCGACCCTGCTGTCTCGGGAGTCCGCCTCTCGGAGGTGGTGAAGTGCCACCTGCTGCGCAGTGCGATGTCTCGGCGTTGGTGCGCTAGCTGCCTGCCTCGGCGCCCTCTGCGTCTGAGCCTGGCGCTGCTGGAACTATGGCGACTGCCCAGTCTGTGACTACTGTGGTCGCTGGGCTGACGCCACCAAAGACTGGTCGGGGCACCTGGAGGCAAAGTGTCATGGCTGGCCACATCGATGACACAGTGGTGGCCCGGCTCTCGACCTCTCCTCAGGCCTACCCATCGGACGGTCCACTAGTCCGCCACTCATCTGACAGTCTCGAGCCATATGACCTGGCTACCCAAAACGATAGCAAGTGCGTCCTGACATGGGAGGTCCAACAGACGCCACCGACCCGACCTGTCGCGGTCCTCTCAGTTGGGTCTGTGGCTGAAATGATCCCGAGGTCCTCTACCTCCTTGGATCTCGAGTCTCAGACGGCCTCAGTGAGCCACTCGGTCTAGGCCTGACCTCTCGAGCTCTAGCCGACTATCGGAAGCGTTGCTCCACAGTCAAGGCCTGCTACACAAGATCAGAAAACACCTGGGTCCTCAGGACGGCGACCCGATCTGCGATCGCAGGATGGAGTCCTCCCTCGAAACGACGACACCTAAGGGTCTCCGTCTGCACCATCTCCAGAGCGAAGCGAGACAGGGAGGTGAACCTCGCCTCGTACTCAGACACCGACAGACCCTCCTGTCGCAGCTCCAGGAACTGCTGGCGTCTGTCATCCAGAACAACCTGAGGAAAATACTGTGGAACAGGCCCCAGATGTGTCAAGGTTGCGGGTGATCCGCTCCAGCCATCGCTCGGTTGCCTCGGGGTCTGCCTCCCCGGAAAACACAGGTGTGCCTAACCTGCGGAAATCTCGTAGTGCCTGCGTAGTGTAGCTGTCAACCTGCGTAGGTCCATCAGAAGTCGTTGCAGTCGCAGCAGGTATAGGTTCAGGTGTAGGAGTTGTAGCCTCTCTACGAGCAAAGGCAGTTGCCAGTCCCTGAACGGTGCGGGTCAGCTCCTCCAAAGCTGCCGCCTGGGCTGTCTCAGCCCTTCTCATGCTCCTCAGCGGGCGCATCCTGGGCACTAGTCGCCCCAGCAGACTCAACAGTAGGTTGCTGTCCTTGGCCTGCAGCGGGCCGTCTCCTCGTGCCTCGAGGAACATAACTCGGTGCCATCACGTAGATTCTCTGTACGGCCAACACACAGATTTCAGTTTCTAAACTCGGAAAGGATACACGCTTATAATAATAATTAACGCCACACACAGTCCACTCAGTACTACTCATAGTAATAATATACTTAATATAGTATAGTCACACAATAGCACACAACAAAGAAGCCAGCACACTAGTGCTTCACACAGATCATATGTACACACAGCAGGGTTAAACCCAGTTTCACTTTAACACCACTTTCACAAATAAGTCACACAGACTACCACTTAAACTCCAACGCAATAACACAAGGTCCAATCTCGATTGCGATCAAGTTCCTAACACAATCTTATTCCAACATAACATTCATGTTGATCTCTCGTCGTTACAACCCTGTTCAGGCGTCCCCGAATTACGTTGTAACCACTCGACATCCCACCATTCACGTCCAGCTACAGTGGCCCCTATAGCTGAATCGTGATGGTACATACACTTCAGTTTCTGCAGAAAAATCGGGCATAAGCCGTTCGTAAATTAAGTCAACCATCCGCTTATGCGGGACAACCATTTACTATTTGCACACATCCCTCAACGTTACACACTTCGGGTCTCGGTAGTTTCACTGTTACTGCCCGGCCAAGTACAATCTTGGACAACAGTTAAGTCAAACACGACAACAACCACACAGGTTCAACAAAGTCTACGGTACTCGGGCCGGACACTTCACCAACCCGAGACTCTTTCCGTCTCGTTTCTACGCATAGGGCATCTTCGACTTGCGTAACCGACACAAAGCAACCTAACGACCCAACTCTACCCACCTAGTTGACGTACGATCCGAGGTTTTGAAAAAACATTTCAAAATGAAACCAGGCTCTGATACCAAATTGTCACGCCACAAATCCTGTTCTGACCGAATTCGAGACGTGAACTTAAACAAGTAATAATAATGTAAAAAAAAATAATTAAATAAAAAGGTCTCAATTGCAATTTAAAGTTTCAAAAGTTTAGACGAGTCAACAGCTCGAAAGAAGTAATAACAACAAGTCTAAGCAGTAAAAAGACTATACGTCTCTAAACACTAGCCCGAGTCTCCCTCAGCTCCCTAGCTCCGAGAATCCCGCTAGTACTAGTCCCGCTCAACACCTGAAACACAACAAAGTAAGGGGGTGAGCTTACGCTCAGTAGGAAAAGAAGTTAAGATGCTGACCCACAGTTCATCACCACGGGTTACCGTCCAATTAGGGCGTACTAGCAAGGCACAACTATAAACAAAGGTTACGGGCAGTTCCCAATTACCGAACACTTTCACAAAGACACAAACTACTTAGGAGAACGCACAAAGCCAACCAACAGGTATAAAACACCCAAAGAGACACACAGATATCGTACAACGATTTCCAACGATATTGAAAGCACAAGCCACATGCACACAAGCGTTTATATCGTACTAGACCACATATCATCAGTCCCGATATCTTCCTCTCACTGAGACTGAGGGTAACATCCCCGACCGGAAATCCCTCAGTCTGATGTCTTCCCGTCACACAGACTCGGGGCAATACTTACCATACGTAATGGACCGGCACATACTTCGGTCGTACACCGTCCCGGAATACGAGTCATCGGGATACCGATCACGCCATCCTTGGCCTCGATACACTACACCGGAACCATCCCTCGGTGTAAGTACCTCTCCGGCTATGCCGTCTCTTGGAACTCACAAACTGGGTATAACACATAACACAAAGCCATTATTGGTCTCGGTATACCAACCGGACCATCTCAACATAACACACAGCCGGTCTATCACTCACCCGGTCATATCACAACCAAGGTTTCACGTTATCAAACATGGCACACTTGCCCTCACAAAGTCACATCATGCAACACCGAGTATAATCTTATTTAGACTCTCACACAGCAGTTATAGCACACATCACGTAATCATAAGGCTCGACATGGCCCATCTACCAGCACGGCAATTTTGCCAAGAGAAGAAAGCGAGTATAGCTAGTGAATCACACCCTATATGTTACTAAGACTCGTTCGATATTTAGTAATCGAAAGCGGCTATTCTAGTGAATCACATCCTATATGCCAACTAGGACCTTTCCGTTTTTTATTTTTCCCTAATCATGCATGCTAGTAACTTTCCGTAATTAAAGCGGTATCCGCTACTTTCCCTACCTCAAGAGGATAACAACAGATGCGTCTCCTAGCTGCTGACGTCCAAGCCTAACTCCGATCTTCTCGGGCGAAGTCCAAGTCTGGGTTTTAACAGCTAAAAAGTCCAATCAGTCCCAGTAAGTCCAAAGTCCTCAGATTAGTCCAAAACGTCCTTTAAATAACCAATTTTAAGTCAAATTAATTAATTAATTATTTAATTAAGTCTATCCGACCCGGATCCGACCAGGATCCGAGAACCAGACACGTATCCAACCCGGATCCGACGCGGTGCAGAACCCAGACCCGACACGGCTCCAGATCTGACCCGAACCCGGCTCCAGACCCGACCCAGACCCAATCCAGACCCGGTCCAACCCGAGTCCAGACCCGATCCTTAGATCTGGGCCTGGCCCAAGGTCCGTCTGGATCTGGCCCGAGTCTCTCGTCCTGGCCCAGGATGATCCGGCCCAATGCTCAGTCTGGCCCAAGCCTGCTCAGGCTCGAGACCGAGCTTGTTCCAGCTTCGGCGAGCCAGAGTTGCTCCGGCCGTCTCCTGATGGCGGCGACGATACCCAAGACCCTCGTGGCGCGTCGGCGATGCTCAGAAAGAGACGGCGGAGCTCAGGCCGTGGCTGGACAAGGGTGGAGGTCACAGGCGCAGCGTTAGAAACCCTCCCCGTCTCAGATCTGGCAAAGACGAAGGTTCTCCAGCTTCGTTCTAACCGCAAACACTCGAATCGAGCTCGGGGACGTGCGATTTCAGTCGAGGCGAGGTCGGGAGAGGAGGAAGAAGGGGCAAAGGGCACGAACCGTCCGAGGTTGAGCTCGGGAACCTCGAATAAGAGCGTTCTCCGGCGAGCCCGCATAGGTTCTGGTGGCGATGGGTTCGAATCGAACTTGTGGAGAAGGTGATGGCGAGGTGTGCGTGGTGGCGAGGCTCGGTGGTGAGAGAGAGAGGGAGGAGATCGAGAGGGAGAGAGCGAGAGCGAGAGGTATCTGGAGAAGACGAATCGTCTCGAAAATCGTGCGGCACGAAGATGAAGAGGGTTAGGATTTTGAGTGGGCCGTGCGCATGTTGGACTCCATCTTCGTGTGCAGGCCTGGGGCGCGTCTCTGATTGGGCCCAAGCTTGGCCCACTCTCCAGCTCAGTCCAAAACTCCCATTTCCCTTTCTTTTTTTTTTCTTTTCAAAAATCACTCGTTGCAAATTCCCACCCTGATGTTTCAAATTGCGAAAGATTACCCTTTTTAAAAAGGTCGGTCTTTACAGGAAGTCCATGAAGTGCTGGTCGACATCCCCGTCGAACATTGGCCTTCTTCCCAAGAGGCCGCATATTCTCCCGAATCGATGTCACTCTATCCCCGGGTTAGGTGTAGTGTTCGGGGTTACTATCGGGCCTCTACCTCTAGGTGAGGGCTCCTTAGGTGTAGTGTTGGAGGTCAAAGGAATGAAGCCCGATGGAGGCGCCGGAATCGATCCTATAGTCCCCTAATCAGTAGAAATACTTTGCATAGGGTGTCCGGTTTGGACTCCAAGAATGATTTATCAAACTAGGTATCCCCGACATCTCTCGCTCACAATCCCGAACCACATGGCCTATACGACCACAGTTGTAACAAAATGTGGGCAGCTTGTCATGTGTTAAGGTAACCAAATTGGTTATGGGAATTACTGAAACCGTATGAGTAGTGAATGATGTATTGGACGATCAATGGTAATCTAGAATCTTACTCGTACCGTACCTCCCCCAACATAAGCACATGGGTCGCATGGAACCTCCTTGCATTATCTGATTACAACTCCAATGGTTTCCCCGGTTGATCAAGTTCAGACTAGTGGGGGTAGACCTTTAGCATGGACCCATAGTTCGACACGGTCCAGAAGGGCCGGTTCCTTGCCATTGGATCGATGTCCCCGAGCAGCAATGGGTATCCATCAAATCACAATGATTCGTTATTAGGAACCCAAACTTGAGTCTCCTATGACTCAAAATAGAACACGTAGGTTCCTTTATCGAGGTCCTTAACCATCAACCTTGTTGTCGACCGTCCTCATGCCCTAGTGATAAACCATAGCATGAAGTCCTTCCTCTGTGGACTAGGCAAAAGAAGTTTCCTGACCTTTTCGAAGCTTTAATGGGCAAGGATTACAGGATCCATTGGGGTGAATGGGACCATAATCTCAGTGTGATCCTCCTCCGAGAGAGAACAAGCCGAGAGCCAATCTTGATGAATGGACATGGTGGATTGCACCACCCGTGGGGGTTGTGGCTCGACTAGATCTGGAAGTAGGTTTCATGGGAGAATCACTGGGACAGTTAGTGACGACATCACCGCTGAAGTAGAGGGTCAAGCCAATGGCAGCGGGAGAGAAAGTAGAAGCGTGATCGGACTCTCCATCTTTATGGAATCATGAATATCATGAGGTAGAGAGTCGATCGTTGGTAGTGCCATTATCGACGAGGTTGGGATCAAACCTTAGAGGGCCGACCCCTCTTAGGCTTAGCCGTTAAGGACGTCGGCAAGGTGCGACCTTGAGAGAATGGAGCCAAGGCAGAACACGCCGGGAAGGTTCCATACACTTGCGCGGAAGCAGGACAGAACTCGTCGGGGAAGGCTCCATAGACATGAGCGCCGTCGGGGAAGGTTCTATAGGCTCAATCGGCACTGAGGAAAAGAGGATGAGATTACCTTCGGGTTCCTCTTTCTCCTCGCCTTCTATGGTTGAACAAAGCCTGACGGGGGGGGGGGGGGGGGGGGGGGCGTGGAGGCATGATGAGACCAGCAAACGAGGAATTCACTACTGGAGAAGGAGAGCACAATATAGTTGTGGTCATTGGTGGGTTGGATGATGGCTTGGTAGCCGAGAGAGTAGGAGACAGCAGAATATCTGGAGTTTGGACTAAAGAGAATTAGGACACACGATTTTGTAGAATATGTATACAAGGTCAATATAATTAAGCGAGTAAAGTGCTAAAGTCTTAAAAGCCTTACTTAAACATAATTTGATTGAAAGATATCTCGTAAACAGAAAAGTCTTATATAAATCACCGTTTTAAGCCCAATTTTTTTGGGCCGGTCCTGACTTTAGTGTAACAGTTTAGTTTCGTTCAAGTAGGAATCTATCAAAACATTTCAAACCAAACCAAGGTTATTAATGGTAGACCCCATGATTCTCATTGAGAGTCCTAAATGGTTCAAAAGAAGTAGTTTTCTATGTTTGTTATTGAGGTGAACAAACAAGCAGAAACGGACCACCAAAACGACCAACAGCTCCCAGTGGAGACCGGCAGCGCTTGACCCAAACGACAATATAAAACTCCAACTCCCAAGTATGCTTGTTGAGTTTATTTGGATTTGGTAGGAAAATGAATGGAAAATAATAGAAAAACTGATCACGCGGATGGACTTTATATACCGAATCATTAGTAACTATAATCATATTTTTATGTCTTGTGTTTTGATTGGGTGCAACAATATTTAAAGTAAGTGTACAGACGATAGTGTGGTACTAAAAACAAAATTCGGACGGACAAACACTTGGTACAAACTAGGATGACTTACTTTCTGGGACCCAGGAAAGGGAAAAACCTTAACATGTAGAAACAAATATATAAAGAGAGCCAAGTTGGCACAGAACCTTTGTTGAGCAACATGAGTCAGTTCCTAGAGCACTGTATCATTACGCTCATCACAATCTATTGGATTACGAACTTTCATGTGGCAGCGCAAGACGATGCAGGAAATCCATCCCCCCACAATCCAATCCATCCAAGCGTCCCGGTGGTCCTCGGGATCCTCTCAGTCATGTTCGCTTTCACATTCCTCCTATGCGCCTACGCCAAATTCTGCCACAATCCGCCACCAAACTCAAATTCACAAAACCACGACCTTGGGGGTCTCATCCGGTCCAGGTCCAGGTTCTCAGGCATCGACAGGACCGCCATCGAATCGCTCCCCTTCTTCCGGTTCTCATCCCTCAAAGGGTCAAAAGAAGGCCTCGAGTGCGCGGTCTGCATATCCAAGTTCGAGGACTCGGAGGTTCTTCGCCTGCTGCCAAAATGTAGGCACGCCTTTCACATGACCTGCATCGACCGGTGGCTCGAGCGCCACTCGAGCTGTCCTCTTTGCAGGTACAAGTTCGATGCAGGTGAGATCAGGAGCTTGACATACTCCAACAGCTTGAGATACGTTGGAAACGGCAACGCTTCCAACGATCTCAACGATGTGGAGATCTTCGTCCAGAGGGAAGAGTTGGACCCCCGCCTCGCCACTTCCTCGTCTATCAATTCATGGATCGTCAGCAGCTTCCGGAAATCGAGCACAGGAGAGCCAGAATGCGATCAAATCGTGCCTCAGACAAACCACAAGTTGAAGCACAAGATTATGGTGAGTAAGAGCCGTTGGAGCGACGTTAATTCTTCGGATTTGTTGCTGCTGAATTCGGAGATGCTTAGTGAAACGTCCAGCAATAGGTTCTCGAGGTTTTCGTTGGAGGAACAGACCGTTAAAGTTAAGGAGGACATGGAGAGGAAGAGGCTGTTTGAGTCCAAATTTGGTATGATTCAGAGGATTTCGGATTCAAACAGCGTTCAAGAACAGAGTATAGCAAGTGTTGAGAGGAGGTCAATGTCGGAGATCACAAACGTTTCGAGGTTCAGTCATGTAGGAACCAATCGGCAAGAGGAGAGAACGACAAGGCTTTGGCTGCCGATTGCAAGAAGAACTGTTCAGTGGTTTGTTGGTCAAGAGGCCATGAAACACCATGATCCGAATGACAGCACAGGTCCATCCAATGTTTGACTTCTTTTTTCAATATTAGGACTAATCGTCGTTTAAGATAGGACAACTCTATTTTTCACTAAGCTATGCATTTAAATCAGTGTAACCATTTACTACACTGAACTACTATTTGTTACACTGACATAAGTGGTTTTATTCAACTCAAATACTCCAACATACAATAAAATTCTCAGCATCATAGATCCCAACGTTCAAATTATAGTCTGGAACTCCCGTTCTTGAACCTGTAAATGTAATCTACTTTGCATCATAGACAATAAAAATAAAATGAAACCAAATGAACATAGTAACGAATACATAAAACTACAGAGTACACAGGCGTTCTCACATTGTCGGTCGTTCATCTTGATTCGTCGGGATCATTCGAGAAGTACATCCCATGGATGAGATTTTTTTTAGATGTGATCGGTAAGGTGGATCATACGCTGGCGCAACACTGATGTCCCTCGTAAGGTTCGCCCATAAAACGACTTCCCTTGTAAGGTCAGCCCATAACACGAATTCACCCAAACAAACGGCCCATAAATCGACTTCATCCAATGTAGAAACTCGATTATACCAACCCTAGATCGAGACGCATAGCGAGACAACTGCATAGGAGAAAGGAAGGATGAAAAGTAAGTAAGAAAAACAAAAAAAAAACAAAAGGGAGAGAGCCGTCGCTGACGATAACGACCACTAGGGTTTTGAACTTTTTCCTTTGCTGCTAGAGAGAGCTTTTTTATAAGCCAATCAGTTATTTTCCCCGATCTTTGGTACACTGTTATTAATTCTCCCAAAATTGTATATGATATATGTAAAACTTATACTAACTTGTACATGTTTTCATATGATTATGTTATCGTTTAAAAACATCAAATACTTACACTGATTTTGACATCCAATAACGACATTCATTTTCCCATCTATTTAATGCCCAATTTTGTACAATACCGAAGATTCTCTCACTGCTACAACCCTCGTACCAAATCTAGCGCTACATCAAGCCATAAATCTCTCTCCAACAAAAACTCCCACCTTTATTTTTTTTATATATTTTTAAATTACTAATTGATTTTTTTTAAATCATGACCAAATATACTTAAATCATATTGAAAAACTTTTAGCTTGCTGCCTTGAAAAAGTTTTATTTTCAAATGAGTACCCCAGATTTTTTTCCGTTACCCTAGAAAAGTTTTATTTTAACTCTAGTCTTTTTTGTCCAATTTTGAACGGAAAATAATCATGTGTCATGCACACCTCTCTCCAAATAAATGACCTAATTAAGAAGAAAAAGAGGTTTTGGGTTGGGATTTGGGGACTATAGAAAAGAATTTGGGACGCATGGTTGGACGTCAAAGATGGTGTGTTGTTGGCTTACTGAAATTGGCACAACTTACCTGACTAAACAAAAAATTGCTCGGTAATAAAAGTTTTATTACCAAAAAAATGTAGTTTGGTCGGTAGTGTATGTTTTTGGTCAAGCAAATGCCTTTCTCGTGTAGTGGTCAAAGGGGTACGAGGCGATGTCCTGGTTCTTCTCTTCCCCAAACCATACTCATTTCTCCAAACTTTGTGAAACTAAAGGGAAAATGGACGACGTGAGCGTGAGCTCGTGTTTGGTGCTTCCATGGAGCACGGAATTGGGGGTAAGGACTACGACGGTCATGCACGACGGTTGCGCACACTCTTCGTCGGTGACCTCTGTTCTGGCAACTCCAACGTGGTGAAGCTCGAGCTTTTGGGGTTGATGGTTGCGACAGTGGTGAGGCTCGGAGGCTAGAAGGGTCTGAAAGGTGTGCGATGGTTCAACGATTGAGAGTGATAAAAGGGTAGAACTATGGTTGGGTGAAGGAAAAAAAAACTGAATTGTTCTGAAAGAATTAATACTAAAATTTTTTTTGAAAGAATTAATATTTAAAAAGTTCTTAAAAGAATTAATATTAAAAAAATTATTGAAAGAATTAATATTAAACTGAATTGTAAATAAAAACTAATTTGTTTTGAAAATTTTGAATTTAGTCATAATGGTGTTTTCGTAAATAGTTAATGATATTTTCGTAATTATTTAAAATATAAGGTTTGATTTTTAGTTGTATAAATAAGGGTATTTTGAAAAAAGTGAATAGAAAATGGATGGAAAATTAGACGGAGGGGTTAATCATTAATAAACGAAACATGAATATAACTATTAGTTAAAAAAACATCAAGGTAAATATCAAAGAATCGTAACAAATTAGGGGTATGTAGTTGTAGTTTTCCCTTTCATTTATTCACACAAAATGGTGGTGTTAGTTTTTTCTTTTTTGCAAAATGTAACCTTCACTGTGTTTTTTGCGAAAAATAAAAGGTCACCGCATCTAATTTGTCTTATGGGTGTGTTATTGGGGGTATCCTTCTTTCATATGTAACAGAAAAAAAAGAAAAAAAAACCTTAACCGCCTGAACTAACCTCAGCTAAACAACTAAACTTGAACATTTACTTTCACCAACTTCATCTGTGATGTCGTCTCCAACTGAAACCTTAACCCCAACTGTGTCCGTTCGACAAGGACCATAAGCCTTGCAGCACGCCAGAAAATACACGAAGTTGATCGAACTCAAGACTGTCAAGAGCCAATAGTAGTAATCATAGTGACCCTTATTGATGTTGCTTGAAACCCAGCTCTCCTTGCCTCCTTTTTTTGTAACATCATCTACCATGCTCACTATAAGACTTGCTACCATGCTTCCACACGACATCCCTACTCCGAAAAGAGTCGATGCTATACTCGACATGCTCTTAGGCAACTCAGAGTAATAAAACTCGGTTTGCCCTATAGCATTGAAAGCCTCCGCCAGGCCTCCCAAGATAAAATGCGGTAACAGCCACATTGCAGACATGTTCAATACCGCTTCAGGGTGATCAGAATATCCTTCCCTGCTTGCAGTTTCACGTCGAACCCTTTCAACAATTGCTATTGCAGCGATGGAAAAGCTAGAGAAAACAAGTCCGGTTCCCATTCTTTTCTTCAGACCAAGCCTAACTGGCTTTCCCACGATTCTTGATGCGAGTGGGACAAGTATGCTGTCATATATAGTGATCCACAAAGTTAGAGAAAGGACGAGAAAGACACTGAAGGAGCCTGCGGGGATTTCAAAGTTCCTGGTAAGGTGACGGTTCATGGAGGATAATTGGAGAATGGCAAAGCTTTGACCCAAAACTACAGACATCATAATAGAGGAAGACCACATCGGGATTAGCCTAATGACTGCTTTGAGCTCTTCGACTTGATTCACCGTAGCTCTGCCCTCTAGAGTTTGGTCTTCTCCGGGATTTCTGATAATGCAAGCTTTGTTCAAAAACCTACACAGTTAGTAAAAAATGTAATCATTCATATAGTAGAGACTAATGATACTAATTAGAGTGGTTACTCTTATTGATTGATGATACCTTAATTTGTCACTGGGAATGAGAAGTGCTGATTCCTTGTTTTGATGGTACAATCCAGTCATGTTCTGTGATGGTAGCTCGGTATTTCTGTTTCTGTAGGAGGACACGAGAACTTGAGCCAAACCAGTGAGCAAGCTGGGGTTACCCTTTCTTTTAACGTAGAAAGGGGAAGCCAGGAAAAATGAAACAGCTGATACAGACATGAGCATGACGGGAACTCCAAAGCCAACTTCCCATCCCAAGTTATCCTGAATATAGACTACACCCGTCACTGCAATAATTACCGAGAGGGAGGTGGAAACATAGTACCAGCTGAAATAACTGCCCAACGTCTTGGTGCCCTTGTCTAACTGGTCTGCACCAAAGGCCAGGGAGGACGAGCGTATGCAACCGCCTCCAATAGACATGAGGGCGAGGGAAGAATAGAGGAACATGATTTGGAATGTTGTTGGGGATGTGCAACTGTTACTCGTTTGGTCGCAAGGAGCAGGCTTGAGTTGTGGAACTATTGTGGTCAACCACAAGAGTATCATTCCCTGTCAAATAAAAGCTTAGCATGGTCGCATGGTCGCATGACTCCAGATACCCTTAGTTTTTGTTAGCATTTCACAACTAAGTTTGTAGTAGGAAAGCAACAAAAATGGAATCACTGTGAGAGACTACTGACATTCTGAAACATCAGATACTGTTACAACACATGAACAAAAATGAAAATATCAAAGAACAATTAGTAACGATCTTAAACATGTGATACTCTGGCACAACACATGGTTAGATATGGTGTAATTCCACTCATGTGTGGTTTGCAATTTAGCATCCTTGCGTTTTGTAACGTTCAATAACAGTTCTTCTGATTTGGTAACTGTCATTTAGTACCCTTTATGAATTGGTCACAGATCATTTAATACCCCTCAAGAATGGAGGGTCACAAATTGCAAAAACTTGTATAATGCAAAGGGGATTACCACTAGGCTGGTAATGGAACCGAGGCCGATCATCGGAAAGCGACCGACATAAGAATCAGCGAGCAGAGCCCCAAGCACCGGCAATAAATTGGAAGCGGCGGCCCAGAGAAAGAGCACGGTGGCTGCTTGGGAGCTCTCCATGCCATACTCCCTCATCAAATACACTATCATATTTGGCAATACCCCAAAACTCGCCACCTTCTCAAACGCCTCGTTCACTGTCACTCAGTTCAAAATTCAAAATCACACCACAGTCAACAAAACTGACCAAATGAATCTGAGATGATTTGTGTACCTATGATGAAAGGCAAGATTTTGGAGCCACCCTTTGACTCCGACGGGAATTGGGTTCTCAATAGAGGCTCCGAAATGCCCTCCATCGCAGACTCTGCTTTGCGACGGCGGAGATTCTGGAAACAAGATTTTAACGATTTCGATGAAACAGAAGCCTGAAAATGACATAAACTAAAATTAAATGAAAAACCAATACATCAGAGGAACACACTTTGGATGCCACCCCTTTACCCTCGAAACGTTGTACGTGCTTCGACTAATCAAGGAAAATATTCCCTATTAATCATCAAAATTAATTCTCTTCTCAACTAATTTTAAGCTGATTTTGGTTTTATATTAGATTTATGATAAGTCGTTTTGTTTTAAGTTAACATTTAATTTGAGATTTTGTTTGGCATTTAATTTTTTTCAAGTCATCTCATTTGTTTTAAAATTCATTATGATATTAAACCTGAACAAACGGTTATACATATTTTTCTTTATTTAGATAATAATAATAATTTATTAAAACGTTAATATTAAATTGGGACAAAAGACTAGAGTCCAAAACTAAAATTTAACTTACTCTTTTTTTTTAAATGGGCGACGAGAAATTTTCATGAATCATGTCAAACATCAATTACATAAGTAGGATCGTAGGTCCTGAGTTCCAGAATATGTCCAAGTCCTTCATAGATGACTCAACGCTCTTGTATCCGTATAACTAGTCTAATTTTTATCTTAGGCAAGGTACTAGAGTAATGGTAACTAAAGCTTCATTTCTCCTCCCAAAACAGACAAGCACAATCGGTCCTAGGTCATTGGGGGGGGGGGGGGGGGGGGGGTGGGGGGGCTGGGGTGTTAAGCACAATCATGGGTTCTACAAGACTGTTTGGCAGCCCTCGTCTGTTGATCATCGTTGTCTTCCTCATCCACGAGCTAGCGGTTGGTAGTGGGAATCCTCGTGATGTCCAAAGCCTTTTTCAATTGCATGTACGAGTGTAGCATTACGTCTTTCGCTTCCCTTAGGCCTTCAGTGCCTTTGTCCGCGTAGGAACCATGCCACTCATTTGCTCTCAAGATTCTTTCTGCTTCCACATGCGAATGAGAGTCTTGGTAGAATCTTTTTCTTGGTTTGAAGAAGTTGTCAATGACTGCGTGGAGTTCTCTCTCGAAGAGTTGGAATCTACTACTGACTAACGATCTTGGATGTACCCACTGAATTTTTTGAACTATCCCTCTGGGACGCTCCTTAGCCAAATTACAGGTTTTCGAGGCGACCTCACCACTCTCACTGAGGCCAAGAATCGTAAGGGAAGGAGAAAAGGAACCCTTCCACCTACCACAAAATCCCCAACCAGATACAGAGCAAGTGAGGTGGGAAGCTCATTGATTGAGAGGGCCCGTTGTCCCAGGGGTGCCCCACATTCCATTCTGAACAGTCACTCCGTCTCGAAGCCCATCAAACCTAAAGAGAGTCATCAAAACATATCTTCTCCCTTCCCATCGCTAGAATACGCGCCTGACAGGACTCAATCCGCTGATTAAGTCTCCCACACCGGTCACAAAATAACAGCAAGTGTTCATATTGTAGACCTATGGTGGTAGGCTCTAAATGACCCGGGTAGCGGAGCCGAATTCGCTGACGGAGTGGCCTGTCCACATAAATACTAACACGGAATCACAGAAAATCATCAAATCGACGAGGAGCCAGAATAGGTGTAGAAGTTACCTCAATGCCCAAAGTAGTTTCAGAAGAGATCGGATTAGAGCTTTCCTTGCATATCCAAGACATTAAAAGCTCTCACGCCGATCTCCCTTAACTGAAAAAGGATGGTGCTCGGTTCCATGTATGGTAACAGGGGTACTAGACGTAGCGGGTACCCGCTAAAACCCTAAGGGCCCAATGTCAGATGTTGTCCATCGCCATGTTGGTTGGGAAATGGAAAGCCACCAGTCTTTCCTGGGTACTCAACTTCCAAGCATCCAATCTTCTAGCGTTGGATCATTACCCCACATAGGACCTTCGGATTGCATTCTAAAGTTTCCAAAATCTGGCTAGCCCGAGAGTGACAGTACCGTCCATCACCAACAACCGGGATGGCTTTAATCTATACATTCACCACTTCGTCATCGTCGTCAGGTTCTTCTTCGAGGTATAAAGCCCCCACTTTCCATTGAGTCGCTGCCACAGTCTCAGGGACAAGTGGTGCAGGCAGTCTTGGAAGTCTCGTTGTGGGAGATTGTCACGCCCCAATTTCAGTAAACCGAACTCGGGACGCGAACGTTTTAAAATAAGAAAACACTTTGAAACCTGTTTTCATAGATCACTTTAAAATCATCATTTGTTCAACAAAAATAATAATTACAACTTAAAACACGTCCCAACAAGTGGACAAAAACGAGGTACACGTCACTAGACTGAAAACACCCAGAAACCCGCTTCAAGCTCTTCAAGCTTCAGAAGCTCACCTAGTCCGTCCCACGAACAGCACCTGTAGGAAAAGCAGCTAGGGGTGAGCGTTCGCTCACCACCACGGATAACAGACTGACTACGGCATAATTAGCAGACAAAGCAAGTAACACCAACAACAACTCAACACCGGGGAACACTATCCCCAACCCCAGTACTATAACTGAACATACACCCAATGTTGCCTTCCCTGACCAACTCGACACCCTGACACGCAAAGTAGACCCGACACAACCATTGACGACCTCTTCCAAGGACTCAAAAGAAAGTTACGCAACACCAAACAGCATCACAAGGGATCACGCCCCAAACAAGATCACGAAGGATCGCACACCAAACAAGATCACAAAGGATCGCAAACCAGCTGCCAAGAACGCCCTCCCGGGACTCTAACCTGATCAGGCCAACCCAAGAATGCTGCAACTTACCAGGACTCTAACCCATAAGCCAGCCGGAAAATGCTGCAACTTACTGGGACTCTAACCCATAAGCCAGCCGGAAAATGCTGCAACTTACTGGGACTCTAACCCATAAGCCAGCCGGAAAATGCTGCAACTTACTGGGACTCTAACCCATAAGCCAGCCAAGGTATGCTCACAAACCCAAACCACACACGCGCGGCCAGGACCCCTTTATTGGCGGGCGGGCCCCCTACCCCGTCTGAACATGCAGACGCGTGTGCTCGTGGACCCCCGTTTCAGGAAGCGGGCCCCCAACCTCCGGTAACCACAATCACAATCACAATCACAATCACAAGCAAAATCAACAACCAGTAACAACACAGGTTCAACACTAATAGGCACTCATGGCCACCAACACACCAACCGTAAAACTCGGACTCAACAGCCCCACAGGCACTCACGGCCTCCCAAGACACACCGACAGTAAGACACGGACTCAACAGCCTCACAGGCACTCACGGCCTCCCAAGACACCAACCATAAAACACGCTTGCAACTTACCGAGACTCTAACTCGTAAGCCAGCTAAAGAAAGCTTGCAACCCCCCGAAACTCTAACTCGGTAGGCCAACCAAAGACACCAACCTTAGTACACGGGCTCTCAAGGCCACCCAAAACACCAAAGGTAAAGACACGGGTTCAACAACCCCACGGGCACTCATGGCCACCCAAAACTCAACGATAAAACACGCTTGCAACTTACCGAGACTCTAACTCGTAAGCCAGCTAAAACACCAACAGTAAAGTACGGGCTCTCATGGCCACCCAAACACGAATAATAACACGGGCTCTCATGGCCACCCAAGACTCAACAATAATAGTACACGGGCTCTCAAGGCCACCCAAAACTCGATAATAAAACACGGGCTCTCAAGGCCACCCAAGACACCAAATAAACAATCAACCTCCGGCTTAACCCAAGCCTCCAACAGTCCTAAAATCAACAGTTTCACAATCACCCTCCGGGCATGGTCATATGCCTCCAGTACTCCTAATATCGATAAGTTCACAAACAACCTCCGGGCATGGTCATATGCCTCCAGTAAATCAATTACGCTAAGTTCTCTGCTCCTACGACACTACTAAGTGTCACATGCATTTCCAGTATTCGCTACGTTCCCGTATCATGCATTTCTAATATTTGATAACCTACTTAACCCACGACACCCCGGTGTCACATGCAATTCTACAGTTAACTTTCCCTAGTCAGGGCCGAGATCCGGCTACTTTTCCCTACCTCGTATGCTTTCTCCAAAAGCGCACAATCAAGCTCCGACGTGATCTTGGTCACTCGCCTAGCTTTCCCTTTCCTCTGTCAGCGGCACGATCTAAAAGAACACAATTTTAAACGCTTTTAAGCTTGCAGGCATAATGCTGAATTTTAATAAACCTGACGCCCAAAAGTAACCCCGACAATGTCGATCACTCCTAAACTCCCCAATTACTCGACATTGTCGATATTGGACCCGTAAAGGCCCGATTCGCCCGACATGGCGAATCTGCCCGGGTTTTGGAAATGCCCTTCCGGGGCTCCAAAAATTCCCGTTTTCGTTTCTACGGTCTTAGAATAATTCAAGGGTCCCAATGCACTTGACGGAATCGAATTCCGACTTCCGAGTCAATTAATTGACGTTTAAAGTTTCTAAACCCGATAATTACAACTTTCACAATTTAATTCCAAATTTCGATCCGGGTGTGGATTAACGACTTGGAGAACGTCCTAAACCACCCAAAAACGAAAACCCGATACCCGGGCATGTGGGCCCCACACGGCCACAATGGCAAAATTCCCTTTTTGCCCCAAAACGTTCCTAACGAACCCCAAACCTCAACCATTCATCTTTAAACCAATTCTAACCAAAACCCAACCATAATCAAACCGTTTAAACTCAAACCCTAAAATTCAAACGTACCAAAACGAAAATCGGTTAGATGCTCAACGTAGAGAATGACGGTGTGAACTCGATTCTTCTATCTTTGAGACGATCCAACGGTTTGATGAACGAGAGGAGGCAAAACTCTAACCAAACCTTCTCTTTTCTTCTCTCCTTTTCTCTCTTCTTCTAACTCACTTTCTCTCTCTAAAAGTTCCTAATTTTCAAACTATGGCCGAGACTTACTCTTCTTTCCCTTTTTATTTTGTTTTAAAAAATAACAACTTTATACTTAATTACAAAACTAACATTAATGTCTTATCTTTTGTTTTGTTCAATAAACCTAACACCACCACATTGGTGACATGTGGCAAGTGGGTCCCACCCCTTTTTGGAAAATATCTTCTAGATATTTTCCAATCAGATTCGCGAAATTCGGACGTTTCGGGCCCCGAACGGGCTACTAGGAAACGGCTCAACTAAGGCCGCCGTGACGACGACTAAGATTTTTGGATCCGAAACGGTCCTCGAATGGACCAAAACGTCGCCTGGTTGACTTTTCCAGCGAAAAGTCAACTTTTCCCAAATTGATCAGAAAGTTGCCCTGAGTCCCCCGGAACTCACTTTGGTCGATATCGGGGTCAACTTACGTCCGGTATGACCCTCGGGGTCAAATTTAGGTTCATTTAAGTACATGTCCAAAAAATTTAAATTTTCCTGTTTTTCGCAGGTTTGACTGGCGTTGACCGGGAGTGGTTATTACAGAGATGGCCAGAGGTGTAAGGACGAAACCCTAAGAAAAAGCAAGGGATGCTCGGAGTTACGATGATTTGATTTCTGGCCGTGAGGGTGCTGCATGTCCTGGGATGTCATCGGGGTAGAGCTCGAACCCACATGCAGTGGTCGAGCAAAGCTAGGGGTCTCTTGACACTATCCTCTCTCAGGATCTACCAAAACCCTCGTAGCCCGAGTGGGACATCAGAGAAAGGGGCTTCAATTGATGCAGTTGTGGGCGGGACTAGAGGAGCTCCGGTAGACCCAGTCGTGTGGGTGGTGGGGGAAACATGAGGATTGGCCATGGTGGCTGTAGAAATAAAGAGGAGATGAGAATTGGAGAGAAGGCAAACACTCTAGATGTAGTCTCTTAGACTCGACATCTTTTTAAATTTAACGAAGCTCAAACTTACGATCATCTTGAAATAAATAAGAGAATATTCTCATTTTGTTTCAAGGGTTAATTACATTGAACTATAAAAACCCTTGCACGTTCTTAGGATACGTACCATCACCTAAGAATGTAACTATTGCATACCCAGACTTATCGAGTTGTAACGACATCCATCTTTGCATTCGTTTATTGTTCTTTTTTTTTGAAATACCAAAAATATTTGTAGTGTTACAACCGTAAATATAATTCCAACTCCAATCCTAAATCTCTCTTCAAACCTAAATCCACCATTATATTTTTTTAATTAAAAATAATTTATATTTATAAAATCATAATTTTAAAAATGAATTCATAAAAAAACTAAGGGAGATTTTCAATATAATACGCTGAAAAACATTTATTTGCAATATAATACCCGAGATAGTTTTTTTTTCAATATAATACACGAGACTATTTTTTTTTTTGCAATATAATACACTGACAAACATTTATTTTTAGTTTAGTACCTAACCTTTACTTTTCCATCCAATTTTGGATGGAAAGTGGTCATGTGTGAAGCACATGACCTTCAATTTTTCCTAAATACCAATAATACCCTTAGAAAATAGTCAACTACCCTTTGATTTCTTAAAACCCTAATTCTCCCTTTTCTATTTTTCCCTATGTTTCGTGTGTTCCTTATCTCTTTTTATATATTATATATAAAACTGATTTTTTTTAAAACTATTTTTTAGATAAAAAAATGATTCTTTAAATGGAAGTTTATTTAAAAAATTAAAAAAAATGATTTTTTTAATTAAAAACCGTTTTTTTTAAATAAAAACTGATTTTTTTAAATAAAAACTAATATTAAAAAAAGAACAAATGATTTTTTTTAAATTTTGAAGATAAATGAAGGATAATTTTGATATTTTGCAAATTGTATGGTTTGAAGAACAAATGGTATACTTTTGAAAATTTGATTGTTAGTGAGGGGTATTTTGAAGTTTTGCCACTCTTTGCAAGGAAAAATAACAGCAAAGTAACGGTCAGGTACTAAACAAAAAATAAATGTTTTCTAGGGTATTATGTTTCAAAAAAACAATCTCGGATATTACATTGCAAATAATTTTTTGTCAGGGTATTATATTGCAAAAAAAAGTCTCGGGTATTATATTGCAAATAAATGTTTGCCAAGATATTATATTGAAAATTTCCCAAAAACTTATTTTTATAACTATTTTGAATAATAAAAAAATACTAAATTAAAGATAATTAACAAAAAAATATTAAAACTTATTTTTATAATTATTTTGAACAGAGAAACAATATTAAATAATAAATAATAATAAAAATTATTTTTATAATTATTTTGAATAGGAAAAAAAATGGGTAAATTAATTATAGCTACCACAAACTTGTACTATTTAACTGATATTTACGCTAATTTTTTTATTTGATACTTACTCTGATGTTTAGTTATATAACAAATAGCCTAAGCCGTTAGCTAAAATGACGAAAATACCCTCAAATACACTTCAATAATTAGTTTTAAAAAACCATTTAAAAAATCAGTTTATATATGTATATACATTTACTTATTAAATCACTTCAGTTTTATTTCAAAAATCACTAAGGACATTTTCGTCATTTTAGCTGATAGTTTGGGCTATTTATTATATAACTAAACATCGGAGTAGGTATCAGTTAAAAATAAATTTCAGGGTAGGTATTAGTTAAACGCTACAAGTTTGGGGTATGTATTTGTAATTTACCCCAAAAAAATAAAGATAAATAATAAATACAAAATCAGTTAGAAAAAAAAACTAATTTATCGTTATCTGTACCATTTTTTGCATATGTCTACTTGAACATTTTATCTCTCAAAAACTCAAATCAAATCTATCTTTATCTCTATCATTCTAATGATAAAGTAGAGTGGGGAGGGTTCAAATAGCGAGGACATGAAGACAACAACTACTAGGGTTTTACTTTTCTAACGTCGTTGCTGGTTGTTTGGGTGTATTCTCAAGGTGTTTCTCTTCGTATGGTTTGGAGGATGAAAGGTAGATTCATGGAGGGAATGAACTGTAACTGTCGATGTTTATGGGAGTTCTTAGTAATCTTGGGTACAGGGATTGCCGGTGGCGCTACTCCCTCTAGCTTTATACAACATTCCTGATCGGTTCCAGGTCGTGGGGAACGCTTCTTGGAGTGACTCTTGATCGATGGATGGGATCGGGAGGCAAGGGTTAGGCGGAGACCGTGATCTACGATTTCCTGGTACAAAATGATTCGTCGGGGCCATAGGGGCAGGGCAGGGCTGCGTCATCAACTCTAACGATGGGTGGCACCCTTGAGTCGGGTGGTGGTCTAGGGTACTTGGGTGGCCGACTGACTTTGCTTACGGGTGTAGCTGGCTCGCGACGGTGATGAGGTGGTCTCGAAGGGCCTGTTTTTTTCGAGGGGCCTGTTTTTTTCGAGGGGACCATAGTCTCTTCTGCCTACGATTAGAGTTATGCCTCACCTCCTTTACGGTTGATGAAGAGAACCCCGAGAAAGTATCCAGTTGAGATGGTTGAGGAACATCATTGAAGTCAAGCTGTAGCGAAGGAGGTGACCAATCAGACAACAGAACCAATGCCTGGTCCAACCAATCGTACAAATCCTTCATAGAGGTCGTGCCCGTCTCCCTATCATTCGAGGATATATCTGCCCACCTATCTGACGGAGCTAAAGACCTACTCGCAAAACCTAATAAATCAAATCGAGGGGCGACCTCTTCGACCACAGAAGAGGGGAACGCAACAGAAAGAACAAGGGGATGAAGAGAAAGGGGGCACTAACTACTCCTCCCACCAACCAAGTTCCCCACGCTCACTACCCTAGAATGAGGAGAGTAAGGGAGGGAGTTCACATGAATTGGTTCAAGAAGAACATCCGCATCAAAGCCAGGTCCCCGAGACTGCCGATGGGACAACTCCCGGGATCCCTGTACCTCCATGAAAACCTAATGTACGCCGTAGAATGGCTAGTCTAAATCGAGAATTCTGAGCGTCGACATGTCGGGTTTCGGTGAGGAACACCAAGTCCGGTTTAAACCAGGTGACCAAATCTTTCAATTGACGACGATTGTGGTCCGTACCCAAACCCCGGCAGTTCCAAGCCAGGAAAGTCGGCATTCAATCACAATAACCAGATATGCAAACAAACCCTATAAACGGAGGAACGTGCAAGTCAAAGAAGTACCTGATCGATCAAGGTGTGCAGCTGATCGTCCGACACCAGCACCACCCTAAGGACGATCATCACCACAGCGAGTCCCCTCTCCTGGCTTTGTATCACCCAGGCAGCTCCGACGTCCTAAGACAAACCGGACTCCCGGAAAAAACGACGGCCGAAATAAACCAAAAAACCTGAACCGATCAAGAGGACAGCAAGACGGGACCAACTCAGGTCGGAGATCGGATGTAGGACCTGTTAGGGATACGTGCGACTTCAGCACAGAACACGAACGGAGAGGCAATCCCGACCGAGAGGATCGATAGAGACGAGCGTCCGGGAAGAGCAATGGAGATGCGAAGACCGACTCCGATCAGATGAACGACGACAATAGATACGAAACCCTAAGGGTTAGACAGAGAGCTTAAAAATTATTGTTTTTGTTAATTACTCATCATTAAGAAAATATTTAGAAATAAAACAAACATAGGAGGCTCAATTATTGATTTACAACACAAATGTAACATCAGTGATGATCAAAGTTTTTTTTATTGAAACGTCAAGATATAGATTATTATTTGAATTGAGAGAGAATACATCTTAGTGCATCCGGAACAGTAAAGCCGGACCACGACTACACAAACATAGAACGGGCTTCCCGAGCTAGCCAGTGGGCTGCTCCGTTCGCTGACCTAGAAATATACTCGAGTTTAACATCCTCGAGAATAGCAAGAAGAGACCGATAGTCGTCCACTAATCGGCCCAGAGGGGAGAAAACCTAACGGGTTCCCTGAATAAGATGTACCAGGTATGGAGCGTCACTTCGGACAATGAATCTTAGGAGATGTGTCGCTTGAATCCATTGCAGATCCTTCCAGATTTCCATAGCTTCAATAAACTCAGGCCCCAACAAGCCTAAGCATGTATCGCTCCTACCATCCAGGGTTTCTCCTGTTTTCATTCTGCAGATCCATCCCCATCCAAATTGTCCGGAGTCGACGAAGGTTGCACCATCTACATTTATAGTCGACCAAGTCGGGGGTGGTAGGCTCCAACCCGTTTGCCTGCATATGGTGCAACCTCCGATTTTACTCGCCACTATAAGCCTCGGACCAGTTGGATTGGTTGCTGAGAACTGTGGCTATGATGATCGGAGGAGTGTAGAGAACGTTGTCCTAGACCTTCCCGTTTCTTGCTTTCCATATTTCCCATAGAATCATTTCCATTCTGCTCTTAGTCATCATATCAGGCAGATTCAGTACCAGAGATAACCAGTCATGTAAGTTGCATAGAAGGGGGATAAGAACCTGTGTACCCAATACTTCCCAGACGGCTTGGGAAAAGGGGCAGTGAATGAGGAGATGGGTCGTAGTCTCCTGATCAGACTGGCAGATCGGGCAAGTGCTCGATATCAGAACGAATTTAGACCGCAAGTTGACTGCTACTTGTAGGGTACCTGATAGCGCCCGCATGAGAAAGATCTTTGTGCGCGGATGGATATCTATGTCCCATATGTCCGTCCAGACTGTTGCCCCCACTGAGATGTGTCATCGGCCATTTTCCCGGGAGAGGGCTCTATACCCCTCCTTGACTGAATAAACACCCCGGATGTTGAACTTCCACGACCATTTGTCTGTGTGGTGAGGCAGGGGAGGTGGAACCTGTAAGATATCCTCCACTATACCGGGGGGGGGGGAGTGGTGCTGGAGTTTCGGGATATCCCATGACGTACCCTGTGTCAAGGCGAAGTCTAAAACCTTCATGTCTGGGGTAAGGCAGGTATGAGGTGGGATGATTGGGTCGTTCCCTAGTAGCCAAGTGGTACCTTCAACCAGGGTCGAGCTGTTAGTCTTAGTGCCCGTAGTTCAATCCTAAATGTCCAAATGTATATATCATCGTTAGCAATAAAATTAAAGCGACTTTATATTACTTATGTGTTGGAGTAATATATCGATGTGTGCTCTGATCTATGCCCACCATGCGAATAGAACCATAGATCGAGATAGATCACACTCGATAGGTCCCTAGTCAACAAAGCTTCACTAGAAGCGACTAGTATGAAAGATGGCTCTTTATGGCTTACGTTCTGTTAGTCATTGGAATGGGATTCCGGAGTCTGATCATAGATATCATGTGGGACATGATATTGGACGACCCGCCCTGAATATGTGCCATAGATTAAGTCATGAACATATTCAGTGTTGTAGCTTGTCATGTATCCTTAGACCAAGGAGTCTTTGTAATCGCTATGTAGTCAACAACTGAGTTTGACCTGAGCCTAACGTTGTCCGTAACAGGGCTTCCATAACGGCCAGGATTGGCTTGGGGACGGGCTACATGAGTGACACGAAAGACGGCTAAGGGATTTATCCCTCATACTAAGGTATGGGAAAGATACCGTTTCTCGGCCGCTTGATCGAGAGTGACTGGAAGAATAGCATGGCCATGCACATGATACTGGGTATCATATCTTCAGTCCTCTCACATATCAAGGAACGGTGATTGAGAATAATAAGGATGACGACTCTATGCCTTATCTCAATCAGGATATCAAAGATAAAAGGATAATGACAGGGACGACGGAAAGGTTAGAATCGACAGGGTCGATTCGTTATGTAGTGTCAGGCAATACTAAAGTCTCGTTAGTTGCCACTTAAATAGGATCAAGTAAAATGGGATTTTACGTTGATCTATTGACATGCATAAACCTAAGGGTCACACCGGAGGATGAAACTCATTGACACATTTATGGAGAATGGCCAAAAGGGAGTTGTCTCGGGACATGACCAAAACTGGGTTTTGGGTCATGTGCCCGTAAGTGAATAGGACTTTACGGATCGAGACAAGGCTTGGAGTCTTGGGATTGATCGCGTCGGATAATGTTGGACATTTCCGGTATGGAAGGCATGGAGGCGATGAGCGAATCACGGGACCTCGTTGGAAATGGCCACGTGCCATGTTCCAAGAGGCCCATGAAAGGCCCATGCAACCAAGGCCCATGGAACTAATTAATCAAGTCTTGATTAATTAGTACTAAGTAAGCAAGACAAGGATTAAGGTGTTGGTGATTCACCACCTAACCCAATCTTGTCTTGCCATACTTTGTCCTATTTACACCTTACTTGACACCATACTTGTCACATGCCTTTAGTTGGACAAGTATGGGTTTTGTTATGTTTAAGTCATCTTTTTTCAACATAACAAACACAAGACAAGAATAGGAAACACATTTTCTCTCCCTCTTCCATGGCCATTTCGGGTTTGGCTAGTTTCCTCCTCCATTTTTTGTGTTCTTGAGTCCTCAAAGAGAAGAACTACGTGGCTTTGATTCCCATGTGGATACGTAGGCGTCTTGGAGACTCAAGCCAATCATTCGTTAACCGATGTTCTTGTTTTGGTAAGAACTAGTGCTGAATTTTTCTCTTGTTAATCCATTCTTTGTTAGTTGTTTCATGGTTCTAATTGTCTCTTGGTTTTCATTGATTTTCCGCTGCGAGTTGGTTCATCTCCAACCCTACCTCGAGACCCAACAGTGGTATCAGAGCCGTGCTACCTTCGGGATTCACAAGACGGTGTTCATAGTTTCGGTTTTGCTTGAAAGTTTCGTTTTTGGCATGTTGTTTTGCTAAATTGTTTGATAACATGTTTTAAATTATTGTTTATGGATTTAATACATGTAAAATGATTTTTTGAAAATTATTTCAAATCTGGAAATTTTGAAAAAAAATTTGATTTTTCGGGTCTCAGGAGCGGGACTCTCGGGGAGCCGAAACCGGGACCGAACGGGGCTCCGTTGGACGGAGCTAGGCCAAGCATGACCATTGGATGGTTGATATGCCAAGGCTAAACCGTTTTGTTAGTTATGACGAGTTTGGAACCGTCATGAGGAACTCGAAGATCAAATGTTCAAAAGTTTCATTTTTGAACGGTTTCGATAAACCGAGCATCAAAAATTTTCGAAACTTGGCTATTAATTAAAACCGGAAAATCACATGATGTTTGATAACATGCTTGTTTGATAACACGATGTGTGATGTGATGTTGGCATGGTGTACATAATAGCCCCGAGCTCGATTTAATTATTTATCGCTTTTCACGGCCTGCGAGCCGTTAGAGTTAACGTGTAATTATTCTTTCAAGGTGTGGTCGTCGAACCACTTGTTTGTAATATTTATTTATTCCCGACCTGCGAGTCGTGTATTAAATTGTAATATTTTACTCAAGACGAAGAAAGGGCGAAAAGGTCATTTGGTGGCTTTTCGGGTGTTGGCATCAGCTTGGAGTCGGTGGAGCTCAAGAAGATAGTGGGAGTTAGTTTAAGGGGCTATTATGTGCACATTTATCGCTTTATGCTTGGTTTAGTTTATGCATCATTAATTCTATGTGTTTTAGAATTGCATGCTTAACTTTATTTACCGAGCATATCACCTCACATGCAAAGATAAAATTGAAATTTTAATCCTTGTGTGTGAACCCTTAGAACCGTCATTGCATTGGATGTAGTTGACGGGTTCAAAGGAAGAATTACATTGGATGTAATTTGAGGCATCATTGCATTTGGAATGTAGTTGATGTGCTCATCACATCTAGGATGTGCCAAAGTTTTGAACACAACTGGACAAGTAAAAGCGGGTCATGTCCGATACCTCCCAATCATCAACACCTTACTACCTCCCCGTCCTATGGTTGTCGTGCGCATTAGCGGAGCATCCATGGGGAAGCGGGGTAGTAGGTTTGGACGACATATGTGGGTGTCGTGCGCATTAGCGGAGCACCTACATAGTGACGAGCCATAGTTGAAAATTGGTGGACCCGACTACGATTCTCGGCCTGAGGTTGAGCTAGGGTAACAGATAGGGTAAGTCGTGTACATAAGTACATACCCTAGCCAAGAGTCACATTGGATGTGATTGGATGAAGTCCTACCTACATAGCTCGATTAAGTGGTGAGCATTAGTTCAGCTTAATCGAGTGAATCAAGGATCTTGGTTTCAGATTCTAAAGGTTTAGAATTGATTGTTGGTGTTTAAGCTTGATCTTCATAAAATTTATTCAGTTTACTGATTGAATTTTATCTGTTGTAGATCAAATGGCAAATTCAGCGAACATTAATAGTTTGTCATTAAAAACCATTCTTGACAGGGTCAAGCTAAATGAGACAAACTATTTGGAATGGTACAGAATTTTGAGGATAGTCCTCAAGTCTGAACGCAAAGAATATGTCCTTGACAAGGCTGTCTCTAAGACCATATCAGAGTTACATGAAGTGTCATTAACTGCTGAGAAGAATATCTCAGGGATCTAGGATCCAAGGATATTCTGATGGTCAACAAGGGAATTGGAAGTGGCAAGGGCTGGGCCCATGCGCACTTGGCAGGAAAGATGAGACACCTGAGAATGTCTGCTTCTACTGCCAACAGCCTGGTCATTGGAACCGGGATTACAGGAAGTTCACGGCTGATCTGAAGAAGGGCAGTGGGACTGCGCCTTCATCAAATAGCCTGGATGATCTGAAGAAGGGCAGTAGGACTGCGCCTTCATCAGGAAACCTGGATGATCTAAGGAAGGGCGGTGGGACCGTGCCTTCATTCGGTATTAACTCTATAGAGCTACATCTCTCTACTTCCAAAGATTCATGGGTATTAGATACCATGACTGAATCTCACACATGCACTAATATATGGTGGCTGGAAGTAGGAGAGATTTGGAAAGCACGAAATGGACCTCAGAGTTGTGGCAACTGCTGTAGGATCCATGAGTCTTGCTTTGCCAAGAGGCCTTGTCTTAGTATTGTATAATGTATATTGCATACCTACTTTTAGTAGGAATATTATATCTGTATCCATGTTTGACAAGGAAGTATATAATGTTAATATTGGAAATGGAGTTTTCAATGTTCTATGCAATGATATGTTTTATACCAGTACTGACATGGTTGGAGGATTGTACATATTAGATATGGGTAACAATGCCTCAAGTTCTATATATTCCGTTAATACCAAGAGGTCTAAATCCAACGATTTAAACCTAACTCTGTTATGGTACTGTCATTTGGGTCGCATAAACAAGAAGCGCCTATCAGCACTTCAGAAGTGCGGGCTTTCAGGTTCATTCGAATTCCATTCGATCGATAGGTGCAAGGTTTGTTTGATGGGCAAAATGACTAAAGTGCCCTTTATCGATCGCGATGAAAGGGCGGGTGGATTATTGGGGCTGATACACTCGAATGTGTGTAGACCAATACGTTCACTTGCCAGGAGGGGTTTTAGCTACTTTACCACATTTACTGATGATTACAGTAAATATGGTTATGTCTATTCGGTGAGACATAAGTCTGAAGCTTTTGATAAATTCAAAGAGTTTAAGACTATAGTAGAAAACCAGCTCGACAAAGGTATTGAGGCACTTCGATTGGATCGAGGTGGAAAATACTTGACCACAGAGTTATTAGATCATCTAAAAGAGAATGGGATCCTTTTGGAATGGACTCCTCCTAGGTCACTGTAGTTGAAAGGTGTAGCCAAACGGAGAAATCGGACATTGTTAGACAATGGTCTGTTCCATGATTAGTTGGACTGATCTCCCAATCTCTTTTAGGGGTTTTGCTCTAGAGACGACCGCATTCATAGTGAATCGGGCTTCGACGAATGGTGTGGAAGGGACACCATTTTAAAAATGGTACGGGATGATGCCCGCTTTGTCCTTCCTAAAGATTTGTGGTTGCGAGGCTTATGTGAAACATTTGGTTTCGACTAAGCTCGAACCAAGATCTGAGATATGCACCTTCGTGTGGTATCCCAAAGCAACAAGGGGATACTATTTCTACAATCCCAGTGAGAACATGGTGTTCGTCGCTTGGGGTGGGGTCTTATGGAAAAGAAGTTTTGTTTCCAAAGACGTCATTGGGAGGACTGTGCATCTCGAAGAAATTCAGGATGGTACAGATCTGTCTAAACCAATTGGCAACCCAGTAGAAAGGAGCCAGAGATTGTCGTAGAGTAAGAACCAATTCCTGTTACAATTCCGGAAGGTCCAAGGCGATTTGAAAGAATCAATCTTCCACCTCCAAGATATGGTATCCGGAGGTGACAATGAAGTCATGGTGGATCACGATGATCCAGCCACCTTTCAGGAAGTCGTGGATGGGCCCAACTCCGAGTTATGGCTGGGAGCCATGAGGGAGGGAATGCAATCCATGTCGGACAACCGAGTCTGGGAACCGGTTGATCCCATCAATGGTGTGAGGACCATAGGATGCAAATGGATCTTCAAGGTGAAGATGGACATGGACGGCAACCCTCTGACCTACAAAGCTCAACTGGTGGTGAAAGGTTATAGGCAGATCCAATGGATTGACTATGAGGAAACCTTCTCCTTAGTGGCTATGGTCAAAATCGATCCAAATTCTTCTTGACATAACTGCGTATCATAATTACGAGATATGGCAAGTGGATGTCAAAACCGCTTTCCTAAATGGAAATTTGACTGAGTACGTTTGTATGTCTCGGCCCAAAGGTTTTGACGATCCGAAGAATAAAGGAAAGATTTATAAGTTGTTGAAATCCATTTATGGATTGAAACGAACTTCTCGGAATTGGATCCTTCGTTTTGATGAAGCTGTAATTGGATTTGGCTTAATCAAGAACGAGGATGAATCTTGCGTTTATAAGAAGGCTAGTGGGAGCAATATTACCTTTCTGGTTCTCATTGAAAACGACATCCCAACCTTGCACGAGACTAAAGCTTGGTTGAGGAAGTGTTTTTCAATAAAGGACTTAGGCGATGCTTCTCATATCTTAAGGATTAAGATATGTAGAGATCGCACCAAGAGGGTCTTGGATTTAAGTCAGGGAACCTATGTGAACAAGGCATTGAGTAGGTTCTTAATGCTCGATTCAAAGAAAGGACTCTTACCCACTAGTCATGGCATTCATCTCAGCAAGACTCAGTGTCCTAAGACACCTGATGAGCTGAAAAGGATGATGAGAATCCTATGCGCCTGGGGGCAGGATCGATCATATATGCCATGACATGTATGAGACCAGACGTCTCGTAAGCCTTATGTTGTACCAGTAGACATCATTCTAACCCGGGGGAAAGATGATGCTGAACTAGTCGTCGAAGGATGAGTAGACGCTAGTTTTCCAAGACAAATCCAGATGACTTTAGAAGTCAATCAGGATATGTGTTTACGCTGAATGGCAGAGCTTTAGCTGGGAAAGCGTAAAGCAAGATACCATTGTCGAATCTACGACAGAGGCCAAGTACATGGATGCTGCAGAGGCAGCTAAGGAGGCTATGTGGATTTGGAAATTCATGGCAGGGCTGGGTGTAATTAAAAACCCATCCATCCCGGTGAATCCATCTTGCGACAACACAAGGGCCATTGCGCAAGCTAAAAGCCTAGATCGTATAACAAATCCAAACATGTACTGCGGCGTGTCCACCTCATCAGATAAATACTGAACTGAGGTGAAGTGAAGATAACCGATATTGCAATAGATGATAACATAGCCAACCCTTTGACTAAGGCAGTGTCACTGCCTGAACATGTTAGACATGTAAAGTCGATGGGGACATATTGGAGTTTAGATTGGAACTAGGGCAAGTGGGAGATTGTTAGTCTTAGTGCCCGTAGTTCAATCCTGAATGTCCAAATGTATATATCATCGTTAGCAATAAAATTAAAGCGACTTTATATTACTTATGTGTTGGAGTAATATATCGATGTGTGCTCTGATCTATGCCCACCATGCGAATAGAACCATAGATCGAGATAGATCACACTCGATAGGTCCCTAGTCAACAAAGCTTCACTAGAAGCGACTAGTATGAAAGATGGCTCTTTATGGCTTACGTTCTGTTAGTCATTGGAATGAGATTCCGGAGTCTGATCATAGATATCATGTGGGACATGATATTGGACGACCCGCCCTGAATATGTGTCATAGATTAAGTCATGAACATATTCAGTGTTGTAGCTTGTCATGTATCCTTAGACCAAGGAGTCTTTGTGATCGCTATGTAGTCAACAACTGAGTTTGACCTGAGCCTAACGTTGTCCGTAACAGGGCTTCCATAACGGCCAGGATTGGCTTGGGGACGGGCTACATGAGTGACACGAAAGACGGCTAAGGGATTTATCCCTCATACTAAGGTATGGGAAAGATATCGGTTCTCGGCCACTTGATCGAGAGTGACTGGAAGAATAGCATGGCCATGCACATGATACTGGGTATCATATCTTCAGTCATCTCACATATCAAGGAACGGTGATTGAGAATAATAAGGATGACGACTCTATGACTTATCTCAATCAGGATATCGGAGATAAAAGGATAATGACAGGGACGACGGAAAGGTTAGAATCGACAGGGTCGATTCGTTATGTAGTGTCAGGCAATACTAAAGTCTCGTTAATTGCCACTTAAATAGGATCAAGTAAAATGGGATTTTACGTTGATCTATTGACATGCATAAACCTAAGGGTCACACCGGAGGATGAAACTCATTGACACATTTATGGAGAATGGCCAAAAGGGAGTTGTCTCGGGACATGACCAAAACTGGGTTTTGGGTCATGTGCCCGTAAGTGAATAGGACTTTACGGATCGAGACAAGGCTTGGAGTCTTGGGATTGATCGCGTCGGATAATGTTGGACATTTCTGGTATGGAAGGCATGGAGGCGATGAGCGAATCACGGGACCTCGTTGGAAATGGCCACGGGCCATGTTCCAAGAGGCCCATGAAAGGCCCATGCAACCAAGGCCCATGGAACTAATTAATCAAGTCTTGATTAATTAGTACTAAGTAAGCAAGACAAGGATTAAGGTGTTGGTGATTCACCACCTAACCCAATCTTGTCTTGCCATACTTTGTCCTATTTACACCTTACTTGACACCATACTTGTCCCATGCCTTTAGTTGGACAAGTATGGGTTTTGTTATGTTTAAGTCATCTTTTTTCAACATAACAAACACAAGACAAGAATAGGAAACACATTTTCTCTCCCTCTTCCATGGCCATTTCGGGTTTGGCTAGTTTCCTCCTCCATTTTTTGTGTTCTTGAGTCCTCAAAGAGATGAACTACGTGGCTTTGATTCCCATGTGGATACGTAGGCGTCTTGGAGACTCAAGCCAATCATTCGTTAACCGATGTTCTTGTTTTGGTAAGAACTAGTGCTGAATTTTTCTCTTGTTAATCCATTCTTTGTTAGTTGTTTCATGGTTCTAATTGTCTCTTGGTTTTCATTGATTTTCCGCTGCGAGTTGGTTCATCTCCAACCCTACCTCGAGACCCAACACGAGCATCCATCCCTAATAGTGCGAATCAGCCCCTGCCGAAGTAGAGCCTGAGTAGCCCGGATGCTTGTCCATATCTGACTTGGGTTATTACCCCCGCATGCAGATAAAAAGTCATCCGTTGGAAAATACCGAGCTTTGAAAAGACGAACCACCAGACTATCTGGCTGGGTCAAGAATTTCCACCCCGTTTTGGCCAACATGGCTAAATTCACATCTCTCATATCTCGGAAACCCATTCCCCTGTCCTCTTTCGGCCTGTAGAGCTTCTTCCAATCCTGCCAGATAATTGGTTTGTTTCCCCGGGGGGTTCCCGTCCACCAATACCTTGTATGTGCAACATGGATTTGTTTATGGACTTCCGAGGTAGTAAGAAGACGCTCATTTCATATATCGGCATGGCCTGGAGCACCGATCGAATCATCACCTCTTTTCCTCCTGCTAATAGGATCTGTCCATCCCAAGACCCTATCTTAGTTACGATCTGATCGCATAAAAACTGGAGGCTCTGCCCTTTGCATCTACCCAGCATGTTCGGGACTCTCAGATACATGGATGGACCAGATATCTCCTGAAGGCCTGAAATTCCGCAACAAGCTGCCCGTTCCTCCAGCGAAGTATTGGTATTGAAGAATATTGAGGATTTGGCCTTGTTGACTACCTGTCCTGACATTTGGCCAAAGGAATGTTGAATTTGATGGACTTGTTTAACTTTGTTCATGTCGACCCTGCAGAAAATATAACAGTTGTCTGCGAAGAAAATGTGAGACACAACCGGGCCCCCTTGCCAACTGATACCCCATGTAGATTCCCATTCCTTTCAGCTTGATTAAGCATTCGAGATAGACCTTCCATACAAAAAAGGAATAGGTAGGGGGACAAAGGGCCCCCTTGACGAATCCCCCGTCCAGCTGTAAAGGAGGCGGTATTCTTGCTATCTGAACTAACTATGTACTGGATGGACCGCATACAGGCTAGTACCAAAGATCTCCATCCGATATCGAAACCAAAAGCACCCATCATGGACAGTAGGAACGACCACTCCACCCTGTCATAGGCCTTGCTCATGTCCAGCTTTAGAGCCATAAAGCCTCTCTATCCCTGAGACTGGTGTCTGAGTGAGTGGATAATCTCGTATGATATAAAGACGTCGTCCTGTATGTGACGACCTGGGACGAAGACTCCTTGATTAGTGGAGATAATTGGTTCTAGGAGTGGTTTAAGTCGGTTGGCCAGAACTTTGGACAAGATTCTGAAGATGACATTGCAGAGGGCTCTGGGTCGAAGATCTGCAATTTTCCTAGCCACGGTCTTTTTTTGGGTTCAATACGAGGATAGTCTTTTTGATATCATAATCAATATTGCCGGTTGCCACCGCCGATCAAACAAATTCCATAACCTCAGGACGCAGAGTATCCCAGTAATGTTGGAAGAATTTCGGGTTAAGGCCATATGGATTTTATCAACACTATACACTAGGTTTATCAACACTATACACTGAGTTTATCAACACTGAACATTAGTTTTATCACCTCATTTTCCAAAATCAAACATGATTTTTATCACATCATCACATGTTTTTTTATGAACACTAAGCACTAGTTTTATCAACACTAAACACTATGTTTATCATTAAATTGCATGTGTTTTTATCATCCAATCACATGTTTTTTTATCAACACTAAACTCTAGTTTCTCACCCTTATTTCGGGGCTGATTTTTAAAAAAAGTTAAGTCTGGGTAATTTTTATCAACACTATACACTAGGTTTATCAACACTATACACTGGGTTTATCAACACTGAACATTAGTTTTATCACCTCATTTTCCAAAATCGAACTTGATTTTTATCACGTCATCACATGTTTTTTTATGAACACTAAACACTAATTTTATCAACACTAAACACTATGTTTATCATTAAATTACATGACTTTGACGGGCCCATTTGGAATACTGTCTTACGAACCTCAGCGTCCGACACTCGTTTCGTCAATCGTGTATTCTGCTAAGAGGATATCATGGTAGGAACTGCCATGGGAAGGTCGTAATCCTCAATATCTCCAGTAGTGAAGATTTTCGTAAAATAGTCCAACACTAGTTCCCTCATGCCTGTATGCCATTGCATTTCCACTCCCTCATCATTAACCAGAGATTTGATTTTGTTCCTCATTTGCCTCTTTGCCTCTTTTTATTCCTATCTTCTTCTCCCAACCGATGTTGTTTTGCCCGTTGACACAAGAACTCCTCCTGTTTGGCCAGAGCTCGATTGTACTGTTTCTGTATTGCCAGTCTGTGCCTGATGCCTTGTCTGTCAGTTCGACCATTCAGTTCAGCTAGTTTTCGTTGGAGATATCGAATTTAGTTGATGTTGTCCCGAAACACAGTCTGACCCCATCCATCTAGGGATGTACCGATATCTTTGATGTGGTGCTTGATGTGGCGATACCCCGGTTTACCGCATTCATTTTGGACTAGGGTACCACATTCTGGGTGCTCCAGCCAGGCATTCTCAAACGGAATTGTTGTTGCCGTCGTTTTGGAGTTTGCTTTTGAAGTTGGAGGAGGATAGACATGTGGTCTGACGTTGAAAACCCAAGTTTTACAGAGAAGCATCACGGTACTGAGCCCTTTCTTGTGGCGATATGAAGGCCTTGTCAAGTTGTATTTACAGTCTAGACTCCGGATCTTATCCCCTTGTCCAGGTGAATTGATACCCTTGTAGTGGTAATTCCTCCACTCCTATGTCACTAATGGCATTTTGGAATCCCTGGATGAGTCCTGTAGGGTATGCATTACCACCCCCCCCCCCTTTTATCTGACGGCCGAAGGATACCATTGAAATCACCCATTAACACCCACTCTGCCAGAGCCTGAACCGTAGGCAGGTGGCGCAAGAGGTCCCATGTCCTGTACCGATGCTCCCTAGCTGGTTCCCCATAAATCCCGGTAAAACGCATAGGCGGTTCCTGACTGAACCGTATAATAACATCAATATGGGACTGGTGAACCGAGAGTAAATCCACCGCACATCTATCCGACCAAAGGAGGACTACCCCACCTTTGTTCGATGGTGGGCTCGTCCCAAGACTTACCGGTTGGATCACTCCTAGTATTCATGTACCCCCATGGAATCCCAAGGCTCGACGGAGGATGGACATCCTTGATCTGGAGTTCTGGGATTCCACATGGCGCGTTTTCGTCAGGAAAACAACGTCCGGTTTGAGACGACCAACCAAGTTCTTGAGTTGACGACGATTGTGGTCCGCCCCCAAACCACAACAGTTCCAAGCAAGAAAACTCAGCATAAAACATCGAGGGTAAAACACAGAGAAACAAATCGGGAGTCGAAGCAGTCGAACCAAAGCTAAGGCAAACAGATACTAGAACAAAACGAGATTAGGAGCTCGGAGAGGGAACGGTATACCTTGCTGGCCGTAGGCCAGGGCGGCGGCGT
This sequence comes from Erodium maritimum, assembly GCA_963921825.1. Taxonomy (NCBI): domain Eukaryota; kingdom Viridiplantae; phylum Streptophyta; class Magnoliopsida; order Geraniales; family Geraniaceae; genus Erodium; species Erodium maritimum. The sequence continues at coordinate 32,448,403 of OY997596.1, forward strand.
GCTGACGGGAGGCGATCGGCGGAGCTGGAATATGCCGACGAAACGTGTGTGAGACCGTCGTGGCACAGAAAATGATCGGCGATGACGAGACACTCGTTGGGATCATGCTGATATTGGCGTTGTACTGGACTGGCAGCGTCGCTGCTTTGGGAATAAGACGAGGCAACGAAGAGGCAAGCGACAATGGAGACCGGAAACCACGTCGATAAATAGCAGATCGATGATGATAAAGTGCACCCTTTGGGATTGTGGGAGGAAACCCTGGGGTTCTAGAGAGCGCCTTGTTCAATTTCAAAACTTAATGTATAGTGTGATGATCAAAGTTATTTGGCCTAATTAAAGTGTAACTTTAGAACGTGATGATTATAAGCTTGAGTCACAATCATGTTAAAAATATTACCTTGTAATGAAATATCGGATGCTTTGTTGAAATGATAAGAAGGTTATTTATCTCAATGGATAATAAAAAGTTCAAACCACAACATAATATAAATGTAGAGTTTTAAAACAAAATTGGGTGCATCTAAAAATTCTCTCAAAAATTGGGTACATCTAAAAATTCTCTTAACTTTTGAGATCCTCTCCTAGTTTTAACCGCGCGAAAAATATGGTGCTCTCCTCTGTCTTTGTCGTCGACATACCTTCTACGGTGGTTCAGCCCGTTGTTGGTGTCGTTGATCTTATTGGTGATGCTCCCCTTGCATTGCCTTGTCCCCTACAGACCGTCTACGGTGCTGGGGATAAGAGTCTTCGTTGGAGAAAGCCCAAGCCGACTCTTGCTCCCTCTGCCTCTCCACTAGTGTTGTTGACGCCAACTCTCCCTACTCTGGGAGAAACCTCGGATGGGGTCTCCTTCTCCTTGGGACCAACCTCCTCAGCCCCATTCGCCAAGCTGAGACGTGGGAGGCCTTCACGCCGCCCCACGATTGCTTCCTCTGCAAGTAACGGCCTCCTAGCCCTCCAATCTCCAAACCCTAGTTAGCCAGCCCCCCAAATTAGCCACGACCTAGATCTGACTCTTCCCCTCCAGGGTGGCGCGGTTCTTAGGGTGACGTCATCATCAGGCTCCCCTCCAACCCGGGCCCTGGCTCATCCTCTCCATGGCGGTGCGACCTCTAGGCTTACCTCACCCTCGCGACACGAGCCTGCCCTGGTTCCCCCCACTACGGGTTCATGGGCTAGAGTTGTGACTATCGCCGATAGTGTGCGTCAGACTCTAGCCCTTGAAGGGCACCGCCGCTGTAACGAGATACGACCAAGGGGAAGGCACCTATGAGGGAGCTTCATAGGACAGTAGTTGTGGCTTTGGGCTTAGGGCGTGCCTCCCCAATCAGGATAGGATCCTGATCATCCTGGCGTGCCTTACAACTTCGGTTCTAGCACTTCCTCGAGAGGCCACTCCGAAGGGGACTGGTCCTTCGGTTCAAGGAGTTCCCTGAGCTGATTCAAGTTGAACTCACCTACTCAAAGCTTTCGAGCTTCTGCTATAATTTTGGTAGGCTCAGCCGTGTCTTGAAGGAGTGCACGTGGGCAGTCAAAGGTCCCCCACGGTTTGATTCCTCCCTGCTGGAATACCAGAGAGAGACGAAGGTCAAAGCCTATACGACAGATTGGGGGGAGGCTGACCGTTCGCCTATTCCCACGGGCGTCGCCCTTAAGGCCCCCTAGGCTCTGGATATTCCCCCTGGGTTTCCACAGGCTTCATGGTCCCTGGTCTGGGGACTCGGGGTACTACCCGACTTGTAATCGGTCAGTCCCATGCTAACTCGGTTTTGGTGTCCCCATCACCGCTCTTTGGTGAGTAAGATGGTGGAGCACGCGAGGGCCCGGGAGCAAAGGATGTGAAGCTCCAGCACTTGCTGGAGTATCTGGAGAGGGCATTGGAGCACTCAAGAGGTCAGCAGCTGAAGCACCTCGAGAGGATCAGGTCAGGGCGGAGAAGTAGCCCCGACAGGAGGAATGAGAGGCCGGATGAGCATCAGAGACTAGCCCTGAGAGGAGTCCCATGAAGATGTTTTGCCTCCCACCATCACCACTGTTGAGATCCTTTAGGATTTTCGGTACCCCCTTCTCCCCTTTTGTATTCTGTCCCTGCTCATGAGGCGTCAAAATACCGCTTGTAACGGCTATGATACCACAAGAATCAGAGAACCACTGTTCATTTAATCTGTTCCTTTTGTGGTCTAGAAGCCTGTTTCTCGACGTATGGTAATATAATTGTTTTTTCGAATAATAATATTACAACTTTCGCTAAAAAAAAAACACAAAATTGGGTGCTTGTTTTAATGAGAGACCGAGTGTCCACATTCCTTGCTTTTGGCAATGGTAGTGGTGACAAAAGATAACCCAAATTCATCATCACATTCGCTCCCGCCGCTCAAAACCGGGGTTTTTGGGACCTCTCTCATTAATATTAATGTGTACAAAAGCACAAAAGAGTGCAAAGCAATGAAAGGTTATGAGGACAAAAAATTATGATAGCAGTCCATCATATATAGGGCCTTCCCTCTCATTATACTAATATGTATATCATCTCTCTTTTTCTTTTATTTGAAGATGATGTAAGTCACCTACTTTTGTTATATTTATGTGTATATATTTCCCCCAACTCGTACCCCAATACCATTCCAGATATCTAGAATGAGACTGAGAGCGTGCACAGTTGCTCATTTCTCAAGTGTCTCCACATAGAGGAAGATACATAAGTAGGAACTTTGAACTCTAAACTTCATTTGGGTGTTCTTGATTGCTGTTTAGTTGGTTGTATTGATTGTTCTGCTGGTGTTAGGCTGTTATGTTCTGTTTTGTTCCTTGGTGTGGGGTTTCTTAAGGTTCTGCTAAGGAATGCTCCATGGTTGTATCTGTTTCACCCTCTTTGTTCTTTATTTCATAAAAAAAACTCTAAGCTTCATTTATGTGAAACAGTCATTGATAAGTGTTGTTGTATACATGATCCCAGTGATGAGCGCGAAAGCTTGTTCGAGGAGATTGGAGAACATAGAGGAAGAAAGTCCGTCGAAATGGGCGCATCCGGAGACGCCCACCGAGTCTATGGAGTTTCTGGCGAGGTCATGGAGCCTCTCAGCAGTGGAGCTCTCAAAAGCACTCTCCACCACACACACTGCTCCTGCCTCTGCCTCTCAACACACACTTCCATGTCTCACTGAACGCAGTGATGCGGAGGAGGACAAGTCTTCAAAGGAAACTGTAAGCTATTAAGAAACATTTTGCTATAGCAACCAACGGGATTTGGCTGTTAACAAACTTCATCTTTGTCAACAGCTACCTCAGCCATTGCCAAGCGAGAACACCCCTCCTACTTCTCCCAGGAACAGTCAACAACTCAAGGTTTACTACTTGTCAAATAGCTTCCTTTTTAACGAATGCTTATTTTACCCCTAATGAAATTCAGATCGGGATGAGCGTTTTTCTAGATCGGGGTCTAATTTAGGTCCCAGTTTAGAATAAAACGATCTGGTATAGATTTCATTAAAGATAGGAGAAATCATGGTTCCTAATATGTTTTGAGCTATGTTTTGACGATTCTAATCGGGTTTGACTTTTTGTTTTTGCACTTCCCAACTATGACTTTTCTAATTTTTGCACGGATTAACATTTCATGTCTGAATAAACGTTGTCGTTAGTTTTGAATGAAAAATCCCAAAATACCCTTAGCAAAAAAATTTAGTTCGTACAAAAATAGTAAGGTCATAGTTGGGAAGGGAAAAAAGTCAAACCAATTTCAGATTATTGACTTTTGCTAAGGACATTTTTGGCTTTTTCCATCCAAAACTAACGGTAACATTTATTCAAACGGAAAATATTAGTTCCTACAAAGAATGAAAAAGTCATAGTTGAGAAGTGCACAAAAAGACCAAGCCCGGTTATGATCGTCAAATCAAAACTAACAAAAATTCCTACACATTAACTACACAATCCATTAGAAACAAAGTTATTCCTACACATAGAGAAGAAATCAAATAGAAATCACCTCTTAATGTAAAAATCGTGTGAACCAATCCAAGTCATCCAATCTAAGAATGGATGGATGAGATGCAATTGAGTTGTTGACTGAAAAAAACAGCACTTTTTTAGTAAGTTGTAGGGGCTTTTTGGTAAAACTATCTTATTAATCTTTTTTACCAATTCACAAATTTAATTTTTCCCGCTTCGTTTGAAATCCGATTGGCTTCAAACTTGCGCCAATATTTTTGTTTTTTCAAGGGCTTTATATCAATATCAGTCATGAATATATTTTGAAGCACGGGAAATTTTTTTATATTGGGGCTGATTTAAAAAAAATTATACCTGAGTAATTTTTATCAACACTTTACACTGATTTTATCAACACTTTACACTGATTTTATCAACACTGGACACTAGGTTTATCACCTCATTTTTCAAAACTAAACATGATTTAATTTTTCCCGCTTCGTTTGAACTCCGATTGGCCTCAAACCTGCTTCAATATCGTTTTTTTCAAGGGCTTTCTATCAATATCAGTGGTGAATATGTTTTAAAGCAAGAAAAAAATAAATTTTTCGGGGATGATTTAAAAAGAAATTATACTTGGGTAATTTTTATCAACACTTTACACTGGTTTTATCAATAGTTTACTCTGGTTTTATCAACATTGAACACTAGTTTTATCACGTCAATTTCCAAAACCGAACATGATTTTTATCACCTCATCACATGTTTTTTTATGAACACTAAGCACTAGTTTTATCAACACTAAACACTATGTTTATCACTAAATTACATGTGTTTTATCACCCCCATCACATGTTTTTTTATCAACACTAACTCTAGTTTATCACACTTATTATCAAATTTGTACACGTTTTTTATCACCTCAGTACATTTTTTTATCAACATTTAACACTAGTTATGTACCCCGATATAAAACATTTATTAGTGAAAATTTATCAACATTGAACATTATTTTTATCACCCCGATATAAATTTTTATTTCCGTGCTTCAAAATATATTCATGACTGATCTTGATTTAAAGCCCTTGGAAAAAGAAAAATATTGGTGCAAATTTGAAGCTAATCGGAGTTGAAACAAAGCGGGAATGATTAAATTAGTGAACTGTTGAAGAAAAAAATGGACAATTGTCCACATGGCACCATGCTATTACAATTATGCCCTTGCTTATGTGAGAAAGGAAGAAAGTGGCGTGAGTTTTGGGTGAGATTGGGGTGATGATGTGGCATTATAGTGAATGTTGGATCTTCAGGGTGTATGGCAAGGATTGGTTCACACAGTTTTTAGGATAAGAGAAATTTCTATTAGATTTCTCCTCTCCTACACATTAACAAAAATTAAAAGTGCCTGATCCTTGCAGGAGTTATTATTACATCATCAAGATTTTCCAACAGGCCAACAGCTGCGGAGGAATGAGGTACCTTGTTACAGACCTGTGTATTTGATGAGTTGCTTACTTGATGATGAATGACGGATTGAAGTGGTGTACAGGTGTACAAGAGCATAGCGAGAGGGAATACAAAGGGGAGGTGGGTGAAGGATCAGAAGAAGCAGGAGGTGAGAACCCAGAACGCTCACTTACATGCGGCGGTGTCGGTGGCGGGGGTTGCGGCTGCGGTTGCAGCTTCGACTGTCTCTTCAGCTGAAACAAGTGCTGCAGTAGTGTCGGCAGCAGCCCTGGTGGCGTCACATTGCATTGATATTGCAGAAGAAATGGGGGCTGATCATGACCACATACTATCAGTTGTTGACTCTGCAATCAACGCAAGGACTAATGGAGATATCATGACCCTAACTGCAGGCGCAGCAACAGGTACCTTACAATCTACTAACAACTAGACTATTAAAGAACCAACTCAACTAAAAGCTTCTATTAACAACTAGATTATTAGAGAACCAACTCAATTAAAAGCTCAAGCTGATAGTTGAAGGTCCGATTAAAGTTATATTCTAACACTCACCCTCACGGACAAGCCCGTTTATGGATTTAGATGTTAATTATATGGAAGAGGAGACAAGCTCATCGAGAAGAGATATAAGGGCTGACCCATTTAAGAAAAAATTGATAAATTTAGAAGAAATTAGAATTTTTGTAGATAATGGGATTTGAACCCGGATTCGTGAGGAATCAAACTCTGATACCATATTAAAGAACCAACTCAACTAAAAGCTCAAATTGATAGTTGAAGGTTCAGTTATAGTTATATTCTAACATAGACTCTGACTGAGAGGTTTTGTTGTACTAACAACCAGTGATGGATGTAGCTTTACGAGGAGCTGCGACTCTTAAGGCAAGGTTGTTGAAGGGAGCGGGAGCTACAGCCTATGGTCTGTATGAGAAAAAGGGGGAAGAAAGCAGCATTTACACAGCCTTGAACTTTGTGTGTAGAGGGGGGGAACTTGTCAAACTCACAAGAAAAGGTAGGCAATTCTAAAAGCCAAAAAATGAATAACTTAAATGGAGGTTATTCAGATCCTTGTATGTGTAGGAGATGTTCACTGGAAGCGAGTTTCTTTCAGCATAGACTCAAATGGGCAGGTTATAGCCAAGATGAAAAGCAAGCACATGGGAGGGACATTTACCAAAAAGAAGAAATGTAAGCAAAATCATACCCAACTCAATATCTCTACCATTGTAAAAAAACTCAAGTGTGGTTGCAGGTGTAGTGACACGAGTGTACTATGATGTTCCGGTGTGGCCCGGAAAGGATAATGAACACAACAGCGACTCCGAGCAGAGAGCTTACTTTGGGATAAAGACAGCCGACAGAATCATTCAATTTGAGTGCAAAAGTGAAGGCGATAAGCAGATGTGGATAGAGGGGATTCGAGTCATGTTACACTACCGAGCCACCATTACATGATACTCTAACCACAATGTATATGTATGTGTGTAATGTTCATCACTCCTTACAGATTGTATGGGGCTTCATAATAGAACAATTTCTCATTTCAACCTCAGTTTTTCTAGGGATGGGAAGGGGGCTTGTATGGGCCTGTTCTCAAATTCGTTTTGAGTCTAGAAAGTTCATTTTAAATATCGACCTTATTTTGCCTTCATCGGATTCGGCCACTCTTTTTAGAATATCCATAATCTTTTAGTTTTATTCAAGTTAAAGGTAAAAATAGTTTCTCTCTCATCTTTTAACGTCTCTACTACAAAGTTATTTGCATTTCTTTAGCCCACAGTGGTGTAAAAGAAAGACTAATACAAAAATGTGTGACCTAACTATTTTTAAAACACCAATAAATAGAAAATGAAATACTACTAGTATTAGAAAGATGAAAACCGATTAGACAATTTTATTTATTGCTCAAACGAAAACATAATAAAGTTAATCAAACAAGAGATCGTTGCAATATTAGAGACACTAAAGGGTGGTATATAACGAGGCTCCACCAATCAAACTTTTTGAAAGCAATACTAATTGTGTTCTTGTATTCCGTCGTAGTTGCAGATCCGAGTTGGGCATCGGTTTGACCCGGTTGTCACGCATGAAAGGTGGCAGCGATGGATTGTATTGAACTATTTCACCTTAAGGGACGTCACCCGCTTCTGTTCTCGAATGGGTGTAAACCTTAGTCCGTCGGCAACAAAGTGGTTGTATATTGTCGGTTAGTATATGGTCCTGAGTTCAGTGTGTTAAAGCCAAACTAGGTAGAACATTGTTTCCTCCTCGGGTAACCAGTTGACATGTCGGAAAGAAGCATCCATTCGGCACAAATTTGGTGTAGAAAAGGGGAGGATGAGAAAAGAAACATCGTTATTGATTTGGTGTGATTTGGTGAAAGTATGGGGTGACACTTATAATGCGGAAATTGAATGGAAATTAGATAACAATAAAATGAAAATCCAAATAAATTAAAAGAAAATGGTCATTAAAATGCGGAAAGGAAAAACAGAAATTAACAACAATGAGAACAAGATAAAATGACGGGATAGGAACAACAATGTCACATTCCAAGCTTATTCGCCAAAGATGTAACGACTGCCCAATGTGTTGCACGCGTGTCTGGGGACATGATCGAAGTGTCCTTCGCATTCTCCTTGATGAACATATTGAAGTACAGTTGTAGGTCGACGATAAGCTTGAGTTTTTCCATAGTCAACTACACAACATATGCATGTGTCTCCTTCTAAATGTTTGCAAGCTCACACACTCTGGCTTAAAGATCCTCTGACGCTCATACATTCCCTTTGCCTTTGTTCCTCACAACTTTGATGACCTTCTTAACCATATGTCGAATATCTGAAGCATAGTTAGTTCCATCAGCCTGCTCGCTCGAGATGTTGGCCTCATGTTATTCAACCCAGTTCTCTTTTTATATTCGCTTGAAGCAGGCTCAACGGGTGGTGTAGGAGCAAAATGAGGTAGAGAAAATTGTCGGGTCGTCCAATCGGTTAATCTTTCACAAGTTTCCACCAATATTTACTAGTGAACTCATGCACTTCTTCCTTCCTCTACATCTCTTTAGTGAGCGGTATAATTTGTTCATCGAACCTCTCTCTACCTCAGCATTGTCTCATTATAGACCCAAACTTAAACATCACTAAAAAGTACACTCTTTTTCATATATTATATATTTTCTCTTTCCTCTAGCATTACCTTACCATAAAAATGGTAATGGTAGGGATGTGGATGTTCAACAGAAGACATCAAAGTTTTTTTCAGCATAAAACTTCAAGTTCATTAATGTTGAAAATAAAGAGTAACATGATGGAATTGGAAATGATAAAATTGAAAAGGGCGAGATAGTCCATAACGACATGTTCGAGATGCGAGCCCTGTAACTAATATGGTCGACTAATCCAAGTGACAACTAAGGGGTACATGTACTTGACGATGGGTGCACGACCATAGCTCACTTCGCTCATATCCTAACTCGACCTGAAAATGCTTGTGGTGTCTGATAAAGACACTAGTATCTCGGTCAAAACCTTCTCGAGACATATGGGAGAATACTGGTCATCCAAGGAGAACATTAGGAAAAATGGGATGTTGTGGGTCGATATGGCTTAAACCATAGCAAGGCGAGGTGTGCATACTCACACGCCCTATTGCTCGATCTCACACTCATTGTCCCGAGCGAGGCTGCTTTGTAGACCTCGCCTCTGTACCCTCCGAGAGAGTTATTGTCATCGTTAGGGGGGTGGGGGTGTCCATCCTTCCGTCAGGGAGTCAAAACTAATTTGTACTCTTGTGAGACGGCCTTGAGCCCATGGAAGGGACTTCATGCGTCGAGTCATGCAAGTTCATGGAGCCAAACAAGAACACCTCGTGGTTAGGCAGGAGGTCCTATGTTACCCTGGCCTTGAGTGGCCACACTCCCTTGGAGGTTGAGAGTGGTGGATCGGACCGAGGGGCACGTGCTTTCGGCTCCAAGTATATGTCGAGGCGGTAGGCATGAAGTCTTGTGTTTTTTTTTATAAACGATTGGATATTTCATTATACTAGAGGTAAGTACAATGAAAGCAGAACAGTACCAAAGCAGCCTGTTCCGTAAAAACCAAAACATATAAAAGGAAATAAAACACCAAAATTGCTTGTAAAACAAGTAACAAGCAAACCAAAGCCCTAAAGCAGCAAATCATCACCAGCACGACGAAGGATTTCTCTACCAATCAACGAACGAAACATTCAAGTTCAACAATCCTGCAGATCGAAGTAGACCATAGGAGAGGCTCTGTAATCTCCCAAAAATAATATCAACCGGTTCCATAGCATTAGAGAAAACTACAACATTACGCCTCAACCACAACAACCATATAGGCACATAAGCAACACGTAACCACTTCAACTAGTCTCTCTTCCGCCATAGACTTTCCCAACTAAGAATCACTGAATTTATTGTGCTAGCATGTATAAACACTAATGCCCACCAACGATAAATTCTCATCCAAAAGTCCCAAGCAAATTGACAATGTAGAAAAATATGATCTACATCTTCAAAAATTAACTTGCAAGACTTACATAGCATATTGGCTAGGGAGATACAACAACCTCTACTTTCCAAGAAAACCAAGGAAGGCACCGCTCGCATAATAGTTAACCAAACTAGCATTGCATATTTGGGAGGCCACACTTTGATCCACAGAAAACCGGCCCAAGGAGGAGAGTTATCAGAAGCCTCAAGGAAGGAGTATACAGTTCCATGTCTAAAAAGAGAAGCTTTAGACCAACCCAGAGTATCATCCTCTGAATATCGAATTGGAACCTGGCTAAGCAACTGCAGCAAATAACGAGCGTCTCTATCCTCCCAAACAAAGCAATCCCGCCTAAAGATCATTGTCCATGCTCCTGATTCACAAATATCAGAAATCTTCTTTCACTTCATAGTTGAGATCGAATATAAACGCGTGAATTGATCACATAAAAGCCTATCTCCAAGCCAAACATCCTCCCAAAAGCGAACTCTACTTCCATTTCCAACCCTCCAATGCAAACTTTGATTGCCAAATAAATTAGAGAAGTCCGGATTAGCAGCCAATGAAACGATATGCGAGAAAACTAAAGATGTATTAGGTTTATCTACTGCAGTTAGATCCCAATCCTCAATTCTCCATCCGTACTTTTCACAAATGAATTGTTTCCAGAAGGAATTCTTTTCATTTGCAAAACGCCAAAACCATTTGGATAAGAGATTGTCATAAACCATTTCCAATCTTCTTAACCCCAGTCCTCCATGATATTTAGGTTTGCACACCTTATTCCAAGCCACATGGTTCAAAACCCAATGAGCCACATTGCCAGACCATAAAAATCGACGTTTCCACGCTTCCATTTCCAAAATAACTGCTCTCGGGGCTTTGAATAAGGTCATATAAAATACCGGTAGGGCATCTAAAGTAGACTTAACCAAAACCAGATGACCTGCCATATTCAAAAGCTTTGTTTTCCAAATAGCCAAAGATTTTTTGAAGCTCTTGATAACCGGTTCCCAAGTTTTAACACGCCGAGGATCTGCTCCCAATTGAAAGCCCAGATAACGGATTGGTAATGAAGTTACCTCACATGCAAAAATATCATGAACTCTTTCCTCTGATAAATCAAACCCTTCAGAAGCACCGCCTTAGACTTTAAATAATTAATCTTCAAGCCCGAGACAACCTGATATATATCCAAAGTGTTCTTCAAGATCAATAAATGAGTCTCAGTACTTGAGATGAACAGCAGAGTATCATCTGCGAATTGTAAATGTGAGATCAGAGAGTTATCACGACCCACTCTCACACCACCAAAGTCACCTGAATTGATACCAGCCTGTAAAACCTGATGAAGTCCCTCAGCGGCCAACAGAAAGATAAAGGGAGATAATGGGCATCCTTGACGTAAGCCATTTGATATTGAGAATTCAGAGCTCGGCGAGCCATTAACTAGAACATACAAGGTTGCCTTAAAATAGGCTGACATCCAATTCCTCCACCTCAAACCGAAACCCATAGAAATCATAACATCATTCACATAGTCTCATTTCAGCTTATCATAAGTTTTCTCAAAATCCAGTTGAAGGAGCAGAACTTCTGACTTGTTTTGTTTCACGAGGGAGATCACCTCAGAAGCTATAAGTACTCCGTCCACCAATTGACGATCTGCTACAAACCCACTCTACACTTTCAACCGGTTTGCAAGGACCTTCGCAAGAATTTTATATGGTGCCGAGATCAGACTAATAGGCCTCAATTCTGACATTGTCTCTAGATTTTGCACCTTAGGAAGAAGAGTTAGGAACATAGCATTTAACCCTTTTCCAATGATCCCCGATTCATGAAATTTCTGAATAAAAAGAGTTACCTCCTTTCCAACAATGTCCCAGCACGATCGAAAAAACTTCAATGTAAAACCACCCGGTCCTGGGGATTTTTCACCTCTACAGTCCCGGACAGCCTGAAGAATCTCACTATCAGAAAATTCAACTTCTAAACATAAACACTGAGCAGCAGATAATCTAGAAAAGGGCATATTCGGGAGATACAAAACCGGTTGTGCGGGTTTCAAGAAACGTTCCTTGAAGTTTTCTGCTGCATGATCTTGAATTTCTTTTGGTTCTAACAACAAGAGATCTCCATCTCTAATTAGAGTAATTCTGTTACAATTTCCTTGGAAATTCGCTACCCGATGGTAATACTTGGAGCAAAGGTCTCCAACAGTCAACCATCTTTTCCGGGACTTCTGGCACCAAATTCTCGCGGGAATTTTCTGTTTTTGTATCAACTCAACTTTTAACTCTAAACGATGAATAGCTTCCGAATTAGTCATATTTCTCGTGTCCAAAATACGATCAATATCTTCAATTTACTTGGAAATATTAGCCACCTGCACATCAACTCTTCCAAACACCTCTTCGTTCCAAATTTTCAAGTCTTCCCGAAGTCATTTAAGTTTGAACCACGGTTGATAACTCGGAGAACCTGTGCACGAATAAGAATTCCAAAAATTATGTACAAGTTCAAAGAAATTCCTAGAATCCAACCAAACGTTCACGAATCTGAATGGTTTCGGCTCCCAATTAACCACTTTCGATTCTAAGATAATCGGTCTATGATCTGACAGCCCACGCTCTATTCCTCTTTGAGCTAAATTATCGAATGCGACCAAAAATTCTGGAGATACACAAAACCGATCCAGTCTTGTGGCTTTCGAGCCTGGACCATACCAAGTAAACCTGCCTCCTTCCAACCTCAAATCAGTAAGGCCGAGAGCAAGAATTAAATCTAATAAACGAGAGCTATCTGATTCAGAGAAAATACTGTTCTGACGCTCTTCTGCTGATAAAATCGAGTTGAAATCACCATCCATGCAAACAATTTTTGGAAACCGGTTATGATAAGTGAGAATTTCATCCCATAAAGCATGTCTCTCAGGTTCATTTGTTGGAGCATAAATATTGATAATGACCAGCTCCTGTTGAGTTTCTCCCCAAGTACCAAATTTTCGCGAGAAATTTTTTCAAAGGGATACTTTCTGTGCAAGAAAAAATATTGCGTTTCCAAATGGATAATAGACCTCTAGAGGCTCCCTCAACTGGTGCACATATAAATTTCCAATCTCCAATAAACCCACAGCTGCGAATAATGGAAGGAGAGAAAGAATCGACCTTAGTTTCTTGAATAAGAGCAAAATCAGGGCGTTCCCGTCTGATTATACCATTGATACTCCGCCTCTTATGGGCAGAGTTTGTACCTCTCACGTTCCATGAGAGGAATTTCATCTTGTTAATTCAAAGCAAGAGGATGAGGATTGAAGCTCAATGCTTCCAAGTCCTCATCACCACAGACATCTTCATACAGGTCGTCCTCATCATCTTCTAGTTCCAAATGCTCTGGTACTTCCACATCCAAGTTTTCAAACGCTTTGATGCCCACTTGCTTGACATAATCCCATTCCCCTTTCCTTAAAGCTCTTTCTCTAATATGAGGGCTTGGTTGAGAAAGGATAGGGATCTGATACACGGTCTCAAGTCTTGTGCTCTGCGTTATCTTCTCAGCCTTCGAATTAGAAGAAGAAGCTTGAGCCACACGCAAATAATTAAATGACTTCTTCTGAGTAGAATCGGTCTTATCAGTGGAAGCCTGACAAACATGTGTTGATAAGCCCAAATCCTTGCTAATATAGCCCAAATCCATACCGATATCTGATGTACCCTTATCAACTTGAATAACGGTGGATTTCGAAATTGAAATTCTGGAGTTTTAGTTATCCTCTGAAACTGAATTCTCAAAGACTGAATTAACAGAGTTACCCCAATCTTTTTCCTTGGACGAAACCGGCGAGGTAACAACCGAAAAAAACAATTCCGGGATATCCAATAATTGAGCTCCAGAAACCTGTAAAATAAAATTAGCATACCTCAATTTTACATTACAGTTCCGCGCCGTTACCTGGGAATTTCTATATACCAGAACAAAGGCTTTGTCGAAAGAAGCAGATTCCGGGTTGTTGTCACATATAAGATGGAGGATGGTTCCAAATCTTTTCCCAATCGAATTTACAGTTTCTTCAGATCGACCATGAAAGGGGATGCCCTCTATCTTCAACCATTGAAAAAACCTCCCACTGTAACCAGAATGCCAGAATTACTAACCACTTTGAACCAAGGCTTAATGCAATCCCAACTTTTCTTCTCTAAATCATCTCTAAGTGTTGGATTTAGAATTGTTAGCAAGAACAAGCGCTGCCCAAAAGACCTTAAAATCAGATCAGATAAACCCATAGAGTTCAACAAAGCTTGGTATTTAGAGACGCCCCAATTGTTATGTGCAAGAACAATCACACCTGCCATATCCATTTCCCTTGAGCCATTTTCTGATACTCTAATTGCTTCATAAAACGAGTCAGCTTGTGGGACTTTCACCTTAGGAACCCATTTTTGTACCACTTTGGGAAAAGACTTCCTTGGCTTACGATTTGCAGGTTTAGCCCAATCAACCAGTAATTTGTATCCATCTTGGAGAGTGTCATGAAACAAATTTATTGCTTCTAAAGCTTTCCCCGAGAGCATTTTTACAAAACCAAAAAATTTTCCAGATCGATTTGATCTCTTGCAAACAAAACAGGAATCAAAGTTCTCTAAATTCAACAGATTTCTCAACCACGATTCATTTCTACCCGGAGGAATATTGCAAATAAAGAGCTTCTTCAAAGCTTGAGAATCAGATTGAACAAAGGAGCTATTGGAATTGACATCATCTTCTGAAACAATAAGGGGGGTCGATTTTTTACCTTCAATTCGGTGGACCAAAGAGGAAACCCTACCCGATTGAGTCCATCTCTCCGATGATCCTTGCTCAGTCGCGCTGACCTTTTTCACACCAGCAGAATAGGAGCTCCCACTGGGTATCACAACCACAGATCTAGGCCTTAATTTGCCTAATTTCTCCAACTCCGAGCTCTTTTCGGAAAGCGGCGCCTTTCCCTATGCCTCGTCTCTTTGCATGATCTTCTCCTTTGATTTATGAATCCACAAGAGGGATTCCTGTAGTAGCATAGAGAGGGGAGAAAAAAACCAGAAGAGATCACCTGGCGTGACTCCAGCGAAGAGTCACCGACCAGCTTGGGAGGCTCGAGAACAACAACTAAGCGTAAGAATATTGAAGTATTGTGTTAGAGTAATATTTGGCGCTCCTAGTGGGGAAAACCTAGTAGAACAAAAATCTGAGGTGGGGGTAAGGCTAGTCTCTCGGGCCTAAAGCACGACGGGGGCAACAATTGGCTGAGAATCGTTGCTCGATAGGGTCCGACCAATCTCTACCGATCTATTTCCGCGGATTGGGAAGCTCCTCTACCATCATGTTCATATCAAAACAAGCAGCTGTTGGGATGTCCAGGTCCCTTACTTTAGGGCACTCCATTTTCAAGTGGACAATGCAACCACTCTAGAAGCAAAAGTCCGGGAATATCTCGTACTTCAAGCAATGGTGTCTGATAAACACACTGGTATCTCGGTGGAAACCTTCTCGGGACATTTGGGAGAATACCGGGCATCCAGGGAGAACACCAGGAAAAAAAGGATGTTGTGGGTCGAGATGGCTCAAACCCTAACAGGGCGAGATGTGCGTCCTAACACACACCCCATTGCTCGATATTGCACTCATTGCTCGATATTGCACTTTGTACCCTCTAAGAGAGCTATCGTCATCGTCGAGGGAGTCGGTTGTTATTTGTACTCTTGTGAGACGGCCTTGCGCCCATGGAAGGGACTTAAGGTGCCGAGGCATGCAAGTTCTTGGAGCCAAACATGAACACCTCTTGGTTAGACAAGAGGTCCTATGTTGCCCTACCTCGAGTGGCCAGACTCCCTTGGTGTTTGGGAGTGGTGGATCGGATAGAGGGGGCACGATTTTTATGCTCCAGTTATATGTTGAGGCGGTAGGCATGAAGTCTTGTGTTAAATTAATTTTTGGCGGTCCTAGTGGCGAAAGACCTAGTAGAACGAAAATCAGAGGTGGGGATAAGGCTAGTCTCTTGGGCACAAAGCCAGACGGGGGCAACGATGGGTTGAGAAACGTTGCCGATGGGTCAGACCAATCTCTAACAATCTCATTCCGCAGATTGGGAAGCTCCTTTACCATTAGGTTCATGTCAAAACAAGGAACCACTGGGATGTCAACATCCCTCGCGTGGGGCACTCCATTTCCAGGTGGACGATGCAGCCAAACTGGAAGCAAAAGTTCGGGAGTCTCTCGTATTACAAGTGTGTCCTAATTGGTATCTCATGCCCCAAGATCAAAATCGAAGCCGAGCGACACCACAGTTCTCATGATTTCTCCATCACGACACATAAACCCAACTGTAAAAAAGAAGGAGAGGCACAAACCTAACCGCATACGATAGTGATTTTGGAACCCGGCGAGACCGCGAATCAACCCCTCACTGACATTCAGCCCCACGAGGCACCCTTTGACTGATCGCCTCCATCGTTGGGACCGCAAAGAAACCCGACTGCTACTCTGCCTATTGCCTCCCGCTACATTAAGGCTGCATCTTCCCTTGTCGACATCCACGATTTTGACGTGTCTAAATTACTCCCCAACCATGAAAACGACGAGTCGCCCCGTTACGGCGAAATCCCTGAGGATTCGAACAAACCTTTCTGCCACAGTAAGGGCTACCAGCTTCTCCACCGCCTTTTCTATATCTACGAACCCTAGCAGAGCACGGTACCTCACCTTCTTTCTGTCTTCATCGCCGTCAAGGGGCTCAGGTCCATAACCACCCCCAACTGACCCGTACTTGATAAATATATAGCTGGAGCCGCCAACAACTTCATCGTCGTCGTCGAAGAAACCACCGTCGTTGATGGCTTTGTCTCGATCACGTGTGACCAAGATGTAGAACTGTCAACCAGATTAACGGGGATGGCGGCGATCTAAATGTCGATGTCCCCGAAGTTATGAACCAGCCTGGAGTGGGGTCGCATCACTCAACATCAATGGAGAAAGAGGGACAATGGCCTGGTTGACGGTAGTGGCGGCGGAAGGCAAAGATGAAAGGGGTGGTGACGCCTTCCTTTTTACCCGAACACGTGAGCAATTTTTAGAGTTAGATATAGAAAGTATAATAATGTGTATGATGTTGTATCTTCTACTTTATGACCGGGACACAACGTTTATGAAAGAGATTATTTAAATAAAAAAATATTCCAAGATATTTATTTTTGGGAAGTTATATTCTTTTTCTTTAATACTTATCAATAAGAACCTTTTTTTTAGGATACCATGTAATTTTTTAGGAAAATTTCATTTTACCACCCTGACAAATATTTAATTTCAGTTTGATACCCTGACATAAATTTTTATCAGTTTCATACCCTAACCAAACTTTTAATGTCACTTTTATACCCAACCGGATAAAATGTCCAAAATACCCCTAATTATTACTCAAATTTTCATCTAATGCCATTGACTCAGAATTTGAAAATAAGTGAAATGACAATAATACCCTTCATTGTTAGGGTGTTAAACTGAAAATTTCACTAATTGTAAAATAAAATCAGTTTTTTTTATAAATTCAATTTTTATTTTCAAAAAATCAGATTTTAATTTTCAAAATACATAAAAATCAGTTTTTTTATAAAAATATTTTTTTTATTAAAAACAGTTTTATATATCAAAAATCATTTTTATTTTTTTCAAAAAATTAATTTTATTTATATTAAAAACAATAAAAAATATTTTTTTTTCTTTTATTGTTCACCCATCGTCCCCGACCACCTCCGCCGTCGTCTCCGGCCACCCCCTCTCACCGC
Organism: Erodium maritimum; assembly: GCA_963921825.1. Classification (NCBI taxonomy): domain Eukaryota; kingdom Viridiplantae; phylum Streptophyta; class Magnoliopsida; order Geraniales; family Geraniaceae; genus Erodium; species Erodium maritimum. The sequence continues at coordinate 32,466,140 of OY997596.1, forward strand.
CGCCTCGTCCTCCCTCTTCCACCTCCTCCCCCTTCCTTCCGTCCTCACAATCCTCGAATCGCAGAGTTGAAGCTCTACGATTTGGTTCAGATCTGAACCAATTTTGGAGCTGAAGCTTTGCGATTTGGTTCAGATCTGAACAAAATCGCAGAGCTTCAACTCTGCGATTCGAGGACGGTGAGGACGGTGAGAGGGGGGCAAGTGGTCGTCGAAGTCGAGGACGGGATGAACTTGTCGTAGTAGAGTCCGTCGGAGTTGCAGATGAAGAAGGTACTCGCAGAGCTCCGTCGAAGTCGAGGACGGAGTTGGAGATGAAGAAGCTCTGCGATTGGATCTATCAGAGCTTCAGATCTGATCGATGAAGCTCCAAATCGAGAGGGCGGCGAAGGAGCTGAGGTGGAAGAGGGAGGAGGAGGCGGTGGTGAGAGCGGGTGGCCGGAGACGACGACGGAGGTGGCCGGGGACGATGGGTGAACAGTAAAAGAAAATTTTTTTTATTGTTTTTAATATAAATAAAATTAATTTTTTAAAAAAATAAAAATGATTTTTGATATATAAAACTGTTTTTAATAAAATAAATTTTTATTTTTATTAAAAAAACTGATTTTTACGTATTTGTAAAATTAAAATCTGATTTTTTGAAAATAAAAAATTGAATTTATAAAAAAAAACTGATTTTATTTTACAATTAGTGAAATTTTCAGTTTAACACCCTAACAATGAAGGGTATTATTGTCATTTCACTTATTTTCAAATTCTGAGCCAATGACATTAGATGAAAATTTGAGTAATAGATAGGGGTATTTTGGACATTTTACCCGACTGGGTATGAAAGTGAAATTAAAAGTTTGGTTAGGGTATGTAACTGATAAAAATTTATGTCAGGGTATCAAACTGAAATTTAATGTTTGCCAGGGTGGTAAAATGAAATTGTCCATAATTTTTATTCATATCGAAACGAAAGAATCACATTGATCGTAAAAAAGTGGAAATAAGATAAAAGAACTAGATACAATTTTGGAGATGGCCGAAACATTGAACTTATGGAAAAATACCCGGAATTATTAGGGAATAAGTTAGGGTGGTTCTTTACTCATATTGTGGTTGGCGCATTGAATCTAAGAATCTATCCCTGTGTCGACTTGAACTGACTTGTTGTGGTGTAACTGAATGATTCTAGGTTGCCAAAACACAACGAAAATAAAAATCCCTAGAAAATCCGTTTGATCCATGTAATTGCGAATGAACTAACAAACGAAAATTAAGAAGATTACCATTCGTTTTTTAGCCTGGTTCGAGACGAGGACCAAGAACGTTTCTGCTGCTTGACGATGTCGAGACGTCTTCAAAAGCATCCGTCCTCTTCAGGTATCCACACCAACAAGCATTCCCAAAATAGTTTGTGTGCCAGCACAAAAATTTCTTCTTCTCTCTCTTTTTCTCGTTTTCTTCTTCGTTTTTTATCTCTCGTTTTGCAGGCTTACTATTCTTAAACACGACCACATGAACTATGAAATCTGATACGTGGAGACATTTTAAGACTAATGGAATCCAAAATAATCTACTTGAATTTATGAAATTCAAAAGTCATTAATTGTAAAGGTCGTCTTTTCGGTTTTGCAGAGTTCTTGTCTCCGGGGTCGGTATCACAGGCGATTGAAACGCTTAATAGTTTCAAGTTAAATGGTTATATCCTTTTCGTTGCTTTAGCACGTAGCAAAGGTCGTAGAGGTGTTGATCGTTTACCAATGGTCGGAAGGGCTCGGGTCGCAAAGGAGAATGACGTTGTTTCTGTTTCAAGCGTCGCCTTGAAACAGAGCAACATAAACATGAAACAGAGCATTAGGGTAGTTCATTCTAACGACCTGGTTCTTGCGAAAATAGTGTCTCCAGGGATTCAGACCGGAGAAGGTGGGGTTACAAGCTTGTCGGAGGCTTGTCCGACCTCAAAAAGCCAATCGGGAAAGTAGAGTATGGTTCATGAGGTCCGACTGCAGAACTAATCAGGTGTCTGGGTGGACCAGAATAATACGATTTTGAATTCAATTTCAAACATTCAATCTCGGAATGCTAGTGCACTTGATTATCGGGATGATATTGACTCTTTTTCTCCACATACGCTGATTTGGAGGTTGTTGAGTATGTAAATGACACAGTCACTATAAATGCTCTGCAAAGTAATGGGCCAAAAGATGGGCTTGTTGTACAGCCCAAGGAGTTTGGTGTGTTAGAAGATGCATCTTGTGGTCTGTCCGTTTCACATTGTATTGGTCCAGCTGATGAAGGGCCCAATCCCACCGTCAGTAAGGGATTGTCGGCCTCTAGTCCTTTGGGCCCGAGCGCTAGTTCAACTTTCTCGACTTTGTATATAGAGGTTGTTGCAGGCAAGGTAGCATTGGAGGTTGGGAAGGAGATGTCTGCTGTAATTTGGGTGTTGCAGCTAGGGGTGGGCACGGCCGGTTAACCGGCAGCGGCCAGCTTTCCGACCACTGGAACCGACACTATCGGTGGAAGTGACTGGACCACCGGCGTCGGCACCGGAAACCGGGAATATTGTCAAAAACCGATCGGTTTAATAACCGTCAGTTACGATTAATAACCGGTGATTTCGGTGCCGGTGCCGGCCGGTGTCGGTGTAATCGGTGTTTTGTGCTCACCCCTAGTTGCAGCAACAAAGTAGTCCTTAGAAGGACGCACTCCTTAAACCTCTGAAACGGAAGAGTCAGCCCCCTAAGCACTTATCGGATTATTATACCGCTAAGTCTAAGCCAAGAGCACGTTCTTTGAGTCGTGAAAGACTCGTGAATCCTATTGATCGGAAATAGGTCGCACAAGTTCGAAAAGCTTATAAGAAACAACTTGGTCATCTTGATTCGGAAGGTGAAGAGTGGGTCACCGAATAAAGTTTATTTTGTTCCGTTTATTTTCATTTTGAACTTTAGTCCTTTTGTTTTTTCAGGGTTTGGCTCCTTAGCTCCTTTACGAAAGTTCCTTTATAATCGTTAGTTTTTTGACCTGTTTTTTCTTGAATCAAGGTATTTCGATTCTTTTCTTGTAGTCGGTCTTATCAATAAAATTTCAAGCTTATAAAAAAAAGTTGTTCCAGGTTCAGTTTTGTAGTTGTAAGAGAATGAAAACAATTAATAAATTATTAGCTGCAAACATTCATGCACAGAATCAAAACAATTAATAAATAATTAGGCCTAAACATTCATGTACAATATCATTCGACCAATTCGCTTTTAGTATACAAATTGTTATACATATATATGTACGAATTTTTCTATTAACTCTCTCAAGTCTGTAAGAATTCACATACCCTTAACCTTCAGTTACCGTCGACGGCTTCCATAGTTTTGACTATAAAGGTTGTAGGTAGAGTTTTTTCTCCTTCTTTTCTTCCTTTCGAGCTTCGCTTTTAACAGTCGTCATCATGTGTATAATAGTTGCAACTTTCCTTCGTCTGAGTACAATTACCGTCGTTCATGTCGTGTCCCTCCAATGTCGGGTCTCCATTACAGTCATGTGAGCCACCGATGGTTACTCACCTCATCGTCGTCGATCGAGGTAATACCGAGTCTCTTAGACTATCACGAGCCATCGGGGCTATTCCAAAATCGATCTCCATAGTTTATGGTTTCGATTTGTCCAGGCTTGGTTGGTAAAGATTTACCAACCGAACACCCGCACAAGCCGCTTGGAGAAGGTTTTGGAGCGATACAGTCAGTGGAGTTGGGATCCGGGACCTACCCAACATGACTCGGGACCGACGTTGCTTGGCCGTCCCGGAGGAGCAAGAAAGCAGCTCGTTTTAGTTGGTTTTATTTCAATTCGTACTTTTTTTTATTATGGGTTTATGTTTTTTGCTGGTACTATTGTTAGAATAATTGATGTGTCGGTACGAGAAATTCTTCAGGTTGTGTGTACGAAAAAAAGTAGACTTTTTGTATGGGTCCATGAGCGCCGAACCCGTAACGATGCACCCGAACATTGTTGTAGAGCCCAGGGTATTGACCCTATATTATATAATCTTGATTGACAGTAATACATTACCTCAATTACTCGTTTCAAAAAAAAATATGTAGTTATATTTAACTATTTATTATGTTTCCCTTTAATCAAATCTAATTATTTTTTCGGTCTAGGATATATTTTAATTTTCCATGAATTTCATTTACTAATATTTTTGTTAATTACTAGACAGAAAAAAATCCCGTGCCATGAACATGACCATATTATCTCAAAGATGATATAATTTCTCCTATACATATACATTTTTTTTTTCATTTTCACTCTCTTTCGTCTCTCCCTTACATACCATACCAGTAGACAAAATGTCGAGTTATGTTTCATTTTGCTGTACAACAGCAAACTGTATGGAAAGCTTGAAAGTGAAATAACATATCGTATAGATCTACTTACATGTGACCTCCGTATGCTTTATCCACGACAACAACTCTATCTATCCCAACTCATACACACATATTAATTAATTATTAAAGACAGAGAAGAAGAAAAAAAGCTTGAGCATTGAATGAGGCTGAGGTCCATCTTTCATTTTTCACACAAATGTAAGGCTCTTAGTTTCCCAAATTGCATGTCCATGGCTCTCCCAACAAGGCTTTAACATTAGAGAGGCAAGTATGAAGGAGAAGAAAGCAGACGCTAACGATGACCATGACCTTGAGATACTCAAGGCGGTGGCTCAGGCATGGCACAACCGGTCGGGAAGTTCCAGAGCCACCAATGAGTTGGAGGCCCATCGGCAGAGCTACAAGACCAAGCCTCCTCCTACCAGGTTCAGGCTTGAAGCTATCAACAGGTCATTGCTCAATGAGAAATGGGACTTCAGGGAGTCCCTTTGGGACTCTTATGAGATTGTGGCTGTGTCCAAGAGGTTGGAGGCTGGGATGGTGCTTCTGGACGATCCATTTAGAGGGTCCGGTCGAGCTCGTGTGAGAGGCAGAGAGAGCAACAACAGCTTGAGAAACTTGTTCAACATCATGTCTTCTAAGAGCTTTGATGATTCTTGATAGCTACTTACTTTGAAGAACAAAATGCATTTTATAACATTTTCACTGTAGGTTTCTCCTTGGATATGAACTTTTTAGTTAGTCCTTGTAGTTTCATAAAGTGTGTTGTATCCAACTTAGTTATTTCAGACATGATTTTTATCGATAATTCCTAACATAACCTCTCTCAGTACATACTCCCAAACAGATGACCTACTCGAAATCTAATCGATCGACATGACACTAAATCTTGTCGGTCTGGATCAACCAAGCTACCCTTTGTAGTAGGTATTACTTCATGAATGTTTTGTTGCATCTTAATGAAGCTAAGAACTTTTGCTATTTGCACAAGTTGCAAGAAAAAGGGTGAAAAATCTCTGTTATAGATCTGTATGGTTTATGCAAATACCAAGCAGAAGTCTTAGCTATGTTCTTTAAAGAAACCACGTTTTGAAATTACGGTATGCGAATTGGTATCTCAAAACAATCCACTTTACTTAAGGGTACAAACTCAGCAGGTGTTGGCAGTAACTTCTAAAATCGAGTGGTCTTTCTCCTCTCTCCCTTCAATTGGGGATTGGAGTTTTGAAATACAAAACCGCTGATAAAAAAAAATAAACTTTAAGCCTCCTTGCCAATGTCGTGTTCACTCCATCGGAGGGCCTCTTCTCCCGATTGCTTTGACCCGTATTTGCCACCGGTTAGTCGTTGTACGGTCAATCCGGTCTGCTGCGTCTCCGAGACGCTCTCGCCTGAACAACTCCTAGTTTGGGTTGAGGGCAGCCAGAGTTCGAATGGCCGGGGCTCGGGTCCTTCCCCATTGGTCTCCGACGAGAAGCTCTCTCAGATCCCGTCACCAGTTACTTTGGAGATTTCAAGGAAATACAGAAAGAAGGTCAAGTATAATCTCAAATCTCGTAAGATCCAATACATTGATCCTGAAACAATTAAAGTTGCTTTGAATCGCAGCTTTAAAATGATGCAGCTAAACACAAAAGAAAGACATACAAACGCTGACTATCTTAAGTGTTAACTTAGGGGATCTAACCCTATCTATATAAATACGCTCATCGTCCTCTTCTCGTGACTCAACCCAAAGTATCCGAGGAGGTCTCTACGAGAAAGAGTAGGATCAAAGAACGGGTCTCTACGAGAAAGAGTAGGATCAAAAGCATTGGATCGGAGAAGGAGAAGAAGCAGAGTAGCTGTCAAAAACGACGACAACTACGTTTTAGAGCTTCTGCCATAGCAAAATAGCAATTGCGTAGGGAATTAACTAATAATTTAATCATTACAATAGTTTATTAGATATATTATTTATAAAGATTGAATAAAATAATATATATTATATCATCTCGTTAAATCATTTTATTTCGTTAACAACGCTGACTTATTCAGTACGTTGATGACATTTTAGAGTGCTTTGGAGTTGATTGCAGCAATTTACACCAAAAACTACACCATTACAATGTATGGACGCCATAATTTTGGTATAAATGATTAGAGATGTCATTACAACAGCAACAAAACCATTAACAGTATGAGGACCGAGGGGTTGCAATTTATTGACTAAAGCACAACAGATGCTCATTCTATCATCAAAAGAACACAAACAAAAACCCTGGCCTAAAAACACAATTGATTTCGATTCTTCCATGTATTGTGGCCATGCAAAAGGTACGAGATATAAATGTTTTGCTAGAGAAACTGAATCCCTTTTGCTGAGAATTGAATGCATATTAAGACAGCACCAAACCTCGATTCAGTTGAAGTGATTGTGACCAAAAGTTTGACTTTCCTCACTTTTGATCTGTATATACTGCATCAACATCATCAAGTTCTAGTAATTTGGAGATAAGTAGCTTGTTCAAGTCCATAGCCTCATCATCCACCTGACATATCCACAAGACCATTTCACAAAATACAGATGAGAACTTTAAGTGGGAAGCCAATAACAATGGAAACTGTATGAAAATCTTTGAGTAGACAAATTTTGATATAAATGAAACGGGAATCGTAACAATCACTCTCTACCCAATGTGGGAATAGAGAAACTACAACATGGAAACAACATTTGCCACTCATAAATAACTAAAAGGACATATGAGATGAATATATTGCTTCCACTATGCTAGTTTAAATGCCTACCTACTATTTGGATAGCGAAACTCAATATATCATGATGAACGAAGCAATATCTTATAATCATACGTGTAAAAACAATCTGATATCAAAACACCAATCACTAAGCCTTTTTAAAACACCCTGTTCAATCATGAAATCTACTAAATAAGAAACACAAAAGAATCAAACTAGCAAATAGTAATAGGTAACAACTATGAATAGAAAATAATTAGGAATTGGAATAAACTACACATACGTAATAATAACCTAGCACCCTCCTAGCGAGCAATCCGAATAACATTAGTATTCACGTAAGGCAAGTAATAAATTTTCAAAATACTCTCACATCATATAGGACTTGATATCTACACCTGAGCAATCCGAATAACATTAGTATTCACGTAAGGCAAGTAATAAATTTTCAAAATACTCTCACATCATATAGGACTTGATATCTACACCTGAGCTATTGCTCATATAAGCTTTTGCATATGGATGGTGTAAAACTCTAACTAACCTGATTTACTTTAATGATCTTTCCCTTGCTCCTTCTCTACTTATTTATAGATATAGAAGTATAGTAGTAATAGAGTTGTAATCAATACAACTTCTATATAGATAAACCTGATATATATCTTAACACTCCCCCTCAAGCTTGATCATATATGTCAATCATGCCCAGCTTGTTACAAAGATAATCGACTCGAACTCCAGTCAACGCCTTAGTAAAAAGATCTCCTAGTTGGTCTCCCGTCTTTACGTACTCAGTAGAGATTAGGTTTTGCTGAAGTTTCTCTCGAACAAAGTGACAATCAATTTCAATATGTTTTGTTCGTTCATGAAATACTGGATTAGATGCAATATGAAGAGCAGCTTGATTATCACACCATAACATTGCTGGCATTGATACCTTAACACTTACTTCAGACAACAACTGATAGATCCACATTATTTCACACACAGACTGAGCCATAGCTCTATACTCAGACTCAGCACTAGAGCGGGAAACAACCGTTTGTTTCTTGCTTTTCCACGAGACTAGATTTCCTCCAAAAAATACACAATAGCCTGAAGTAGATCTTCGGTCAACCTTAGACCCTGCCCAGTCTGCATCAGAAGAACATTCTATATGATTGTGGCCATGGTTCTGATAGAGGAGACCTCGTCCTGGAGCTCCTTTCAAGTAACACAGAATGTGCTCTAGAGCAGCCCAATGATCGTTTGTTGGAGCAGACATGAACTGACTAACAACACTAACAGCATATGCAATATCAGGACGAGTAGCTGTTAGATAGTTTAACTTTCCTACCAATCTTCTGTATCGTTCTGGTTGTTCAAATAAATCACCTTTCATAAGTTGCATATTAGGTGCCATAGGGCTAGCACATAGGGCTGTTAGATAGTTTAACTTTCCTACCAATCTTCTGTATCGTTCTGGTTGTTCAAATAAATCACCTTTCATAAGTTGCATATTAGGTGCCATAGGGCTAGCACATGGTTTTGCTCCCAACTTCCCTGTTTCAGTTAATAAGTCGAGCACATATTTCCTCTGAGATAAGAAGATGCCTTTATTACTTCTCATCACCTCAACTCCCAAGAAATATCTTAGAGAACCCAAATCTTTTGTGTGAAACTGACCATGAAGAAAGGACTTTAAGGATGAAATTCCAATAGTGTCACTCCCTGTAATAACGATATCATCCACATACACAACTAGAAGGGTAATGCCTGATGTAGAGTGTTTATAAAACACCGAGTGATCAGACTTGCTCTTATTCATGCCAAACTCCTCAACTGCTCTACTAAACTTTCCAAACCAAGCACGGGGACTCTGTTTCAACCCATATAATGACTTCTGAAGATGACAGACTTTCCCATACTCCCCCTGAGCAACAAACCCAGGTGGTTGCTCCATATAAACCTCTTCTTCAAGATCTCCATGTAAAAAGGCATTTTTGATATCAAGCTGATGTAATGGCCAATCATAAGTGGCAGCAAGAGAGATGAACAACCGAACAGATGTCATCTTAGCAACAGGAGAAAAGGTGTCCGAATAGTCCACACCATAAGTCTGAGCAAATCCCTTAGCAACCAAACGTGCTTTAAGACGAGCTACAGAGCCATCAGAATTAAATTTTATAGCAAACACCCATTTACTACCAATAGCCTTCTTTCCCGGAGGTAATTGTACTAACTTCCAAGTACCATTTTCATCTAACCGCTTATCTCTTCCATCATTGCTGCACGCCAACCAGGATGAGACAATGCCTCATTGAGGGTGTTAGGAACAGATATCGAGCCAAGAGAAGTAACAAAAGAACAAGATGAGCGAGATAATCGATCATATGAGACAAACAACGAAATAGGAAAAGCACAACGACGTTTACCTTTACGGAGGGCGATAGGGAGACTAAGGTCGTCTACAAGATCCGATGGCGAAGAGGACTCCGATACAAGACATGAAGGAGAAGGGTCATGTCGTCGTGAATACACAAACCGAACCGGGTGGCGTGCGGGTATGAAGGCCGAACATCCCGAACAAAACAAGTACTACCAAATATACGAGGTGAGATAGAGAACAAGGGTTTGGTAGGGAATAAAACCTGATAAGGAATGTCACCACGAAGAATCGATGAAGGCATTCTATTAATAAGAAAACATGCCGTAGAAACGGCATCTGCCCAAAAACTCTTTGGTACATGAGCCTGAAATAAAAGAGTTCGAGCTGTTTCAAGAAGATGTCGGTTCTTTCTTTCGGCAACCCCATTCTGCGCCGGAGTATCAACACATGACGATTCATGAAGAATGCCATGTTGAGCCATGAAAGTCGCATATGGACCAGAAAAATATTCTTTAGCATTATCACTTCTCAAAATACGTATACTTGGTTAAACTGAGTTTTGATTTCAGCACAAAATGCAGTAAAATGAGAAAATAATTCAGACCGATTTTTCATAAAATAAAGCCAAGTTGTTCGAGAAAAATCATCCACAAAAGAAACAAAATATCTAATCCCTGTTTTAGAAACAACCGATGAGGGGCCCCAAACATCTGAATGAACTAACTCAAAAGGACCAGTGGCTCTCTTATTGACTCGAGGAGTAGACGGTAGACGATGGTGTTTAGCAAATTGGCAAGCTTCACAATCAAAAGATTGTACCTTCTGGAACTGAGGAAAAAGACGCTTCAACGTGGGGAGGGATGGATGGCCAGATCGACAATGGGCTTCAAACACAGTCAAGTGAGCATAACTAGAAACTGGTCGTGGTACGTTGTCTGGAATATCCATGACGTAAAGCCCTTCTGAAACATGTCCTTTACCAATAGTCTCCTTCGTCACAAGGTCCAGAAAGAGACAATAATCCGGAAAAAATGAGACAAAACAGTTTAAGGCACGAGTAATCTTACTAATTGACACTAGATTGAAAGAAAGATTGGGCAAATTCAAAACATCGGACAATAAAATAGACGGGGTATAAGTAGTAGTGCCAGAACCAAGAATAGGGGATGTGGAACCATCAGCTAAGGTAACACTTGAACAAGATGAATGAGATCGGAAAGTATCAAAAAGAGCTGAGTTACCTGTCATATGATCTGTAGCCCCAGAATCAATGACCCATGGAGTGGAGAAATGTGATGAAAGAAGACATGTACCAGGTTTACCTGATGTGGCAGCAGACGTGACAGGATGAGATGAGTGTGTTAAATTATCCTGATACTGGCGGAATTTAGCATAGTCCTCCGCTGATAAGGTAACAGTCTGTGGATTGGATGAAGCTGCAACATGAGCAGAAGACCGTGGAGGGTTGTTCTGCAGCTTAGGACAAGATCTTTTAGTATGTCTCGGCTCATGACAATGGAAACAAATAACTCCTCGTATGTCCTGGTTCCTGTTATCCCAACGGCCTTGGTGGATTCCTCGACCACCTCCTCTCTTGTTCCCCCTTCCGCTAGTTCGGTTCATTGTTGGACCCCTAGTATGGCCAACCAAAGCATTGAAAGTAGGATCAGGCGGATTGGCAGGTTTGGAAGCCTCTGTCCGAAGAACTCTAGTGTACACCTCATGCAAAGTAGACATCTCTGAACCAGAAAGGATTTGAGACCTAGCCATCTCTAACTCAGGCCCGAGTCCAGCTAAAAAACTCATAACTGCCATTTGCTCTCTCTGAGCGAGCTGAACTTTAACATTTGCGCTCACTGGCATTAGAACATTCAATTCCTCATAAGTTTTCTTGAAATTCATAAATTATGTTTGAAGAGTTTGATCATGTTGTTCAGCACGATAAAATCTCTGACAAACATCATACATACGAGCAACATTCCCTTTCCTAGAATATAGAAATTCTAAATATTCTATCAGTTCCTTCACATGTTCACAGTGATTAATTGCATTAATCAATTCAGGATCAATCGAATTCCTTATCTGTAAGAATAAACGAGCATCATCCCTTAACCAGTCCTTGTCAGTTTTAGGAGCGCAAGACAAGTGCTCATCTTTGGAAATACTCCGTAAATACATACGAATATCCTTGTACCAAGCAAAGTAATTAGGGCCTGTTAATTTATGGTCCGTTATTCTTGACATAATTGGAACAGTATCCGAAACCAAATTTTTCTGATCATCCCCCATAATGAATGAACTCACCCACAATAATAAAACGAAGAAAAACAGAGTAGAGCAGAAACTACCCGGACAGATGGGCTGTGGAGACGGAGGCGCGTGAGGGGTACGCGCGGCCAGAGGCAGTGGCGCGTGTGGCACACGCGCGGCCATGGAAGGTGGCGCGTGGGATTCACGCGCGGCCGTGGAGGAGGCGCGTGAACTGCACGCGCGGCCGTAGAAATTTCCAGCAACAACAGAGACGCCGGAAACGCTGTTCTGGTGGGCGACGCGCCGGCAGTGAAGGCAGAAACGCACTGGATGGCCGGATCTGGGCGAAAACAGAAGAATAAATCCTCTTGCCCGAGGATCTTCTCACCCAAATCAGCCAAAACCCACTCGGCTTGGCTCTAATACCATGTAAAACTCTAACTAACCTGATTTACTTTAATGATCTTTCCCTTGCTCCTTCTCTACTTATTTATAGATATAGAAGTATAGTAGTAATAGAGTTGTAATCAATACAACTTCTATATAGATAAACCTGATATATATCTTAACAGATGGGAAAATATGGTGAAACTGACAAAAGGGTCTACTAGATGAACCAAAAGTTAATAGAAAAGCAAATGCGACAATGTACATCAACTTCGAAAAATAATCCTTGAGCTTTCGGTTCATGTTATAATTTAATGGACGCACGACGACGGGCCAACTACGTCAAGTGTGTGACAATACAAATCAGCTGCTGACAACTACATCACATGGGACAACAATGCAAAATAACATAAGGCAACCACATCATGTTAGAGAGAGAAAACTATGATCTTAAGGAAACTCACCCGACTCAAAAAAACAACCAAAATCAACAAGAGAGCACCACAAAGTTCAAATAAAACCCTAAAAAACAGGCAACTAAATCTTGTTAGCAACACATGCTGTTTCAACTATATTTAAGCTGATTCCAAACAAGGGTAGTAAGAGAAAAACTGTGATATTAATGGAAATCACCCTGACTCAAAAACAACTATAATATATAAGAGGCAATTACAAAGCTCAGATTAATCCTTAAAAACCAGCAAAAATTCAGTTAAAACAAAAATGGAAAGGTAACAATGAAATTGGAGATAATAATTGCAAGGAAACTACCATGCTTTGGATTGGTTACACGTGGAAGCGGGGTATAGGCGAACCAACAATCTTTAGGTTAATTACACCTAGATAGACCTAATTGCACCCGTTTTTCACCTAGCTACACTTAACTATAAAGTTCGTCTGGACGGTACCCTAACTTTCCAAAAATTTCACGTTACTACAAAAGAGCACGGTAGTGATGTGAAAATCGAGTACCGCCCAGACGAATTTTACAGTTAAGTGTACCTAGTGTAGCTAACTATATATATGTGGGGTAACGACATTTCTGTGTTGTGGACAAAGGTGCATTTTAAGTCCATATTGTCGTCCACTTTTGGCTTAAATTCGGTACCATAAAACAAGCATCTTTTTTTTAAAGGCAAAAACTGTTTGGGATAACGGTTTTGAATGGAAAAAAGTCATTTGCATAGTACATAACCTTTTATTTTTTTGGAAATTCCAAATCTACCCTTCCTTTTCTTACACAAACCCTTGCTTCTTCAAACTACGCCTCCTCTATCTTCCTACTGCCGCCGACCTCTTAATTTTTTACAGCAACTCTTTTGCCAGCCAGCAAAAACCCATCTCATTCCCTAGCTTCTTCTGCAAAACTTCAATTTTTCGGGTGAATGTCACCTTCTCATCCCTTCCCTCTTTCCAAACGAGGTCACCTCTCCCTTACCGAAACATAAATCTCTAATCCAGCCACACGACTCCACAGCGGCGGCGAGGTCTGGTGGAATCGATGCAGTTTGTGGTCCCTCGTCGTGAAGTCGCCGCCTCGCCTAGCTCGTCGGAGTTGTAGATGAAGGGACGAACTTGTTGCTATGTTAGAGAGAAATGTACGATGAAAGAACCAAGGACAAAGAGGACCTCAAAGATTGGCCGTGGCCTTTCCAAGTTCAGATTTGTATCTGTTTGTTCTTGATTTTGGCCATTTGGGTTGTTTTGTTTAAGATTAATACTCCCTTTTGTGTAATATCATATGGATCTAGTGTTGACAATGATACTAAAGGGGGAGTGAAAAGGACGAGGGAGATTGTGGTTTGGGTTTGGGAAGAAAATCATTTTTGAGGATTTGTGGCTGGGATGTGATAAGGATATTTTGACTAAGAAAATCAAGGTAAAAAACAGAATTATAGGAACAAAAAAGAAAATTTGATGAAAAATAACATAATTGAACTTGAATTAATAAAATTTGGTTTATATATAATTTTTAAAATAAATTCTGATATATATATAAATAAATCAAAATATAATATAATTTTTAAAATAAATTATTATATTTAATTTTTTTTAATAAATATTTTCAGATAATTAAGGACGATTAAGATAATAATTAAAGAAAAATATCTTATCAAAAAAAATTATAAAGTTACCGTTAGGACGTGCAAAAATAGTTCATGGGCAATTTAGACTTTTCCAGTGTTGCTGTTAAAAGAACAGTGTGCTTGAGCAGATTTTGGCATTTTTTGATAATTTCGTGAAGGTTACGGACTGGACTTGCAACCAAAGGTGACACACAATATAACCGTGCGAAAAAGGTCATTTTGTAGCACGGAACCCAAGTTTTTTTTCCTATATATATCCATTTAATACAAAACGTGATTTGCCGATATCTTCCCCTTAAGTTAAAATATCATTAATCGGTACCACCCCGTATTTTGACCGTTACAGCGATTTAGAACCTTGCATAAACTATATTTCCTGACTCCCACAATAGCTTTGTACCTTCCAACCACATAGTTGTCTATTCGAATTTATTTTAAGCGTACTCCTTGTAACAACTGTATGGTAATGGCCAAAAAGAAATTCATGACACATAACTACATTAAAATTTAGATCTTTTGTTTTTCAATCAGTTACGAGAAAACTTCTACCTTTTCTCATCGAACTACCTCTCTATATCAAACCACTATTTTTCATACTAGGTATGATTGACAGAAATTTTCTACTAGGTTGCTAAAGAGAAGTTGCATCATGGAAGATTCTCTAGCGTAACCATTGAATTGTTGACCATACTATAGTGTAGTCACGAACAAAAATCATATCATAAGCATCAAAGTAAAGTCTTTAGAGAAACTGCAGAAAAGAAGAATCTCTAATAGCTATAAGAGGAGGAGAAACCATGTCAACATCTGTCATACCTCAACTGTTGCTATAGGAACTAGCTCTGACCCATTATCAGTTTCATAAGTTATTCCTTCCTCAGATAGTTTTGATAATATTGCACTGTAGTTTTCCGAAGAACTTACAATTTTATAATAACTGCAATAAAAGTCAACCAACTTTTCAAAAACTAAGAAGATAAATTTATTCGAATAAACACATCCAAAAGATTGCATACTGAAGTATAATTAATATCATTGTCATTATTTGTCAAACAAAATTACCAAGGGGGGTAGAATATAACAAGAGATGAATGTAAAAAATTTCAATGCTATAATAAACAAATTAACCAAGAGATGTGGAATGCATGTTATGATTAGCTTTTCTTACTAATTACAAGCATTCTAATGATTCAGGTCAATTAGGCACATATCTTGTTTTCCATGTATACCCTCCCCATTAAGTAAGCACTTGACCGCTTGAGCAAAGTCGAGAGTCTGCGGCCAGGTGCGCTACACAATCGCATGAGGTATCCATCGGCGATGATCTTTCCCAATAAACTAGTACATGTGGCTTCCAATTTTAGGGTGCACTAAAGTTTTGTCCACTGACATCCGTTAAAAAAAACGTAACAGGGATGTTCAAAATGAATGGTCTGGGCAGTTCTTCTCCGATTCAATAGATTTGAGGGCAATACATAATGCATTCCAAAGTTGTGTGGGCAATACTTTAGGGTAGTTTTTGACAATTAATCTGTTACGTTTTTCTAACGGAAGTCGGTGGACAAAACTTTAGGCGTGTTTTCGTTTGTGGACAAAACCTTAGTGCACTTTTTGACAATTAACCTAAAGATTTATTATTACAATAATTCTGTAGTGTAGTAGTGCCAATGCTTTGAGTGGAGAGGACTAATGAGGTGAAAATCAGACAAAATAACGAATAGAAGATTAACATCCCCTCACACTCTTTAATAGGAAAATAGAAGAAGGAACAAGAGGAATATTTGGGCTCTAACATCATAAGAAAGAATGTTAAGAATGGATATATATAGTTACCATTTAACTTCATGATCAGAATTATGATATCATCCTCTCCTAAAACAGAATCAACACTTAACGTTCCTTAAAAAAGTCAATAGCACAGTTAAAAGGTCAATGCTTAAAAGATCAAGGTCAAATGTTTTCACCAATAGACTGATTTTGAAAGATGTGGATACTATGTCAGAACAAATAAACCAATGGATGGTTGTTATGGTTTCCCAAAACATGAGAAGTTGTAGCTGAATTTTAGGCTATTGTTATTTAAATAATCTATATGATATTGGGTAGTTATGCATTATCTGATTTCCCTATAATTAGGAGATATAATCTCCTACCATGAGCTATTTTTAGCAGTGTTCTAAAAATTCCGACTAGGCTCCGCCTAGGCTCTATTTCCATGTTAGCCGACCCGATTAATTCCCGATTAATTCGATTATTTTCCGATTAATCCCCAAAAGGCCCTAACCGTCCGACTAGCCCCTAACAATTTTTAGAACCTTGATTTTTAGTTTACTCTTTCCTATTTAAAGAACATGTGTGGCAGAAGAATAATGAAGCAGAAATTAATCTTAAATTAGTGTTATCTTAGATTTTAGATCAGGTATCTTTCTCTTAGTTAGCTTATTGTCACAATAGCCATTGGAAAGAAGTCCAAATCAAACTAGTCTTCGCAGGCTGATTTTGGGCTTTAAAGACCAATAACAAGATCTCAGGGACCCGTTGGTATCAGAGCCGGTCCCCATGGCTGATCAACGGAGTGTGAAGAAGCAATTCAGCGATTTTTTGGCTGAACACAGGGCAGACAAGGCTGTTGCCGAAGCCCGACAGCAAGCTTCAGATAAATGACAGAATAATTTTGCTGCCCAACTCCAGAAATTGACGGAGTAGGTCAAGGTAAGCAACGAAGAAGGACAGCTTGCAAAGTCAAGCCAACGGGAATGCAAAAGAAATAGCCAGGAATCTCCAGTACCGACCATGGTAGCTAACAACATCGGAGTGGGAGCAATGACAAGAGCACCGCAACTGGAATTCCCCCACTATGATGGTAGCGTTGACCCATTGGTTTGGGTTAATCGTTGCAAGAACTACTTTTGGCATCAGCGAACATTGGAGGAGGAGAAAATTCCGTTGGCATCCTACCATCTCGAAGGCGATGCTCAATTATGGTTCTTGAAACTTCAGAGAGATCGGCCTCTCCAAACTTGGCCAATCTTCAAGTTTCAATGCAACTTGAGCTTTGGATCTCCGAGTCGTGGCAATAAATTGGGAGAATTATCAAAATTAGGGGTTATATTTTAATGTCAAGACTCCTCAAAAATATTCTAGGCTAGACACCTAATAAGCCATAGTGGGACTCTAAAGATCAGCCACTTCCAGCTGTAGTTTTCTGGTTTACTTCAATCTCAAAGCTCAAAATACACTTATAGCTTTAGAAACCCTTATTATTTAAGTCTAACTAACCCACCATTATGATCAACCACATATCTAAAACTAAAAACAAAAGTTTCAGTAAAAGGTAAAAGGTCACTGAAATGAAAGTTGAAACCGAAGAGATCAAAGATCTCCCGATAGCCCTAGATCATATGGAAATTGAAATTTTGAACCATTAGGTATGTTGCATTCTTTTATTATGGAGTAGAGTGATGACAAATGGATATTAGAATCATAATATTTACAAGGAAATTATGGAGCAGTACCTTTCTGCTGTATCTTCTTTTGTATAATCTTCAGAAATTGGAGGGTCAATGACATCCTCACCGCCAGCATCCAAAGCAATGGCAAAAAGCTGATCCTTATCCACATCTGTAACTTTGATACTGACAACTCGAGCACGTCTAAACTTGAACAAAACAGATCCAGGATCCGCCATCTTTCCTCCATAGTTCTTCGCTACCTCTCTCACAGCTGCCACTGACCGAGTTATTTTATCCGTTAAAACCTCAACTACCATACTAACTCCACCAAAGCCATATACCTGAAAGTAGAAGATGCATTGGCTTAAACAGGAACCCCACCTTGTTAACTGACATAAGGTTAACTATTAAAATAATAAACAAAGGGTTGTGGGTGAAGTGGCAGAGACGTCATAAAATAAGTACGAAGACGCTGGTTATTGCTGATAGATTATTTTTACTAAATTGTTAATCATACCTTATTTTCTTAAATAATACATTGCTAAAAGATGAAAAAACTACACTACAATGTTTCAAAATTGGAGAGTACCAAGATCAGTTGAGTGATGATGCAGGTACAAACCTCATAAATTTTGTCAATATACGCATCTTGTCCTTTCTCACTAGCTCTTTTAATATTGCGATCTATAATTTCCTTGGGTATATCAAGTTCCTTGGCTTTCTCAAGTACAGCAGCCAAAATTAGATTTGACGATGGATCTGGACCACCGCCTCTCCTTATACTGATCAACAATACAATTAAAATGTAATGACTAATAAATAGTGACAAATGACCAAAAGCAATGCCACGGGATGATTATATATCCCATATAAAAGAAAATAAAGAAACTGCGTGGCCCAACAGAATTAACAAAAACAAGTCATACCAAAAGTGAAAAAAAAAAGTCAATAGAATAATTAACAAAAGTAGCATGTACTGTTTTATATTTTTGGTTCATTTTCAATCAGATAGGAGTTTAACAAAGTCAGTATAGTGCCAAAGACAGCGACTTACGCAGATACAAGCTCCTTCCCAATCTTTGAGTGCAACTTTCCCTTCTTCGCGTCTTGAGTCCCCTGCAGTTAAAATTCAAATATCTTATGCAAAAGATCCCAGTAACATCATTCCAACTGAAATCCAGATAATTAAAACCCCACATAAAAAATGGATCCAAAATATCATCATTTCAATGGTAAAAGGGAATATACTAAAAAACGGGTGTAGCAAACAAAATAAAAGAGGTAGAATCAATCTCAAAACATCAAAAAGCTCTTGAGCAAGTGATGCAAAAAATGTAGGGATAATTGTCCAAAACTACCCTAAAGTTTCGTCCACAAACGAGTTGATGCACAAAGTTTCGTCCACGATGTGTGGCTACCCTGAAGTTTTGTCCACGACTTTTTTAGTTTTGACGTAATAGGGATGTTCAGAATGATGGTCTGGGCAGTGCTTCCCAGATTGAATAGAAGCGTGGACAAAACTTCAATGCACCCACAAAGCGTGGACAAAACTTCAATGCCCCCACAAAGCGTGGACAAAACTTGTAGTTTTGGACAATTATCCCAAAAATGTATTTGCACAACAAATTCAAACAACTAAATAAACATAGCAAATATAGACATAACCCTAATTACTTAACTAAGCTTCAACTGGAAAACATGAATAGAGAAAGAGACGAGTCATACCTTTCGACCTGCAATTTTCAAGGAACGCCTACTCATACCAAGAGGAGAGTAAGTGCGGATCAGCCTGGTTTGTTGACGAGTAGCATATTCAGGTTTATGCAAGCAAACCCAACAAGTATATGGTACCTTGGATGATTGGTTTCTACAAATCAAAGCATTCCCTGAATAAAAACAAGCACCCAAAAATTAGCATTCCAACGACTACAACGGGTGGAAAAAATTTCGGAGGTGAGATTGCAATTACTTTGGAGGGGCAGACAATTGGGGGATAGTCGACTTGAAAATCTACTAACTGCACCAACTGCTCTGAGTGAAGCCATCACTGACTGTGGTTGTTTTCCTCGACGCACCAATTCTTTTTCTTTACTGGGAATGGTCTTTAACAGCGTCTCCAACGGGGTTTATAGGGTATAACTTATATTTCAAAGGACAAAGAAATTAAAAAAAAATATAGGTTAAGAAATTTAAGTTAGCCCGTAAATGTTCAAAATACTCATATGTGTCTAGGGGTGGGCAAAAAAAATCGAAACCGTTAAAACCAATCACCACTAATCGGAAACCGAACCGAAGAATCCAAAATCGGGATAACCGACGGCATTTTCGATGGAGAGACGACCGAACTGGAAAGTTAACTATTGGCTGCCAGTTCTTGAAATGTCAAACCATCGGTTAACCAACCAAACCAATATTGTTCATTATATACATGTGGCTTCAACATACCCATTGATCTGATGTAGATGAATGGCCCATGAGCACTCTTCTGTGTCACACGGATTGCCAACATAGTTGGCAAATCAACGACTCGCATTTATTTGATCAGAGAAAGATCCACGTCGTTTATTTCATATAACCAAACAGTTTCTTTGAGACCACGTGGTGAAGTTGAGACTAAGTGTCTCTTATCCTCTTTTATCTATTTATTCACCAAAAGAGATGTGTTCTCTTTCACTCATTCAGAACGAAGACTCAAAACCCTAGCTCTCTATCGTTTCTCATTCCATCCCATCTCATGTTCCTCTCATGCCACTTCTTTTTCTCCTCTCACTCAAATATCTTTGTCAAACAGATAGATCTCGTTCGTCGTAGTGATTGAAGCGACCATAGTTAAGGTACAAACTACTTTCCTGATGTAGGATTTGTTGGTTTTGTCCCCTAGGCCAATCTTGATCTTGTATGACATCATCAATAATGACACTATTATTATCATTTGCGAAATGTTAATAGTGTGAAAAATGCTTGTTCTTAAGATCATCAAGTTAAGGACTTGATAGTACAACTCTTAGAAGTAATAGAGTATTATTCCTTTAATCCCTAGTGTTACTGATATACTAAGACTAGTATGATGTTGACTGATGATCACGTTTTACTGATCATACATATTGGATATGAAGTCAAATCATAGGTGGTTGTGTGCTTTGACGCAATTAAACGTGTCTTTAACCGGGCAATTATAAAGGTTGTGATTGGGTACATAATTGTCTATGTGAGAGACGTGGTTAACTAATAAGGGTTATGTCACTCATATAAATATGAGAGATATCGTTTGGGCCCCTTAATAAGTGGGACTGCGCAAAAGCATGACCATGCAAATCGATAAAGAGTTATCACTCGTCTACTTAAGATCAAGAAAGAACGATCGAATAAAATAAGGATGACGGTCTTATGCCTTATTCGATCGAGATATCGTTGATAGAGGGATTAACATATTAGCAGTGAAAGGTTAAGTCGGATTGTCGATCATCATAGACGTTTGGGTAGTCATAATTCCTTGCTAGAGGCCAACTATGACATGTGGACGAAACGGGGATTTCGAGTCCACTACCAACAAGTGTTATGAGCCTACAGGGTCGCACACAACAACGAGCCCAAAATCGAATTGGACTTTTAAAGTCCCTCAAGTGAATAAAATAATATATTGTGTTTGATATAATATTTATTAATTCATTAACTCATTTTTCCAATTGCTAAATATAATGAAAATTATGTTGGGAAATTAATATGCAAAATATCTCTTGAATTTTCGAAATCAATGAAAACCAAGAGACGATTAAATCCATGAAACAACTAACAAAGAATGGATTCACAAGAGAAAAATTCAGCACTATTTCTTACCAAAACAAGAATACCGGGTAACGAATGATTGAGTTGAGTCTCCAAGATGCCTACGTATCCACATGGGAATCAAGGCCACTTGGAAAAGCAAGACTCATGAATCCTACAGTAGTTGTCACAACTCTGAGGTCCACTTCGTGCTTTCCAAACCTCTCATACTTCAAGCCACTATACGTTAGTGCATGCGTGAGATTCAGTCATGTTATCTAATACCCATGAATCTTTGGAAGTAGGGAGATGTAGCTCTATAGAGTTAATACCGGATGAAGGCACAATCTCACTGCCCTTCCTTAGATAATCCAGGTTTCCTGATGAAGGCGCAGTCCTACTGCCCTTCTTCAGATCATTCAGGTTATCTGATGAAGGCGCAGTCCCACTGCCCTTCTTCAGATAAGCCGTGAACTTCCTATAATCTCGGTTCCAGTGACCAGGCTGTTGGTAGTAGAAGTAGAAATTCTCAGGTGTCTCATCTTTCCCGCCAAGTGTGCATGGGCCCTGCCCTTACCACTTCCAATTCCCTTGTTGACCATTAGAATATCCTTGGATCCCAGATCCCTAATATATTCTTCTTACCAGTTAATGACACTTAATGTAACTCTGATATGGTCTTAGAGACAGCCTTGTCAATGACTTATTCTTTGCGTTCAGATTTGAGGACTATCCTCAAAATTTTGTACTAGTCCAAATAGTTTGTCCCATTTAGCTTGACTCTGTCAAGAATGGTTTTGAATGACAAACTATTAATGTTCCCTGAATTTTCCATTTGATCTACAACAGATAAAATTCAATCAGTAAACTGAATAAATTTTATGAAGATTAAGCTTAAACACCAACAATTGATTCTATACCTTTAGAATCTAAAACCAAGATCCTTGAATCACTCGATCAAGCTGAACGAAAGCTCACTACTCAATTGAGCTATGTAGGTAGGACCCCGTCCAATCACATCTAATGTGACTCTTGGCTAGGGTATGTACTTAAGTACACGGCTTACCCTATCTGATACCCTAGCTAAGAATCGTAGTCGGGTCCACCAATTTTCAACTATGACCCGCCACTATGTAGGTGCTCCGCTAAGGCGCACGACACCCACATATGTCGTCCAAACCTACTACATCTCTTTCCCATGGATGCTCCGCTAAGGCGCACGATACCCATAGGACGGGGAGGTAGTAAGGTGTTGATAAATGGGAGGTATCGGACATGACCCGTTTTTACTTGTCCGGTTGTGTTTAAAACTTTTGGCACATCCTAGATGCGATGAACACATTAACTACATTCCAAATGTAATGATGCCTCCAATTACATCCAATGTAATTCTTCCTTCGAACCCATCAACTACATCCAATGCAATGACGGTTCTAAGGGCTCACAAACAAGGATTAAAATTCCAATTTTATCTTTGCATGTGAGGTAATATGCTTGGTAAATAAAGTTAAAGCATGCAATTCTAAAACACATAGAATTAATCATGCATAAACTAAACCAAGCATAAAGCGATAAATGTGCACATAATAGCCCCCTAAACTAACTCCCACTAGCTTCTTGAGCTCCATCGACTCCAAGCCGATGCCAACACCCGAAAAACCACCAAATGACATTTTAGCCATTTCTTTGTCTTGAGCAAAATATTACAATTTAATACACGACTCGCAGGTCGGGAATATATAAATATTACAAATAAGTGGTTCGACGACCACACCTTGAAAGAATAATTACACGCTAACTCTAACGGCTCGCAGATCGTGAAAAGCGATAAATAATTAAAACGAGCTCGGGGCTATAATGTGCACCTTGCCAACATCACATCACACATCGTGTCATAAATAATTAAAACGAGCTCGGGGCTATAATGTGTACCATGCCAACATCACTTCACACATCGTGTTATCAAACAATCATGTAATTTTCCGGTTTTATTTAATACCCAAGTTTCCAAATTTTTTGATACTCGATTTATCGAAACCGTTCAAAAATGAAACTTTTGAACATTTGATTTTCGAGTTTGTCAAGACGGTTCCAAACTCGTCATGACTAAAAAAATGGTTTGGCCCGACATATCGACCATCCAATGGTCGTGCATGTCCTAGCTCCGTCCAATAGAGCTCTGTTCGGTCCCGGTTTCGGCTCCCCGAGAGTCCTGCTCCCGAGACTCAAAAAATCAAACTTTTTCAAAAATTCCAGATTTGAAATAATTTTCGAAAATTCATTTCTCATGCATTAAACCCATAAACAAGAATTTAAAACATGTTATCCAACAATTTGGCAAATTAACATGTCAAAACCGAAACTTTCAACACCGTCTTATGAATCCCGAAAGTAGCACGACTCTAATACCACTGTTGGGTCTCGAGGTATGGTTGGAGATGAACCAACTCGCAGCGGAAAATCAATGAAAACCAAGAGACGATTAAATCCATGAAACAACTAACAAAGAATTGATTCAGAAGAGAAAAATTCAGCACTATTACCAAAACAAGAACACCGGGTAACGAATGATTGGGTTGAGTCTCCAAGATGCCTACGTATCCACATGGGAATCAAAGCCACGTAGTTCTTCTCTTTGAGGACTCAAGAACACAAAAATGGAGGTGAGAGCTTGCCTTGGCCGAAATTGCAAAGGGAGAGGAGGGAGAAGTTGTGTTTCCTATTATTGTCTTGTGTTTGGTATGTTGAAAAAATATGACTTAAACATAACAAACCCCATCAACTTGTCAAACTAAAAGCATGGGACAAGTATGGTGACAAGTAAGGTGTAAATAGGAAAAAGTATGGCTAGACAAGATGGGGTTAGGTGGTGAATCACCAACACCTTAATCCTTGTCATGCTTACTTAGTACTAATTAATCAAGGGTTGATTAATTAGTTTCATGGGCCTCTTGGAACATGACTCGTGGCCATTTCCGACGAGGTCCCGTGATTCGCTCATCGCCTACAAGCCTTCCATACCGGTAATGTCCAACATTATCCGACGCGATCAATCACAAGACTCCAAGCTTTGTCTCGATCCGTAAAGTCCTATTCTCTTATGGGCACATGACCCAAAACTCAATTTTGGTCATGTCCCGAGACAACTCGCTTTTGGCCATTCTCCATAAGTGTGTCAATGAGTTTCACCCTCTAGTGTGACCCTTAGGTTTATTCATGTCAATAGGTCAACGTAAAATCTCATATTACTTGATCCTATATAAGTGGAAACTAACGAGACTTTAGTATTGCCTGACACTACATAACGAATCGACCCTGTCGATTCTAACCTTTCCGTCGTCCCTGTCATTATCCTTTTATCTCCAATATCCTGATTGAGATAAGGCATAGACCCGCATCCTTATTATTCTCAATCACTGTTCCTTGATATGTGAGATGACTGAATATATGATACCCAGTATCATGTGCATAGACATGCTATTCTTTCAGTCACTCTTGATCAAGCGGCCGAGAACCGATATCTTTTCCATACCGTAGTATGAGGGATAAATCCCTTAGTCGTCTTTCGTGTCGCTCATGCAGTCCGTCCCCATGCCAATCATGACCGTTATGGAAGCCTTGTTACGGACAACGTTAGGCTCAGGTCAAACCCAGTTGTTTACTGCATAGCGATCACAGACTCCTTGGTCTAAGGATACATGACAAGAATATGTTCATGACTTGATATATGGAACATATTCATGTCGGGTCGTTCAATATCATGTCCCACATGATATCTATGATCAGACTCCAGAATCCCATTCCAATGACTAAAAGAACGTAAGCCATAAAGAGCCATCTTTCATACTAGTCGCTTCTGGTGAAGCTTTGTTGACTAAGGACCCATCGAGTGTGATCCATCTCGATCTATGGTTCTATTCGCATTGTGGGCATAGATCAGAGCACACATCGATATATTACTCCAACACATAAGTAATATAAAGCCGCTTTAACTTTATTGCTAACAATGATATATATATATATATATATATATATAGGATCACTATCAGGTACAAACCTCACAAATTGGTCAGAACGTAGAACTAATCCCATCCTTTGAAATCGTTTATTGGATGGGTGAGATTTGTTTT
The DNA here is from genome assembly GCA_963921825.1 of Erodium maritimum. NCBI lineage: Eukaryota > Viridiplantae > Streptophyta > Magnoliopsida > Geraniales > Geraniaceae > Erodium > Erodium maritimum. The sequence goes on from OY997596.1 coordinate 32,491,688, forward strand.
CCTATTTTAACTACACGCGCATAAAAGTATGCTGAAATCAGTTTTAATTTCGAATTTGAGGGTAATTTCGATTTTTTTTCCACCAATTTTACTATTTTGATCTTTCCCGCTTCGTTTCAACTCCGATTTAATTTTTTCTTGCGCCAATAAATTTATTTTTACAAGACCTATCTATCAAGTAGCATATTGAATATGTTTTGAAGCAAGAAAAAAAACCGATTTACTCAAACAAAAAAAGGGAAACGAAATTAATGTATGTTTTGTAATTTTCAGTTGTATGTGTACGCTAAACTTAATGTATTTTTACGTTGTAAAGTGAAAAGCTATAGGTAGTATACATACAAATGCATTTGCAAAAATATACATTAAGGTTAGCTTACACATATAAATGAAAATGGTAAAAACATACATTCAGTTCAGCTTACACATACAAATGAAAATGGGAAGAATACAATTTAAAATTGCAAAAACATACATTCACTTTAGTTTAGACATACAAGTGAAAATTATAAAAACATACATAGAGTTTAGTTTAGCTTACATATACAAATTAAAGTTGCAAAAACATATGTGTAAGCTAAACTTAATGTATGTATATACAATTTTCATATGTATGTGTAAGCTAACATACATTCATTTTAGTTTAGACATACAAGTGAAAATTACAAAAACATACATAGTGTTTAGTTTAGCTTAGTAAACAACATAAACATACATAAAGTTTAGCGTACACATACAACTGAAAATTATAGAACATACATTAATTTCGTTCCTTTTTTTTTTGTTTGAGTAAATCGTTTTTTTCTTGCTTGAAAACGTATTCAATAAGCTACTTAATAGATAGGTCTTGGAAAAAGAAAATTATTGGCGCAAGAAAAAATTAAATCGGAGTTGAAACGAAGCGGGAAAGATCAAAATAGTAAACTTGGTGGAAAAAAAAAGGAAAATTGCAGCCCTTTCATTTTCCGAAATTGCCCATTGATACGCGCGTGAGCCAAAAAATGGGATATATTTGCTGTCAAATATGGGCCATTGATCTTATATATTAAAAGGTGTAGATTAGTTCTATGTTTGTATGTAAAAGAGGGTTTGTACTTGATAGCCCCCCTATATATATATATATATATATATATATATATATATATAGGGAGACAATCACGTGCGAACCTCCCTTATGGTGCGAACCTGCAAACCTCAAATCTGGTTTGCGGAAATAGCGAACATGGTTTGCGGAAATAAGCATCCCAGTTTGTGGAAAAAAAAGTTTGAACAAACAGCATTTTTATGTTGAGAAAATATATGGTTTGCGAAAATAGTGTATCTGGTTTGCGGAAATAGCGAATATGGTTTGCGGAAATAAGCATCCCAGTTTGCGGAAAAGAAGTTTGAAAAAAAAAACATTTTATCTTGAGAAAAATATGGTTTGCGAAAACACCGCAAACTGAGACCACTATTTTCGCAAACCAGATACACTGCACAAGCAAGTTCGCACGTTCGCACCGTAAGCCATGGTTCGCACCTGATTGCACCCGTATATATATATATATATATATATATATATATATATATATATATAGGGAGGCTTTCACGTGCGAACCCCTCTTAAAATGCGAATCTGCGAACTCAACAACAACATGACACATGTCGCGTTTAGAAATGCTCATCTTTTTTTTCCCCACCAAGTTTATTAATTTAATTTTTCCCGCTTCGTTTCAACTCCGATTTAATTCTTTTTTGCGCCAATATTCTTATTTTTTTTCAAGAGCTTTCTAACAAGTAGTGGATGTGTGGATGTGTGAATATGAGTGCGAAAAGTGTGATGTGGTTTGCGGATTTAGTGTATATGGTTTGCGGATTTAGTGTATATGGTTTGCGGATTTAGTATATGTGGTTTGCGAATTTAGTGTGTTTTTAAATTTCGCGGATGAAATTCCTTTAAGGGGGGTAGATTGTAATAACCACTCCCGGTCAACGCCAGTCAAATCTGCGAAAAACAGGAAAATTTAAAAAATTTAAGCAGACACTTAAATGAACCTAAATTTGACCCCGAGGGTCACACCGGACTTAAGTTGACCCTGATATCGGCCAAAGTGAGTTCCGGGGGACTCAGGGCAACTTTCTGACCAATTTGGGAAATGTTGACTTTTCGCTGGAAAAGTCAACCGACCGACGTTTTGGTCCATTCTAGGACCGTTTTGGATCCAAAAAGCTTAGTCATCGTCGCAGCGGTCTTAGTTGAGCCGTTTCCTTGTAGCCCGTCAAGTTTCGTAATTTCTTGGAAAAAGTTTCCGTTCGGGGCCCGAAACGTCTGAATTTCGCGAATCTGATTGGAAAATATCTAGAAGATATTCCAAAAAGTTGTGGGACCCACCTTGCCACTTGTCAAACAAGTGGTGGTGTGGGGGGTTCAGCCATTTCAAAAAAAAAGAGAAAAAAAGAGAAGTTTAGAGAGAGAAGGAGAAGAGAGAAAAGGGAGGGAAGCTTGTAGGGTTTTTGTGATTCTCGTTCATCAAACCGTTGGATCGTCTCAAAGATAGAAGAATCGAACTCCCATCGACATTCTCTACGGTGAGCACTTAATCGATCTTCGTTTTGTTAAGTTCAAAATTTAGGTTTTGGTTTAAAACTAGTAGTTTAGGGTTGTATTGAGGATTGGGGTTCGTTGGAGACGTTTTGGAGCAAGATTGAACGTTTTCCGGTGACCGGGAGCTCGGGGGGAGCTCCGTCCATGGGGTGGCTGGACGGAGCTAGGGCCGGCCACCACCATGGTGAGTCGGGCCCAATTTAGCCCTAGCCACCCACGGCCAAGGTTGGCCGGGTGGGGCCCACGTGCTCGAGTGCTCGGGTTTCGTGTTCAGGTTGTTTAGGACGTTCCCCGAATCATTAATCTACAACAGGATCGAAATTTGAAATTAAATTGTAAAAGTTGTAATTGACGAGTTTAGAAACTTGAAACGCTAATTAAATTACTCAGAAGTCGGAATTGGATTCCGTCGAGTGCATAGGAACCCTTGAATTATTCTAAGACCGTAGAAACCAAAACGGGAATTTTCGGAGCCCCGAAAGGGCGTTTCCAAAACCCGGGCAGATTCACCATGTCGGGCGAATCGGGCTTTTCTGGGTCCATTATCGACAATGTGGAGTAATTGGGAAGTTTAGGAGTGATCGACATTGTCGGGGTTACTTTTGGGCGTCAAGTTTATTAAATTCCAGTTTATGTCTGCGAACTTAAAGGTACTTAAAATTGTGTTCTTTTAGATCGTGCTGCAGAAAGAGCAAAGGGAAAGCTAGGCGAGTGATCGAGATCACGCCGGAGCTTGTTTGTGCGCTTTTGGAGAAAGCATACGAGGTAGGGAAAAGTAGCCGGATCTCGGCCCTGATTATGGAAAGTTAACAGTAGAATTTCATGTGACACCGGGGTGTCGTGGGTTAAGTAGGTTTGTCGAATATTAGAAAGGCAGGCGACACCGGGTAGTGTCGTATGATACGAGAACGTATCGAACATTAGAAATGCATGTGACACTTAGTAGTGTCGTAGGAGCGGTGAACTTATCGATATTAGAATTACTGGCGGCATATGACCATGCCCGGAGGTTGATTGTTTAGTTTGTGTCTTGGGTGGCCATGAGTGCCCGTGGGGTTGTTGAGCCCGTGCTTTTACCGTTTGTGTCTTGGGTGGCCATGAGGGCCCGTAGGGTTGTTGAACCCGTGTTTTACTGTTTGTGTCTTGGGTGGCCATGAGAGCCCGTACTTTACTGTTGTGTCTTGGGTGGCCATGAGAGCCCGTGCTTTAATGTTTGTGTCTTGGGTGGCCATGAGAGCCCTTGTTTTACCGTTGGTGTCTTGGGTGGCCATGAATGCCCGTGGGGTTGTTGAGCCCTTGCTTTTACCGTTGGTGTCTTGGGTGGCCATGAGGGCCCGTAGGGTTGTTGAACCTGTGTTTTACTGTTGGTGTCTTGGGTGGCCATGAGTGCCTGTGGAGTGTTGAACATGTGTTGTTGCTAGTTGTTGAACTTTGTTTGTGATTGTGATTTCCTGAGGTTGGTGGGTGTGGCTAGCCTCCCGACAGAGATCGGGGGAAGTGGCGAGGTTGTGGGCTAGCCTCCCGACTGAGATCGGGAGAAGTTGCGCGACAGGTCGACCGCCTGGCCTTACAGGGATCGGTAAAGGGCGTGAGGGGGGTTACTGAGCAGCTGGAGTGTGATCCTTTGTGATCTTGTTTGGTGTGCGATCCTTTGTGATCTTGGGTGTTGCGTGGTTGTCTTTCGTGTCTTTGGTGGAAGTCGTCAATCGTTGTGTCGGGTCTACATTACGAGTCCGAGTGTTGAGTCGGTTGAGGAAAGTAACTGTGTGTGTGTGTCAGTCGGGTTACTTGAGTTGGGGATAGTAATCCCTGGTGTTTGGGTTGTTGTTGGTGTTACCGACATTGTTTGCTAAGTATGTCGTAGTCAGTCTGTTATCTGTGGTGGTAAGCGAACGCTCACCCCTAGCTGCTTTTCCTACAGGTACTGGTCGCAGGATGGACTAGGTGAGCTTCCGAAGCTTGAAGAGCTAGGAGCGGGAGTCTGGGTTTACTTTTGAGTCTAGCGACGTACACTTGTATTTTTTCCGCTTGTTGGGACATACTTTCGAGTTGTAAATAATTATTTTGGTTAAGCAAATGGTGGTTTTAAAGTGATTCATTTAAAAGGTTTCAAAATGTTTTATTGTTTTAAACGTTCGCGTCCCGAGTTCGGTTTTACTGAAATTGGGGCGTGACAGCTTCTCGGAGTTAAAATCTTCGTTTTGATGAGTCAGTCAAAGAGTTTGGCTTCATCAGGAATGAGGACGAGCCTTGTGTGTACAAGAAGGTTTGTGGGAATGCGATCGTATTCTTAGTGCTGTATGTAGATGACATACTGCTAATTGGAAATGACATCCCTATCTTGCAAGATGTTAAATCATGGTTAGGAAAATGTTTTATAATGAAGGACTTGGGCGAAGTTGCCTATGTATTGGGTATCAAAATCTATAGAGATATATCAAGAAAGCTTTTGGGCGTAAGTCAGAGCACTTATATTGACAAGGTGTTGTCAAGGTTTGGTATGCAACACTCTAAAAGATGGCTTTTGCTAATATCCCATGGCATTAGTGTCAACAAGACTCAGTGTCTTATGACACAGGATGAGCGAGACCGCATTACTAAGATCCCATATTCATATGTTATTGGATATATCATGTATGCGATGTTGTGTGCTAGACCCGATGTCTCATATGCATTGAGTGCAACGAGCAGGTACCAGGCAGATTCAGGTGAAGATAACTGGACGGTGGTTAAAAACATACTTAAGTACTTAAGAAGGACTAAGGATGTATTTTAACTGTATGACGGTCAGGAAGGTGAACTAGTTGTAAGTGGTTACACAAATGCTAGCTTCCAAACCGACATAGATGATTTCAGATCACGGGTTTGTTATGTATTTTTTTGAATGGAGGTGCGTTCAGTTGGAGAAGCTCGAAGAAAAATTCCGTTGCTGATTCTACAATAGAAGCCGAGTACATAGTTGCATCGGATGCAGCTAAAGAAACTGTTTGGATAAAGAAATTTGTAACCGGCTTAGAAGTTATTCCTAGTATATAAGATATGAGGAACTTATATTGTGATAACAATGGCGCAATAGCACATGCCAAGGAGCCAAGATCGCACCAGAAATTTAAACACATCTTGAGGCATTACTATCTCATTCAAGAAATCGTTGAAAGAGGAGACATGAAGATATGAACAGTACGCACAGATGATAATGTGGCTGATCCTCTAACCAAGGAACTTACACAACCTAAACATGAGGGTCATGTTAGATCTATGGGCATTAATTGTAATCTAGATTGGACCTAGTGCAAGTGGAAGTTTGTTGGTTTTGTTCCCTAGGCCAATCTTGATCTTGTATGACATTATCAATAATGACACTATTATCATCATTTGCGAAATGTTAATAGTGTGAATAATGATCTTTCTTAAGATCCTCAAGTTAAGGACTTAATAGTAAAACTCTTAGAAGTAATAGAGTATTATTCCATCGATCCTTGGTGTTACTGATATACTAAGACTAGTATGATTGTCACGCCCCAATTTCAGTAAACCGAACTCGGGACGCTAACATTTAAAATCATAAAACATTTGAAACCTGTTTTGAATAAACACTTTGAAATTACCATTTAGTTAATCAGAATAATATTTACAACTCAAAAACGTCCCAACAAATGGATAAGGTACATGGTATCCGTCACTAGACTCAAAAGATAAAACCCGGACCCCGCTGCTAGCTCCTCAAGCTTCGAGAGCTCACCTAGTCCGTCCTGTGATCAATAATTGTAAGAAAAGCAGCTAGGGGTGAGCGTTCGCTCACCACCACGGATAACAGACTGACTACGACATACTTAACAGACAATGCCGGTAACACCAAGACCAAACCCAACACCGGGACTACAATCCCCAAACTCAAGTACTCAACTGACACACAACCCGTTACCTTCCTCAACAGACTCAACACTCGGACTCGTAATGTAAACCTGACACAACTATCAACGACCTCCTCCAAAGACACGACAGAATACTACGCAACACCAAACAAGATCACAAAGGATCGCATTCCTGTCAGCTGCTCAGTGCCGGTTGCTAACCGGCTGGGCTCGAGCCTGCCCCACATGCTTTACCTATCACTGTCAGGCTCCAGGCGGTCGACCTGTTGGCGATAAACCGAGCTACTTTTCCGATAGCTAGTCGGAAGGGGAGCTTCCCTTTCCATCGCCTAAAAACGCTCAAAACCTGCCGAGACTCGAACACGGATCAGGCTAGCCAAAGAACGCTCGCAACCTGCCGAGACTCGAACACGGATCAGGTCAGCCAAAGAACGTTCGCAACTTACCGAGACTCGAACTCGTAAGCCAGCCAAATTCCACACTATTCCCGACACGAAGTCGGGTCACTAGCCTCGGGCAATCGTAATCACAATCACAATCAAGGTTCAACAACAACAACAAAACCCAGTTCACCACTCCACGGGCACTCATGGCTGTTGGGTCTCGAGGTAGGGTTGGAGATGAACCAACTCGCAGCGGAGAATCAATGAAAACCAAGAGACAATTAAAACCATGAAACAACTAACAAAGAATGGATTAACAAGAGAAAAATTCAGCACTAGTTCTTACCAAAACAAGAACACCGGTTAACGAATGATTGGCTTGAGTCTCCAAGACGCCTACGTATCCACATGGGAATCAAAGCCACGTAGTTCTTCTCTTTGAGGACTCAAGAACACAAACATGGAGGTGGAAACTAGCCAAACCCGAAATGGCCATGGAAGAGGGAGAGAAAATGTGTTTCCTATTCTTGTCTTGTCTTTGTTATGTTGAAAAAAGATGACTTAAACATAACAAAAACCATACTTGTCCAACTAAAGGCATGGGACAAGTATGGTGTCAAGTAAGGTGTAAATAGGACAAAGTATGGCAAGACAAGATTGGGTTAGGTGGTGAATCACCAACACCTTAATCCTTGTCTTGCTTACTTAGTACTAATTAATCAAGACTTGATTAATTAGTTCCATGGGCCTTGGTTGCATGGGCCTTTCATGGGCCTCTTGGAACATGGCCCGTGGCCATTTCCAACGAGGTCCCGTGATTCGCTCATCGCCTCCATGCCTTCCATACCGGAAATGTCCAACATTATCCGACGCGATCAATCCCAAGACTCCAAGCCTTGTCTCGATCTGTGAAGTCCTATTCACTTACGGGCACATGACCCAAAACCCAGTTTTGGTCATGTCCCGAGACAACTCCCTTTTGGCCATTCTCCATAAATGTGTCAATGAGTTTCATCCTCCGGTGTGACCCTTAGGTTTATGCATGTCAATAGATCAACGTAAAATCCCATTTTACTTGATCCTATTTAAGTGGCAACTAACGAGACTTTAGTATTGCCTGACACTACATAACGAATCGACCCTATCGATTCTAACCTTTCCGTCGTCCCTGTCATTATCCTTTTATCTCCGATATCCTGATTGAGATAAGGCATAGAGCCGTCATCCTTATTATTCTCAATCACCGTTCCTTGATATGTGAGATGACTGAAGATATGATACCCAGTATCATGTGCATGGCCATGCTATTCTTCCAGTCACTCTCGATCAAGTGGCCGAGAACCGATATCTTTCCCATACCTTAGTATGAGGGATAAATCCCTTAGCCGTCTTTCGCAATCACAATCACAATCAAGGATCAACAACAGCAAAAAAACCCAGTTCACCACTCCACGGGCACTCATGGCCACTCAAGACTCCAACGGTAAAACACGGGTTCAACAACCCCACGGGCACTCACGACCTCCCAAGACACACCAACAGTAAAACACGGGCTCTCATGGCCACTCAAGACACCAACAGTAAAACACGGGCTCTCAAGGCCACCCAAGACACAACAGTAAAGTACGGGATCTCATGGACACCCAAGACACCAACGATAAAACACGGGCTCTCATGGCCACCCAAGACATAAATTAAACACTCAACCTCCGGGCATGGTCATATGCCTCCAGTAATTCCAATCTCGCTAAGTTTAATGCTCCTACGACACTACTAAGTGTCACATGCTTTTCTAATATTCGCTACGTTCCCGTACCATGCCTTTCTAGCATTCGATAACCTACTTAACCCACGACACCCCGGTGTCACATGCAATTCTACTGTTAACTTTCCCTAGTCAGGGCCGAGATCCGGCTACTTTTCCCTACCTCGTATAAGTTCTCCAAAAGTGCCCAAATAAGCGTCGGCGTGATCTCAGTTACTCGCCTAGCTTTCCTTTGCCTCGGTCCGCAGCACGATCTAAAAGAACACAATTTTAAGGCACTTTTAAACTCGCAGGAATAAACTGAAATTCAATAAACTTAACGCCTAAACGTAACCCCGACAATGTCGATCACTCCCAAACTTCCCAAATACTCGACATTGTCGATAAAGGACCCGTAAAGGCCCGATTCGCCCGACATGGCGAATCTGCCCGGGTTTTGGAAACGCCCTTCCGGGGCTCCGAAAATTCCCGTTTTCGTTTCTACGGTCTTAGAACAATTCAAGGGTTCCTAGGCACTCGACGGAATCGAATTCCGTCTTCCGAGTCAATTAATTAAGGTTTAAAGTTTCGAAACCCGATAATTACAACTTTCGCATTTTAATTCCAAATTTCGATTCGGTTGTGGATAAATGGTCCGGGGAACGTTCTAAACCACCCGAACACAAAACTCGACACCCGAGCACGTGGGCCCCACCCGGACAAGCTTGGCCGTGGGTGGCTAGGGCTCCTTGGGGCCCGCCCACCAAGGTGGTGGCCGGCCCTAGCTCCGGCCAGCCACCCCACATGGTGGCCGGCCACCCCCCTATGGTGGCCGGAGCTCCTCCCGAGCTCCCAGTCGCCGGAAAACGCCCCCCTTCACCCCAAAACGTCTCCAAAACGTCTCCAACGATCCCCCAACCTCAATACAACCCTAAACTACTCATTTTAACCAAACCCTAACATTTGAGATTAAGCAAAACGACGATCGGTTTGGTGATTACCGTAGAGGAAGACGAGGGGAGTTCGATTCTCCAGGCTTTGAGACGATCCAAGGGTGGAAGACGTGAATAGTGACACCCAAACCCTAGCTTTCTCTCCCTTCTCTCTTCTTCTCCTTCTCCTTCTCCTTCTCTCTCTAAACCACTCTCTTCTTTTTTCTATTTTTTTTCCTTTTCTTTTTGGTGTGGTTGAACTCTGTAAGGGCTCATCTTCCCTTTCCCCCAGCCCCCCAAAACTAACACCACCACTTGTTGGACAAGTGGCAAGGTGGGTCCCACACCTTTTCGGACGTTTCGGGCCCCGAACAGGCACCTTTTCCAAGAAATTACGAAACTTGACGGGCTACAAGGAAACGGCTCAGCTAAGACCGCTGCGACGACGGCTAAGATCTTTGGATCCAAAACGGTCCTCGAATGGACCAAAACGTCGCTCAGTTGACTTTTCCAGCGAAAAATCAACATTTCCCAAATTGATCAGAAAGTTGCCCTGAGTCCCCCGGAACTCACTTTGGTCGATATCGGGGTCAACTTAAGTCCGGTATGACCCTCGGGGTCATTTTAGGTTCAATTAAGTGTCTGTCTTAAAATTTTTAAATTTTCCTGTTTTTCGCAGGTTTGACTGGCGTTGACCGGGAGTGGTTATTACAATGATGTTGGCTGATTATCACGTTTTACTAATCATACATATTGGATATGAAGTCAAATCATAGATGTCGTTTAGGGAAATGTTATTGGATGACCCACTATGAGAATACTACATAGGAACTGTCATGAGTATTTCTCAGTACCGTAATATGACATAAGTTCTTTGACCTTATAGTCATCATGATTTCTACATAGGCGGTTGTGTGCTTTGATGCAATTAAATGTTTTCTTTAACCAGTCAATTATAAAGGTTGTGATTGGGTACATAATTGTCTATGTGACAGATGTGGTTGACTGATAAGGGTTCAGTCACTCGTATAAATATGAGAGATATCGTTTGTGGCCCTTGATAAGTGGGACTACGGAAAAGAATGGCCATGAGAATCGATAAACAGTTATCACTAGCAGTCTACTTAAGATCAAGAAACAGCGATCAAATAAAATAAGGATGATGGCCAACTGTGAAAGGTTAAGTCGTATTGTTGATCATCATATACGTTTGGGTAGTCATAATGCATTGCTAGAGGCCAACTGTGACATGTGGACGAAACGAGGATTTCGGACCCACTGCCAACACGTGTTATGAGCCTACATGGTTGCACACAACAACGAGCCCAAAATCGAATTGGACATATGAATTCTCTCAAGTGAATAAAATAATATATTATTTTTGATATAATATTTATTTATTCTTTAACTCGTTTTTTCAATTGCTAAATATAATGAAAATTATGTTGTACAATTAATATGCAAAATGAATCTTGAATTTTTGAAATTCAAAAAGGTATTTTTGCATGACAACTACTACTAAAATGAGACACTTGTCATAAAGGGAAGTCTAAGAGTTGGGCTTACTTGAAATAACTTAGTGGAGTCATGTTTATGGCATCCACAATGCTACCGCCGGCTGCTGGCGGGGAGGATTAAAATATTGGTTTTTTTCTTCCCAGCCAGCTCACTGCCTGCGCAAACCGCTAACTACTTGCAGTGGTTGGCATTTTTGCTGGCGGGGAGCCACCAAATTCTTACTTTAAATTATATTAAAATAAAAAAACAAGTATTTAAAATACTAATATAAATTAAAAAAATGCATTAATTTAGAACAAAATTACATGAAATTAAAACATAATAACATATTATAGAAGCTAGGCGTCTCCAAATTTATTCTAAATGTGTTCGACGAGATCGTCCTTCAACTGGTATTGTATGTATTCTTCTTGCATCCTCGCAGTGTTTCCAAATATGATCTGGGTCGGGACGAAGCCTCCTCGTGCAAAATTTGGTTGACTTGGCCTAACTTCATCTGTTTGTTGAATGTAGCCGTCGTAGGTATGACGTTCAGCCTCGACTATAATATTGTGCATGATATTACACGCATTCATTACCAAGCCAATGTACTGGGGCATCCACAAGCGGCTCAGTCAAGTGATAATGTGAAACCGAGCTTGGAGTGCACCGAATGCTCATTCCACATTGTGAGAAACCGAGCTAGGGGGACGATGATTTTTGAGAAAGATGAATTGTGAGAAAGAGGATTTGTGATTTTGAGTTGAATAATACATGTATTTATAATGTATTAGAGATAATAACATTTATTTTTTGAATTATTTTCAAAAAAAATAGTTTGTCAAGAACTATTCATAGGCCATTTAGACTTTTTTTAGAAATCTAGCCGTTGGCACCGGCGTTGAGTGCCAGTGTTAAGCTCCCAGTCGCTACTCCCCGCCAGTGACCTCTCCGCAGCTCCCAGCCAGCTCCGCGCCTGCTCCCTGCCCACCACTGTGGATGCCCTTAGGAATAGTAAGCATGTAAAACCAAAGTGAGACAATTGTTAAACTTGAAAGTACAAAAGTTGGGTTTTTCTAAATAAAATAGTGTGGTCTTGTTGGGACATATAGGCATGAAAGAGAGAGAGAGGGAGAGGGAGAGAGAGAGAGAGAGAGAGAGAGAGAGAGAGAGAGAGAGAGAGAGAGAGAGAGAGAGAGAGAGAGAGAGAGAGAGAGAGTTATTTTTCGTAAGGTTGTGTTTACAATGGTTCTCAAAGTGTAGAGAGAAAAAGGAGTGGAGAGAGAGAGGAAGAAGTGTTCTTTCTTTGTGCAAGCACACAAGCGATTTGGGATATCATGTTGATGTGGATACCGGTAGAGTACATATTCTGATGGAGACGTCTCAATGCACTCAATCTGCGGTACCATTCTCGGTCCCCGTCTCGAAATTACATGGATCCTGAGGCTATTCTAGGGAAAGCTTTTATTTTCCGCTGCATTTTGCTCCCTAGAATTCCAACATGATTTTCAGATTGTATAATAGATTTAGGTGCATGATTGTCTATTTGTATATTATTGCAAACGATTAAGTGAATATAGATATATTTGTTTTAATTTTCATGTTAGATTTAGGTTAGCTTCCTTCGTTAGGTATATGTGATTTACAAATGATCTGCTTTGTTTGCTATATTTAGGTTAGGTTTTAGGTCATACAGGTTAATTATGTGAATGAGGTCATGTGTTAAAATTTTAGCTTCGATTATATGGTTGAAGGTTTATAATTTCAATGTTAATATTTTTGAAATTTCGCATTTAAAGTTTTCAAATTGATTAAATCATTTATTTCAATTATTTCAAAGTAAATACTTGAATGAAACTTTTATGATGTTCATAGTTTTAAATTTACTTTAGATTTTATTAGAATTAAGCTTGCTATTATGTACTTACTTGTTTTTGTTCACAATTTTCTCATAAAAAATGAAGAGAAGTGAAGATTTTTTTTTGTATTTTGACGTAAATTTATTCGACATTTCCTGTAATTCTAATCAAGAACACGATGACTTATATACTTTTTATTTTGTTTTGGAGTGTAGTATTATGTTTTGGCTTGAAATAGAAATTTGTATATGATTATTGGTATCCAAATTTTACTTACATGCAGTTTAGTGGTTGGTTGGTTAAAACCACTAACTAATCGGCGAGTGAACTAACTGGTTTCACTGTAAGGAATTGGTTTTTGGGTTGGGGCTGATTCCAAGATATATCAAACTGGTAATATCGGGTTGGGTTTGTGAATGGGTCAATTGGGTGGTTAACCACTCAATCCCCATATATCTAAGTTTACAAAAACAACCAAGTTATATGAATGTTTTTTATTTTATTTTATTGCTCTGTTTCGTACAATTATTTGATCTCTACTCTATTCCCTTTTATCTTTTTGGTTTGCTTTCACTCTGGTCAATACAACTCTTTTCTTCTCTCTTTATCGTCATGCCTTTATTCTCTTGACTTTCATTCCCTCTTTAGAATATGTACAGTGATTAAGTCAAGCACTTAGTTTTTAACTCGATCAAGCTGTTGATACCCCATGTTACATCAAATGCTTATAATAAGACAAAATCTACTTGACTCAACAGTTTGACTCAAACATAATTTATTGATTACAAGTAATTTAATTTCACACTTTTAATATAGTGAAAATGCAATTTTATTATTGAAAATGAAATGTACACAACAGTATTGAAATACTACTCATGCAAATTTGTTCTAAATATGGTCAATGAGTTCTTCTTTGAGAGTGTAATGAGTTCCTCGATCCGTAAGTCTCTCTTCATTCTCTGTTATGACGTTAATATTATCGTTGGGGAAAGCCTCATTGTGTCACCATTGCAAACGACTCTTCAATGTCCAGCAGGTCCATAACTACTTTACATGTATGACGTTCATCCACTATCATGTTGTGGAGGATGATACAAGCATTCATGATCATGCGTAAGTGACTCTCTATTGCACATTTGGCTAGGGTGAATGATAATGTGAAAACTAGCTTGTAAAACCCTGAATGCTCAGTCTATATATTTCTAACCTGAATTGGTGTTTCGCAAACAACTTCTGTTTCAGAAGTTGTGGAGCCGAAATTGTCTTCATAAAGGCATCATACGCCAGTTATATACCATCAGTTATATAATGAGTTGAACACTCGTTATCGTTGACGATATACTTGACCGATGGAGCAAACCCTTCCATGGCTTCGACGAACAATGTTGACTAATTCAGGCTCAACACATTGATGTCTTTGTTCGATCATGTGACGCCGAAAAACGCACGCGATATCCATAACTCTTCAGCTGCAATGACTTTCAACATTATTGTTAGGGCGTTTCCATGGTCTCTCTGTGAAAATTGACCCGCCTACGCCACATGTTTATATGGGGGAGTAGTTGCATTTTTATGGGAGTTCATTGAATTTTGGGGTAAAAGTTGATTTTTGGTGGTTGGGGAAGAAATAGTTGTTGCTTCCACGCGGTTGTAGTGGACTGGTGTCACGCCCCAAATTCAGTAGAACTGAACCCGGAACGCGAACGGTAAAAGAATAAAACCATTTTCAGACCTTTTAAATAAATCGCTTAAAATCACCATTTACTTAATCAAAATAATAATTTACAACTCAAAAGCACGTCCAAAACAAGTGGACAAAAGACAAGGCGTACGTCGCTAAACTCAAAAGGAAACCCGGACTCCCGCTCCCAGCTCTTCAAGCTTCGAGAGCTCACCTAGTCCGTCTCGCGACCAGTACCTGTAGGAAAAGCAGCTAGGGGTGAACGTTCGCTCACCACCACGGATACCAGACTGACTACGGCATACTAGCAGACAATGCTGGAAACACCAACAACAACACAAACATCGGGGACTACTATCCCCAACTCAAGTAACCCGACTGACACACAAACTGTTACTTTCCACAACCGACTCAACACCCGGACACGTAATGTAGACCCAACACAGCGGTTACGACTTCCACCAAAGACTCAAAAGATAACCACGCAACACCCAAGATCACAAAGGATCGCACACCAAACAAGATCGCAATGGATCGCACTCCAGCTGCTCAGTGTCGGTTGCTAACCGGCTGGGCTCGAGCTTGCCCCACGCAACTTCCTCGACACGCAGTCGGGTCAGGCAGTCGACCTGTCAGCGATATACAACGCAATACTTTTCCGATAACTGGTCGGAAGGGGAGCTGCCCTTCATCGCTAAAGAGTGCTCAACCTTACCGATCTCTGTCGGGAGGCTAGCCAACACCCACGCAACTTCCCCGATCCCTTTCGGGTCAGGCGGTCGACCTGTCTTCATCCTCAGGCAACCACAATCACAACCAAAGTTCAACAAACAGCAACAACACAGGTTTAACACTCCACAAGCACTCATGGCCACCCAAGACACCAACAGTAAAACACGGGTTCAACAACCCCACGAGCACTCATGGCCACCCAAGACACACCAACAATAAAATACGGGTTTAACAACCTCACGGGCACTCATGGCCACCCAAGACACACCAACAGTAAAATACGGGTTCAACAACCTCACGGGCACTCATGGCCACCCAAGACACCAACAGTAAAACACGAGCTCAACAACCTCACGAGCACTCATGGCCACCCTAAGACACACCAACAATAAAATACGGGTTTAACAACCTCACGGGCACTCATGGCCACCCAAGACACACCAACAGTAAAATACGGGTTTAACAACCACACGGGCACTCATGGCCACCCAAGACACCAACAGTAAAACACGAGCTCAACAACCTCACGGGCGCTCATGGCCACCCAAGACACACCAACAGTAAAATACGGGTTTAACAACCCCACGGGCACTCATGGCCACCCAAGACACACCGACAATAAAATACGGGTTTAACAACCTCACAGGCACTCATAAACAATATAATCAACCTCCGGGCATAACCAAATGCCTCCAGTATTTCTAATATCAAAACGTCCACTGCTCCTACGACACTACTAAGTGTCATATGCATTTCTATTGTTCGATACGTTCCTGTATCATACGACACCACCCGGTGTCGCCTGCCTTTCTATTATTCGATAAACTTACTTAACCCACGACACCCAAGTGTCACATGTATTTCAACCGTTAACTTTCCCTAGTCAGGGCCGAGATCCGGCTACTTTTCCCTACCTCGTACGCTTTCCCCAAAAGCTCACGACCAAGCTCCGGCGTGCTCACGATCACTCGCCTAGCTTTCCCTTTCCTCTGTCGGTGGCACGATCTAATAAGAACACAATTTAAAACACCTTTAAGTTCGCAGGCATAAACTGAATTTTAATACACTTGACGCCCAAATGCAACCCCGACAATGTCGATCACTCCCAAACTTCCCAATTACTCGACATTGTCAACAATGGGCCTGGAAAGGCCCGATTCGCCCGGCTCGGCGAATTTGCCCGGGTTTTGAAAACGCCCTTCCAGGGCTCCGAAAATTCCCGTTTTCGTTTCTACGATCTTAGAATAAATCAAGGGTTCCAACGCAATCGACAGAATCAATTTCCGAATTCCGAGCAATTTAATTCGCGTTTAAAGTTTCTAAACCCGTTATTTACAACTTTTACAATTTAATTCCAAAGTTCGTTCCGGGTGTGGATTAACGATTAGGGGAACGTCCTAAACCACCCGAACACGAAAAACCGAGACCCGAGCATGTGGGCCCCACCCGGCGCTTAAGACCCGAGGGTGGTTGAGCCGGTTTTGGGCCGGTTCACCATGGTGGTGGCTGGTCCTAGCTCCGGCCAGCCACCACCCATGGTGGCCGGAGCTCCCCCGAGCCTCCGGTCATCGGAAAACGCTCATTCTTCGCTCCAAAACGCCTCCAACGAACCTCACACCCAACTCATCCATAGTCTACTCGTTTTAACCCAAACCCTAAACTTTAAACGTACCAAAACGAAAATCGAACGGGTACTCACCGTAGGGAAAGACGGTGGGAGCTCGATTCCTTGATCGTTGAGACGATCCACCGGTTGGATAGTCGGAAATTATCGAAACCCTAAAACCCCCTTCTCTTTTTCTCTCCTCCTTCTCTCTTCTTTCTATCTCCTTTCTCTCTCTAAAACTCTTCTTTTTTTTTTCTCTTTTTTGAATAAGTGGCCGAACCTCTCTGCCATATCCCCTTTTGTTTTGTTTCAAAACCACACTTTTTTCCTAATTACAAAACTACCATCACCTTTTCTTTTCTTTAGTTTTATCCAAGAAACCTAACACCACCACATAATTGACATGTGGCAAGTGGGTCCCACCCCTTTTGGAAAATATCTTGTAGATATTTTTCAGTCAGATTCACGAAATTCGGCCGTCTCGGGCCCCGAATGGGCACATTTTCCAAGAAGTTACGAAACTTCACGGGCTACAAGGAAACGGCTCAACTAAGACCGATGTGACAACGGCTAAGCTTTTTGGATCCGAAACGGACCTCGAACGGACCAAAACGTCGCTCGGTTGACTTTTCCAGCTAAAAGTCAACCTTTCCCAAATTGGTCAGAAAGTTGCCCTGAGTCCCCCGGAACTCACTTTGGTCGATATCGGGGTCAACTTAAGTCCGGTATGACCCTCGGGGTCAAATTGAGGTTCATTTAAGTGTCTGTCCAAAAATTTTAAATTTTTTTGTTTTTCACCGATTTGACTGGCGTTGACCGGGAGTGATTCTTACAACTGGTGCACTGACTAGCCATTGCAGCGACGCGGCAGCAACACCTTAGTGGAGCAAGGAACCGTTTTTTCACTCTGCCACCCCCTGTCTCTACGCAAGGTCCCTTTTATACCACTGTACAGGCTCTTAAACTAGGGTGTCTTTTTTCTAGCTTACATAAATGGATGTTGGTCATCACATTTAGGTTTAAAATATAGGTTCATTCATTTTCTTTAGTTTTTCGGTTTCTTATGATTTCTTTCTCTAGATCTTTGTGTGTTCCTTTTTGGGTTTTGGAAAATCTCTACCATGTGTCTTGTTGTCATGGAACGCGCTTAAGGTATTTTTTTATTGTTTTATTTGTCTTGTTTTGCAAAGGATGAGACACTTCACATCTTTCGTAAACGTGGATGGTCGTCCCTTAATGTGTCAGACACTCACGTGCTCATAAGATATGTGGAACTGATGGGGTCCTATCCATATGTGTTACTCAATAGCACTTTTTTTACGTTTTTTTTACCGTTTTGGTCCTCGTTTAGTACAGTTTACACATTTTTATTTTACTTTTTCTTTTTTCATCATTCTGCTCCGTGCATTCCTCCTTCGCAAGTAGCTTGAGGAACCCGAGGGGAGGAAGCTGATGTAGGACCTCTTTAAGCTGAGCCAAGCGACCACCCAATAAAACAGCTATAGAAGGCCTTTTTTTTTTTGTAGTAAATCCAGTACGCCAAAACCGGAATACGAGACTCACCCCGGAAAATCAATCGGATCTGTGGAAAAGAACCAACGTGATTCAATCCACAACGGACACCGATAACCTGACTTTCCAACCCCGATCCTAAGACCAAGTCGATAAATGCTATATGTCTGATAAACGCGAAATAACCAGAACAAATAATGAAGTGCATAAAAGCAATCAGAGACAACGATATACGTGGTTCGGCGCAATGTGCCTACATCCACGGGACAACGACGAGCTCCATGTATTATCCGAGAAATAATCCGAGAATTACAACCGTAATTACCTATCTCTCAATACAAGATGATAATCGACAAAAGAGAGAAAAAAATTCAACCTTTTGTTACCGATAAACTACACTCCAAGAATCACGTTTTATGGCTACCTATTCTCCTACTATATCAAGAAGATCCTTTGTTATGCACCACACCACACAACAATATCAAGAACCAAGTTCTTCATTTCCTGCCGCCAATAAAAAACAACTAATTCTTGATGTTTAGACCACACAAGACCAAATCCCAAGTGAACCCTTTTTGATCTCTGTTGGTAGTTGCTGCCACCTAAATAAGAACCATTCTCTTTTGTTTTGCCACCTATCTTGTAATTAACCACACAACACCTAAACTGTTGCTAACAAGTCATTGAGGTTACACTACTAGAGAGACGGAAGGTGCTTGGTTACTTACATATCTCTAGAGCTACAATACCTGTTCTTCAGTTTCTTCCTAGTTCATCAAAGTTTCATCTTTTTTTTCTTGAAGATCAGTTGTTAGTTTCACTTCCTTTTCACCTCGGTGTAGTTTGCATGATGGCAGCCGACCACCGGACCACCGATCCACTTACAACCACACATCACCAACAGCGGATCACCTCTGCACCACTTGACCTGGATCCGAGACACACACTTCATCCTCAGAAAAAAGCCAAACCAGCTTCACCAACTCCTTCAGAAGATAGAGAGTATATCAAGAAGCACTTTCAAGGCACAAACATTTTCGACAGTGTGAAGCTTTTTTTCCAGAACAGGGCAGACGGGTCCTTGAGGCTTATGAATTCCAATTCTAAGCAGGTTACTCGAGTTGAAGAAGGACTGTCATCAAGCCAATCTTCGGGGCCACCTCTAGGATTCGAAGGAGGAAAAGGGGGGAAGGAAGTGGAAGATGCACAAAAGCTGAGGAGGAAGCATAGTAGAAGTTTATTTTGGGATGAAGACTCAGAGTTTGCTATAAAATGGAGAAGAAGACTTGGTCCACCATTACAGAATCAAGGTGATAGAGGTTCGAGGAACGTGAAGCTTCGAGAAAAGGAACATTGGTGTAAAGCCCGCTCCGGTTTATAAGAATTAATTTGTTAAAGTTATCGTTTTGGAACGTCGGGATTGGAAAACGAGGTGGAATTTTGGATCGAGTACGAAAAGTAAAGAAAATCAAAAAAAGAAGAAAGGGCCTAATATTTTGGCCCATGTCCTTGGGCCCAACTTAAGCCCATTGGTAATTGCTTTTTTTGACTCTTATAAGTGTTGAAATAGTAGGGCACACTAATTGTTATTTGAGACGAACTTGGGCGGCGGCTTCACAGAGGTTAGAAAGGGGGATCTGGTCCTCCGTGAGCAATGTGGCGGTAGCAGTATCACAAAGGGCAGTGTTTATTTCCTTCTCCATTGATCGTGCTCCTTGGTGTTATAAATGATCAATTCATTAACAGAGGAGCGACTCATTAATGCAGAGATATATAAGCATGGCTTTTGGTCTCCTTCATTTAATGAGCTTGGAGTGCTACGGGGTCAAGAACAGGTAAAATCAAATCATGGTTGTGTTCTTGTAAAGGTGGCAGAGCATATAAGGAGATTAGTAGTTTATTTGATCTAAACAAGGTTTTGACTTGTTGTGGTCTTATGTCGTGACGAGGAAGAATTATTTCTTGGTCTCGTTATTATAGGCCTCAATTGCTTTTGGGTAAACCACCGTAGATAAGGCCATCAAATGTGTTTTTGCAGAGTAAATCGGTAACAAAAGATTAGGTGTTGATTCTTTTGTAAATTACCGTCTTGTATTGAGAAATAAGAAATTAGGGTTTGTAATTCGTGAGTTTTCGGAAATTGTTTCCGCCAAGTGCGTTGGAACACGCGAATTTAATTAGGAATGATAGAAACGAAAATGGACTTTTTCGGAGCCCCGAGGGACGTTTTCCAATCCCGGGCAGATTCGCCGAGCCGGGCGAATCAGACCTTTCCGGGCCCGTTATTAACAATATCGAGTAATTGGGAGGTTTGGGAGTGATCGACATTACCGGGGTTGCGTTTGGGCGTCAAGTGTATTAAAATTCAGTTTATGCCTGCGAACTTAAAAGGTGTTTTAAACTGTGTTCTTATTAGATCGTGCCACCGACCGAGGAAAAGGAAAGCTAGGCGAGTGATCGTGAACACGCCGTAGCTTGGTTGGGAACTCTTTGGAAAGCGTACGAGGTAGGGAAAAGTAGCCGGATCTCGGCCCTGACTAGGGAAAGTTAACAGTAGAAATGCATGTGACACTTGGGTGTCGTGGGTTAAGTAAGTTTATCGAACAATAGAAAGGCAGGCGACACCGGGTGGTGTCGTATGATACAGGAACATATCGAACAATAGGAATGCATGTGACACTTAGTAGTGCGAAGGAGCAGTGAACGTATTGATATTAGAAATACTGGAGGCATTTGGTTATGCCCGGAGGTTGATTGTATTGTTTGTGGGTGACCATGAGTGCCCGTGGGGTGTTGAAACCGTATTTTTATTGTTGGTATATTGGGTGGCCATGAGTGCCCGTGGGGTGTTGAACCCGTATTTTATCGTTGGTGTCTTGGGTGGCCATGAGTGCCCGTGGGGTTCTTGAACCCGTATTTCACTATTGGTGTGTCTTGGGTGGCCATGAGTGCCCATGGGGTTGTTGAGCCCATGAGTTACTGTTGATGTCTTGGGTGGCCATGAGTGCCCGTGGGGTTGTTGAACCCGTGTTTTACTGTTGGT
Source organism: Erodium maritimum (assembly GCA_963921825.1). Taxonomy (NCBI): domain Eukaryota; kingdom Viridiplantae; phylum Streptophyta; class Magnoliopsida; order Geraniales; family Geraniaceae; genus Erodium; species Erodium maritimum. The sequence continues at coordinate 32,513,136 of OY997596.1, forward strand.
GTCTTGGGTGGCCATGAGTGCCTGTGGGGTGTTAAACTTGTGTTGTTACTGTTTGTTGAACTTTGGTTGTGATTGTGATTGTGGTTGCCTGAGGTTGGGGGCCCGACAGAGATCGGGGGAAGTTGCTTGGGGGTTGGCTAGCTTTCCGAAAGAGATCGGTAAAGTTGAGCATTCGTTGGCTAGCTTTCCGACAGAGATCGGTAAAGTTGAGCATTCTTTTGCTAGCCTTCCGACAGGGATCGGAAAGGTTGAGCATTCTTTGGCGATGAAGGGAGGCTCCCCTTCCGACTAGCTATCGGAAAAGTAGCGCTGTATATATCGCTAACAGGTCGACCGCCTGGCCCGATAGAGATCGGGGGAAGTTGCATGGGGCAGGCTTAAGCCCAGCCGGTTAGCAACCGGCACTGAGCAGCTGGAGTGCGATCCTTTGTGATCTTGGGTGTTGCGTGGTTATTTTTTTGTGTCTTTGGTGGAGGTCGTAACCGATGTGTCAGGTCTACATTACGTGTCCGAGAGTTGAGTTAGTTGGGGAAAGTAACAGTTCGTGTGTCAGTCGAGTTACTTGAGTTGGGGATAGTAGTCCCCGGTGTTTGGTTTGTTGTTGGTGTTTCCGGCATTGTCTGCTAGTATGCCATAGTCAGTCTGGTATCCGTGGTGGTGAGCGAACGCTCACCCCTAGCTGCTTTTCCTACAGGTACTGGTCGCGAGACGGACTAGGGGAGCTCTCGAAGCTTGAAGAGCTGGGAGCGGGAGTCCGGGTTTCCTTTTGAGTTTAGCGACGTACGCCATGTCTTTTGGCCGCTTGTTTGGACGTGCTTTTGAGTTGTAAATTATTATTTTGATTAACTAAATGGTGATTTTAAGCGATTTATTTAAAAGGTTTGAAAATGGTTTTATTGTTTGACCGTTCGCGTTCCGGGTCCGGTTCTCCTGAATTCGGGGCGTGACAGCTTGGTATCAGAGCTCGAGGTTTCACACCTCGGACTATACGTCAATTAGGTGGGGAAAGTTGAGTCTTTGAAAGTCCCGTCGTGCGTGGGTTGCACAAGTCGGAAACCGTGTGTAGACCAGTAGTGACTTAAGTCCTGTTTGTTGTTGTGTGTATGTGCAGTATTGTTATTACTGACATACCGGTTGTGTATTGTTGCGTGAAACGTTTTTTTTAGCTTTCACAACTCGACTCAGGGGCGCCCCTGTGGTCGAACGTGACGGTGCTGATATCAAGTATGGACAATTTAGTTCGGGGACGCCTGGACCGGGTTGTAACTACCTGATGTCAAAATGAGATTTTATGGTGAAAAGGAGAAAGTTTTAAAATTGGTTGGCCCGGTGGGCGTGAGTTTTAAAATTGGATGGCCCGGTGGGCGTGTGTTTTAAAATTGGTTGGCCCTGTGGGCGTGTGTTTGAATTGGTTGGTCCGGTGGGCGTGTGTTTAAAATGGTTGGCCCGGTGGGCGTGTTTTGAAATTTCTTGGCCTGGTGGGCGTGTTTTGTTTTTGGTTGGCCTTGTCGGCTTGTGATTGAGGTTGGGTGACTTGAATTTGTCTGTGAGTCGTTGTGCGTGTGTTTGTTAAATTGGTGGTCGAGCGTGTGTGTCGCTTAAGGCTATTTTTAGGGTCCGTGATTCCTGTCTTGTTCCACCGTCTTGATTGTGCAGTTGAGTGTTGGTTTTGCGTGGCTGTGTTCACGGTTGTGTTGGTTGTAGAGGTCGTAAGTTCGGTGTTAGAGGGTGAGGTCTTGGGTTCGAGACTCATCAATAACCTACAGTAGTGATACAGCGCCTCGGTGTGAGAGTCTCACCACGGAGAGGGGTTATGGTTGGTGCGCTGCGGCGCCATACAAACTAGGTTTCCCCTATGTGAACGGTTGTTCGAGGTTTCCCTTACGTGAACAGGTGGTTCGAGGTTTCCTTCACGTGAGTGGGTTATTCGAGGTTTCCCTCGCGTGAACGGGTGGTTTGAGGTTTCCTTCACGTGAGTGGGTTATTTGAGGTTCCCTACATGATCGAGTAACTAGGGTATCGAGGTTGTGAGCAATAGTGGCTTGCGGAATTGAGAATAGGATCCCCGTTGAGGTTTCCCTACGTGAACGGGTAATTGGGGTATTGAGGTTGTGAGCAATAGTGATTTGCTGAATTGAGAACATAATCCCCGTTTCGAGGTTTCCCTTACGTGAGAGAGTATTTGAGGTATTAATGGCTTGAGCAGTGTGACGTTTTGGTATCAGGTTTTGAGGTAGTGGGTTGCCCTGGTTAGATTGGGGACGAGTAGCGAATACTGGTTGGGTTGCGGAACGTTATAACTAAATGCATAGAGAACCGTGTGAGGGTTGTGCTAGAGTTTACCGGAGTGACTAATGGAGGGGTTGTTCGGTCTCTGATTTGGGCGTCAGTTTTATTGGATACCAGGGTGTCACACTCGTTTGCTTCGCCGAGTGGTGCTGAGATGTTGGGGCTGAGTTTAGAGCCGTTGAGTCCACCCCTGCGTCTGGATACGCCGGTTGGGGGTGATGTGGTGTTGACTAGGGTCTGTCGTGCCTGCAGAGTTAGAGAACCGAACCGATACAGGAGGTTTGAGAGAGGGCTCAAGAGCCCTGATGCTGGATCGAGTCCTCACCCCGAGGATTCGGGTATGTTCGGAGTTGGTAGGCACGACGACGGTAAAGGAGCGAGGTCTTAGAGAGACCGCGAGGTTCCGTGAGGTTCGGCAGCGACTGAGCTTGTGCGTGTATCCGTGGGAAGGATATTTACGAAATGACAGCCTTTGACGTGATCCTGAGAATAGATTGGCCGGTGAAGTGCCGAGCCAATATTGACTGCTATAGGCGACGAGTGACAGTGTCAGCAGGCAACACGAAGGTGTCTTGCGTGCTGGGTAGTAAGAGCGGGGTTCTCCTGTCGGCGTTGTCCGCAGTGGAGGAAGTATCGGCCGTGCAGAGCCGAGAGTTACCGCGAGTGGTGTGTCAGTTCCCCGAGGTCTTTCCTGAGGAGTTGAGCGGGTTGCCACCAGTTCATGAGGTGGAGTTCGGGATTGACCTGGTGTCGGGAACGATAGCGATATCGATGGCGCCTTATAGGTTCGCGTCGGCGGAGTTGACCGAGCTGAAGCGTCAGCTCGAGGAGCTTCAGGAGAAGGGATTTATCCGTCCGAACGTATCGCCGTGGGGAGCACCAGCACTCTTCGTGAAGAAGAAGAGTGGAGAGCTTCAGATGTGTATAGATTACCGGAAGCTGAACCGGGTTACGGTGAAGAACCGATACCCGATGCCGAGGATTGACGACTTGTTCGACCAGTTGAGAGGGTTGACCTGCTGCTCGAAGATCGATCTGCGATCCGGATATTACCAGTTCCGAGTCCGAGAGGGGGACGTCGCAAATACTGCATTCCGGACACGCTATGGGCATTACGAGTTCTTGGTGATGCCGTTTGGACTGACGAACGTGTTAGTCTTAGTGCCCGTAGTTCAATCCTAAATGTCCAAATGTATATATCATCGTTAGCAATAATATTAAAGCGGCTTTATATTACTTATGTGTTGGAGTAATATATCGATGTGTGCTCTGATCTATGCCCACCATGCGAATAGAACCATAGATCGAGATAGATCACACTCGATGGGTCCCTAGTCAACAAAGCTTCACTAGAAGCGACTAGTATGAAAGATGGCTCTTTATGGCTTACGTTCTGTTAGTCATTGGAATGAGATTCCGGAGTCTGATCATAGATATCATGTGGGACATGATATTGGACGACCCGCCCTGAATATGTGCCATAGATTAAGTCATGAACATATTCAGTGTTGTAGCTTGTCATGTATCCTTAGACCAAGGAGTCTTTGTGATCGCTATGTAGTCAACAACTGAGTTTGACCTGAGCCTAACGTTGTCCGTAACAGGGCTTCCATAACGGCCAGGATTGGCTTGGGGACGGGCTACATGAGTGACACGAAAGACGGCTAAGGGATTTATCCCTCATACTAAGGTATGGGAAAGATATCGGTTCTCGGCCACTTGATCGAGAGTGACTGGAAGAATAGCATGGCCATGCACATGATACTGGGTATCATATCTTCAGTCATCTCACATATCAAGGAACGGTGATTGAGAATAATAAGGATGACGGCTCTATGCCTTATCTCAATCAGGATATCGGAGATAAAAGGATAATGACAGGGACGACGGAAAGGTTAGAATCGACAGGGTCGATTCGTTATGCAGTGTCAGGCAATACTAAAGTCTCGTTAGTTGCCACTTAAATAGGATCAAGTAAAATGGGATTTTACGTTGATCTATTGACATGCATAAACCTAAGGGTCACACCGGAGGATGAAACTCATTGACACATTTATGGAGAATGGCCAAAAGGGAGTTGTCTCGGGACATGACCAAAACTGGGTTTTGGGTCATGTGCCCGTAAGTGAATAGGACTTTACGGATCGAGATAAGGCTTGGAGTCTTGGGATTGATCGCGTCGGATAATGTTGGACATTTCCGGTATGGAAGGCATGGAGGCGATGAGCGAATCACGGGACCTCGTTGGAAATGGTCACGGGCCATGTTCCAAGAGGCCCATGAAAGGCCCATGCAACCAAGGCCCATGGAACTAATTAATCAAGTCTTGATTAATTAGTACTAAGTAAGCAAGACAAGGATTAAGGTGTTGGTGATTCACCACCTAACCCAATCTTGTCTTGCCATACTTTGTCCTATTTACACCTTACTTGACACCATACTTGTCCCATGCCTTTAGTTGGACAAGTATGGGTTTTGTTATGTTTAAGTCATCTTTTTTCAACATAACAAACACAAGACAAGAATAGGAAACACATTTTCTCTCCCTCTTCCATGGCCATTTCGGGTTTGGCTAGTTTCCTCCTCCATTTTTGTGTTCTTGAGTCCTCAAAGAGAAGAACTACGTGGCTTTGATTCCCATGTGGATACGTAGGCGTCTTGGAGACTCAAGCCAATCATTCGTTAACCGGTGTTCTTGTTTTGGTAAGAACTAGTGCTGAATTTTTCTCTTGTTAATCCATTCTTTGTTAGTTGTTTCATGGTTCTAATTGTCTCTTGGTTTTCATTGATTTTCCGCTGCGAGTTGGTTCATCTCCAACCTTACCTCGAGACCCAACAGTGGTATCAGAGCCGTGCTACCTTCGGGATTCACAAGACGGTGTTCAAAGTTTCGGTTTTGCTTGAAAGTTTCGTTTTTGGCATGTTGTTTTGCTAAATTGTTTGATAACATGTTTTAAATTATTGTTTATGGATTTAATGCATGTAAAATGAATTTTTGAAAATTATTTCAAATCTGGAAATTTTGAAAAAAATTTGATTTTTCGGGTCTCGGGAGCGGGACTCTCGGGGAGCCGAAACCGGGACCGAACGGGGCTCCGTTGGACGGAGCTAGGCCAAGCATGACCATTGGATGGTTGATATGCCAAGGCTAAACCGTTTTGTTAGTTATGACGAGTTTGGAACCGTCATGACGAACTCGAAGATCAAATGTTCAAAAGTTTCATTTTTGAACGGTTTCGATAAACCGAGCATCAAAAATTTTCGAAACTTGGCTATTAATTAAAACCGGAAAATCACATGATGTTTGATAACATTCTTGTTTGATAACACGATGTGTGATGTGATGTTGGCATGGTGCACATAATAGCCCCGAGCTCAATTTAATTATTTATCGCTTTTCACGGCCTGCGAGCCGTTAGAGGTAACGTGTAATTATTCTTTCAAGGTGTGGTCGTCGAACCACTTGTTTGTAATATTTATTTATTCCCGACCTGCGAGTCGTGTATTAAATTGTAATATTTTACTCAAGATGAAGAAAGGGCGAAAAGGTCATTTGGTGGCTTTTCGGGTGTTGGCATCGGCTTGGAGTCGGTGGAGCTCAAGAAGCTAGTGGGAGTTAGTTTAGGGGGCTATTATGTGCACATTTATCGCTTTATGCTTGGTTTAGTTTATGCATGATTAATTCTATGTGCTTTAGAATTGCATGCCTAACTTTATTTACCGAGCATATCACCTCACATGCAAAGATAAAATTGGAATTTTAATCCTTGTGTGTGAACCCTTAGAACCGTCATTACATTGGATGTAGTTGACGGGTTCAAAGGAAGAATTACATTGGATGTAATTTGAGGCATCATTGCATTTGGAATGTAGTTGATGTGCTCATCGCATCTAGGATGTGCCAAAGTTTTGAACACAACTGGACAAGTAAAAGCGGGTCATGTCCGATACCTCCCAATCATCAACACCTTACTACCTCCCCGTCCTATGGGTGTCGTGCGCATTAGCGGAGCATCCATGGGGAAGCGGGGTAGTAGGTTTGGACGACATATGTGGGTGTCGTGCGCATTAGCGGAGCACCTACATAGTGACGAGCCATAGTTGAAAATTGGTGGACCCGACTACGATTCTTAGCCTGAGGTTGAGCTAGGGTAACAGATAGGGTAAGTCGTGTACATAAGTACATACCCTAGCCAGGAGTCACATTGGATGTGATTGGATGGATTCCTACCTACATAGCTCGATTAAGTGGTGAGCATTAGTTCAGCTTAATCGAGTGAATCAAGGATCTTGGTTTCAGATTCTAAAGGTTTAGAATTGATTGTTGGTGTTTAAGCTTGATCTTCATAAAATTTATTCAGTTTACTGATTGAATTTTATCTGTTGTAGATCAAATGGCAAATTCAGCGAACATTAATAGTTTGTCATTAAAAACCATTCTTGACAGGGTCAAGCTAAATGGGACAAACTATTTGGACTGGTACAGAATTTTTGAGGATAGTCCTCAAGTCTGAACGCAAAGAATATGTCCTTGACAAGGCTGTCTCTAAGACCATATCAGAGTTACATGAAGTGTCATTAACTGCTGAGAAGAATATCTCAGGGATCTGGGATCCAAGGATATTCTGATGGTCAACAAGGGAATTGGAAGTGGCAAGGGCTGGGCCCATGCGCACTTGGCAGGAAAGATGAGACACCTGAGAATGTCTGCTTCTACTGCCAACAGCCTGGTCATTGGAACCGGGATTACAGGAAGTTCACGGCTGATCTGAAGAAGGGCAGTGGGACTGCGCCTTCATCAAATAGCCTGGATGATCTGAAGAAGGGCAGTAGGACTGCGCCTTCATCAGGAAACCTGGATGATCTAAGGAAGGGCGGTGGGACCGTGCCTTCATTCGGTATTAACTCTATAGAGCTACATCTCTCTACTTCCAAAGATTCATGGGTATTAGATACCATGACTGAATCTCACACATGCACTAATATATGGTGGCTGAAAGTAGGAGAGATTTGGAAAGCACGAAATGGACCTCAGAGTTGTGGCAACTGCTGTAGGATCCATGAGTCTTGCTTTGCCAAGAGGCCTTGTCTTAGTATTGTATAATGTATATTGCATACCTACTTTTAGTAGGAATATTATATCTGTATCCGTGTTTGACAAGGAAGGATATAATGTTAATATTGGAAATGGAGTTTTCAATGTTCTATGCAATGATATGTTTTATACCAGTACTGACATGGTTGGAGGATTGTACATATTAGATATGGGTAACAATGCCTCAAGTTCTATATATTCTGTTAATACCAAGAGGTCTAAATCCAACGATTTAAACCTAACTCTGTTATGGTACTGTCATTTGGGTCGCATAAACAAGAAGCGCCTATCAGCACTTCAGAAGTGCGGGCTTTCAGGTTCATTCGAATTCCATTCGATCGATAGGTGCAAGGTTTGTTTGATGGGCAAAATGACTAAAGTGCCCTTTATCGATCGCGATGAAAGGGCGGGTGAATTATTGGGGCTGATACACTTGAATGTGTGTAGACCAATAAGTTCACTTGCCAGGAGGGGTTTTAACTACTTTATCACATTTACTGATGATTACAGTAAATATGGTTATGTCTCTTCGGTGAGACATAAGTCTGAAGCTTTTGATAAATTCAAAGAGTTTAAGACTATAGTAGAAAACCAGCTCGACAAAGGTATTAAGGCACTTCGATTGGATCGAGGTGGAAAATACTTGACCACAGAGTTATTAGATCATCTAAACGAGAATGGGATCCTTTTAGAATGGACTCCTCCTGGGACACTGTAGTTGAAAGGTGTAGCCAAACGGAGAAATCGGACATTGTTAGACAATGGTCCGTTCCATGATTAGTTGGACTGATCTCCCAATCTCTTTCAGGGTTTATGCTCTAGAGACGACCGCATTCATAGTGAATCGGGCTTCGACAAGGGTGTGGAAGGGACACCATTTTAAAAATGGAATGGGATGATGCCCGCTTTGTCCTTCCTAAAGATTTGTGGTTGCGAGGCTTATGTGAAACATTTGGTTTCGACTAAGCTCGAACCAAGATCTGAGATATGCACCTTCGTGTGGTATCCCAAAGCAACAAGGGGATACTATTTCTACAATCCCAGTGAGAACATGGTGTTCGTCGCTTGGGGTGGGGTCTTTATGGAAAAGAAGTTTTGTTTCCAAAGACGTCATTGGGAGGACTGTGCATCTCGAAGAAATTCAGGATGGTACAGATCTGTCTAAACCAATTGGCAACCCAGTAGAAAGGAGCCAGAGATTGTCGTAGAGTAAGAACCAATTCCTGTTACAATTCCGGAAGGTCCAAGGCGATTTGAAAGGATCAATCTTCCACCTCCAAGATATGGTATCCGGAGGTGACAATGAAGTCATGGTGGATCACGATGATCCAGCCACCTTTCAGGAAGTCGTGGATGGGCCCAACTCCGAGTTATGGCTGGGAGCCATGAGGGAGGAAATGCAATCCATGTCGGACAACCGAGTCTGTGAACCGGTTGATCCCATCAATGGTGTGAGGACCATAGGATGCAAATGGATCTTCAAGGTGAAGTTTGACATGGACGGCAACCCTCTGACCTACAAAGCTCAACTGGTGGCGAAAGGTTATAGGCAGATCCAATGGATTGACTATGAGGAAACCTTCTCCTTAGTGGCTATGGTCAAAATCGATCCAAATTCTTCTTGACATAACTGCGTATCATAATTACGAGATATGGCAAGTGGATGTCAAAACCGCTTTCCTAAATGGAAATTTGACTGAGTACGTTTGTATGTCTCGGCCCAAAGGTTTTGACGATCCGAAGAATAAAGGAAAGATTTATAAGTTGTTGAAATCCATTTATGGATTGAAACGAACTTCTCGGAGTTGGATCCTTCGTTTTGATGAAGCTGTAATTGGATTTGGCTTAATCAAGAACGAGGATGAATCTTGCGTTTATAAGAAGGCTAGTGGGAGCAATATTACCTTTCTGGTTCTCATTGAAAACGACATCCCAACCTTGCACGAGACTAAAGCTTGGTTGAGGAAGTGTTCTTCAATAAAGGACTTAGGCGATGCTTCTCATATCTTAAGGATTAAGATATGTAGAGATCGCACCAAGAGGGTCTTGGATTTAAGTCAGGGAACCTATGTGAACAAGGCATTGAGTAGGTTCTTAATGCTCGATTCAAAGAAAGGACTCTTACCCACTAGTCATGGCATTCATCTCAGCAAGACTCAGTGTCCTAAGACACCTGATGAGCTGAAAAGGATGATGAGAATCCTATGCGCCTGGGGGCAGGATCGATCATATATGCCATGACATGTATGAGACCAGACGTCTCGTAAGCCTTATGTTGTACCAGTAGACATCATTCTAACCCGGGGGAAAGATGATGCTGAACTAGTCGTCGAAGGATGAGTAGACGCTAGTTTTCCAAGACAAATCCAGATGACTTTAGAAGTCAATCAGGATATGTGTTTACGCTGAATGGCAGAGCTTTAGCTGGGAAAGCGTAAAGCAAGATACCATTGCCGAATCTACGACAGAGGCCAAGTACATGGATGCTGCAGAGGCAGCTAAGGAGGCTATGTGGATTTGGAAATTCATGGCAGGGCTGGGTGTAATTAAAAACCCATCCAGTCCGGTGAATCCATTTTGCGACAACACAAGGGCCATTGCGCAAGCTAAAAGCCTAGATCGCATAACAAATCCAAACATGTACTGCGGCGTATCCACCTCATCAGATAAATACTGAACTGAGGTGAAGTGAAGATAACCGATATTGCAACAGATGATAACATAGCCAACTCGTTGACTAAGGCAGTGTCACTGCCTGAACATGTTAGACATGTAAAGTCGATGGGGACATATAGGAGTTTAGATTGGAACTAGGGCAAGTGGGAGATTGTTAGTCTTAGTGCCCGTAGTTCAATCCTAAATGTCCAAATGTATATATCATCGTTAGCAATAATATTAAAGCGGCTTTATATTACTTATGTGTTGGAGTAATATATCGATGTGTGCTCTGATCTATGCCCACCATGCGAATAGAACCATAGATCGAGATAGATCACACTCGATGGGTCCCTAGTCAACAAAGCTTCACTAGAAGCGACTAGTATGAAAGATGGCTCTTTATGGCTTACGTTCTGTTAGTCATTGGAATGAGATTCCGGAGTCTGATCATAGATATCATGTGGGACATGATATTGGACGACCCGCCCTGAATATGTGCCATAGATTAAGTCATGAACATATTCAGTGTTGTAGCTTGTCATGTATCCTTAGACCAAGGAGTCTTTGTGATCGCTATGTAGTCAACAACTGAGTTTGACCTGAGCCTAACGTTGTCCGTAACAGGGCTTCCATAACGGCCAGGATTGGCTTGGGGACGGGCTACATGAGTGACACGAAAGACGGCTAAGGGATTTATCCCTCATACTAAGGTATGGGAAAGATATCGGTTCTCGGCCACTTGATCGAGAGTGACTGGAAGAATAGCATGGCCATGCACATGATACTGGGTATCATATCTTCAGTCATCTCACATATCAAGGAACGGTGATTGAGAATAATAAGGATGACGGCTCTATGCCTTATCTCAATCAGGATATCGGAGATAAAAGGATAATGACAGGGACGACGGAAAGGTTAGAATCGACAGGGTCGATTCGTTATGCAGTGTCAGGCAATACTAAAGTCTCGTTAGTTGCCACTTAAATAGGATCAAGTAAAATGGGATTTTACGTTGATCTATTGACATGCATAAACCTAAGGGTCACACCGGAGGATGAAACTCATTGACACATTTATGGAGAATGGCCAAAAGGGAGTTGTCTCGGGACATGACCAAAACTGGGTTTTGGGTCATGTGCCCGTAAGTGAATAGGACTTTACGGATCGAGATAAGGCTTGGAGTCTTGGGATTGATCGCGTCGGATAATGTTGGACATTTCCGGTATGGAAGGCATGGAGGCGATGAGCGAATCACGGGACCTCGTTGGAAATGGTCACGGGCCATGTTCCAAGAGGCCCATGAAAGGCCCATGCAACCAAGGCCCATGGAACTAATTAATCAAGTCTTGATTAATTAGTACTAAGTAAGCAAGACAAGGATTAAGGTGTTGGTGATTCACCACCTAACCCAATCTTGTCTTGCCATACTTTGTCCTATTTACACCTTACTTGACACCATACTTGTCCCATGCCTTTAGTTGGACAAGTATGGGTTTTGTTATGTTTAAGTCATCTTTTTTCAACATAACAAACACAAGACAAGAATAGGAAACACATTTTCTCTCCCTCTTCCATGGCCATTTCGGGTTTGGCTAGTTTCCTCCTCCATTTTTGTGTTCTTGAGTCCTCAAAGAGAAGAACTACGTGGCTTTGATTCCCATGTGGATACGTAGGCGTCTTGGAGACTCAAGCCAATCATTCGTTAACCGGTGTTCTTGTTTTGGTAAGAACTAGTGCTGAATTTTTCTCTTGTTAATCCATTCTTTGTTAGTTGTTTCATGGTTCTAATTGTCTCTTGGTTTTCATTGATTTTCCGCTGCGAGTTGGTTCATCTCCAACCTTACCTCGAGACCCAACAGAACGCACCTACAACGTTCATGGATCTGATGAACAGTATATTCCGGCCGTTCTTAGATCAGTTTGTGGTGGTGTTTGTAGATGACATCTTGATCTACTCGCAGAACGAGGCGTCACATGAGGGACATCTGAGGACTGTTCTGACCCTACTGCGCACGCATCAGCTATATGCCAACCTGGAGAAGTGCGAGTTTTGGCTCGCTGAGGTGAAATTCCTCGGTCACATTGTATCCCGTGACGGTATACTGGTCGATCCGGCGAAGATCGACGTGGTTTCGAAGTGGGCGCGGCCCAAGAGTGTTTGCGAGATCCGCATTTTCTTGGGGTTGGTAGGATATTATCGACGGTTCGTCCAGGACCTCGGGCAACTAGCCGCGCCGATGAATCTGTTGACGCGTAAGGGAGTCAGGTTTGTGTGGACAGAGGACTGTGAACGTGCGTTCACGGAGCTGAAGACTCGTCTGACTACCGCTCCAGTATTGATAGTGCTAGAGCGGGGGATCGGGTATGAGGTCTATTGTGACGCGTCCGGGGAAGGACTGGGCTGTGTACTGTTCCAGTTGGGTAGAGTTGTCGCTTATGGCTCCAGGCAGTTGAAGACACACGAGCGCAACTATCCTACCCATGACTTGGAATTAGCAGCATTCGTGTTCGCGCTGAAAGGCTGGCGGTATTATTTGTATGGCGAGAGATTTCAGGTGTTCTCGGGTCGCAAGAGCCTTAAGTACATCCTTTCCCAACGAGACCTAAACATGCTTCAGCGGCGATGGATGGAGCTACTTGAGGAGTACGACTTTGAGCTACTATACCATCCGGGTAAGGCGAATGTGGTCGCCGACACCCTGAGTAGAAAGTCGGTTCTGGGCCTTGCCAACATATCAGTCCGAGAATGGGACATGATGGGGGAACTGGGCATGTTCGGGCTTGAACTAGAGGAGGTTACTTGTGGCGTGGCCATGTGCTAATTGGTGGCCCAGCCCTCACTGCTTGGCCGGGGGATAGAGGCACAGTCGGTGGATGTCGAGACGACAGAGATCCAGGAGAGAGTTGCCGGCGCTGTTGACGCCGAGGACTGGGATCGTCGTGCTAATTGGGAGTTACGGTATCGTGGATGTTTGTTCGTACCACGTAACGGTGGAGGCGACGAGCTACGAGAGTCGCACTATTCGCGTTTGACAGTGCACGTGGGTAGCACTAAGAGGAGCGCGACATCAGGCGGCATATCTAGTTGAGCGGGATGCGGAGAGCGGTTGCGGAGTTAGTATCGCGGTGCCTCACTTGTCAGCAGGTGAGAGCTGAACAACAGCGTCCCGCTGGATTATTGCAACCACTACGGGTTGCACAGTGGAAATGGGGGGCACGTCACGATGGATTTCGTGAGCGGTTAGCCGAGTTCGCCTACAACAACAGCTTTCAGTCCAGTATCAGGATGGCACCGTTCGAAGCGCTGTATGGTAGGTCGTGTTGGTCGCCCGTGTGCGGGGCGGAAGTGAGGAATGAGGGTTCACTGGGTCTAGAACTTGACCGATAGACAGTTGAGTCGGTCGTGCCGAAGCGTGAGCGGTTGAAGACCGCGCAGAGTCGGCAGGAGCTATGCTGACAGACGGCGCCGACCTCTCGAGTCAGCAGTCGTTGACCATGTATCCCTGAAGGTGAGTCCGAAAGGTGGACTGGTGCGTTTCAACCGCGGCGGAGGCAGGTTAGCCCCGCGGTGTATCGGGCCTTTCGAGGTCTTGAGTAAAGTGGGAGCAGTTGCATCCCGACTTGCACTGCCACCGCAACTTGGGAATATCTACGTTTCCAAGTTGCGGGAGTATGTGAGGACCCCTCGCACGTCATTGAGTGGGCAGATGTCGAGGTAACGGCTGATGTCTCGTATAAGGAGAAACCGGCTTGGGAAATGGATCCACGGGAGCAGGTCCTCCGCGGAAAGGTTATCCGCTTAGGACAGGTGCAGTGGCGGCACCACGAGGCTGAGTCGACTCCGGAGCGCGAGGACGAGGTTCGCGCGAAGTACCCCGATCTGTTCGACTCCTGAGGTACGTTTATTTTAAATTTCGAGGACAAAATTCTTTTAAGGGGGTAGAATGTAAAGCCCGCCCCGGTTTATAAGAATTATTTGTTAAAGTTATCGTTTTGGAACGTCGGGATTGGAAAACGAGGTCGAATTTTGGATCGAGTACGAAAAGTAAAGAAAATCAAAAAAAGAAGAAAGGGCCTAATATTTTGGCCCTTGTCCTTGGGCCCAACTTAAGCCCATTGGTAATTGCTTTTTTGACTCTTATAAGTGTTGAAATAGTAGGGCACACTAATTGTTATTTGAGACGAACTTGGGCGGCGGCTTCACAGAGGTTAGAAAGGGGGATCTGGTCCTCCGTGAGCAATGTGGCGGTAGCAGTATCACAAAGGGCAGTGTTTATTTCCTTCTCCATTGATCGTGCTCCTTGGTGTTATAAATGATCAATTCATTAACAGAGGAGCGACTCATTAATGCAGAGATATATAAGCATGGCTTTTGGTCTCCTTCATTTAATGAGCTTGGAGTGCTACGGGGTCAAGAACAGGTAAAATCAAATCATGGTTGTGTTCTTGTAAAGGTGGCAGAGCATATAAGGAGATTAGTAGTTTATTTGATCTAAACAAGGTTTTGACTTGTTGTGGTCTTATGTCGTGACGAGGAAGAATTATTTCTTGGTCTCGTTATTATAGGCCTCAATTGCTTTTGGGTAAACCACCGTAGATAAGGTCATCAAATGTGTTTTTGCAGAGTAAATCGGTAACAAAAGATTAGGTGTTGATTCTTTTGTAAATTACCGTCTTGTATTGAGAAATAAGAAATTAGGGTTTGTAATTCGTGAGTTTTCGGAAATTGTTTCCGCCAAGTGCGTTGGAACACGCGAATTTAATTAGGAATGATAGAAACGAAAATGGACTTTTTTCGGAGCCCCGAGGGACGTTTTCCAATCCTGGGCAGATTCGCCGAGTCGGGCGAATCGGGCCTTTCCGGGCCCGTTATTGACAATATCGAGTAATTGGGAGGTTTGGGAGTGATCGACATTACCGGGGTTGCGTTTGGGCGTCAAGTGTATTAAAATTCAGTTTATGCCTGCGAACTTAAAAGGTGTTTCAAATTGTGTTCTTATTAGATCGTGCCACCGACCGAGGAAAGGGAAAGCTAGGCGAGTGATCGTGAACACGTCGGAGCTTGGTTGGGAACTTTTTGGAAATCGTACGAGGTAGGGAAAAGTAGCCGAATCTCGGCCCTGACTAGGGAAAGTTAACAGTATAAATGCATGTGACACTTGGGTGTGGTGGGTTAAGTAAGTTCATCGAACAATAGAAAGGCAGGCGACACCGGGTGGTGTCGTATGATACGGGAACGTATCGAAAAATAGGAATGCATGTGACACTTAGTAGTGTCGTAGGAGCAGTGAACGTATTGATATTAGAAATACTGGAGGCATTTGGTTGTGCCCGGAGGTTGATTGTATTGTTTGTGGGTGGCCATGAGTGCCTGTAGGGTGTTGAACCCGTATTTCTATTGTTGGTATATTGGGTGGCCATGAGTGCCCGTGGGGTGTTGAACCCGTATTTTATCGTTGGTGTCTTGGGTGGCCATGAGTGCCCGTGGGGTTTTTGTACCCGTATCTTACTGTTGGTGTGTCTTGCGTGGCCATGAGTGCCCGTGGGGTTGTTGAGCCCGTGAGTTACTGTTGATGTCTTGGGTGGCCATGAGTGCGCGTGAGGTTGTTGAACCCGTGTTTTACTGTTGGTGTCTTGGGTGGCCATGAGTGTCTGTGGGGTGTTAAACTTGTGTTGTTACTGTTTGTTGAACTTTGGTTGTGATTGTGATTGTGGTTGCCTGAGGTTGGGGGCCCGACAGAGATCGGGGGAAGTTGCTTGGGGGTTGGCTAGCTTTCCGACAGAGATCGGTAAAGTTGAGCATTCGTTGGCTTGCTTTCCGACAGAGATCGGTAAAGTTGAGCATTCTTTTGCTAGCCTTCCGACAGGGATCGAAAAGGTTGAGCATTCTTTGGCGATGAAGGGAGGCTCCCCTTCCGACTAGCTATCGGAAAAGTAGCGCTGTATATATCGCTAACAGGTCGACCGCCTGGCCCGATAGAGATCGGGGGAAGTTGCATGGGGCAGGCTTAAGCCCAGCCGGTTAGCAACCGGCACTGAGCAGCTGGAGTGCGATCCTTTGTGATCTTGGGTGTTGCGTGGTTATTTTTTTGTGTCTTTGGTGGAGTTCGTAACCGATGTGTCAGGTCTACATTACGTGTCCGAGAGTTGAGTTAGTTGGGGAAAGTAACAGTTCGTGTGTCAGTCGAGTTACTTGAGTTGGGGATAGTAGTCCCCGGTGTTTGGTTTGTTGTTGGTGTTTCCGGCATTGTCTGCTAGTATGCCGTAGTCAGTCTGGTATCCGTGGTGGTGAGCGAACGCTCACCCCTAGCTGCTTTTCCTACAGGTACTGGTCGCGAGACGGACTAGGGGAGCTCTCGAAGCTTGAAGAGCTGGGAGCGGGAGTCCGGTTTTCCTTTTGAGTTTAGTGACGTACTCCATGTCTTTTGTCCGCTTGTTTGGACGTGCTTTTGAGTTGTAAATTATTATTTTGATTAACTAAATGGTGATTTTAAGCGATTTATTTAAAAGGTTTGAAAATGGTTTTATTGTTTGACCGTTCGCGTTCCGGGTCCGGTTCTCCTGAATTCGGGGCGTGACAGCTTGGTATCAGAGCTCGAGGTTTCACACCTCGGACTATACGTCAATTAGGTGGGGAAAGTTGAGTCTTTGAAAGTCCCGTCGTGCGTGGGTTGCACAAGTCGGAAACCGTGTGTAGACCAGTAGTGACTTAAGTCCTGTTTGTTGTTGTGTGTATGTGCAGTATTGTTATTACTGACATACCGGTTGTGTATTGTTGCGTGAAACAATACACAACCGGTATTGTGTATTGTTTATTGAATTCGGGGCGTGACAATTGGGCTTTTGTTAGTAATATACCTCCTCACTCTAACTCCACTTGGCTGGAAGAGCAATTCAAAGATGTGGGAGAGATGCTAGCTATTTAAGATCCAACAAGACCAAATCTTAGAGGGAGACACTTTGCATTTATTCGTTTCAAATTGGAAGAAGGACTGCAGAAGTCAATTCAAAACTACAATGGGTGGCAGCTTTGTGGTTACAAAGTTTTCATCACTAAGGCTTGGAGAAAAGAAGACATACATTTTTCCCAATCATCGAACAACTATCAATGGAAGGAGAAGTCAAAAGAAACCATTGTGGAATCCTCACCATTAGCTACACAAAGGGAATATAAGGTGTCAAGAGTAGGATCTGTTGTCATTTCTAATATGAATAAACTGAAGAGATCACATGTAGCAAAGTATTGCAAGGGAATCTCAGTGCACAAAGTATTGCAAGGGAAATGGCTCTTGAAGGTGTTTCAGATGTTGAGGTAAGGGACTTGGGTGAGAGATGTGTACTCTTGACTTTCCCAAATGAAGAATTTGAAAGATTAATGCTAAAGGAGAATACTCAGTGGCTAGATAATTGGGTCATGGTGTTACCAAATTGTCAGAAATGGTTAGAGAAGAGTGGGAGATTATAGTGGATGTCTATCAAAGGAATTCCTTTCCATGGTTGGTGTGAAGAAACAATGGAGACATCATTATAGGGAGTGGGGGAACTGATTTATACTCATCCTCAGTCCATCAAGAGTTACAATCTTGACCAAGCTTTTGTACTGATTCATGCAAAAATGCTAACAAATTGCAACAAGAGTACAAGCTTCTTGCTAAACCAAATCAGCTATCAAACTCACATAGCCACAACTGATAAAAATCTCCTTCCTCAATGGGATCCTCCTGCTGGGTCTCCTTCTACCTCTGGGAGTGAGGCAACAATTTCCAATAAAAATCTCCTTCCTCAATGGGATCCTCCTGCTGGGTCTCCTTCTACCTCTGGGAGTGAGGCAACAATTTCCAGTCAATTTACAACACCTTCAGAATCCATGGAGAAGTCTCAGTCACCAAAGTTGAGTCCTGAGAATTTAATTGTGCCCAAAAAGTCAAAACATGTGATATTTAGGGATTCTATTTTTAAGGATGCTGAGGACACTGAGGTAGTTATAACAAGTACTGATGATCTCCCCATTCAAAGGGGCTAGGAAGATGATCAAGATCTGAGCATTAAATTGGAGAAGGAAGGGATTTTAAGAGAATTTCGAACTTTGGGAGCAGTAGAAGGTGCAGAAGAAGTTATGACAACTGATGAGTTATTGCAATGTGCAATAGTTAAAGACTCCTATGATTCTTTTTCATTGAAGACATACAACAAACATTCCCTTTTTGACAGACCTGCAACTACCATTGATGATCCTCCTGTGGAAGAAGAAGAACATATACCTTTCTCCAACAATTTTAGCCCATTGGACAAAAATCTCCCATGTGATTTGTCAAAACAGTTTATTGTTGAAGCATTGGGAACAAGTTCTGCTCGGAAATTAAATGAGATTGGGGAAGGCATTAATGTGATGGTAAGAGTTGAAGATAACTGCACATCCAAGGGACCACCATCAAACATTGAGAAGGGAGTTTTTTTGGAGGGAACACAAACACAACTATTGAGCTTTACTTCTTTAGGAACCAAATTCTCAGATTCTCAGTTCATCTCTTCTCAGTCCAAACTGAAAACGACCAATAGAAAATCAAAAAAACCTCAGGTGTCTTATGTGTATGACACTAGATCAAGGAGAGGAAATGAGACACCACTTGTGCAGTTATCAGATAAGAAGAAGAAAGGGATCTCTCTAGCCACATCAGTCACAGGTGAGATCAAAAGTCCCTGGGAGTATTGTAAATCAATTGGCTTAAAAGCCTTTGTAGCAGATGAATTAGTTGTTGATCAGTTTGATAATATTGAAGCTGAGATCAATCAAAGAGTTAACTTTGAAACTGACTCTGGGGATGACTTTCTAGACCTTGAAGGTGAAGAAGATAATTGTCTAGAGCTTTCATTGATTTATAGACAGTGATGAAGATCCTCTCATGGAATATGAGAGTAGTTGCCTCAGTGCAGAAGCAGAGGGCACTTAGGGGTCTATTATTGAAACACAAACATGGTTTCCTTATGTTGCAAGAAACAAAATTACAGAACCTGCCTAATTTTTTCCTAAGATTGTTAGGATTATCAGGGTTGTGGGAGGTGGAAGTCATTAATTCTATAGGATTATCTGGGGGTATTTGCACTTGTTGGAATACTGAGATGTTCAAAGTTCAGTCCATCAAACCAATTCAACATGCTCTAATCTAGATAGGTTTTCTGAGGAGTGGAATATTTGTATGTCAGTTATTAATGTTTATGCTCCTTGCAATCCAAGAGATAGGAGGGCATTATGGTCATCTTTGGTTGCATAAATATCAAATCTTGGGGAGTTCTACTTTTGTGCTAGGGAATTCAATGATGTTCTACATCATACTGAGAAGTCTGGGTCAGCACTTGATACTCCATCAATCTGTAGCTTCAATCATTTCATCTTAGATGCTCCTCTCCTTGACATTCCTCTCTCTGAGGGAAATACACTTGGTTTGGACCCAACTCTACTGCTTCTAGACTTGACAGGTTCCTACTTGCACCCCAAGTATTGGCCTATTTTCAAAATATCACTCAATCTTGCTTTGCATGGTCTATCTCAGATCATAAACCTATTGTATTGGCTGATCCCTTTATTGATTGTGGTCCTAGACCCTTTAAATTCCTGAATGCTTGGTTGGATCATCATCTCTTCTTGTCAGATGTGGCACTATTCCAGGGTAATCTTTCTATTGTGGGGGAGCCTCATTATGTAATCTAGACCAAGTCGAAATTATTAAAAGTGTACATTAAGAAATGGAATGTGGAGGTATTTGGACTTGTGGAGAAAAATATTGACAGTCTTCAACACAAGATCAATGATCTGGATGGCATTGTTGAAACTAGGGAACTTAGTGGGACTGAGAGATCTCTGAAGGCACAATATAGTGCTGAATTGATACAAAATTTTAAAGCTCTTGCCAGAATTTGGTGCCAAAAATCTAGACTGAGATGGATCAAACAAGGGGAAAGATGTTTTAAGTACTATCATCTATTGGCAAAATTTTCTGCCACAAAGGAGAAAATTTCACAAATTGAAGAGGGAGGTCTCACACTCACCACTCCTGATGATATTAAAGAAGCTGCCACAAGACATTTTGGGTCCAGGTTTCAGAAGATTACATCCTCTCACTTGGATGTCTCACAACTACCTTTTAGCCATATTTTTCCTACTAAGGCCGTTTTTCTGGAGAAGCCTTTCACTGCAGAAGAGATTCATTATGCAGTTTTTAATTGTGATGGGGAGAAGGCTACTGAACCAGATGGATTCACCCTGAAAGTTTTTCAGAAAGGGTGAGATTTCTTACAACAAGACATCATTATTTTCTGCAATCATTTTCACACAACTGGTGCTTTGGGAAAGGGTATCAAGTCCTCTTTCTTCACTCTCATACCAAAAGTAAACAATCCTACCCGTTTAGATGAATGTAGGCTAATCAGTTATGTTGGCGCTTTGTATAAAATTATATCAAAAGTATTGGTTGCCAGGTTGAAGACTGTTATGAATCAACTAGTGAGTGCTGTGCAGTCTGGCTTTATAGTTGGGAGACAGATCATGTATGGTGTCCTCATTGCCACTGAAGTTATTCACTCTGTCAAGGTATTCAAAGAAGAAGTCTTATTGTTCAAAGCTGACTTTGAGAAGACCTATGATCACCTGGATTGGAATTATTTGAATACGGTTCTGCATTTAATGGGTTTTAGTAGGGTTTGGAGGCACTGGATGTCATCTTGCTTCAAGGCTTGGGGGTCAGTACTGATAAACGGCTCACCATCTTCTGATTTTAAGCTCACTAGAGGTTTGAGGCAAGGGTGTTCTCTCTCTCCTCTTCTATTTTCCTTGGCAGCTGAAGGTCTTCATCTCATACTGGAACAAGGGATAACAACTGGGAATCTTGAGGGCATTACTTGTGGGGTTACAGGTCCCATGATTTCTCATCTCCAATTTGCTGATGACAACCTCATCATGGTAAGAGCTAAGCCTTCTCACCTTCATAATTTAAATTCCTCTCTCCTTGCCTTCCAAGTAGCTTCTGGTTTGAAAATAAATTTCAGCAAATCCAAGGGGATCCTCTTAAATCCCTTACTTATGAACCTCAATCAAGTCTCACAGATTCTGGGGTCTGCCACTTCTGAACTTCCTCTGGACTATTTGGGTTTTCAACTAGGAGCAAACCCTAGGAGATACAATGTCACGCCCCAAGTTCAGCAAACCGAACTCGGAACGCGAACGTTTTGAAACAATAAACCATTTGAAATCCCTTTCCATAAATCACTTTAAAATCACCCTTTGTTCATCAAAAATAATATTTACAACTCAAAATAAGTCCCAACAAGTGGACAAAACAAGGTATTCATCACTAGACTCAAAAGTAAAACCCAGAGTCCCGCTCCTAGCTCTTCAAGCTTCAGAAGCTCACCTAGTCCAACCTGTGACCGGTACCTGTAAGAAAAGCAGCTAGGGGTGAGTGTTCGCTCACCACCATGGATAACAGACTTAATACGACATAATTAGCAGACATTGCCGGTAACACCAAAATCAAACCCAACACCGAGAAAAACCATCCCAAACTCGAGTACTCAACTGACACACAACCCGTTACCTTCCTCAACCGACTCAGCACTCGGACTCGTAATGTAAACCCGACACAACTATCGACGACCTCCTCGAAGAACACGACAGAAAGTTACGCAACTCCAAACAAGATCACAAAGGATCGCACACCAAACAAGATCACAAAGGATCGCAAACCAGCTGCTCAGTAACCTCCCTCACGCCCTTTACCGATCTCATCAGGTCAGGCGGTCGACCTGTCTCAATTCTTAGACACAAAGTCGGATCAGGCTGTCGACCTATCACACTCACAACCCCGAACCACACACGCGCGGCCAGGACCCCTTTACTGACGGGCGGGCCCCCTACCCCGTCTGAACATGCAGACGCGTGTGATCGAGGACCCCCATTTCGTGAAGCGGGCCCACAACCTCAGGTAACCACAATCACAATCACAAACAAAGTTCAACAAACATCAACAACACAAGTTCAGCACTCCACAGGCACTCATGGCCACCCAAGACACCAACCCTAAAACACGGACTCAACAACCCCACAGGCACTCACAGCCTCCCAAGATACACCAACAGTAACTCACGGGTTCAACAACCCCACGAGCACTCACGGCCTCTCAAAACCACAAAGAGTAACTTACGGGCTCAACAACCCCACGGGCACTCACGGCCTCCCAAGACACGCCAAGAGTAACTCACGGGCTCAACAACCCCACAGGCACTCACGGCCACCCAATACACACCAACAGTAACTCACGGCCTCAACAACCCCACATGCACTCACGGCCTCCCAAGACACACCAACAATAGAGACACGGGTTCAACAACCCCATGGGCACTCACGGCCTCCCAAGACACACCGAAAATAAAGACACGGGTTCAAAAACCCCACGGGCACTCATGGCCACCCAAGACAACAACAGTAAAACACGGGCTCTCATGGCCACCCAAGACACAACAGTAAAACACGGGCTCTCATGGCCACCCAAGACACAAAATACACAAACAACCTCTGGCATAACCAATGCCTTCAACAGTCCTAATATCAACAATTCACAATCAACCTCCGGGCATGGTCATATGCCTCCAGTACTCCTAATATCGATAAGTTCACAATCAACCTCCGGGCATGGTCATATGCCTCCAGTAATTCTAACATCGATAAGTTCTCTGCTCCTACGACACTACTAAGTGTCACATGCTTTTCTAATATTCTCTACGTTCCCGTATCATGCCTTTCTGATAGTCGATAAACCTACTTAACCCACGACACCCCGATGTCACATGCAATTCTACTGTTAACTTTCCCTAGTCAGGGCCGAGATCCGGCTACTTTTCCCTACCTCGTGCGTGTTCTCCAAAAGCCAACCAACAAGCTCCGGTGTGATCTCAGTCACTCACCCAGCTTTCCCTTGCCTCGGTTCGCGGCACGATCTAAAAGAACACAATTTTAAACGCTTTTAAGCTTGCAGGCATAATGCTGAATTTTAATAAACCAGACGCCCAAAAGTAACCCCGACAATGTCGATCACTCCACAACTCCCCAATTACTCGACATTGTCGATATTGGACCTGTAAAGGCCCGATTCGCCCGACATGGCGAATCTGCCCGGGTTTTGGAAATGCCCTTCCGGTGCTCCAAAAATTCCCGTTTTCGTTTCTACGGTCTTAGAATAATTCAAGGGTCCCAATGCACTTGACGGAATAGAATTCCCACTTCCGAGTCAATTAATTGACGTTTAAAGTTTCTAAACCCGATAAATACAACTTTCGCATTTTAATTCCAATTTTCGATTCGGTTGTGGATAAATGGTCTGGGGAACGTTCTAAACCACCCGAGCACCCGAGCGAGTTGGCCACACCCGACCCCCTTTGGCCTTGGGTGGCTAGGGCCGGTTTGGGGCCGGTCCACCAAGGTTGTGGCTGGTCCTAACTCCGGCCAGCCACCCTACAAAACCGGCCAGCCACCATACACGGTGGCCAGAGCTCCCCCGAGCCTCCGGTCACCGGAAAACGTTCATCTTTTCGCTCCAAAACACCTCCAACAAACCCCCCCACCTCAATTCCACCATAAACTACTCATTTCTAACCAAAACCTAACATTTCAAACTTAACAAAAAGAAAATCGGTTAGGTGCTCACCGTAGAGAAAGTCGATGTGAGCTCGATTCTTTTATCGTTGAGACGATCCACCGGACAGATGATTGAGAAATGTCAAAACCCTAACAACACCTTCTCTTTTTTCTCCTTCTTCCCTTGCCTTTTCTCTCTCTAAAAACCTCTCCTATTTTCACCAAAATGGCCGAACACCCTCCAACACTCATCTTTATATTTTTTTCAAAACTAACACATAGCAAAAAGACCAAAATACCCCCCTTTTTATTTTGTCTTTTCTTTAGAGT
This sequence comes from Erodium maritimum, assembly GCA_963921825.1. NCBI lineage: Eukaryota > Viridiplantae > Streptophyta > Magnoliopsida > Geraniales > Geraniaceae > Erodium > Erodium maritimum. Next base: position 32,537,135 of record OY997596.1, read on the forward strand.
CAAGGGCAAAGTTGTCCTCCCTTTTTCCTTCCACCACATTCATGACATGTGTCATTTGGGTCCCACACCTTTTTGAGAAAATATCTCCTAGATATTTTCAGTCAGATTCGAGAAATTCGGACGTTTAGGGCCCCGAACGGGCACTTTTTCCAAGAAATTACGAAACTTCGCGGGCTACAAGGAAACGGCTCAACTAAGACCGCTGCGACGACGGCTAAGCTTTTTGGATCCAAAACGGTCCTCGAATGGACCAAAACGTCGCTCGGTTGACTTTTCCAGCGAAAAGTCAACATTTCCCAAACTGATCAGAAAGTTGCCCTGAGTCCCCCAGAACTCACTTTGGTCGATAGCGGGGTCAACTTACGTTCGGTATGATCCTCGGGGTCAATTTCAGGTTCAATCAAGTGTCTGTTGAATTTTTTTAAATATTCCTGTTTTTCGCAAATTTGACTGGCGTTGACCGGGAGTGGTTATTACAATCTACCCCCCCCCCCCTTAAAGGAATTTCTTCCGCGAAATTTAAAACAGACGTACCTCGGGAAACGAACAAGGAGGGGTACTTCGCGCGAACCTCGTCCTCGCGCTCCCAATTCGACTCGGCCTCGTGGTGCCGCCACTGCACCCGTTCTAAACGGATAACCTTTCCACGCAAGAACTGCTCCCGTGGATCCATTCCCCAAATTGGTTTCTCCTCAAACGAGACACCACCCGTTATCTCGACATCTGCCCACTCAATGACGTACTCTAGACCTCGAAAGGCCCGATACACCGCGAGGCTAACCCACCTCCGCCGCGGTTGAAACGCATCAGTCCACCCTTCAGACTCATCTCTAGGGATACCTGACCACCGATTGCTGACTTGAGAGGTCGACGCCGTCTGTCAGCAGAGTTCCTGCTGACTCTGCGCGGCCTTCAACCGCTCACGCTTCGGCACGACCGACTCAGCTGTCTCTTGGTCCAGTTCTAGACCCAGTAAACTCTTATCCCTCACTTCTGCCCAGCACACGGGCGATCGACCCGGCCTACCATACAACGCTTCGAACGGTTCCATCATGATACTGGCCTGAAAGCTGTCGTTGTAGGCGAACTTGGCTAACCGCTCACGACACCCATCGTGACGTGCCCCCATTTCCAGTGTGCAACCGGCAGTGGCTGCAATAATCCAGCGGGACGCTGTTGTTCGGCTCTCACCTTTTGACACGTGAGGCACCGCGATACTAACTCCGCAACCGCTCTCCGCATCCCGCTCCACTACAAACCTCCACGATACCGTAACTCCCAATTTGCACGACGATCCCACCCCTCAGTTCAACACCGCCGACAACTCTATCCTGGATATCCGTCGTCTCGACATCCAACGAATGTTGCCTCTATCCCCCGGCAAAGACGGGTGGGCTGAGTCACCAAGAAGTACATGGCCACGGCGCCAGTAACCTCTTCTAGCTCTAACCCGAGCGTGCCCAGTTCCCATATCATGTCCCACTCTCGGACTGATATGCTAGTAAGACTCGGGACCGACTTCCTACTCAGGGAATCGGCAACCACGTTCGCCTTACCCGGATGGTAGTGTAGCTCAAAGTGGTACTCCTCGAGTAGTCCCATCCATCGCCGCTGGCGCGTATTCAGGTCTCGTTGGGAAGAGATGTACTTTAAGCTCTTATGAATCCGAGAACACCTGAAATCGCTCGTCGCTAGTAACAGTCGGTATTGGCTCGGCACTTCGCCAGCCAATCCATTCCCAAGATTACGTTAAAGGTTGTCATTCCGTAAGTATCCTTCCCGCGGACACACGCACCAGCTCAGTCGCTGCCGAACCTCACGGAACCTCGCGGTCTCTCTAAGACCTCTCTCCTCTACCGTTATCGTGCTTACCAACTCCGAACACACCCGAATCCTTGGGGTGAGGACTCGATCCAGCATCAGGCTCTTGAGCCCTCTCTCGAACCTCCTGTATCAGCTCGCTTCTCTAACTTCGCAGGCACGACAGACCCTAGTCAACACCACACCACCACCAACCGGCGTGTCCAAACGCCGGGGTGGACTCAACGGCTCTAAACTCAACACAACTCGACGAAGCAGACGAGTGTGACACCCCGTTACCCATTAAAACTGACGCCCAAATCGGAGACCGAACACCCACTCCTTTAGTCACCCCGGTAAGTTCTAGTGCAACCCTCACACGGTCCTCTATGCACTTACTTATAACTTTCCGCAACCAAACCAATGTTCGCTACTTGTCCCTTGCGGGAAAAGTAGTAAAGGGGATGAGCGTTATGCTCACCTCCACGGACACCCGTTCGATTATGGAATACTAGTAAAGCACTAAAGACTTACCGATCTAACCAGGGCAAACCACTACTTTAAACCTGATGCCAAACGTCACACCGTTCATGCTATCAACACCTCAAGTACTCGCTCAAATAAGATAAACCTCGACAAGGGAAACACGTCCTCAATTCAGTAAATCACTAGCTCACGCTATTAATACTTTAATTACTAGAATACGTAAGGGAAACCTCAAATAAACCGCACAAACGTGCACCAAGTCACGCAACGACAATCCTAACCGCACAACGAAACAAAAGATAAAGCCTCGAATTTCTCTGATCTGCTAAAGCCTCGGTCACCAAACCGCCCTCCAGGCCGCGGAGGCCTCGGCTACTAGGCCGCCCTCCAGGCCGCGGACGCCTCGGCCACCAGACCGCCCTCCAGGCCGCGGAGGCCTCGGCCACCAGACCGCCCTCCAGACCCTCCCGACCCTCTGTTTTGCTAAGGCCTCAGCCACCAGACCGCGGCCCAGGCCCTAGCAACGCCACTGGGCCTTTTTCACTTCGTTTCAGACTCGAACCTTACCCCGTTTTAACCCTAAGAAACGCCTTAAACGACACACACGCTCGACCCACGATTTACCAACACACGTACAACCATTCAAGACCAAACACAAGTCTCCCCAACCTCAAACATAAGCCGACACGGCCAAACAACAACACAACAACACTCGCCCACGGGCCAACCAACACCGAACCACGCCCACCGGGCCAACCAACACCGTACCACGCCCACCGGGCCAACCAAAATCAAACACGCCCTCAGGGCCAATCAAATTTCAAAACGCGCCCACCGGGCCAACCAATTTTAAAACTTTCTCCACTTCATTAAAAACCTCATTTCTTGACATCAGGTAGTTACAACACGGTCCAGGCGTCCCAGAACTACATTGTACCCACTTGATATCAAAACCGTCACGCTCGACTACAGGGGCGCCCCTGAGTCAAGTCGCGACAGTTTAAAAATGTTTCACGCAGCAACACACAAACAGTATACCAGTAACCCCGTACTGCACATACACTCAAAAACAAACAGGACTTAAAACACAACGGGTCTACACACGGTTCCGACCTGCGTACCCAACGCACGACGGGACTTTACTGACTTGACTCTCCCCACCTAATTGACGTACAGTCCGAGGTGTGAAACCTCGAGCTCTGATACCAAGCTGTCACGCCCCAATTTCAGTGAACCGAACTCGGGACGCGAACGTTTTGAAACAATAAACCATTTGAAATCCCTTTCCATAAATCACTTTAAAATCACCCTTTGTTCCTCAAACATAATATTTACAACTCAAAATAAGTCCCAACAAGTGGACAAAACAAGGTATCCGTCACTAGACTCAAAAGTAAAACCCAGAGTCCCGCTCCTAGCTCTTCAAGCTTCAGAAGCTCACCTAGTCCAACCTGCGACCGGTACCTGTAGGAAAAGAAGCTAGGAGTGAGCGTTCGCTCACCACCACGGATAACAAACTAACTACGACATAATTAGCAGACAATGCCGGTAATACCAAAATCAAACCCAACACCGGGAAAAACCATCCCAAACTCGAGTACTCAACTGACACACAACCCGTTACCTTCCTCAACCGACTCAACACTCGGACTCATAATGTAAACCCGACACAACTATCGACGACCTCCTCCAAGGACACGACAGAAAGTTACGCAACACCAAACAAGATCATTAAGGATCGCACACCAAACAAGATCACAAAGGATCGCAAACCAGCTGCTCAGTAACCTCCCACACGCCCTTTACCGATCTCATCAGGTCAGGCGGTCGACTTGTCGCAATTCCTCGACACAAAGTCGGATCAGGCTGTCGACCTATCACACTCACAACCCCGAACCACACACGCGCGACCAGGACCCCTTTACTGACGGGAGGGCCCCCTACCCTGTCTGAACATGCAGACGCGTGTGATCGAGGACCCCCGTTTCATTAAGCGGGCCCACAACCTCAGGTAACCACAATCACAATCACAAACAAAGTTCAACAAACAGCAACAACACAAGTTCAGCACTCCACAGACACTCAGGGCCACCCAAGACACCAACCATAAAACACGGACTCAACAACCCCACATGCACTCACGGCCTCCCAAGATACACCAACAGTAACTCACAGGCTCAACAACCCCACGAGCACTCACGGCCACTCAAAACCACCAATAGTAACTCACGGGCTCAACAACCCCACGGGCACTCACGGCCTCCCAAGACACACCAAGAGTAACTCACGGGCTCAACAACCCCACAGGCACTCACGGCCTCCCAAGACACACCAACAGTAAATCACGGGCTCAACAACCCCACAGGCACTCACGACCTCCCAAGACACACCAACAATAGAGACACGGGTTCAACAACCCCACGGGCACTCACGGCCTCCCAAGACACACCGACAATAAAGACACGGGTTAAACAACCCCACGGGCACTCATGGCCACCCAAGACAACAACAGTAAAACACGGGCTCTCATGGCCACCCAAGACACAACAGTAAAACACGGGCTCTCATGGCCACCCAAGACACAAAATACACAAACAACCTCTGGCATAACCAATGCCTCCAACAGTCCTAATATCAACAGTTCACAATCAACCTTCAGCCATGATCATATGCCTCCAGTACTCCTAATATCGATAAGTTCACAATCAACCTCCGGGCATGGTCATATGCCTCCAGTAATTCTAACATCGATAAGTTCTCTGCTCCTACGACACTACTAAGTGTCACATGCTTTTCTAATATTCTCTACGTTCCCGTATCATGCCTTTCTGATAGTCGATAAACCTACTTAACCCACGACACCCCGATGTCACATGCAATTCTACTGTTAACTTTCCCTAGTCAGGGCCGAGATCCGGCTACTTTTCCCTACCTCGTGCGTGTTCTCCAAAAGCCAACCAACAAGCTCCGGTGTGATCTCAGTCACTCACCCAGCTTTCCCTTGCCTCGGTTCGCGGCACGATCTAAAAGAACACAATTTTAAACGCTTTTAAGCTTGCAGGCATAATGCTGAATTTTAATAAACCAGACGCCCAAAAGTAACCCCGACAATGTCGATCACTCCACAACTCCCCAATTACTCGACATTGTCGATATTGGACCTGTAAAGGCCCGATTCGCCCGACATGGCGAATCTGCCCGGGTTTTGGAAATGCCCTTCCGGGGCTCCAAAAATTCCCGTTTTCGTTTCTACGGTCTTAGAATAATTCAAGGGTCCCAATGCACTTGACGAAATCGAATTCCGACTTCCGAGTCAATTAATTGACGTTTAAAGTTTCTAAACCCGATAAATACAACTTTCGCATTTTAATTCCAATTTTCGATTCAGTTGTGGATAAATGGTCCGAGGAACGTTCTAAACCACCCGAACACAAAACCCGACCACCCGAGCAAGTGGGCCCCACCCGACCCCCTTTGGCCGTGGGTGGCTAGGGCCGGTTTGGGGCCGGTCCACCAAGGTGGTGGCTGGTCCTAACTCCGGCCAGCCACCCTACAAAACCGGCCAGCCACCATACACGGTGGCCGGAGCTCCCCCGAGCCTCCGGTCACCGGAAAACGTTCATCTTTTCGCTCCAAAACACCTCCAACAAACCCCCCACCTCAATTCCACCATAAACTACTCATTTCTAACCAAACCCTAACATTTCCAACTTAACAAAAAGAAAATCGGTTAGGTGCTCACCGTAGAGAAAGTCGATGTGAGCTCGATTCTTTTATCGTTGAGACGATCCACCGGATGGATGATCGAGAAATGTCAAAACCCTAACAACACCTGATCTTTTCTCTCCTTCTTCCCTTGCCTTTTCTCTCTCTAAAAACCTCTCCTATTTTCACCAAAATGGCCGAACACCCTCCAACACTCATCTTTGTATTTTTTTCAAAACTAACACATAGCAAAAAGACCAAAATACCCCCCCTTTTATTTTGTCTTTTCTTTAAAGTGAAGGGAAAAGTTGTCCTCCCTTTTTCCTTCCACCACATTCATGACATGTGTCATGTGGGTCCCACACCTTTTTGGAAAATATCTCCTAGATATTTTCAGTCAGATTCGCGAAATTCAGACGTTTCGGGCCCCGAACGTGCACTTTTTCCAAGAAATTACGAAACTTCGCGGGCTACAAGGAAACGGATCAACTAAGACCGATGCGACGACGGCTAAGCTTTTTGGATCCAAAACGGTCCTCGAATGGACCAAAACGTCGCTCGGTTGACTTTTCCAACAAAAAGTCAACATTTCCCAAACTGATCAGAAAGTTGCCCTGAGTCCCCCGGAACTCACTTTGGTCGATAGCGGGGTCAACTTACGTCCGGTATGACCCCCGGAGTCAATTTCAGGTTCAATCAAGTGTCTGCTGAATTTTTTTAAATTTTCCTGTTTTTCGCAGATTTGACTGGCGTTGACCGGGAGTGGTTATTACATACAAGACTTGGCTCCCAGTTCTGGCCAAATTTAAAAGGAAATTGAACCTATGGCAGTCAAAGACTCTTAACTTTGGGGGTAGGATCACACTCATCAAGTCATCTCTTACTTCTCTCCAACTCTACTATATGTCTTTATATAAAGCTCCCTAAAAGGTGCTTCAAGAAATGGAGAAATGGCAAAGGAGATTCCTTTGGAATGGCAATGTCTCTAAAAGAGTATTATAAAAGTGAAATAGGGAGTAGTTTGCACTCCTAGAGAGTTTGGGGGATTGGGGATAAAGAGCCTATATGTGATGAATGCTGCACTACTAGCTAAATGGTGGTGGAGATTTTCTTTGTAGACCAATTCTTTAGGGAAAAAAATTCATATGTGCCAAGTATGGATGGAACAAGGAAGACTGGGATCTATCACAGATAAATATTGCAGGGAACCAAAGTTTTCTCAGTCATGTTCAATCCCTTCTTGCTAATCAAAAGTTCAGCAGTGCCGTTGGATTCTCTGGATTGGAATGGTTTGTGATAAATGGGGAAATAGTTTATTTTTGGGGTGATATTTGGTTACTAGTGACCCCTTTGAAAGAGAGATTCTAGAGATTATTTCACCTTTGTATACACAAAATTCTCAAAGTAACTCAATTCTGGAACAATGGGAACTGGTTTATAAATTTCAGAAGGAGACTTAGATTCTGGGAGCTGGGCCCATTCAGGCTATTATCAAAGATGCTTAACCTTTTCTCATTACATGACTCTGGTGAAGATAAGGTTGTTTGGAAAATTCATGAAGCTGGTTTCAAGGTAAAGAGAATATATTGGCATTTGGAGGATTATGGATCAAATGTGAGACCTTGGGAAAAGTTGCTTTGGTCCCTTAATCTTCCTCCAAAAATCTCAGCTTTCATCTGGCTGACTTGTCCCAATGCCTCGCCTACCAAATTATTCCTGGATGGAAGAGGACTGAATTTAAATCTTGCAAAGACACTTTGCCCTTTTTGTGTTCAAGACTTTGAAGAAATTACCAATCTCCTTTTAACTTGACAAAGACCTTAGTTAGTCTGGACTTCAGTATTGGATTGGTGGGGAATTAACAGTGTAATAATGGGGGACTTTCTTGGCTTCATCTACTCCTGGTCCTATTTATGTCCTTCCTCTTCACAAAAACAATAGAGGCTGACTATTTTTGTTACACTTTGGCACTTATGGCTGGCCAAGAATGATCTTGTTTTCAACCAGGGTTTGAGCATGCACCTTAACATCTTACATAAGATACAAAGCCATACTTTTAACCTAGAATGGTCTCTATTCAGCAGACACAAAGCCCTTTCCTTCTTAGCCTAGACCAGGACACCTAGAACTTGTGTGAGAAGAAAGTTACAATTAATTGGTTTCTGATTTATGACTGATAGTGGCTGTTTTTTGGTGGTGGATCAGCAAGGTGTTCAACTGACTGTTTTTTTTAAATTGGTTTGTTTTCTACTAGGGCTGGGGTGGAATGGGTGGGCTTTGGGGGGTTTTAGATTGAGAGGTTTGTTTTTAGGTTGGGAAACAACTAACACTTGAGTAGGGGATTCATTCTTTTTCTGAGATATCACTCTTGTGTGGGGGTAGTGTTTTATCTCTAGGTTGAATTCTGAGAGAGTGTTTTTTTGGTTTTAGTCACATATTACTCTGTCTTTGAATTATGCAGATCCATCTTTGCCAACATGTCTCTACTGTTGATCCTAGACGTGATGGTTTATGGAGTTCTTCTTTCAGAGCTGCATTTTCTAGGATCATCTCAGTTGGTGATTAATACTTTGGAGGACTTATAGTTGTATGGAACTATTTCGGGTTTTGCTGCAGATTTTGCAGTTGGTTTGGCTTAGGGTTTGAGAAGTTTTGGACTGGGACTTGGCTTCGATTTTCAGTTTGGTTTTGATGGGTTTTGTTTGCTAATCTTAGTATGGCTACTAAGGTTTTTGTGTAGAGGATTGAGTTGTTCTCAATGCCTTGGGTTAGCTAGTTTGTTCTGGTTTTGATTGTCATTTGGGTGGTTTTTTGTTTCTTGGAGCACAAGCTACATATGAGTTTATAGCATTAACCGTGGGGGGTTATTGTTGTGTACTAGTTGTGTGTCCTGAGAGTTTGTTTTAACTCTTGGCCTTTTATTTATTTCAAAGAATTGGACCATCAGTAATACATTTGCTGATAAAAATACCCACACATCACCTTTGTTCTCTCTCCTTATTTCTTAATTCCCAGCAACACAACACAACACCAGGTAGATATATAATGTCTTTTGCCAAAATAAAACAGCACTTAAACACACCCCTCCACTTGTATTTGCTGCTAACAGTAGCACTAAATCAAACCACAACCAAGAACAACTCATCTTCTTGATCCCGTGAGCTCAAACAAGCTAGAGAGGAAGAACACAAGACACCAAGACATTGGTTCTTGTCTTTGCGGTACAACCCACCAAGATGGAACAAAACCACACTTATAGTTCTTGACTTTTGCAGCAAAGACTCAAGGAAAGAAAAGGAGACCTCATGCCCTTGATCTTCTTCTTCTCTCCAAAGAAGCCGCCACCCCAAATTGCTCTTTATCCCAATATTTTAGCCGCCCCTCTCTCTTAAAACAAAGCACCAATGGTTCCCTTTTATTCCAACCTAAACCTAAATTGTTAAATGGGCTTAAATAATATCTTGTGGGCTTAAGTGATAGGCCCAAGTTCATGGGCTCATTTGGAGCCAAAAATAACATTTTTTCCTAGAGTTGCACGACGTGAAGCTTCAGCTTCCACATCGTGTAGGAACCTACACGTGGAAGCATCTTGACGAAGAATGCACTAGGGACAAGGATTACACGTCGTGCACCATATTTGTGACGTCTTTTGCCTTTTGTTTCCTTTCACTATGTGACGAATTTTTACAACCACATCATGACGACCTTTATGCCGTGTAGTATCTCACATTTTACACGGCGTGAAGGAATAACCTACACATCGTGAAGGGGATCGGCTAGGCTTCTAAGTAGAGATCTTGAGGTTGGGATTTTGAGAGCTTCCACACATCCTTGAGGCCATTAGAGAGGTTTTCTATGTGATGGTTAGTCAGGGGCAAGAAGGAGATGTCCTAGCCTTAGAGCAAGTGATCGTTGGCATTTGGAGGCCGTTTGGAGCTAGAACGACCATCACAACGGTGGGAAGAAAATTTACCAGAACCTGAAGCCTACAACTAGAGTACTCTCTAACTCTAATCCCTCATGCCTTCATGATTATTGTACCATTTTGCGTGGTTGTATTGAGACATCGTTGATTCTACGATATAACCTTCTTTTTATCATGCCTTGTGATGTTTGGATAAAAGGATTTTTTATGTTGAGATTTGTTTATCTGTCTGTTGATGTGATCTCTTGTGATGATACAAGTCTACTTCCTATTACATTTTTCTTATCAATCTCGGTTAGGTCGAAATTATGGTTTGGTTTAATTTGGGATTAGACTATTTTTCGGGTGGTTTAGTCATTAATAGCTTGATTTCCCATTCGATGTCTTGGAATAAGGAAAGAAGCCGACCTAAGGGTGATTGGTTGATATCAGGACCCATATAAACCATACACTTCAAACCATTTTTATTATTTAAAGCTTGGAAAATGAGATCTTAGTGGATGATTATGATCTTGACATCCCTAGTCGATTGAGAGTTGGAAATCTCATTCAATCTCTAAGTCAACCCGAGACTGAGTCAAAACACTCTCCATGGACCGAACCGCCTTGTCAAAAAAGGTTGTGAATGTCATTCAATAGGCTGCCTTGAGTAGTCACTACTGGAAGGCGAGGTGTTGTCTGGGGTGACAACACAGACCAAGATTCATAGCTGGAGTGCGATGTAATTACAGCTTGGGGACTATAAGAGGTTGTCCCGTGTCGTGGAGAGGCAATTAATTTCCTTTAACACCGGGTAGGATATTATCGGAGTTCTATAATCAACACTTATCTCTAGGAACAAACACACCTTTTATTTTGGGTAGAAATCATACCCTTATATAAGTAAGGGACAAGTCCCTAACTCATGATTGCGCCATTCGTTCCACTTTCATGATAACCTTAAGGAATAGCCAACTGTTAGGGCCAAAGAAAATTGTTAGGATGGTCACCGTGGTCGGGATGCAGTGACCCAACTAGTAGTTGCATCTAAGTTCACATTTGAAAGCTCCTAAGATGATTGATACATATTTTTAGTCATACTTTACTTATCAACTTGAGTTATTATATCATCAAGGAAGTTAAATAGAAAGGTTAGGTCATTGTTTCGGAGATACGAGTTTGAGAGCAAAAATAGAGTTTGTGAGAGCTCTATGCTTGAGCTTGGAAGGGGGGGGGGGGAGTGTAGCATTGAAATATTAAAGCAAAGCTTGAGCTTTTTCATCAAACACTATATCGACTTTACTATTTGAATCATGTTTATCGCTTCTTCATCTTTTTCTTCTCCTCCTCCTCCTCCTCCTCCTCCTCCTCCTCCTCCTCCTCCTCCTCCTCATCATCATCATCATCATCATCATCATCATCATCATCATCATCATCATCATCATCATCATCATCATCATCATCATCATCATCATCATCATCATCATCATCATCATCATCATCATCATCATCATCATCATCATCATCATCATCATCATCATCATCATCATCATCATCATCATCATCATCATCATCATCATCATCATCATCATCATCATCATCATCATCATCATCATCATCATCATCATCATCATCATCATCATCATCATCATCATCATCATCATCATCATCATCATCATCATCATCATCATCATCATCATCATCATCATCATCATCATCATCATCATCATCATCATCATCATCATCATCATCATCATCATCATCATCAAAAATCGTGGGGAGAGAATTGCTAAAAGAAATATAAATTACGTAACTCGGGTTTAAATCTAATATCTAATATAGTTTGTTTAATACGAGTGCAATAGCTATAGGCTTACAATCCCGAAAGCTAGAGAAATTCACAAATCTTAATGCTTTATATCTCTTTATGTAAGAACCGCTCCCGGTCGAACTGGTGAATTCTAGGTAAGTTTGACTTTCGGCTGGAAAAGTCAACCGATGGCTCAGGAAGCCATTCGGGACCTTTCCGGGGCCCAAAAAGCTTAGCCGTCATCACGGTTAGCTTAGTAGGGCCATTTCCATCAGTTTGACTGTAATATTGGTTAGGTCAAATTTTGGTCAAACTTGAACTTTATATCGGTTATTTTTCCGATAAAATCTTGGAAAACTGGAAATTATTTAAGTGGAAGTGACCCCACATGACACTTGTCATATTTGGCTTGGAGGATGAAAAAGGAGCTTCAATTGACTCTTATACCCTCCCAACTTACCTTTAAAGGCATAGGACCTTAAGGGCTTTTCGGTATTTGTACAAAATAGGTCATTTAAAACAACATGAGCACACAAATCAGCTCACTCCCTATTGTTGCAGCCGAAAATCACAAGGAGAGAGAGAGAGGGGAGAGCTCATTTCTTGAGGAAGAAGAAAGTGAAGAAAGCTTGGAGTTTGGAGCTTGTTTTTAGTCCTTTTGCCTCCATTTTCCTTCCATCTTCTTCATCTCACAATCCTAGAGGTATGGATGCTCTTAACTCTCCATTTCATCTACTCTTAACTCTCCCAACTTACCTTTAAAGGGATAGGACCTTAAGGGCTTTTCGGTAATTGGACAAAATAGGTCATTTAAAGCAACATGAGCACACAACTCAGCCCATTCCCTAGTGTTGCAGCCGAAAATCACAAGGAGAGGAGAGGAGAAGAGCTCATTTCTTGAGGAAGAAGATATGGAGGAAAGCTAGCATTTTGGAGCTTGTTCTTGGTCCTTTTGCCTCCATTTTCCTTCCATCTTCATCATCTCACCTCCCTAGAGGTATGGATGCTCTCAACTCTTCATTTCCTCTACTCTCCAATTTGGGTTTTTGTGGGTTTTTGGCTTGAAGTTGAAGAACTAGTGTTTGGGTTGTTGCTTGGAGAAAAAGTAGTGAAGTAGGTTGTTTGGATTGTGTTTTTGGTTGAAGTTTTGATGAACCCATTGTGGGTGTTGTTGTTTGGCAACTTTGGATGAACATTTTGGAGTTAGATGGACTTGGAAATGTGGTTTTTGATTTGATTTTCATGAAACTCGAGCTGGGGAAGAAATGGGGAGAACCTGGACTGGTTCGCTACGGAGCGTGACCCGGACCGGGCCCTGTGCCGGCATGGCAAGCCGCACGGAACGGGCCAGGTACCGGCACGGCGTGCTGCGCGGAACGGGCGCGAGTCCGGCACGGAACCTCGCATGGTCCATGTCAGACTCCGGGCCTGTACGCCGCACGGTCCGTGCTGGTTACCAGGCTGGTCTGTGACACGTTCCGTGCCAGATTCCAGCACGGCCTGTGCTACAGGGCCACCTTCCGGATTAGACCTCTAGATCCGAAAACCCTTCCTTTTAGCCCATTTCGATTTCTAGATCATTTCTTTGACCTTGTTTCCATTGTTGGAGAGTTGTTCTGTAAATTCTGAGTTGAGGAACACTCCGTTGGGCTACTAATTTTGGTATTATTGTGGTCCAAGACCGTGAGCCCGAGCTCAAGAGAAGGAAAGGCCTTGGACCCGAGCTAGGGAGTCGAAGAACGGAGGAGCGAATCACCGGCTTTACAGTAGATTTTTAGAGGAAGACCTCAAGGTAGGGAAAGTCCTAACCACTCGAGTATTTCATTACTAGTACACCTTTTAGGTTAATAAAATCGGAAAGGTCCTAGAATTGCATATAGGATGCGAATAACTAGAATAATCGTGTAAGACCCGCTCCCGGTCGAACCGGCGACTTTTCAAGCAAGTTTGACTTGCTACCGGAAAGTCAACCGATGACTCAAGAAGTCACTCGGGACTTTTCCTGAACTCAAACGGCTTAGCCATCATCACGGTTGACTTAAGGGGAGAAATTCCTTTCGTTTGAGTATAATGTTGGAGGAAGTCAATTTTAGTCAAAACGAGACTTTTTATCGACTAAGAGCATTAATTTAATTGTGCTGGAAATTATTTTGGAAAACTAAATAACCTACTTGGTTGAAAGAGAGAAAATGGAGTAGTCTTAGACCCTTTTACCCTCCCAAAAGCTTCTACAAGGGATTCTAGCTCAAGGGCTTTTGGTCATTTGATACATCTAGGTATTATTTGAGTTTGGAAGAGCAAAACCAACTCATTTCTTTTGGTGTAGCCGAAATTTGGAGGAGGAGCAAGGGAGAAGAGCTCCCATGGAGCTTTGAAGAAAAATCAAGGAAGAAGAGGCCACTTGAAGTCTTCCTTTAGCCATCCCTCCTCAAAATCACTACCATCTTCTTCATCTCACCCTTCTAGAGGTAATGGAACTCTCTAATCCTCATTTCCCTTCATCTCTTTTCATGGGTTTTTGGGTGAAATTGCTAGATGTTGTTGGGTTTGAGTAGAAATGGTGGGAGATGTTGTGGATAAGAAGCTTTGTTGTGTTTTTGTGAGAAATCCTTGGTTTGTTGGAGCTTTTAAGTTGGTTTTGATTTGATGAATCATTAGAAACTTGCTTATTTGTTGATTCCTACCATGGGTAGAGGAGTATTGAAGGATTTGGACTGTGTTGGTAGTTGGAAGGGGTAAAATTTGGGGTTTAAAGGTGGTTTTTCGGAGAAAAGGAGCTGGAGGTTGAAGAAGGGCAAAACTGCCCTGGTGCGCCACAGATCTGTGACGGATCCCGTGACGGGCGACGTCACGGCTCCGTGAGGGAGTCTGTGACGACACTCGTCACGGCTCCGTGACGGTAACCGTGAGGGTTGACGTCACGGATCCGTGACCAGGTCCGTGGCAGACCAGGGTGGGGGTTTCTTTGAGGATTTTTCACCTTGGTTGATCTTGGTTTTGAGCTGAACTTTGGAAGGGCTTTGGGGGTCTTTCTTGCTGTTTAAGTGGAGTCTAATTAACGTTTCTTTGTGTCCAAGACTTTGGGGATCGAGCTAGAGGAGCAAGGATCACACCGGGACCCGAGTGAAGAACGGAGTGCTGACCACCGGGCTTATCATCAGAGTGTTGAGAGGAAGACCTCGAGGTAGGGAAAGTCTTAACCTCTCGTTTAAATGCTTAGTATGTATGCTAGGCTAATAAAATAGGAAAGGCCCTAGAAATGCCTATAGGATGTGAATAACTAGAATAATTGTCTTTCAATTACTAATAACCGGAAGTGTCTAGTGGTGAATGAATAGGATGCCAATCACTAGTGTAACTCGCTTTCAATACTTGAGAATTGTTTGTCTGGTAGAGTGGCCTTGGCAAAGCCCTCGGATTAGTTGCGTGTTAGGATCACATGCTTGATTGTTTGGTTGCTTAGTGGATAGGCTAAAGAGTCTAATGGAACTAGTTGAATTGCATATTTGAATGCTCGTTTGAAGGTTTTCATGTTTGGTTGATTGAACTCGTATTGGACTGTTGGCTATATTTGGATGATTGCTTGATTTCCGTAAATGATTGCTTGGAGCATCGAGTATGACTGGTTGCACCGAGCGGTGCAATCAGGTGATCGATGCCCCGATGGGTCGAGACTGGTAAGTGAACGGTAAGTTGTGTTTGTGTGATTCGTGTGCTGTGTGTTGTGGTGAAACGGTGATGTGCGAGCTATGTGTGATAGTGATTTGGTGGTTGTTGGGATTGGATCGCTTCGTGTTTCGGTTGAGTGCGTTACTAACTTGTTATCTGATTATTATTGATACGGTATGGTACCTACACCGTTGAGGAGTCCGGTGTAGGATGAGATAGTGATTATTGTTGATACGGTATGATACCTACACCGTTGAGGAGTCCGGTGTAGGATGATATATTGGGTACTTGTTGAATTGCCCAAGTGTATGCTTCCTATGGGAGTAATACCTTGGTTCCCGAGGACATAAAATCCTTTGGAGACGTTTATGAGAATCCCGATGATAAGCGCCCCGAAGGGTTGTTTCCGGTTGCCTGAATGTTATGCGTCTCCTCTGGATTTGAGGGAAAATCCGAGAGGACACATCATATGTGGATCGGAGGGTGGTGACTTTATGTGCCACGGCATTGGCTGGATTACTTTTTCCCGTGGTTGTTAAGAACTGTCTTATTGTCGTTGCTGTTGACTTTATTGAGTTTAAGGTCCACCTTGTTATGTGTTTTCCCTACTGAGCGCAAGCTCACCCTTGTGAGTTTATTGTTGTGTTTACAGGCTTGATTGAGGAGTAGAGGCTCGGGAGCTTCTTGGTGTGGGTGTCTGTAGAGACTTCACTTTTACTTTATTTCTGTTTGGAACAAACCTTGTGGAGGATTATTATTACACCCCTGGAGGGTTATTTATGTTTTAAACCGAATTTTGTGGATTTGAGTTTCATATTGGAGTTTTTTCAGGAACTTGTTGTTGAGTTATTGTCTTTTAAATCATTTATTTCTAGTCATGCCTCGAGTCCGGGCAAGAACCGGATTTGGGGCGTGACAATTTGGTATCAGAGCCTGGTTTCATTTGAAACAGGTGTCTTGTGAACTGGTTTTCAAACCTCGGACCGAAGTCAATTAGGTGGGTAGAGTTAGGGGGGTCTGAGTCGTGATACTCAGTGATGCGATTTGGAAACATTGACGTAGAGAGTGGGAACGACCTGAGTCGTGAGTCGCTTGAATGTTTGTCCTAACTGAAATCTTTACACTACAACGTTTGCATTAATTGATTGGTGTTCTCTCCCTAGTGATCGGTGAAGCCGAATGGTTGAGATCGGAATTGGATTAACGGGCGATGGTCGACCCGTCAAGCGTTCATTGTAGAGTGAGCCAACGGTTGGTGGTGTTACCATTTTGGTGGATTACTTCGAAAATTTTCAAGTTGTAGTTTGGTCTTGTTCAAGTGTTGACTTGTGGTTGACCACTTTTCTGGAGCATGAGTACTCCATGTGTGCTTGTATTGGGTGTTTTGGGGTGGGGCGCGAGAACCCCGTATCCCGTTGTATGAGATCTATGAGTGAGGTTGTAGAACCCGTGTCTTTACATTTAGTGTTTTGGGGTGGCCATGAGAGCCCGTGCTATTATTTGTGTATGGGTGGCCATGAGAGCCCGTGTACTAAGGTTGTGTCTTTTGCTGGCCTGACCGAGTTAGAGTCTCGGGGGAAGGTTGCGAGCATACTTTGACTGGCCTACGAGTGAGAGTCTCGGAAGGTTGCGAGCGTACTTTGACTGGCCTACGAGTGAGAGTCTCGGAAGGTTGCAAGCATTCCTTGGCTGGCCCACGAGGTTGCGAGCATTTGTTGGCTGGCTTACGAGTTAGAGTCTCGGTGAGTTGCGAGCGTGTGTTATTGTTGAGATTTGGGTCACGAGAACCCCGTAGGCCCGTGTGTGGCGAGTTTGGGGCACGAGTACCCCGTAGTATTTGGGAGCACGAGAAGTCCGTTTATTGATTGCGTTGTGTACTTTAGGAGCACGAGAACTCCGTTTATTGACTGTGTGGTGTCTTTGGCTGAGCATGAGAACTCTGCGTGCTTTTGTCTTGTGAAATTGTGTTGGTACTTGTCCCGCTTAAGCGGAGGGTTAAAAGGAAATACGAATGGGTCATGCCGAATTTTCGGTAGAATTAAAATGTCTGCACCATCAATGATTAACTTAGGGGCGCCACTGTAGTTGAGCATGATGGTTCGAGGTCAAGTTGTTACAATGAGGTTCGGGGACGCCTGAATCAAGTTGTAACAACATGAGATCGAAATGGGAAAGTTGGGTAAAAGTCAAGAATTGGGAATCCACGGGAAGGAAGGAAGTGTTAAGGGTGATTATTGAATTGAATTGTGTTAAGTGCTAAACCCCTCTTTGTGGGAGGATACCCGAGCAAGGGGTATGCCTATTGATTTGTGATTGTGCGGTGTTCTTGAGTTAGAACCCTCCTGTGGGAGTTGGTGGTTGTTTGCTTAAATCGCTGGTTGTTGTGAGACGCATAGAGATGCGAACTTGTGTGCTATTATATATGTGTATATATATCTACTAAGTGCGAGAGGCGTAAATTGTGGGTGACTTGTGTGACGCGTGTGATCGTCCTTGTAACGTGTGAGAATCGTTGTTGAACTAAGTACTGAACATGTGCGTTATCCGTGCAGGCGGATAGGCGACATGGCTCATACGTACGTTCCGAAAGGTACCCGGAGCCGCCCAGTTGGGGGTCCGAGTCAGGCACTTGCCGCTGAGCAGGAGGGGGCAGCTGACGCCCAGGATGCTGCTTCCACAGAGCATCAGAGCTTTGAAGGTGGACCAACAGGGTCGCCACCCAGGACATCTCCAGTCGCAGAGCCGACTAAGGCGACCCCTCTCGAGGAGGTGGTTCGCGTTGTGCTAGCAGCCTTGAGTGCGCAACAAGAGACTACAGCATCGGCACCAGAGCCCATGCCTGTTGCTTCAGCAGATTTTGGTGAGAGGCCAGGCCAGCTTGATAGCCTCACGGCCCAGTCGCTCAGAGCGTTTCGTAGACTTGGTACGCCGACTTACTCCGGGGGAGCGGACCCCGAGGCAGCTTCGGGCTGGTTGGAGCGGGTTACCCGCAACCTCGATACCTCTGGAGTATCGGAGGGACGCTTGAGAGTTTCGTTCGCCACTTTTCATCTTGAGGGAGAGGCCTACTACTGGTGGCAGTCAGTGCAGGACAGGGTCGGCAGTGATTTTCAGTTGTTCAGCAGGCTGTTCTTGGAGCAGTACTTCCCTCGCTCCATTCGGGATGACAGACGCCAGCAGTTTCTAGATCTACGTCAGGGAGGTTTAAGCGTTTCTGAGTATGCGGTGAGGTTTACTTCTCTGGCCCACTTCGCGCCGGAGTTGGTTCGGACCGCGGACGACCGTTGCAGGAGATTTGAGAATGGGCTGACCCCGTCGATAGCCGAACGGGTCATCGCCTTCAGGACCGCAGAGTACTCCACACTCTTGGATCAGGCCTAGGCCATGGAGAGACACTTCAGAGAGACCATCAGGGTGCGAGAGACTAGGCCTAGGCCGAGTGGTTTTGTTCAGCCGTCTGATCGTCGAGACCGACGCAGACAGAGAGTTGCAGGACACTTCCAGCCTCAGTTTCAGTAGGATGGCATGCGCCGAGCTGGGACCGTAGCGTCAGTTGGACCCGCCCCGGTGGCACAACTATGTCCTCGGTGTGGACAGCAGGGTCACTTGGCACGAGACTGCCCGAGGGGTAATGGACCTGTAGAGCGTCATGATGATCGTCCCCGGGGGACCAGAGACCGACAGCAGATTGAGCCGAGGGGGTGTTTTCAGTGTGGCAGCCCTGACCATTTCGTGCGGGCGTGTCCTGAGCCGGCACAGTAGGGGGGACAGAGGGGATGCTACCAGTGTGGTCGATCTGATCATTTCATTCGGGCGTGCCCTGAGCTAGCTGGTAGAGCGCCTACACCGAGGCCCCAGCAGACTCAGACTCGCCATGCACCACCTGGCAAGCCACGTCAGGCACAGCAGCAGAGAGCTCCGCGTCAGGCGGCGGGAGCAGCAGGTCAGAGAAACCAGCCGAGAGCTGGGCAGCAGGTGGCACTTCCCCCGCCACCGAGAGGAGGACCACCGGCACAGCGGGGCCAAGTCTTTGCAGTTACCGATTCCAGAGTTGGGAGGCCGTACGCCGGCCATGAGGCCACTCAGGGTACGTGTTTGCTTTATAATTCTTGGACTTATTTTTTATTTGATACTGAAGCTTCCCATTCGTTCATATCTTCGTCTATTGCTTCTTCTTTGGGTTTGCGGGTGGAGACTTTGAGTCAACCCCTTTGTTTGGAGACCCCGGCTACGGGTGAGGTGGTGTTGAGCACCGTTTGTAGAGACTGTGCGATTAGGGTGGCAGATTGCCCCTTCCTGGGTGACTTACTCGTTCTTGATATGAACGCGTTTGACGTGATTCTGGGTATGGACTGGCTCGCGAGGTATCGAGCGACGATCGACTGCTATCGACGTCATGTGACAGTGAGGTCAGGTGACAGGGTGATCACGTGTGTTTTGGGTAGCAAGAGCGGAGTTCTCTTATCCGCCTTGACTACGGGATCTGAAGCAGAGATCGTGTAGAGTAGCAGAGAGCTACCGAGGGTAGTGCGTGACTTCCCGGGGGTCTTCCCGGAGGAGCTATCAGGCTTGCCACCAGCGCGAGAGGTGGAGTTCAGGATCGATCTGATCCCGGGTACGGCGCCGATCTCGATGACGCTGTATCGGTTTGCGCCAGCCGAGTTGGTCGAGCTAAAGCGACAACTCGAGGAACTACAGCAGAAGGGTTTCATCCGCCCGAGCGTGTCTCCGTGGGGAGCACCCGCCCTCTTCGTAAAGAAGAAGGGTGGAGCCTTGAGGATGTGCATCGACTACCAGAAGCTGAACCGGGTGACGGTGGAGAACCGCTATCTGATGCCGAGGATTGATGATCTATTCGACCAGCTGAGGGGAGCAAAGTACTTCTCGAAGATCGACCTTCGATCGGGGTACTACCAGCTGAGGGTCCGAGCTGAGGACGTAGAGAAGACAGCGTTCCGAACTCGTTATGGACACTTTGAGTTTCTGGTGATGCCATTCGGTTTGACGAACGCACCGGCCGCCTTTATGGACTTGATGAATGGCATCTTCAGACCTTATTTGGACCAGTTTGTAGTAGTCTTCGTCGATGACATCTTGATCTACTCGCCCAGTGAGGAGGCGCATGAGTAGCACCTGAGGACCGTTCTGACACTCTTACGCACTCACCAGTTTTACGGCAATCTGGAGAAGTACGAATTTTGGCTCACAGAGGTGAAGTTCCTCGGGCATGTGGTATCTCGAGAGGGCATCTTGGTTGATCCGGCCAAGGTTGAGGCGGTGTCAAAGTGGGCCAGACCCAGCAGTGTATTTGAGATTCGGAGCTTTCTAGGATTGGCCGGTTATTACCGACGCTTTGTCCGGGATTTCTCGTGTCTAGCAGCACCTATGACAGCTTTGACCCGCAAGGGGCGGAGTACCTTTGGACAGATGAGTGTGAACGCTCTTTCCGCGAGCTAAAGGCTCGATTGACTACCGCTCCAGTGTTGATTGTTCGAGAGCGAGGAGTAGGCTATGACGTGTATTATGACGCCTCAGGCGAAGGGCTAGGTTGTGTTTTGATGCAGGGTGGAAAGGTAGTTGCTTACGGCTCGAGGCAGTTGAAGGTGCATGAGCGCAACTACCCGACCCATGATCTTGAGCTAGCAGCGGTGGTATTTACGCTGAAGAGCTGGAGACACTATATGTACGGTGAGCAGTTCAGGGTGTTTTCAGACCACAAGAGCCTCAAGTATATATTCTCGCAACGCGATCTGAACATGCGCCAAAGGCGATGGATGGAGTTACTTGAGGAGTACGACTTCGAGTTGCTCTATCATCCGGGCAAGGCGAACGTTGTCGCGGATGCTTTGAGCAGGAAGTCGAGTCATTGCGTTGCCAGCATGGCAGTCCGAGAGTGGGACATGCTGGAGCAGTTGAGCTTATTCAGACTGGAGTTGGAGGAGGTCACAGAGGGTATGGCCTTATGTGCCTTGGTGGCTCAGCCCACACTTTTTGCTCGAGTGCTAGAGGCACAGACCGAGGATACTGAGACAGCAGGGATTCGTGAGAGATTGATCGACGGTGTCAAGCTCGAGGGTTGGGAGATGGGCACAGATCAGGGTATCCGCTTTAGGGGACGACTGTTTGTGCCCAGCGGGTACAGAGACACCGTATTGCGAGAGTGCCACCACTCCCGTCTGGTTGTGCACCCCGGTGGCAACAAGATGTATAGAGACATGCGACGACAGTTTTGGTGGAGTGGGATGCGTGGGGCAGTTGCAGATTTCGTTTCTCGATGCCTCACCTGCCAACAGGTGAAGGCCGAGCATCGGCGTCCCGCAGGCTTGCTACAACCTTTACCGGTCTCCGAGTGGAAGTGGGAGCACGTGACTATGGATTTTGTGTGTGGGTTACCCAGGTCATCGAAGGGGCACGATGCTGTTTGGGTAGTGGTTGATCGACTGACCAAGTCGGCACACTTCCTGGGTATGAGGATGACTGATTCTGTGGACACGTTGGGTCGTTTGTATGTTAGAGAGATTGTTCGTCTACATGGAGTACCAGTGTCAGTGGTATCTGATAGGGACCCTCGTTTCACATCCAGGTTCTGGAAGAGCCTACAGAAGGCTTTGGGCACTGAGGTACTGTTGAGCACAGCTTACCATCCCGAGACAGATGGACAATCAGAGCGCACCATTCAGATTCTAGAGGACATGCTTCGAGCTTGTGTGCTCGACTTTCAGGGGTCATGGGAGGACCATTTGCCTTTGGAAGAGTTTGCCTACAACAACAGTTACCAGTCCAACATTGGTATGGCACCATTCGAGGCTTTGTATGGCAGACCTTGTAGATCGCCGGTATGTTGGGCTGAGGTCGGGGACCGGAGCTTACTTGGACCAGACATGGTCAGAGAGACGACCGAAAAGGTCGCTTTAATTAGAGAGCGGTTGAAGACCGCACAGAGTCGATAGAAGAGTTACGCGGACAGGCGTCGCAGACCACTTGAGTTCATGGTCGGAGAGCACGTGTTTCTGAGGGTGAGCCCAAAGAAAGGTCTAGTGCGGTTTAGACGCAGCGGAGGCAAGCTAGCACCATGTTTTATTGGACCCTTTGAGGTCTTAGAGAAGATTGGAGCTGTAGCATATCGGTTGGCCTTGCCACCGCAGCTTGGGAACGTGCATAACGTTTTCCATGTGTCCCAACTGCGGAAGTACATGGAAGACCCTTCTCATATCATTGAGTGGTCAGACATCGAGGTAGCAGATGATGTCACCTATGAGGAGCAGCCCGTCGAGATTCTGGGTACGAAGGAGAAGGTCCTGCGGAACAAGACGATTCCGTTGGTACTAGTACAGTGGGGACATCAGGGAGCAGGGTCCACCTGGGAGCGCGAGGATGAGATCCGCGTGAAGTATCCCCACCTGTTCGACATTGAGGTACCTTGTTTTTAATTTCGAGGACGAAATTTCTTTAAGGGGGGTAGATTGTAAGACCCGCTCCCGGTCGAACCGGCGACTTTTCAAGCAAGTTTGACTTGCTATCGGAAAGTCAACCGATGACTCAAGAAGTCGCTCGGGACTTTTCCTGAACCCAAACGGCTTAGCCATCATCACGGTTGGCTTAAGGGGAGAAATTCCTTTCGTTTGAGTATAATGTTGGAGGAAGTCAATTTTAGTCAAAACGAGACTTTTTATTGACTAAGAGCATTAATTTAATTGTGCTGGAAATTATTTTGGAAAACTAAATAACCTACTTGGACACTTGTCCCTTTTTGGTTGAAAGAGAGAAAAGGGAGTAGTCTTAGACCCTTTTACCCTCCCAAAAGCTTCTACAAGGGATTCTAGCTCAAGGGCTTTTGGTCATTTGATACATCTAGGTATTATTTGAGTTTGGAAGAGCAAAACCAACTCATTTCTTTTGGTGTAGCCGAAATTTGGAGGAGGAGCAAGGGAGAAGAGCTCCCATGGAGCTTTGAAGAAAAATCAAGGAAGAAGAGGCCACTTGAAGTCTTCCTTTAGCCATCCCTCCTCAAAATCACTACCATCTTCTTTATCTCACCCTTCTAGAGGTAATGGAACTCTCTAATCCTCATTTTCCTTCATCTCTTTTCATGGGTTTTTGGGTGAAATAGCTAGATGTTGTTGGGTTTGAGTAGAAATGGTGGGAGATGTTGTGGATAAGAAGCTTTGTTGTGTTTTTGTGAGAAATCCTTGGTTTGTTGGAGCTTTTAAGTTGGTTTTGATTTGATGAATAATTAGAAACTTGCTTATTTGTTGATTCCTACCATGGGTAGAGGAGTATTGAAGGATTTGGACTGTGTTGGTAGTTGGAAGGGGTAAAATTTGGGGTTTGAAGTTGGTTTTTCGGAGAAAAGGAGCTGGAGGTTGAAGAAGGGCGAAACTGCCCTGGTGCGCCACGGATCCGTGACGGATCCCGTGACGGGCGACGTCACGGCTCCGTGACGGTAACCGTGAGGGTTGACGTCACGGATCCGTGACCAGGTCCGTGGCAGACCAGGGTGGGGGTTTCTTTGAGGATTTTTCACCTTGGTTGATCTTGGTTTTGAGCTGAACTTTGGAAGGGCTTTGGGGGTCTTTCTTGCTGTTTAAGTGGAGTCTAATTAACGTTTCTTTGTGTCCAAGACTTCGGGGATCGAGCTAGAGGAGCAAGGATCACACCGGGACCCGAGTGAAGAACGGAGTGCTGACCACCGGGCTTATCATCAGAGTGTTGAGAGGAAGACCTCGAGGTAGGGAAAGTCTTAACCTCTCGTTTAAATGCTTAGTATGTATGCTAGGCTAATAAAATAGGAAAGGCCCTAGAAATGCCTATAGGATGTGAATAACTAGAATAATTGTCTTTCAATTACTAATAACCGGAAGTGTCTAGTGGTGAATGAATAGGATGCCAATCACTAGTGTAACTCGCTTTCAATACTTGGGAATTGTTTGTCTGGTAGAGTGGCCTTGGCAAAGCCCTCGGATTAGTTGCGTGTTAGGATCACATGCTTGATTGTTTGGTTGCTTAGTGGATAGGCTAAAGAGTCTAATGGAACTAGTTGAATTGCATATTTGAATGCTCGTTTGAAGGTTTTCATGTTTGGTTGATTGAACTCGTATTGGACTGTTGGCTATATTTGGATGATTGCTTGATTTCCGTAAATGATTGCTTGGAGCATCGAGTATGACTGGTTGCACCGAGCGGTGCAATCAGGTGATCGATGCCCCGATGGGTCGAGACTGGTAAGTGAACGGTAAGTTGTGTTTGTGTGATTCGTGTGCTGTGTGTTGTGGTGAAACGGTGATGTGCGAGCTATGTGTGATAGTGATTTGGTGGTTGTTGGGATTGGATCGCTTCGTGTTTCGGTTGAGTGCGTTACTAACTTGTTATCTGATTATTATTGATACGGTATGGTACCTACACCGTTGAGGAGTCCGGTGTAGGATGAGATAGTGATTATTGTTGATACGGTATGGTACCTACACCGTTGAGGAGTCCGGTGTAGGATGATATATTGGGTACTTGTTGAATTGCCCAAGTGTATGCTTCCTATGGGAGTAATACCTTGGTTCCCGAGGACATAAAATCCTTTGGAGACGTTTCTGAGAATCCCGATGATAAGCGCCCCGAAGGGTTGTTTCCTGTCGCCTCAATGTTATGCGTCTCCTCTGGATTTGAGGGAAAATCCGAGAGGACACATCATATGTGGATCGGAGGGTGGTGACTTTATGTGCCACGGCATTGGCTGGATTACTTTTTCCCGTGGTTGTTAAGAACTATCTTATTGTCGTTGCTGTTGACTTTATTGAGTTTAAGGTCCACCTTGTTATGTGTTTTCCCTACTGAGCGCAAGCTCACCCCTGTGAGTTTATTGTTGTGTTTACAGGCTTGATTGAGGAGTAGAGGCTCGGGAGCTTCTTGGTGTGGGTGTCTGTAGAGACTTCGCTTTTACTTTATTTCTGTTTGGAACAAACCTTGTGGAGGATTATTATTACACCCCTGGAGGGTTATTTATGTTTTAAACCGAATTTTGTGGATTTGAGTTTCATATTGGAGTTTTTTCAGGAACTTGTTGTTGAGTTATTGTCTTTTAAATCATTTATTGCTAGTCATGCCTCGAGTCCGAGCAAGAACCGGATTTGGGGCGTGACAAATCATCTTTCAATTAATAATAACCGGATGTGTCTAGAATGTATGCTTAGGATGAGAATAACTAGTGTAACTCGCTTTCAATACTTGGGATTTGTTTTACTGGTAGAGAGGCTATGATGAGCCTTCGGATTAGTTGTTGTGTTAGGTTCACATGCTTGGTTACCTAGTTTGGATAAGATAAGAGTCTAACGAAACTAGCTAAATCATATGCTTGATTGTTTGATTGAATGTTTACATGATTGGTTGATTGATTGAATGTTGTATAATTTGATTATACCAAGGGGTATGATCAGGTTATCGATGGACCGATGGATCGTGACAGGTAAGTAGAACGGTAAGTGTAATGATTGAATGGATTGTCTTTGGTGTGTTGTGGTGAAAGTGTGATTCAATTAACGTTGGTTGATTGATGTGTTATGGTGTGATCTCTTATTCTTAAAATGTTTGGTTGTTCGTTATGGTACTTACACCGGGATGGGGGGGGTGATTGATGTGTTATGGTGTTATAGTCGTGGGTGTTGACAGATCTTGCGGGATAATGGTTGGTTATTGGACCCTGCGGGGCATTGGTTACTAGAGCCTGGGGCATTGGATATTGGACCCTGCGGGGCATTGACTATTGGACCCTACGGGGCATTGATTACTGGAGCCTACGGGCATTGATTATTGGACCCTGCGGGGCATTGGTTATCGGAGCCTGCGGGCAATTGAATGGTTTACCCTACGGGGAATTGGTTACTTGTGGTTTCACCCGAGTGTATCCGTCCGACGGGAGCACTACCTCGGTTCCCTATGACATATGGTCCTTTGGAGGCATTTCCGAGAATTCCGATGATGAGCGTCCCTCTGGGATGGTTTGCGGTGCCCCGATGCATGTGCCTCCCCTGGACCGAGGGAAAATCTAATATGATATGGGTACTCTGGTGGATCGGAATATGGGAACCGATGTCACACCAGAATCTATCCATGGATCGGAGGCTTGAGAAAGGAAGTGGTTGGTGTGTTATTATTTGCTCCCATTCTAGTAGTTTTCAATTATTTATAGCACTTTTCTCGTAATCTTTTAAAGTCACTGTTACCTTCGAGAAAGCGATACTATTTTATTTACATTGATTCTATATCATTTCATTGGTCAATAGTATTTACTTGTTCCCCATTTTTGATGGTATTCTATTTTATGATAGTGTTCTCAATTTATCCTCCTGGAAGTTATCGTTATCCTTGAGAATACGTTATTGTTCTTGTTGCTTTTATATGTGTACTACACTTTCGGGTCTAAAAGTATTAAGTGTTTTCGTGACATCGGACTAAAGTAGTTTTACCACTAAACGTGGAGGCTAAAGTTATTATGATTTTTCCTACTGAGCGTAAGCTCACCCCTATAGTTTTCTTACTGTTTTACAGGCGTACCTGATGTCTAGTGAATTCGAGACTCGGGAGCTTCTGGACGTCTTGGGGATCATTATAGAGTTGTGTTGGTCGTTTGTGTTAAACACTATTTATCTTACTCTTTATGTTGAGCTTTGACTCATATTTGCAGTTTTCGGATTATTTATTTATGAGTATTTGATGGAGTTTATTGGAAAATTTAAAGGATTTATCATTTGTTTATTATCTTTCTATTATTAACTCAGGTCACGTCTTGAGTCCGGTCAAAACCGGATTTGGGGCGTGACACTTTACACCTAAATTAGGAATACCTAGGCGGTTAGTGTGTTTTGATGCGCTTCTCTCTCTATTTATGCAAGTGGTTGCTCTCGAGGTGTACTTAGGAATTCAGAGTGAAATTAGGAGTTTTGGAGCTAAATGGATCAAAAATCGGTTAAAAGAGTTTTGAAGACTGGTTGATATTCCGAAGACCATATCTTCCTCATACAAAATTTGAATTGCTCAAATGAGATGTAAAATGGAAGGGAATTCAAATAAGGAAAGACTCCAAGAAATAACAGTTATTTAACTTCCTAGTACAAATTGGAACTATTGACTATTTTTTTCGTCCATTATACAACTATACAGTAACGTAATTATCAAAAAGTAACATTTTCCGTTAAAGTTTTAACGGCCAGTTAACAATAACTTTGAAATGTTGAAATTGCCCTCTAAACTATACTTTCATTTCTTAAAACATAACTTTATACAATGTTATTATTCCAATTTGTATGAATATTTTTTTAGAAAATAATTTTAAATTAAATAATCAAATCTACCAACACTCCTAAGAGCACTGCACGTTCTTCTTCTTCTTCTTCTTCTTCTTCTTCTTCTTCTTCTTCTTCTTCTTCTTCTTCTTCTTCTTCTTCTTCTTCTTCTTCTTCTTCTTCTTCTTCTTCTTCTTCTTGTCGCTGTGTTTCTCCAACACGAGGAACAGGAGCAACACCGCCATCAACGGAGTTCCGAGGAGCAAGGCCGCCTCCAGTTCGTGGGTTGAGGAGAGTCTAGATCTGAGAGCTCGGTGGCAGATCTACGACGGGCTTTAGGTTCGTGGGTTCCCGAAACTGTGGGTTTTTCTTCATCTCCAGCAGCTCATGTCGTCATCTCCGGCTGACCCAGAACTCAAATCGACCATGGAGCTTTGTTTTCGTTCTCATTGAGTTCAAATCTGAATAAGTTTATGGAATATTTTTGTTTTCATTCTTGATTCTTGCTTCCTCTGCAATGGATTTGAATCTCGGGGACATTTTCAAAATTGTGAAGTTGAATCTGGATTTTTTGAGTGAAACATATTTTGATTTTTGGTCAGATAAATAGATGATATGAAAATTTAATAGAAAATGAAAAAATGTTTGTTTTTATTAATTATTTTAATAATAATTCTGAAAAACCATATACATATATATATATATATAAGGGCACTTTCCCATAATGAATTTTGTTACTTGTTAGCAAAATATAAACCATTGAATTTTTAAATCTAATGGCTATAGATTTTCAACCTCAATTATCCACAAATAAAATAGAAAAATAAACAAAAGGGTAGTTTGGTAACTCCATCTCCTTTATATTTTTAATATTTTTTTTTGTTTTTAAATTTTCGATTATTTTCATATTTAGTAATTAATGTTACAGAATAGTATATCCGATATTACAAAAATTTATGTCATACGTTACAGAAAGTTTATATTGGTGTTCTAGACTTTTATTTGATATAAGAAAATATAAATCGATGTTGTAGAAATTTAAAACGGTGTTATACAATTTAAAACCGATATTACAAAATTTTTAAATTGATGTTACAGAATTTATAACCGATATCACATATTTTTAACACATACAAAATCAGTTAAATAATAAAATATAAAAAAGTTATAGAAATAATAACAAAGAGTTACGCATTTCCATACTAATCGTTACAACAATAAAATACACATATATGACAGAATACTACCCAATAATATTACACTACCAAAATCTAGAAATTACAAGTCTAAAAGAAACAAATAATTATACAACTTAAAACAATTGTTACAAAAATTTACAAACTTCCATAAAAATAAAATATTATATAATCCCATACCGACCAACATAAAAATTACAGAAATGTACCCTAACAGTTACATAAATCTACAATGAAAATTACAGAAAACAAACGTTAATATTACATAAAAATAAACGTTACATGTTACCTTATTAACAGTTACATAGGTATACCTTAATAATTACAGATATATACCCTAGCAATTACAGAACAATACTCAACAATTAGTTGCAAAAATACACCCAAACAATTAATTACAAAAATATACCCTAACCATTATAAAAATCTGCTTTAGTAGTTACAGAAATATACGCTGACAGTTCCAAATATTACAAAAATTTACCCTACACATAGATCTCTATCCATAACATTAAAAAAAGGAAAATAGAATGATTAGATCTGTACCACCGCTGATCATTCAAGATGGCACTGCAACAACAACAAGCTGCACCAGATCTGCAATGGTGAGCTGCGCCAGCCCGAGGTCGATCTTCATAGGCGCTTCTGCGATCATAAAACGGGAACCAACAGAGCACCACACGGAAAAACTTGTTGGAACGTGCCACGATGAGCTCGTGGGTAGAGATCTGGACTCCGCGATTACGCCCTCGTCTCTGCTGTTATTCCTTGCGATGCTCGGAAGAGCTGAACTAGACATGCCAAATCGTACATCAATGTGTGGTGGCAGAACCCATGTGGCGGAAAGAGCAAGGACTCGTCGGACGTGCACAACTGGTTATTCAGGGCACCCCCGTGAAGCATGCCGCCACTAGATTCAAGATCCAATCCAACGGAAACGATCTCCGGACGATCCAGGTCTGTCCTCTTTTGACAACAAACTCGGATCTACCGTGGTACTTCGATGCTGGCGGATCGAAGCTCAGAGCACGTCGTAAGATTCACGACACGGTAGGATGAGCTTCGTCAAGCGATGGCGGTCGAGAAAGAACGGCGACGTGTTCTCCTTGTTCGTGCGCCGTCGATATAAACGAAGGAGGGGATACGGAGTGGCGGCGCTCGGGACAGAATTTGTGTTTGGGTTGTGTATTGAAAATGAATATTAAATGTAGACTTAATTTAGGGTAAAAGAAAATTCATGAAAGACGTATTCACCCTCGAATTTATTAAAATTACATAATAATTTATAAGTTCTAGTTATTTACGGTTGTGTGCCATTGGTTTTATAGCCATTGGATTAACATGATCCAATGGTCCAAATTTAGGTAACAATTAACAAAACACATTGTAGGTAACGTGTGAATGTATACCTATATATATATATATATCTTATAAAACATTAAACATATAAATTTAAATATAAATAAATAAAATATCAATGAAGTGGAAAATTGAAGAATTATAATTTGAGAAGGGAAATTTGGAAATCTATGCTTCATAACATAGCATATTTTGTTAGTATGTAAATCTATGCTTTTGAAATATTTTAGGACAAAAATACCCTTATTATTATTAGTTTAAATCTCAAAATAAATTGTATATGAGAGGATTTGAACCATGGTTGTTCAAAAAAAAATATTTGAACTTCACCACTTGTACTAACTTACTTATATGTATTATAGCCTTTTATTATTTATTTTACTATATTTTATTATATATTAAGTTCTCGTACTACACCAAAATTTAGAATAAAAATATGGATAATTGAAAAATACTTATGGTGAACTCTGCACGTTTTGTAAATACTTACGGTGTACTTTTTGTTTGTTAAAAATACTTACTATATATTATTTTTCATGTGCAAAAAGTGTGAAAACTAACGGAAAATTGGGATTTTAGAGAATGTAAAACTTTAAAATTTTCAAAATAAATAAATGTGTATATATATATATATACTAATATATTTTTAAATAGTATTTATTTATTTATTTTGGTATACACATAGTTATTTATTCTGAAATACTTACGGTATACCCATATTTATTTATGTTGAAAATTTTAAAGTTGCACACCCTCTAAAATCCCAGTTTTCCGTTAGGTTTCACATTTTTAACGCATGAAAAATAATACACTATAAGTATTTGTAACAAAAACAATACACCGTAAGTATTTGCAAAACGTGCAGAGTTAACCATAAGTATTTTTCAATTATTCATATTTTTATTTTAACATATAGTGTTTTACGAAAACTTAGTATATAAAAAAGTATAGTAAAAATAATAATAAAAGGCTACAATGCATGTAAGTAATTTAGCACAAGTGGTTAAGTCCAAACATTTTTTCTAGAACAACCATGGTTCAAATCCTCTCATATACAATTTATTTTGAGATTTAAACTAATAATAAGGGTATTTTTGTCCTAAAACATTTCAAAAGCATAGATTTACAAATATTGAATTATAGTGGCATACTAAAAAAATATGCTATGTTATGAAGCATATATTTCCAAATTTCCCTTTGAAAATAAATGTAAGGGCATTATTGTCATTAACAAAAGTCTGGCAACTCACGTGGCCATCACACAAAAAAAGTAACAAACATTTGTTGTTAAAAGGGACGGTAAATGTTAGTTTTTGCTAATTAGGTTTTTGTACAGTTGTATAATGGACGAAAACCGTTATTTCTTGGTGTTTCCCCTTCAAATAACTACATTCTGATGTGGGGCGTACTTAAGGACGGAGCGTCCCTTAGACCATCACAGGCCTAGGAACGGTCCATGACCAAACCCACGATAGACCTAGGCTCTCTTCGTGCCTCAAACCGCGACAGAACATAAGACCTATATGCTCATATGAGACATTCTTCTTCTTCTTCTCTATGTTCTATCTTGTTCTTCATGAGCCAAATCTCAATTGATCTAGGGCTAGGGGAAGCAATATGATAAATTAGTTCAATGAATTCATGTTGATTCTATGTAATTTGTTCATATATTAACGTTTTCATGATTTGATTGAATGTTTTGTCAAATTGATCACTTTATAGACGAGTAGGTTTTTGCATTAAAAAATTATGAAATAAAAGGAAGGACTGTATATCATGTAACTCAATTTTAAATCCCCATTTGCTAATTAAAAAATATAATATACCAGATGAGAATATGAACTCTTAATTTTTGAGATCTTCTTATTGTTAGTCTTAATGCTCGTAGTTCAATCCTAAATGTCCAAAAGTATATATCATCGTTAGCAATAAAATTAAAGCGGCTTTATATTACTTATGTGTTGGAGTAATATATCGACGTGTGTTCTGATCTATGCCCATCATGCGAATAGAACCATAGATCAAGATGGATCACACTCAATGGGTCCCTAGTCAACAAAACTTCACTAGAAGTGATTAGCATGAAAGATGGCTCTTTATGGCTTACGTTCTATTAGTCATTGGAATGGGATTCCGGAGTCTGATCATAGATATCATGTGGGATGTGATATTGGAAGACCCGGCATGAATATGTGCCATAGATCAAGTCATGAACATATTCATTGCCGTAGTTTGCCATGTATCCTTAGACCAAGGAGTCTTTGTGATCGCTATGCAGTAAACAACTGAGTTTAACCTGAGCGTAACGTTGTCCATAACAGGGCTTCCATAACGGCCAGGATTGGCTTGCGGACAGACTGCATGAGAGACACGAAAGACGGCTAAGGGATTTATCCCTCATACTACAGTATGAGAAAGATATCGATTATCGGCCACTTGATCGAGAGTGACTGAAAAAATAGCATGGCCATGCACATGATACTGGGTCTCATATATTCAGTCATCTCACATATCAAGGAACAATGATTGAGAATAATAAGGATGACGGCTCTATGCCTTATCTCAATCAGGATATCGGAGATAAAAGGATAATGATAGGGACGACTGAAAGGTTAGAAGCGACAGGGTCGATTCGTTATGCAGTGTTAGACAATACTAAAATCTCGTTAGTTTCCACTTATATAGGATCAAGTAGAATGGGATTTTACGTTGATCTTTGACATGCATAAACTTAAGGGTCACACTGGAGGATGAAACTCATTGACACATTTATGGAGAATGGCCAAAAGGGCGTTGTCTCGAGACACGACCAAAACTGGGTTTTGGGTCATGTGCCCGTAACTGAATAGGACATTACGGATCAAGACAAGGCTTGTAGTCTAGGGATTTATCACATCAGATAATGCTGGGCATTTTCGGTATGGAAGGCTTGGAGGTGATAAGCGCATCACGGGACCTCATTGGGAATGGCCACGGGCCTTGTTCCAAGAGGCCCATTGTCACGCCCCAAATTCAGTAGAACCGAACCCGGAACGCAAACTTTTAAAACAATAAAACATTTTCAAACCTTTAAATAAGATACTTTAAAACCACCATTTACTTAAACAAAAATAATTATTTACAACTCAAAAGTACGTCCCAACAAGTGGACAAAATATAAGGTATACGTCGCTAGACTCAAAAGTAAACCCGGACTCCCGCTCCTAGCTCTTCAAGCTTCGGAAGCTCACCTAGTCCATCCCGCGACCAGTTCCTGTAGGAAAAGCAGCTAGGGGTGAGCGTTCGCTCACCACCACGGATAACAGACGGACTACGACATACTTAGCAGACAATGTCGGTAACACCAACACCAAACCCAACACCGGGGACTACTATCCCCAAACTCAAGTAACCCGACTGACACACAAACCGTCACTTTCCTCAACCTACTCAACACTCGGACACGTAATGTAGACCCGACACAACAATTGACGACTTCCTCCAAAGACACGACAGATAACCACGCAACACCCAAGATCACTAAGGATCGCACACCAAACAAGATCACAAAGAATCGCACTCCAGCTGCTCAGTAACCCCCATGCCCTTTACCGATCCCTGTCAGGCCAGGCGGTCGACATGTCGCACTTTTCCCGACACAAAGTCGGATCAGGCTGTCGACCTGTCACCACCACCCACGCACGCGCGGCCAGGACCCCTTTCCTCATGGGCGGCCCCCCTACCCCGTCTGAACATGAAGACGCGTGCGATCACAGGACCCCCGTTATTATGAAGCTGGCCCCCAACCTCAGGTAACCACAATAACAATCACAAACAAAGTTCAACAAACAGCAACAACGCCAGTTTGACACTCCACAGGCACTCATGGCCACCCAAGACACCAACGGTAAAACACGTGTTCAACAACCCCACGCGCACTCAAGGCCACCCATAACACCAACGGTAGAACACGGGTTCAACAACCCCACGGGCACTCAAGGCCACCCAAAACACCAACGGTAGAACACGGGTTCAACAACCCCACGGGCACTCAAGGCCACCCAAAACACCAACGGTAGAACACGGGTTCAACAACCCCACGGGCACTCATGGCCACCCAAGACACCAAAAGTAAAGACAAGGGTTCAACAACCCCACGGGAACTCATGGCCACCCAAGACATCAACAGTAAAGACACGGGCTCTCATGGCCACCCCAAACACAACAGTAAAAATACGGGCTCTCATGGCCACCCAAGACACACATTAAACAATCAACCTCCGGGCAAAACCAAATGCCTCCAGTAAATCTAATATCGAAAGTTCACTGCTCCTATGACACTACTAAGTGTCACATGCATTTCTATTGTTCGATGCATTCCCGTATCATACGACACCACCCGATGTCGCCTGCCTTTCTAATATTCGATAAACCTACTTAACCCATGACACCCAAGTGTCACATGCATTTCTACTGTTAACTTTCCCTAGTCAGGGCCGAGATCCGGCTACTTTTCCCTACCTCGTATGCTTTCTCCAAAAGCTCACAATCAAGCTCCGGCGTGATCCCGATTACTCGCCTAGCTTTCCCTTTCCTCTGTCTGCGGCACGATCTAATAAGAACACAATTTTAAACACTTTTAAGCTTGCAGACATAAACTGAAATTTAATAAACTTGACGCCCAAAAGTAACCCCGACAATGTCGATCACTCCCAAACTTCCCAATTACTCGACATTGTCGATAATGGACTCGGAAAAGCCCGATTCGCCCGACATGGAGAATCTGCCCTGGTTTTGAAAACGTCCTTCCGGGGCTCCGAAAATTCCCGTTTTCATTTCTACGGTCTTAGAATAATTCAAGGGTTCTTATGCACTCGATGGAATCAATTTCCGACTTCCGAGTCATTTAATTTGCATTTAAAGTTTCCAAACCCGTCAATTACAACTTTCACAATTTAATTCCAAATTTTGATCCGGGTGTAGATTAATGACTCGGGAAACGTCCTAAAACACCCGAACACGAAACCCGAATACTCGAGCGTATGGGCCCCACCCGGCCACCCTTGGCCGTGGGAGGCTAGGGTTGGTTTGGGCCCGGCTCACCATGGTGGTGGCCGGCCCTAGCTCCGTCCAGCCACCACACACGGTGGCCGGAGCTCCCCCCGAGCTCCCGGTCACCGGAAAACGTTCAATATTCGCTCCAAAACGTCTCCAAGACGTCTCCAACGATCCCCACACCTCAATACCACCATAAACTGCTAGTTTTACTCAAACCCTAACTTTCAAACTTAAGCAAAACGAGAATCGGTTAGATGCTCACCGTAGAGAATGACGGTGTGAGCTTGAATCTTCTATCCTTAAGACGATCCAATTGCTTTATGAACAAGAAAAGGCCAAACCCTAACCTCTCTTTTCTCTCTTCTTTCTCTTTTTAAAACCTCTATTTTTTCTTTTTGAAAAGCCTTGGCCGAACCCCCCCTCTCAAGTTGTCTTCTTTTTTTGCCCCATAAACCTAACACCACCACTTGGTTGACAAATGGCAAGTGGGCCCCACACCTTTTTGAGAAGTATATCCTAGATATTTTCCAATCAGATTCGCGAAATTCGGACGTCTCGGGCCCCGAACGGGCACTTTTTCCAAGAAATTACGAAACTTCACGGGCTACAAGGAAACGGCTCAACTAAGACCGTTGCGACGACGGCTAAGCTTTTTGGATCCGAAACGGATCTCAAATGGACCAAAACGTCGCTCGGTTGACTTTTCCAGCGAAAAGTCAACATTTCCCAAATTGGTCAGAAAGTTGCCCTGAGTCCCCCAGAACTCACTTTGGTCGATATCGGGGTCAACTTAAGTCCGGTATGACCCTCGGGGTCAAATTTAGGTTCATTTAAGTGTCTGCCTAAATTTTTTAAATTTTCCCGTTTTTCGCATATTTGACTAGCGTTGACCGGGAGTGGTTATTACACCCATGCAACCAAGGCTCATGGAACTAATTAATCAAGTCTTGATTAATTAGTACTAAGTAAGCAAGACAAGGATTAAGGTGTTGGTGATTCACCACCTAACCCCATCTTATCTAGCCTTACTTAGCACCATACTTGTCTTATTTACATCATACTTGTCTCATGCTTTTAGTTTGACTAGTTGATGGGGTTTGTTATGTTTAAGTCATCTATTTTCAACATAACAAAAACAAGACAAGAATAAGAAACACAACTTCTCCCTCCTCTCCTTTGCAATTTCGGCCAAGACAAGTCTCACCTCCATTTTTGTGTTCTTGAGTTCTCAAAGAGAAGAACTACGTGGCTTGATTCCCATGTGTATACGTAGGCGTCTTGGAGACTCAACTATCATACGTTACCCGGTGTTCTTGTTTTGGTAAGAAATAGTGCTGAATTTTTCTCTTCTGAATCCATTCTTTGTTAGTTGTTTCATGGTTTTAATTGTCTCTTGGTTTTCATTGATTTTCCGCTGCGAATTGGTTCATCTCCAACCCTACCTCAAGACCCAACACTTATACACTGAACCTCAGCTCATTTTGTTTAAGACAATTATATTTTTTGTCTCAATGTAAGAATAATGTGATTATGCCGATGAATTTAGTTTTGTAAGGTCCTTGTTTTGTGGAGATGATTTCGTATAAGAATGGAAGTAGTGCGGTTAGGGAAAGATCAAATAAATCATGGGATGAAGGTTCATAGATGCTGCTGGTGAATTTTTTTATAGTAGTATATGTATTTTGAATTTTGTGTAAAATAATCAGTTGGTTCATAGTCATGTAGTCATGCATACTGATGTGGACCCAAAATGTATCGTTTTTTTGATGTTTTAAGCCAATATCTTGTGCGTTTCATTTCTGGGTTAGTGTGTTTTGATGCACTTCTCTCTATTTGTGCAAGTATTTATTCTTCAGGTTCAGGAATTCGAAGCGAAATAAGAAGTTTTGGAGCTAAATGGAGCAAAAATTTGTTAAAAGAGTTTTAGAGTCTAACTGATATTCCGAAGATAACTTCATCATTCAAACTCTGAATTGCTGTTATGAGATGTTAAATAGAACGGAATTTAGAGAACTACATTCTGATGTAGGGCGAACCAAGGACGGACTGTCCCTCAAACCGTCACATGCCTAGGCACGGTCCACGATCGAACCCACGTCGGACCCAAGCACTCTCCAGACCTCAAATCGCGGTGAACCAAAAGACCTTTGGTGCGCCAAACCGCGACGGTCTGATGAGTAGGGATGACTATGTGTCAAATCCCTCTTTTAACGTGCATCAGGGCACGGTCATCAAGCCATATATATGACGATTAAGTACCAGTTGATCCCATAGAGTGTAGATGTATCATTATCATTTCGCTAAACCCAGTTGACGTGGGATGTCACTTCCACATCCCCGAAAGGGAAAAAAAGGGTAAAAGTAAAGGTTATTTGAATTCTAGATAGCTATTGATTCACGCAAAGAGTCGGTCACAGGTATAAATAAACATGACTTCTAATTAACGCACGATATGGTCAACGATGGTGAAATATAATAATGCTTTCCTTATGGTCTTAAGTTCCTATGTGTGCAATATCTTGAAATCAACCACATACTAGTCACGGGGAGAAGGCAAAAGTCCATTTCCGGGAATGATATGCATACCACCAATCATCGAAAATAATAATAATAATAATAAAAGGGTGTAGTTGTATGATCTTGAGCAAATCTCGACCAATCCTCGAACAAAAGATAACAACAACGAACGCATGTCACTCTCGCTACCAACAACTACAAGTAGAGATAGCTACACCACTCGACGAATCTACTTAGCTACTCATAGTTCACTTCCTAATTCTCGAATGCCAACAATAAAGATGAACATAAAAAATCAAAGACAACTAAATAGAGAAACGAATCACGAAGCTCTGATAATACACAAGCATACGTAAGACTCTAAATCACGGACGAATCTACTTAATTACGCTTAGTTCACTTCTTGAAACCCAAGAACCACCGATCAAGATGATGTCGGTAATCTAGTAGAACTAAATAGAGTAACGAATTACGAAACTCTGGTAATACGCAAGCGTAAGTAAACTCTAAAACACTCAACGAATCTACTTAGCTACGCCTTGTTCAATCACCATAACTACCGAATGCCATCAATAATATGGTCACCGATAATTAAGGCGAACTACATAAAACATCGAATCACGATATTTTGAAAACCAAACACCACCAATCAAGATGATTTCAGTCATCAAGTAGAACTACATATAGTAACGAATCACGAGACTCAAGTAACATACAAGGGTAAGTAAATTCTATAAAAGTGAAATCTCGTCTCACACTAGATCGAATCATGGATCGCTCCAATCATTAACCTACATAGCGCACAACAATGATGAGAAATCTCCTTATTGTTTGGTCGGCTTGAAAAATACAAGAGAATCGAGAAAACACATCCTAACATATTTATATATCATCAATAGGAAATCAAGACATGTGAATGTGAGAAATCCTAGATAAGTTCACTGAATGGCTAAAGTTTGTATTTTTACGAACTCTAGCCTAGAACTTGATATACACCCAAGAGATGAAATAGCTTGCACATGAAATCGGGTTTAAAATCATGAAAATTTGAACACAAAGTAATATAATCATGCTTCAACATCGAGTGGCTTAAATATAGATTAAAAACTCATACAAGCAAGTGCATGCTAATTAAACTAAAAAAAACCCCAATTCATGGCAATAACATCACCAACATCAAATTAACAATATAAAGCTATGCATCAACTTAAATGAAATCATCATTTACACAATACCCATGACTAAGGATTCAAATCCAAGGTCATGGAATCCAGATCCAACTCAAACAATCCAAAAATCCTAGCTTTACAACAATATAGAAAAAAGTAGAAATGGTGGTAGACTCATGGATGCTTGAAAACTCCTTGGATCGTCAAAGTTGTGGTCCTTGGTGGTAGATTTGCTCTAAAAAATCAATAACAAGCAATTGTGTAGAGAGAGAAGAAGTACAAAGAAGATAAATTCTAAAGTTTAAATTGTGTTGTTAAAAATGTCCTTTTAAAAAATAATTATCCTACCTTGTATAAGCTATGTCACAGAAGAGGGGAAAATAATTGTCCTCTTAATCGGAATTGCACAAATTGAAGCTGGAAGAATGTTGGAAGATGGACGCAATCACTTGCGGGCATGCTCTCATGAATGGCGGTGCATGTCACGCCCCAATTTCAATAAACCAAACTCGGGACGCGAACATTTAAAAATCATAAAACAATTGAAACCTGTTTTGAATAGACACTTTAAAATTACCATTTAGTTAATCAAAATAATACTTACAACTCAAAATAAGTCCCAACAAGTGGACAAAACAACGTATCCGTCACTAGACTCAAAAGTAAAACCCAGAATCCCGCTCCTAGCTCTTCAAGCTTCAGAAGCTCACCTAGTCCAACCTGCGACCGGTACCTGTAGGAAAAGCAGCTAGGGGTGAGCGTTCGCTCACCACCACAGATAACAGACTGACTACGGCATAATTAGCAGACAATGCCGGTAACACCAAAACCAAACCCAACACCGGGAATACCATCCCCAAACTCAAGTACTCAACTGACACACAACCCGTTACCTTCCTCAACAGACTCAACACTCGGACTCGTAATGTAAACCCGACACAACTATCGACGACCTCCTCCAAGGACATGACAGAAAGCTACGCAACACCAAACAAGATCACAAAGGATCGCACACCAAACAAGATCACAAAGGATCGCAAACCAGCTGCTCAGTAACCTCCCTCACGCCCTTTACCGATCTCATCAGGTCAGGCGGTCGACCTGTCGCATTTCCTCGACACAAAGTCGGATCAGGCTGTCGACCTATCACACTCACAACCCCGAACCACACACGCGCGGCCAGGACCCCTTTACTGACGGGCGGGCCCCCTACCCCGTCTGAACATGCAGACGCGTGTGATCGAGGACCCCCGTTTCATGAAGCGGGCCCACAACCTCAGGTAACCACAATCACAATCAGAAACAAGTTCAACAAACAGCAACAACACAACTTCAGCACTCCACAGGCACTCATGGCCACCCAAGACACGAACCGTAAAACACGGACTCAACAACCCCACAGGCACTCACGGCCTCCCAAGATACACCAACAGTAACTCACGGGCTCAACAACCCCACGGGCACTCACAACCACTCAAAACCACCAACAGTAACTCACGGGCTCAACAACCCCACGAGCACTCACGGCCTCCCAAGACACACCAATAGTAACTCACCTGCTCAACAACCCCACAGGCACTCACGGCCTCCCAAGACACACCAACAGTAACTCACGGGCTCAACAACCCCACAGGCACTCACGGCCTCCCAAGAGACACCAACAGTAAAGACAAGGGTTCAACAACCCCACGGGCACTCATGGCCACCCAAGACACACCAACAGTAACTCACGGGCTCAACAACCCCACAGGCACTCACGGCCTCCCAAGACACACCAACAGTAAAGACACGGGTTCAACAACCCCACGGGCACTCATGGCCACCCAAGACACACCAACAGTAAAGACACGGGTTCAACAACCCCACGGGCACTCATGTCCACCCAAGACACCAACAGTAAAGACACGGGTTCCACAACCCCACGGGCACTCATGGCCACGCAAGACACACCAACAGTAAAGACACGGGTTCAACAACCCCACGGGCACTCATGGCCACCCAAGACACACCAACAGTAAAGACACAGGTTCAACAACCCCACGGGCACTCATGGCCACCCAAGACACCAACTGTAAACCACAGGCTCTCATGGCCACCCAAGAAACAAACTACAGAATCAACCTCCGGCATAACCAATGCCTCCAACAGTCCTAATATCAATAGTTTCACAATCAACCTCCGGGCATGGTCATATGCCTCCAGTACTCCTAATAACGATAAGTTCACAATCAACCTCCGGGCATGGTCATATGCCTCCAGTAATTCTAACATCGATCAGTTCTCTACTCCTACGACACTACTAAGTGCCACATGCTTTTCTAATATTCTCTACGTTCCCGTATCATGCCTTTCTAATATTCAATAACCTACTCAACCCACGACACCCCGGTGTCACATGCAATTCTACGGTTAACTTTGCCTAGTCAGGGCCGAGATCCGGCTACTTTTCCCTACCTCATATGCTTTCTCCAAAAGCGCACAAATAAGCTCCGGCGTGATCTCGGTCACTCGCCTAGCTTTCCCTTTCCTCTGTCTGCAGCACGATCTAAAAGAACACAATTTTAAGCACTTTTAAACTCGCAGACATAAACTGGAATTTAATAAAATTGACGCCTAAAAGTAACCCCGAAAATGTCGATCACTCCTAAACTTCCCAATTACTCGACATTGTCGATAATGGACCCGGAAAGGCCCGATTCGCCCGACATGGCGAATCTGCCCGGGTTTTGAAAACGCCCTTCCGGGGCTCCGAAAATTCCCGTCTACGTTTCCACGGTCTTAGAATAATTCAAGGGTTCCAACACAATCGACTGAATCAATTTCCGACTCCCGAACAATTTAATTCGCGTTTAAAGTTTCTAAACCCGTCAATTACAACTTTTACAATTTAATTCCAAATTCGTTCCGGGTGTGAATTATCGACTCGGGGATCATCCAAGACCACCCGAACACGAAAAACACGAGGCCCGACCAAGTGGGCCCCAGACGGCCACAACGAAACATGTTCCTTTTCGCCCCAAAACGTTCCTAACGAACCTCACACCTTAACTCAACCATAATCAAACCATTTAAACTCAAATCCTAAAATTCAAATGTACCAAAACGAAAATCGGTTAGGTGCTCACCGTAGAGAATGTCGATGTGAGCTCGATTCTTTTATCGTTGAAACGATCCGCCGGTTGGATCGTCGGGAAATCACAAAACTCCAACCATTTCTTCTCTTTTTCTCTTTTCTCCTTCTCTTTCTTCTCTCCACTTTCTCTCTCTAAAAACATCTCCCTTCTTCACAAAGTGGCCGAGTATCACATAACCCTTCCCTTTTATTTGTTTTAAAAAACCACACAACCTTTTAAAATTACAAAACTAACACTCCAAGTCTCATTTTTTGTTTTGTTCAAGAAACCTAACACCACCACATAATTGACATGTGGCAAGTGGGTCCCACACCTTTTGGAAAATATCTTCTA
This sequence comes from Erodium maritimum, assembly GCA_963921825.1. NCBI lineage: Eukaryota > Viridiplantae > Streptophyta > Magnoliopsida > Geraniales > Geraniaceae > Erodium > Erodium maritimum. The sequence continues at coordinate 32,579,523 of OY997596.1, forward strand.
GATATTTTCCAATCAGATTCGCGAAATTCGGCCGTCTCGGGCCCCGAACGGGCACTTTTTTCCAAGAAATTACGAAACTTCACGGGCTACAAGGAAACGGCTCAACTAAGACCGTTGCGATGACGGCTAAGCTTTTTGGATCCAAGAAGGTCCTCAAATGGACCAAAACGTCGCTCGGTTGACTTTTCCAGCGAAAAGTCAACATTTTCCAAATTGGTCAGAAAGTTGCCCTGAGTTCCTCGGAACTCACTTTGGTCGATAACGGGGTCAAATTAAGTCTGGTATGACCCTCGGGGTCAATCTTAGGTTTAATAAAGTGTCTGCTTAAATTTTTTTAAAATTTTCCTGTTTTTCGCAGATTTAACTAGCGTTGACCGGGAGTGGTTATTATAGTGCACCCGGCTCTCTGAGCCTGAAGATATGTAAGTCAACCATCCCATGGCTCAGTGCTGAAGTCAACCAACGTAGAAGGAACGGTCGGATCTCTCTCGTGCTAGGGTTAGTTGATAAAAGCAGAGATACGTTGGCTCACGGTTGCACGCGTAGTCTACGCCACACCAAATTTGCACAACTACCACTCTTCTACTTTTTAATTTAATGCTTTGATCATTCATTCCCGCTCCGTTTATGCTCAAATCAACTTCGTTCTTGTGCCTTTTTTTTTTGAAGACCTAGAAAATGAGATCTGTAAGAACCGCTCCCGGTCAACGCCTGTCAAATCGGCGAAAAACAGGAAAATTTAAAATTTTGGGACAAACACCTAAATGAACCTAAAGTTGACCTCGAGGGTCATACCGACTTAAGTGACCCCGATATCGGCCAAAGTGAGTTCTGGGGGACTCAGGGCAACTTTTTGACCAATTTGGGAAAGGTTGACTTTTTGCCGGAGTTTAGCGACGTATGCTTTGGTTTTGTCCGCTTGTTTTGGACGTGCTTTCAGTTGTAAAATATTATTTTGTTTGACTCAAAGTGGTAATTTTAAGCGGTTTTATTAAAATGTTGAAAATTATTTTATTGTTTCACCGTTCGCGTTCCGGGTTCTGTCTTACTGAATTCGGGGCGTGACAATTTGGTATCAGAGCTCAAGGTTTCACACCTCGGACTGTACATCAATTAGGTGAGGAGAGTTGAGTCGTTAAAAGTCCCGTCGTGCGTGGGTTTTGCAAGTCGGAAACCGTGTGTAGACCCGTAGTGACATGAGTCCTGTTTGTTGTTGTGTGTATGTGCAGTACTGTTGTTACTGGCATAATGATTGTGTGTTGTTGCGTGAAACATTTTTAAGTTGTCGCGACTCGACACAGGAGCGCTCTTGTAGTCGAACGTGACGGTGCTGATTTCAAGTGGGTACAATTTAGTCCGGGGACGCCTTGACCGGGTTGTAACAACGTTATGTCAAAAATGAGATTTTATGATGATAGGGAGAAAAGTTTTAAAATTGGTTGGCCCGGTGGGCGTGTGTTTTAAAATTGGTTGGCCCTGTGGGCGTGTTTTTAAATTTGTTGGCCCGGTGGACTTGTTTTAAAATTGGTTGGCCCTGTGGGCGTGTTTTTAAATTTGTTGGCCCGGTGGACGTGTTTTAAAATTGGTTGGCCCGGTGGGCGTGTTTTGAATTTGGTTGGCCTGTACTGGTATAAAACATATCATTGCATAGAACATTGAAAACTCCATTTCCAATATTAACATTATATCCTTCCTTGTCAAACACGGATACAGATATAATATTCCTACTAAAAGTAGGTATGCAATATACATTATACAATACTAAGACAAGGCCTCTTGGCAAAGCAAGACTCATGTATCCTACAGCAGTTTCCACAACTCTAAGGTCCACTTCGTTCTTTCCAAACCTCTCCTAGCCGCGCCTATGACTCTTTTTGACGCGCAAGGGAGTCGTGTTAGTGTGGACAGAGGATTGTGAACGTGCGTTCACGGAGCCGAAGGCTCATCTAACTACCGCTCCAGTGTTGGGCGCAGTCCCACTGCCCTTCTTCAGATCAGCCGTGAACTTCCTGTAATTCCGGTTCCAATGACCAGGCTATTGGCAGTAGAAGCAGACATTCTCATGTGTCTTATCTTTCCTGCCAAGTGCGCATGAGCCCCGCCCTTGCCACTTCCAATTCCCTTCTTGACCATCAGAATATCCTTGGATCCCAGATCCCTAATATATTCTTCTCATCAATTAATGACACTTCATGTAACTCTGATATGGTCTTAGAGACAGCCTTGTCAAGGACATATTCTTTGCGTTCAGACTTGAGGACTATCCTCAAAATTCTGTACCAGTCCAAATAGTTTGTCCCATTTAGTTTGACCTTGTCAAGAATGGTTTTTAATGACAAACTATTAATGTTCGCTGAATTTGCCATTTGATCTACAACACATAAAATTCAATCAGTAAACTAAATAAATTTTATGAAGATCAAGCTTAAACACCAACAATCGATTCCATACCTTTAGAATCTAAAACCAAGATCCTTGATTCACTCGATCAAGCTGAACGAAGGCTCACCACTCAATCGAGCTATGTAGGTAGGACCCCGTCCAATCACATCCAATGTGACTCTTGGCTAGGGTATGTACTTAAGTACACGGCTTACCCTATCTGATACCCTAGCTCAACCCTAGCTGAGAATCGTAGTCGGGTCCACCAATTTTCAACTATGACCCGCCACTATGTAGGTGCTCCGCTAAGGCGCACGACACCCACATATGTCGTCCAAACCTACTACCCCGCTTTCCCATGGATGCTCCGCTAAGGCGCACGACACCCATAGGACGGGGAGGTAGTAAGGTGTTGAAAATTTGGGAGGTATCGGACATGACCCGTTTTTACTTGTCCGGTTGTGTTTAAAACTTTTGGCACATCCTAGATGCGATGAGCACATCAACTACATTCCAAATGTAATGATGCCTCCAATTACATCCAATGTAATTCTTCCTTCGAACCCGTCACCTACATCCAATGTAATGACGATTCTAAGGGCTCACACACAAGGATTAAAATTCCAATTTTATCTTTGCATGTGAGGTGATATGCTCGGTAAATAAAGTTAAGCATGCAATTCTAAAACACATAGAATTAATCATGCATAAAATAAACCAAGCATAAAGCGATAAATGTGTACATAATAGCCCCCTAAACTAACTCCCACTAGCTTCTTGAGCTCCACCGACTCCAAGCCGATGCCAACACCCGAAAAGCCACCAAATGACCTATTCGCCCTTTCTTCGTCTTGAGTAAAATATTACAATTTAATACACGACTCGCAGGTCGGGAATAAATAAATATTACAAACAAGTGGTTCGACGACCACACCTTGAAAGAATAATTACACGCTAACTCTAATGGCTCGCAGGCCGTGAAAAGCGATAAATAATTAAATCGAGCTCGGGGCTATTATGTACACCATGCCAACATCACATCACACATCGTGTTATCAAACAAGCATGTTATCAAACATCATGTGATTTTCCGGTTTTAATCAAAAGCCAAGTTTCGAAATTTTTTGATGCTCGATTTATCGAAACCGTTCAAAAATGAAACTTTTGAACATTTGATCTTCGAGTTCGTCATGACGGTTCCAAACTCGTCATAACTAACAAAACGGTTTAGCCTTGGCATATCAACCATCCAATGGTCATGCTTGGCCTAGCTCCGTCCAACGGAGCCCCGTTCGGTCCCGGTTTCGGCTCCCCGAGAGTCCCGCTCCCGAGACCCGAAAAATCAAATTTTTTTCAAAATTTCCAGATTTGAAATAATTTTCAAAAATTCATTTTACATGCATTAAATCCATAAACAAGAATTTAAAACATGTTATCAAACAATTTATCAAAACAACATGCCAAAAACGAAACTTTCAAGCAAAACCGAAACTTTGAACACCGTCTTGTGAATCCCGAAGGTAGCACGGCTCTGATACCACTGTTGGGTCTCGAGGTAGGGTTGGAGATGAACCAACTCGCAGCAGAAAATCAATGAAAACCAAGAGACGATTAAAACCATGAAACAACTAACAAAGAATGGATTCACAAGAGAAAAATTCAGCACTAGTTCTTACCAAAACAAGAACACCGGTTAACGAATGATTGGCTTGAGTCTCCAAGACGCCTACGTATCCACATGGGAATCAAAGCCACGTAGTTCTTCTCTTTGAGGACTCAAGAACACAAACATGGAGGTGGAAATTAGCCAAACCCGAAATGGCCATGGAAGATGGAGAGATTGGGTTAGGTGGTGAATCACCAACACCTTAATCTTTGTCTTGCTTACTTAGTACTAATTAATCAAGACTTGATTAGTTAGTTCCATGGGCCTTGGTTGCATGGGCCTTTCATGGGCCTCTTGGAACATGGCCCGTGGCCATTTCCAACGAGGTCCCGTGATTCGCTCATCGCCTCCAAGCCTTACATACCGGAAATGTCCAACATTATCCGACGCGATCAATCCCAAGACTCTAAGCCTTGTCTCGATCCTTAAAGTCCTATTCACTTACGGGCACATGACCCAAAACCCAGTTTTGGTCATGTTCCGAGACAACTCCCTTTTGGCCATTCTCCATAAATGTGTCAATGAGTTTCATCCTCCGGTGTGACCCTTAGGTTTATGCATGTCAATAGATCAACGTAAAATCTCATTTTACTTGATCCTATTTAAGTGGAAACTAACGAAACTTTAGTATTGCCTGACACTGCATAGCGAATCGACCCTGTCGATTCTAACCTTTCCGTCGTCCCTGTCATTATCCTTTTATCTCCGATATCCTGATTAAGATAAGGCATAGAGCCGTCATCCTTATTATTCTCAATTACTGTTCCTTGATATGTGAGATGACTGAAGATATGATACCCAGTATCATGTGCATGGCCATGCTATTCTTTCAGTCACTCTCGATCAAGCGGCCGAGAACCGATATCTTTCCCACACCTCAGTATGAGGGATAAATCCCTTAGCCGCCTTTCGTGTCACTCATGTAGCCCGTCCCCAAGCCAATCCTGGCCGTTATTGAAGCCCTGTTACGGACAACGTTAGGCTCAGGTCAAACTCAGTTGTTGACTACATAGCGATCACAAAGACTCCTTGGTCTAAGGATACATGACAAGCTACAACACTGAATATGTTCATGACTTAATCTATGGCACATATTCAGGGCGGGTCGTCCAATATCATGTCCCACATGATATCTATGATCAGACTCTGGAATCCCATTCCAATGACTAACAGAACGTAAGCCATAAAGAGCCATCTTTCATACTAGTCGCTTCTAGTGAAGCTTTGTTGACTAGGGACCCATCAGTGTGATCTATCTCGATCTATGGTTCTATTCGCATGGTGGGCATAGATCAGAGCACACATCGATATATTACTCCAACACATAAGTAATATAAAGCCGCTTTAATTTTATTGCTAACGACGATATATACATTTGGACATTTAGGATTGAACTACGGGCACTAAGACTAACAGTAGGGACACCGTATTGAGAGAGTGTCATCACTCCCGACTTGTTGTGCATCCAGGTGGCACCAAGATGTATAGAGACATCCGACGACGGTTCTGGTGGCGTGGGATGCGCGGGGCAGTAGCACACTTTGTTTCGAGGTGCCTCACCTGTCAGCAGGTGAAGGCGGAGCATCAGCGACCCGCTAGTTTACTACAGCCTTTACCGGTCTCCGAGTGGAAGTGGGAACACGTTACTATGGATTTTGTATGTGGGTTACCGAGGTCGTCTAAGCGACATGATGCTGTTTGGGTTGTGGTTGATCGACTGACCAAGTCGGCACATTTTTTGGCTATGCGGATGACTGACACGGTGAACATGTTGAGTCGGTTGTACATCAGGGAGATTATCCGTCTTCATGGAGTACCAGTATCAGTGGTATCTGATAGGGATCCGCGTTTCACATCCAGATTCTGGAAGAGCCTACAGAAGGCATTGGGGACAGAGGTGCTGCTGAGTACAGCTTACCATCCTGAGACCGATGGACAGTCCGAGCGCACCATTCAGATTTTGGAGGACATGCTTCGAGCTTGTGTGCTAGACTTTCAGGGATCGTGGGAGGATCACCTACCTCTAGCAGAGTTCGCCTACAACAACAGTTATCAGTCTAGTATTGAGATGGCACCATTCGAGGCCTTGTACGGCAGACCGTGTAGGTTGCCATTTTGTTGGGCAGAGGTAGGGAAACGTAACTTACTTGGTCCAGACATGGTCAGGGAGACGACCGAGAAGGTCGCATTGATTAGAGAACGGTTGAAGACCGCACAGAGCCGGCAGAAGAGCTATGCAGACAGACGTTGCAGACCGCTTGAGTTCTCGGTGGGAGATCATGTGTTTTTGAAGGTGAGCCCGAAGAAGGGACTATTACGGTTTAGCTGCGGCGGAGGGAAGCTGTCACCGCTCTTCATTGGACCATTTGAGATCTTGGATCGAGTTGGAGCTGTAGCTTATCGGTTAGCATTGCCACCACAGCTTGGGAACGTGCATAACGTTTTCCATGTGTCCCTATTGCGGAAGTACATGGCGGATCCTTCTCACATTATTGAGTGGACAAACATCGAAGTAGCTGACGATGTCTCATTAGAGGAGCAGCCTGTCAAGATCTTGGGTAGAAAGGAGAAGGTTCTACGGAACAAGACGATAACACTAGTACTGGTGTAGTGGGGAAGTCAAGGAGCTAGGTCAACATAGGAGCGCGAAGATGAGACCCGAGAGAAGTACCCCCACCTGTTTGATCTTTGAGGTACTTTCGTTTTAATTTCGAGGACAAAATTCTTTTAAGGGGGATAGATTGTAAGAACCGCCCCGGTCGATCCCGGTCAAACCGGTGAATCCTAGACAAGTTTGACTTTCGGCCGGAAAAGTCAACCGATGACTCAGGAAGTCATTCGAGACCTTTTCGGGGCCTAAAAAGCTTAGCCGTCATCACGTTTAGCTTAGTTGGGCCATTTCCTTCAGTTTGACTGTAATATTGGTTAGGTCAAATTTAGGTCAAACTTCGACTTTATATCGGTTAATTTCCGATAAAATCTTGGAAAGCTGAAAATTATTCAAGTGGAAGTGACCCCACATGACACTTGTCATATTTGGCTTGGAGGATGAAAAAGGAGCTTCAAATGACTCTTATACCCTCCCAACTTACCTTTAAAGAGATAGGACCTTAAGGGCTTTTCGGTATTTGTACCAAATAGGTCATTTAAAGCAACATGAGCACACAAATCAGCTCACTCACTACTGTTGCAGCCGAAAATCACAATGAGAGAAAGGGGGGAGAGCTCATTTCTTTTGGAAGAAGAAAGTGAAGAAAGCTTGGAGTTTAGAGCTTGTTTTTAGTCCCTTTGCCTCCATTTTCCTTCCATCTTCTTCATCTCACAATCCTAGAGGTATGGATGCTCTTAACTCTCCATTTCATCTATTCTCAAATTTGGGTTTTTGTGGGTTTTTGACTTGAAGTTGAAGAACTAGTGTTTGGATTGTTGCTTGGAGAAGAAGTAGTAAAGTAGGATGTTTGGATTGTGTTTTGGTTGAAGTTTTGATGAACCCATTGAGGGTGTTGATGTTGGGTCACCTTGGATGAATATTTTGGAGCCTGAAAGCTCGGCAGATCCTACGAGATATTGATAGATTTAGGAGCTTGAAAGCTCGGCAGATCCTACAGGATATTGATAGATTTAGGAGCTTGAAAGCTCGGCAGATCCTACGGGATATTGATAGATTTACGAGCTTGAAAGCTCGGCAGATCCTACGGGATATCGATTGATTATTGGAGCCTGAGAGCTCGGCAGATCCTTCGGGATAGTGATTGGATTACTTTATGAGAGATGGTTGTAACGGTTTCACCCAAGTGTGTGCGTCATACGGGAGCACTACCTTGGTTCCCTATGACTTATGGTCCTTTGGAGACATTTTCGAGAATTCCGACGATGAGCATCCCTAAGGGATGATTTCCGGTGCTCCGATGTATGTCCCTCCTCTGGACCGAGGGAAAATCTGATTTGATATGAATACTCTAGCGGATCGGAATATGGGAACCGAGGTGACGCTAGAATCTATTCATGGATCGGAGGCTTGAGAAAGCAAGTGGTTGGCGTGATATCAATTGCTCCCTCTTGATCATTATGATACTTTATAATAACTCTTTAATGGAACCTTTCAAGTTAAAGTTATCTTTAAAAGTACAGTGCTTATCTTATTCTATCTTGTTTTTATATTATTATTTCATCGCACTTATCTTATTCTATCTCGTTACATACTAGCTCGTTGTTAATCGTATTTTTGTTGTTATTTAAGTTACCTGTTTATTCAGTACAATATTGACCTAAGGGTTGAGTTGTTAAGGTTTTTCCTACTGAGCGTAAGCTCACCCCCCTTTGGTTTTCTTACTGTTTTACAGGCGTAGCAGATATTTAGTGAGTTCGAGGCTCGGGAGCTTTTGGACATTTTGGGGTTTATCTTAGAGTTATGTTGGTCATGTGTTTTAAACATTATTTATTTGACCCTTTATGTTGAGTTGTGACTCATTGGAAGTTTTGGAACTATTTATGGTTTTGATTTGAGCGAGTTTACCTTGATATTATAAAGGTTTTGGTATTTAATTATTGCGTTTCTCCCTGTAATCTTGGTCACGTCTCGAGTCCGTTCAATACCGGATTTGGGGCGTGACATTACTTGAGCTGCAAGCAAGGTCGTTGTTGCTGCATTTTATTCATTCCTTTTCCCGGTTCTGGCTTTGGCTTTCATTGGTTTGTTAGATATAGGTCCTTGGGGTTGGAGTTGCGATTTTGATTACTGTGTAAGAAGATATTTAATCTCATACCTTGGGTTAGGTTAAGTTCAACTTCGAATAGGTTCCTTACAAAACAAGTTGGTTTTCTTTTGTCCTACCTTAGTAAGAGGGTATGCTTGCCTTCTTATTGGGTTTTTTGTATCGAACTCCTCTTTCATCTCGAAAGAGGTTTTTAATCTAAATTTTCTTTGCCGATCAAAAAGAATATTTGAATTAGATATTGAGATTGAGCGTATGTGTAAGTACTAAAAGTAAAAAGATAGTTACAACCATCGAATAACAATATAGTGTGCATGTACCCAACTAATGTGCATGAGGATACAAAGCATGGTAGAGCCCGTGTGTGAGGCAACTCATAGAGGAACACAAGCTTCGGTACAAGGAAATCGCATGGATAGTAAAAAGAGACACCACCTTGGAGGATTTTGTTATAAGACGTATTCCATAAGGACTACACTAATGTACAAATATATATCAGAACCATGGAACACTATATTAGTATTATAATTGTACTAGGAATGTATTACGATCTTAGAACTATAATAGGACTGTATTGATTCTCTGTATATGTATTGTTTCATGATTAATACAACATATATAATTATATTCACTTTCGTGGTATCAGAGCTAAAATCTAACTTATTTTCTTTGCTTATAGGCCATTGTCCGTGTGTCTTTTCTTCTAGAATTGCTCATTGCCACAACTTCACCTGTTGCCACGAACAATAACCTTCACCAACAATGTCAACATTAGAAAACTCCTCAAGTATACATGCTACCATACCTGCAACCTCTCAATCAACTATTCAATCTACAACCCCTTTTCACCCTATATATAATGTTACAAATGTTGGAAATTTTGTCCCGATAAAACTTACAGCAAATGATCCTCACTATAAGAAATGGTAGGAGATGTTCCGAAATCTATGTGCCAGCCATCAAACATTGTCACATATCACTAAATCATATCCAGCTTCACCATATTCTTTGTTGCTGCATCTTGATTCCCTTGTTGTCACGTGGCTCTATGCAACAACACATTTAGATTTGCTCTCAGACGTCTTTAAGCTTGAGGCAACTGCATTCGATATGTGGAACACGATCGAATCCCTCTTTTGTGACAAAAAAATGGATCGAGCTCTCCAAATCCAACAACAACTTCGATCATTTCAAAAAGGCACACTCACCACCTCAAAAAACTTATAGAAACTCAAAGTTTTTTCAGGCTCCCTCACTGATATCGACTAGCTAATCTTCAATCAAGACATCGTCCTACAAACTCTCTATGGCCTACCCGACTCTTTCAACCAAGGTTGTAAAAGGCGCTAGGCGCTAGTCGGGCGTTAGACACCCTTAGGCGCTAGGCGGGGAATAGTCGGGGCCTAGGCGGATATTATTATTTTTAATTATTAATAAATATATATTACACGAAATATTATAATTTTATGTATTAAATTGATAATATATATTTTATGTTATAAATATATGTATTTTATGTTGTTTATATATATATATATATTGATTTTATTATACAGTATATTATAAAACTAAAAAGTATACATACTTATAGAGGAGAAATCTAATACAAACCATGTCTTAATCTAAGAACCGTTATAACCAATCTAAGCCATCTATTTTAAGAATGGAGGGGTGAGATTGAGTTGTTGACTGCAAAAAAACAACACTTTTTAGTAAGTGGGAAGGGCTTTATAGTAAAACTATCATATTACTTTTTTTTACCAATTCATTAATTTAATTTTTCCCGCTTCGTTTGAACTTCGATTGGCTTCAAACTTGCACCATTAGTTTTTTTTTCAAGGACTTTCTATCCAGATCACTCATGAATATATTTTTTTCAAGGACTTTATAGTAAAACTATCATATTACTTTTTTTTACCAGTTCATTAATTTAATTTTTCCCGCTTCGTTTGAACTTCGATTGGCTTCAAACTTGCACCATTAGTTTTTTTTTTCAAGGACTTTCTATCCAGATCACTCATGAATATATTTTGAAGCACGAAAAAAAATTATTTCTGGGCTGATTTAAAAAAAATATTAAATATGGGTAATTTTTATCAAAACTTTGCTCTGGTTTTATCAACACTTTTACACTGGTTTTATCTACACTTTACACTGGTTTTATCATCTCATTTCCAAAACTGATCATGATTTTATCACATCATCACGTGCTTTTTATGAACACTAGTTTTATCAACACCAAACACTAGGTTTATCATTAAATTACGTGTGTTTTATCACCCCCATCACATGTTTTTTTAAGCACGAAAAAAAGAATTATTTCGGTGCTGATTTTAAAAAAAATTATATCTGGGTAATTTTTATCAACTTTTTTCATTGGTTTTATCAACACTTTACACTGGTTTTATCAACACTGAACACTAGTTTTATCACCTCATTTTCCAAAACCGAACATGATTTTTGTCACCTTGTCACGTGTTTTTATGAACACTAGTTTTATGAACACTAAACACTATGTTTATTATTAAATTACATGTGTTTTTATCACCCCATCACTTGTTTTTTTATCAACGCTAAACTCCAGTTTATCACATTTATTATCAACATTGAACATGGTTTTTATCACCTCATTATTTGTTTTTTATCACCTCAGTACATGTTTTTATCAACATTTAGCACTAGTTTGATACTTCCGATATAAAACATTTATTAGTAAAGATTTACCAACACTCAACATTATTTTTATCACCCCGATATACCTTTTTATTTTTGTACTTCAAAATATATTCATGATTGATCTTGATTTAAAGCCCTTAAAAAAATAAAAATATTGGCGCAATTTGAAGCTAATCGGAGTTCAAACGAATCGGGAAATATTAAATTAGTGATTTGGTGAAGAAAAAAATGTCCACATGGCACCATGCTATTACAATTATACCCTTACTTGTGTGGGAAAGGATAAAAGTGGCGTGAATTTGGGTGGGATTGGGCTGATTATGTGGCATCATGGTGAATGTTGGATCTTATGTGTGTATGGCTATGATTGGTTCTCACAGTTCTTAGGTTAAGAGTGGTTTGTAGTCGATTTCACCTCCGTACTTATATATGGAACTTATAAATATTAATATATAATGATTTTATCATATATTATGTTATAAAACTAAAAAATATACTATACAACGCTAAAAAAATATATACTATACAATATACATGGAACTCATGGAAGAAGCAACGTGAACTTGGTTATTGAATCAACCAACACACTTAACTTTATTAGTTTTAGAGTCCCACGTCGGTAAGAAATTGAAAAATACATGCATCAGTTAGTTATAAAATAAAGACTAAGTGAGGGTTGTGCTAATCATTGGTCATAGGCAGTGCTTATTGGCCGTTGATAATCTCTTTCAATATTTGAGATGAATGGGTGCATAGCCCGCCTATAGCTCAGCGCCTAGCCCACCTAGCTCATTAGTTGCCGCCTAATCCGTTAAATCGGATATAAATCGGCTTGGCGACTTGTCCCGCCGACTCTCATAAGTCGTGGCGTAATTTTTGTTTTGGGCGCCTAGGCCGGCGCCCAACCCGATTTTTACAACCATGCTTTCAACAGTACAATTGAGGTAATCCAACACCATAATCCCTTTTCCCGATTTTCTTAAGGTTCGTTCAATGCTTCTACTTGAAGAGAATCGCCAACCACATGTTTTAGATCCTGCATCTGTTTTTTAACATTATCACAACCCTAATCACCACACTAATGTCTACCCACCCACATCCAACCAGCATTACACCCATGTAAAGAACAAGTCTCGGGGCAGATGATGTACCTACGGTGGTCGCAGCTCTGGTACTTTCCCTACCAGTCAGGTAATTTAAGCTCTCACTTACTCGGGGTCCTCGGACCAGCTCCTTCTATAGGTTCTCACCACCACCAGCAACATTTTGCGCCTACATCATCAACATATATGGTATCTAATTCATTTCAATAAACTCAACAGCAGCAAATTCAACACGAGGTCCATCTATTCCAACAATAGCTCACCGACCTTCAACAACAACTCATTGGCTCGTCTGACGGGTTAGGGAAACAATTCCACACCCTTTTGCATGCAGGATTGACTCTCTTGGGCCCAACACAACCATCTGCACAGTAGATGCATGGCCACATAATAGTAGCTCCATTTTAGCCCATGCACTGTGCAGCAGCTCCCTCGGCCCAGAACTTTCAAACAACCCACACTTCCAAAACAACCAATCTTCTCCCAACGGCTCAATCCTCAACAGAAGCTCCCTTTGCGCTTCTCACATATGGTTCCGTTTCAGCAACAACAATACCGACTAATCTTAGTTAACTCTTCTCCAATATGACTCTCTAGCCACCAGATGATGGTTGGTACATGGACACAGGTGCCACGTCTCATAATGCTTGCCACTCATGTATGCTTTCTAACATCACACTATGTATGAATTCTTGCTCGATAATTATTGGTAACGGTGATGTTATACATGTGCGTTATACTGGTCATTATTCATTTCCTACATCCCATAAACATTAAAATTAGGTGATATTCTTGTCAGTCCCGACATTGTTAACAATATTATCTATGTTCGCAAATTTACTCGTGATAATAATCATTGTTATGTTGAATTTGATTCATACGAAATTTTTGTGAAGGATCTTCGGATCTGGTTTTCCTTTCTCCGATGTGATAGTAATGAAGATTTGTACCCGATTTCCACCTCCACTTCATCATCACCGACTTCCTTACTCCTCTTTGTTTCGATCTACCCCTCGTATTGGCATCGGCGACTTGGACACCCGGGTCCTCACACTTTTAAATATCTTTTTTTTATGAACTTTATTTCATGTAGTAAGGATGTTTTGGACCATATTTGTGATGCATTTCAATCAGGCAAACACTTTCGCCTCCCCTTTTCTCGTACTACTTCTTTATTTAAACGTATTCATTCTGATATTTGGTCTTCGCTTATTATTAGTCCTAGTGGTTTTAAATACTATTTACTATTGTTGGATTATTTTTCTCACTTTTTATGCACTTTTCCACTACAAGTTAAATATGAGGTTTTTTCATTGTTTGTTCGGTTTCACACTTACGTTCGCACATAATTTTTTTTCTTCTACGAAATCTTTCCGATGCGATAATGGTCTTGAATTTGACAAAACGCCACTTTAAAATTTCTTCCACTCTAATGGCATTGTTTTTTGGTTTTCTATCCTTCACACCTCTCAACAAAATGGTAAAGTTGAACACATGATTTGAACTACAAATAACATAGTTCGATGTCTTCTCTTCCAAGCTCACTTTCCACCATTCTTTTGGTTAGAAATTCTATACATGACTGCCTACATTCTAAATCTCCTTCCAAACAATAATCTCTCATTTCTTACACCATTCGAAATGCTTTATCACAAAATTTCATCTTACTATCACTTTCTTGTCTTTGGATGCTTATGTTATCCCAATCTCTCATCCACAAGCCCCCACAAACTTGCTCCCCGATCTCGTGCCTACATCTTTATTGATTACCCACCAAATCATCGTGGCTATCCATGTCTTGACCCTTCTAGTTGACGAATCAACATCTCTCGCTATGTATTTTTCGATAAATAATTTTTTTCCATACTCCTCTCATCCCTCGCCCGCGTCATGTGTCTCTTATGACTTCCTGAATGTACCACCTGATGATCTTTCTCCTCTATTTGACTCTCATCCCACATCTTCTTCCATCACTCCAACATCCTTTCCCCCTTCACCCTCGCGTATTTCTCCCCCCCCCCCCCCATCTTTGCGTGCCTCTCCAACCCCTTCCCCTTTGCGTGTTTTACCAACCCTGTCTACTGATGTGACTCCTTATTCATCCCTTGCTCAGACCTTATTGTTAGTCTTAGTGCCCGTAGTTCAATCCTAAATGTCCAAATGTATATATCATCGTTAGCAATAAAATTAAAGCGGCTTTATATTACTTATGTGTTGGAGTAATATATCGATGTGTGCTCTGATCTATGCCCACCATGCGAATAGAACCATAGATCGAGATAGATCACACTCGATGGGTCCCTAGTCAACAAAGCTTCACTAGAAGCGACTAGTATGAAAGATGGCTCTTTATGGCTTACGTTCTGTTAGTCATTGGAATGGGATTCCGGAGTCTGATCATAGATATCATGTGGGACATGATATTGGACGACCCGCCCTGAATATGTGCCATAGATTAAGTCATGAACATATTCAGTGTTGTAGCTTGTCATGTATCCTTAGACCAAGGAGTCTTTGTGATCGCTATGTAGTCAACAACTGAGTTTGACCTGAGCCTAACGTTGTCCGTAACAGGGCTTCCATAACGGCCAGGATTGGCTTGGGGACGGGCTACATGAGTGACACGAAAGACGGCTAAGGGATTTATCCCTCATACTAAGGTATGGGAAAGATATCGGTTCTCGGCCACTTGATCGAGAGTGACTGGAAGAATAGCATGGCCATGCACATGATACTGGGTATCATATCTTCAGTCATCTCACATATCAAGGAACGGTGATTGAGAATAATAAGGATGACGGCTCTATGCCTTATCTCAATCAGGATATCGGAGATAAAAGGATAATGACAGGGACGACGGAAAGGTTAGAATCGACAGGGTCGATTCGTTATGTAGTGTCAGGCAATACTAAAGTCTCGTTAGTTGCCACTTAAATAGGATCAAGTAAAATGGGATTTTACGTTGATCTATTGACATGCATAAACCTAAGGGTCACACCGGAGGATGAAACTCATTGACACATTTATGGAGAATGGCCAAAAGGGAGTTGTCTCGGGACATGACCAAAACTGGGTTTTGGGTCATGTGCCCGTACGTGAATAGGACTTTACGGATCGAGACAAGGCTTGGAGTCTTGGGATTGATCGCGTCGGATAATGTTGGACATTTCCGGTATGGAAGGCTTGGAGGCGATGAGCGAATCACGGGACCTCGTTAGAAATGGCCACGGGCCATGTTCCAAGAGGCCCATGAAAGGCCCATGCAACCAAGGCCCATAGAACTAATTAATCAAGTCTTGATTAATTAGTACTAAGTAAGCAAGACAAGGATTAAGGTGTTGGTGATTCACCACCTAACACAATCTTGTCTTGCCATACTTTGTCCTATTTACACCTTACTTGACACCATACTTGTCCCATGCCTTTAGTTGGACAAGTATGGGTTTTGTTATGTTTAAGTCATCTTTTTTCAACATAAAAAAGACAAGACAAGAATAGGAAACACATTTTCTCTCCCTCTTCCATGGCCATTTCGGGTTTGGCTAGTTTCCTCCTCCATTTTTGTGTTCTTGAGTCCTCAAAGAGAAGAACTACGTGGCTTTGATTCCCATGTGGATACGTAGGCGTCTTGGAGACTCAAGCCAATCATTCGTTAACCGGTGTTCTTGTTTTGGTAAGAACTAGTGCTGAATTTTTCTCTTGTTAATCCATTCTTTGTTAGTTGTTTCATGGTTCTAATTGTCTCTTGTTTTTCATTGATTTTCCGCTGCGAGTTGGTTCATCTCCAACCTTACCTCGAGACCCAACAGTGGTATCAGAGCCGTGCTACCTTCGGGATTCACAAGACGGTGTTCAAAGTTTCGGTTTTGCTTGAAAGTTTCGTTTTTGGCATGTTGTTTTGCTAAATTGTTTGATAACATGTTTTAAATTATTGTTTATGGATTTAATGCATGTAAAATGAATTTTTGAAAATTATTTCAAATCTGGAAATTTTGAAAAAAAGTTTGATTTTTCGGGTCTCGGGAGCGGGACTCTCGGGGAGCCGAAACCGGGACCGAACGGGGCTCCGTTGGACGGAGCTAGGCCAAGCATGACCATTGGATGGTTGATATGCCATGGCTAAACCGTTTTGTTAGTTATGACGAGTTTGGAACCGTCATGACGAACTCGAAGATCAAATGTTCAAAAGTTTCATTTTTGAAAGGTTTCGATAAACCGAGCATCAAAAAATTTCGAAACTTGGCTATTAATTAAAACCGGAAAATCACATGATGTTTGATAACATGCTTGTTTGATAACACGATGTGTGATGTGATGTTGGCATGGTGTACATAATAGCCCCGAGCTCGATTTAATTATTTATCGCTTTTCACGGCCTGCGAGCCGTTAGAGGTAACGTGTAATTATTCTTTCAAGGTGTGGTCGTCGAACCACTTGTTTGTAATATTTATTTATTCCCGACCTGCGAGTCGTGTATTAAATTGTAATATTTTACTCAAGATGAAGAAAGGGCGAAAAGGTCATTTGGTGGCTTTTCGGGTGTTGGCATCGGCTTGGAGTCGGTGGAGCTCAAGAAGCTAGTGGGAGTTAGTTTAGGGGGCTATTATGTGCACATTTATCGCTTTATGCTTGGTTTAGTTTATGCATGATTAATTCTATGTGCTTTAGAATTGCATGCCTAACTTTATTTACCGAGCATATCACCTCACATGCAAAGATAAAATTGGAATTTTAATCCTTGTGTGTGAACCCTTAGAACCGTCATTGCATTGGATGTAGTTGACGGGTTCAAAGGAAGAATTACATTGGATGTAATTTGAGGCATCATTGCATTTGGAATGTAGTTGATGTGCTCATCGCATCTAGGATGTGCCAAAGTTTTGAACACAACTGGACAAGTAAAAGCGGGTCATGTCCGATACCTCCCAATCATCAACACCTTACTACCTCCCCGTCCTATGGGTGTCGTGCGCATTAGCGGAGCATCCATGGGAAAGCGGGGTAGTAGGTTTGGACGACATATGTGGGTGTCGTGCGCATTAGCGGAGCACCTACATAGTGACGAGCCATAGTTGAAAATTGGTGGACCCGACTACGATTCTTAGCCTGAGGTTGAGCTAGGGTAACAGATAGGGTAAGTCGTGTACATAAGTACATACCCTAGCCAGGAGTCACATTGGATGTGATTGGATGGATTCCTACCTACATAGCTCGATTAAGTGGTGAGCATTAGTTCAGCTTAATCGAGTGAATCAAGGATCTTGGTTTCAGATTCTAAAGGTTTAGAATTGATTGTTGGTGTTTAAGCTTGATCTTCATAAAATTTATTCAGTTTACTGATTGAATTTTATCTGTTGTAGATCAAATGGCAAATTCAGCGAACATTAATAGTTTGTCATTAAAAACCATTCTTGACAGGGTCAAGCTAAATGGGACAAACTATTTGGACTGGTACAGAATTTTTGAGGATAGTCCTCAAGTCTGAACGCAAAGAATATGTCCTTGACAAGGCTGTCTCTAAGACCATATCAGAGTTACATGAAGTGTCATCAGCTGCTGAGAAGAATATCTCAGGGATCTGGGATCCAAGGATATTCTGATGGTCAATAAGGGAATTGGAAGTGGCAAGGGCTGGGCCCATGCGCACTTGGCAGGAAAGATGAGACACTTGAGAATGTCTGCTTCTACTGCCAACAGCCTGGTCATTGGAACCGGGATTACAGGAAGTTCACGGCTGATCTGAAGAAGGGCAGTGGGACTGCGCCTTCATCAAATAGCCTGGATGATCTGAAGAAGGGCAGTAGGACTGCGCCTTCATCAGGAAACCTGGATGATCTAAGGAAGGGCGGTGGGACCGTGCCTTCATTCGGTATTAACTCTATAGAGCTACATCTCTCTACTTCCAAAGATTCATGGGTATTAGATACCATGACTGAATCTCACACATGCACTAATATATGGTGGCTGAAAGTAGGAGAGATTTGGAAAGCACGAAATGGACCTCAGAGTTGTGGCAACTGCTGTAGGATCCATGAGTCTTGCTTTGCCAAGAGGCCTTGTCTTAGTATTGTATAATGTATATTGCATACCTACTCTTAGTAGGAATATTATATCTGTATCCGTGTTTGACAAGGAAGGATATAATGTTAATATTGGAAATGGAGTTTTCAATGTTCTATGCAATGATATGTTTTATACCAGTACTGACATGGTTGGAGGATTGTACATATTAGATATGGGTAACAATGCCTCAAGTTCTATATATTCCGTTAATACCAAGAGGTCTAAATCCAACGATTTAAACCTAACTCTGTTATGGTACTGTCATTTGGGTCGCATAAACAAGAAGCGCCTATCAGCACTTCAGAAGTGCGGGCTTTCAGGTTCATTCGAATTCCATTCGATCGATAGGTGCAAGGTTTGTTTGATGGGCAAAATGACTAAAGTGCCCTTTATCGATCGCGATGAAAGGGCGGGTGAATTATTGGGGCTGATACACTCGAATGTGTGTAGACCAATAAGTTCACTTGCCAGGAGGGGTTTTAGCTACTTTATCACATTTACTGATGATTACAGTAAATATGGTTATGTCTATTCGTGAGACATAAGTCTGAAGCTTTTGATAAATTCAAAGAGTTTAAGACTATAGTAGAAAACCAGCTCGACAAAGGTATTAAGGCACTTCGATTGGATCGAGGTGGAAAATACTTGACCACAGAGTTATTAGATCATCTAAAAGAGAATGGGATCCTTTTGAAATGGACTCCTCCTAGGTCACTGTAGTTGAAAGGTGTAGCCAAACGGAGAAATCGGACATTGTTAGACAATGGTCTGTTCCATGATTAGTTGGACTGATCTCCCAATCTCTTTTAGGGGTTTTGCTCTAGAGACGACCGCATTCATAGTGAATCGGGCTTCGACGAATGGTGTGGAATGGACACCATTTTAAAAATGGTACGGGATGATGCCCGCTTTGTCCTTCCTAAAGATTTGTGGTTGCGAGGCTTATGTGAAACATTTGGTTTCGACTAAGCTCGAACCAAGATCTGAGATATGCACCTTCGTGTGGTATCCCAAAGCAACAAGGGGATACTATTTCTACAATCCCAGTGAGAACATGGTGTTCGTCGCTTGGGGTGGGGTCTTTATGGAAAAGAAGTTTTGTTTCCAAAGACGTCATTGGGAGGACTGTGCATCTCGAAGAAATTCAGGATGGTACAGATCTGTCTAAACCAATTGGCAACCCAGTAGAAAGGAGCCAGAGATTGTCGTAGAGTAAGAACCAATTCCTGTTACAATTCCGGAAGGTCCAAGGCGATTTGAAAGGATCAATCTTCCACCTCCAAGATATGGTATCCGGAGGTGACAATGAAGTCATGGTGGATCACGATGATCCAGCCACCTTTCAGGAAGTCGTGGATGGGCCCAACTCCGAGTTATGGCTGGGAGCCATGAGGGAGGAAATGCAATCCATGTCGGACAACCGAGTCTGGGAACCGGTTGATCCCATCAATGGTGTGAGGACCATAGGATGCAAATGGATCTTCAAGGTGAAGTTTGACATGGACGGCAACCCTCTGACCTACAAAGCTCAACTGGTGGCGAAAGGTTATAGGCAGATCCAATGGATTGACTATGAGGAAACCTTCTCCTTAGTGGCTATGGTCAAAATCGATCCAAATTCTTCTTGACATAACTGCGTATCATAATTACGAGATATGGCAAGTGGATGTCAAAACCGCTTTCCTAAATGGAAATTTGACTGAGTACGTTTGTATGTCTCGGCCCAAAGGTTTTGACGATCCGAAGAATAAAGGAAAGATTTATAAGTTGTTGAAATCCATTTATGGATTGAAACGAACTTCTCGGAGTTGGATCCTTCGTTTTGATGAAGCTGTAATTGGATTTGGCTTAATCAAGAACGAGGATGAATCTTGCGTTTATAAGAAGGCTAGTGGGAGCAATATTACCTTTCTGGTTCTCATTGAAAACGACATCCCAACCTTGCACGAGACTAAAGCTTGGTTGAGGAAGTGTTCTTCAATAAAGGACTTAGGCGATGCTTCTCATATCTTAAGGATTAAGATATGTAGAGATCGCACCAAGAGGGTCTTGGATTTAAGTCAGGGAACCTATGTGAACAAGGCATTGAGTAGGTTCTTAATGCTCGATTCAAAGAAAGGACTCTTACCCACTAGTCATGGCATTCATCTCAGCAAGACTCAGTGTCCTAAGACACCTGATGAGCTGAAAAGGATGATGAGAATCCTATGCGCCTGGGGGCAGGATCGATCATATATGCCATGACATGTATGAGACCAGACGTCTCGTAAGCCTTATGTTGTACCAGTAGACATCATTCTAACCCGGGGGAAAGATGATGCTGAACTAGTCGTCGAAGGATGAGTAGACGCTAGTTTTCCAAGACAAATCCAGATGACTTTAGAAGTCAATCAGGATATGTGTTTACGCTGAATGGCAGAGCTTTAGCTGGGAAAGCGTAAAGCAAGATACCATTGCCGAATCTACGACAGAGGCCAAGTACATGGATGTTGCGGAGGCAACTAAGGAGGCTATGTGGATTTGGAAATTCATGGCAGGGCTGGGTGTAATTAAAAACCCATCCAGTCCGGTGAATCCATTTTGCGACAACACAAGGGCCATTGCGCAAGCTAAAAGCCTAGATCGCATAACAAATCCAAACATGTACTGCGGCGTATCCACCTCATCAGATAAATACTGAACTGAGGTGAAGTGAAGATAACCGATATTGCAACAGATGATAACATAGCCAACTCGTTGACTAAGGCAGTGTCACTGCCTGAACATGTTAGACATGTAAAGTCGATGGGGACATATAGGAGTTTAGATTGGAACTAGGGCAAGTGGGAGATTGTTAGTCTTAGTGCCCGTAGTTCAATCCTAAATGTCCAAATGTATATATCATCGTTAGCAATAAAATTAAAGCGGCTTTATATTACTTATGTGTTGGAGTAATATATCGATGTGTGCTCTGATCTATGCCCACCATGCGAATAGAACCATAGATCGAGATAGATCACACTCGATGGGTCCCTAGTCAACAAAGCTTCACTAGAAGCGACTAGTATGAAAGATGGCTCTTTATGGCTTACGTTCTGTTAGTCATTGGAATGGGATTCCGGAGTCTGATCATAGATATCATGTGGGACATGATATTGGACGACCCGCCCTGAATATGTGCCATAGATTAAGTCATGAACATATTCAGTGTTGTAGCTTGTCATGTATCCTTAGACCAAGGAGTCTTTGTGATCGCTATGTAGTCAACAACTGAGTTTGACCTGAGCCTAACGTTGTCCGTAACAGGGCTTCCATAACGGCCAGGATTGGCTTGGGGACGGGCTACATGAGTGACACGAAAGACGGCTAAGGGATTTATCCCTCATACTAAGGTATGGGAAAGATATCGGTTCTCGGCCACTTGATCGAGAGTGACTGGAAGAATAGCATGGCCATGCACATGATACTGGGTATCATATCTTCAGTCATCTCACATATCAAGGAACGGTGATTGAGAATAATAAGGATGACGGCTCTATGCCTTATCTCAATCAGGATATCGGAGATAAAAGGATAATGACAGGGACGACGGAAAGGTTAGAATCGACAGGGTCGATTCGTTATGTAGTGTCAGGCAATACTAAAGTCTCGTTAGTTGCCACTTAAATAGGATCAAGTAAAATGGGATTTTACGTTGATCTATTGACATGCATAAACCTAAGGGTCACACCGGAGGATGAAACTCATTGACACATTTATGGAGAATGGCCAAAAGGGAGTTGTCTCGGGACATGACCAAAACTGGGTTTTGGGTCATGTGCCCGTACGTGAATAGGACTTTACGGATCGAGACAAGGCTTGGAGTCTTGGGATTGATCGCGTCGGATAATGTTGGACATTTCCGGTATGGAAGGCTTGGAGGCGATGAGCGAATCACGGGACCTCGTTAGAAATGGCCACGGGCCATGTTCCAAGAGGCCCATGAAAGGCCCATGCAACCAAGGCCCATAGAACTAATTAATCAAGTCTTGATTAATTAGTACTAAGTAAGCAAGACAAGGATTAAGGTGTTGGTGATTCACCACCTAACACAATCTTGTCTTGCCATACTTTGTCCTATTTACACCTTACTTGACACCATACTTGTCCCATGCCTTTAGTTGGACAAGTATGGGTTTTGTTATGTTTAAGTCATCTTTTTTCAACATAAAAAAGACAAGACAAGAATAGGAAACACATTTTCTCTCCCTCTTCCATGGCCATTTCGGGTTTGGCTAGTTTCCTCCTCCATTTTTGTGTTCTTGAGTCCTCAAAGAGAAGAACTACGTGGCTTTGATTCCCATGTGGATACGTAGGCGTCTTGGAGACTCAAGCCAATCATTCGTTAACCGGTGTTCTTGTTTTGGTAAGAACTAGTGCTGAATTTTTCTCTTGTTAATCCATTCTTTGTTAGTTGTTTCATGGTTCTAATTGTCTCTTGTTTTTCATTGATTTTCCGCTGCGAGTTGGTTCATCTCCAACCTTACCTCGAGACCCAACACTTATTTCCTAATCAATAGCAGCGTCACTTGCACCCCATGACTACTCGAAGTAGAGTCAGAATCATCAAACCTCGACACATTCTTGATTTTCATCTCTCCACGACTGCCCCTCTCCTATTCCCTACTCCTCCACTCAGGCTCTTTGTGATCCGCATTGGAAACATGCCATAGAGGTTATGCTCTATGCTCATTATGTCAATGACACTTGGGGTTTGGTATCATTTCCACCCGATGTCAACGTAGTTGGATCTAAATGAATTTTTGTCAAAAATTTGTTATGACGGTTCTCTTGAGCGTTACAAAACTCGCATCGTAGCCCAAGGTTACACTCAGCAACCCGGGATTGACTATGATGACGCCTCTAGTCCAGTCGCTAAACTTGCTACCATTCGCACCATCCGTAGTCTGTCTCTCGTTCTTGGCCCGTCCACCAACGTGATGTTAAAAACGCATTCCCCCATGGTGACCTCTCCGAAACGGTATACATGAAATATACCCCTAGCTTCCATGATCCCACTTTTCCTATTCACGTTTGTCGCCTCAAGAAAGCTCTCTATGGTCTTAAACAAGCTTCTCGCGCTTGGTATCAATGTTTTTACTCCTACCTTTTGTCCATCAACTTCGTCAGTAGTAAGGTTGATACCTCCCTCTTCATCTACTGCATCGACTCTTACACTGTATTCCTCCTTCTCTATGTTTATGAGATCATCCTCACTGCGTCCTCTTATTATATTCTCTCGACGATCATGTCTTGTCTAAACTCCGAATTCGCTATGACCAACCTTGGTCCCATCTACTAATTTTTCGATATATATGTCACTTGCAACTCCAATATTCTTTTTCTCTCGCAAGAAAAGTTTGCTCGTGAAATCCGTTCTCCGGCTAACATGACCTCTTGTAATCCTTGCCTCACTCCTATTGAAACTAAATCTAAACTCTCTTCCTCATCTGGTTCCATGAATCTGATCCTTCACTGTATCGCAGCTTGGCACACGCGCTTTAGTACCTCATATTTCAAGATATATAATATGTTGCACATCAAATTTTCTTGTTTAACCATGATTGTAATAACCACTCCCGGTCAACGCCAGTCAAATCTGCGAAAAACAGGAAAATTTAAAAAAAATCGGCAGACACTTGATTGAACCTAAATTTGACCCCGAGGGTCATACCGGACTTAAGTTGACCCCGATATCGACCAAAGTGAGTTCCGGGGGACTCAGGGCAACTTTTTGATCAATTTGGGCAATGTTGACTTTTTGCTGGAAAAGTCAACCGAGCGACGTTTTGGCCCATTCGAGGACCATTTTGGGTCCAAAAAACTTAGACGTCGTCGCAGCGGTCTTAGTTGAGCCGTTTCCTTGTAGCCCATCAAGTTTCATAATTTCTTGGAAAAAGTGCCCGTTCGGGGCCCGAAACGTCCGAATTTCGCGAATCTGATTGGAAAATATCTAGTAGATATTTTCCCAAAAAGATGAGGGACCCACCTTACCACTTGTCAAACAAGTGGTGGTGTTAGGTTTTGGGACAAGACAAGACAAGACTTTGATGGTTAGTTTTTCTTTTTAAAGTGTTAGTTTTTTTAATAAAACAAAAGGGAAATAAGATGATACACGTCCATTTCAAAAAAAAGAAGAAGAAAATGGTAGGTTTTAGAGAGAGAAAATGAGTTAGCAAAAAAGGAGAGAAAAGAGAGGAGGCTTGGGGAATTTGTGACGTTTCTCGATCATCCGACCAGTGGATCGTCTCAACGATAGAAGAATCGAGTTCACACCGTCATTCTCTACGGTGAGCACCTAACCGATTTTCGTTTTCGAAAGTTCAAATTTTAAGGTTTGAGTTTAAACGATTCAAATATGGTTGGGTTTTGTTTAAGTTTGGTTTAAAGATGATTGGTTGAGGTTTGGAGTTCGTTAGGAACGTTTTGGGGCGAAAAGGGAATTTTTCCCATTGTGGCCGTGTGGGGCCCACGTGCCCGGGTATCGGGTTTCTGTGTTCGGGTGGTTTAGAACGTTCCCCGGATCATTAATCCACAATCGGATCGAAATTTGGAATTAAATTGCAAAAGTTGCATTTATCGGGTTTAGAAACTTTAAACGCTAATTAATTGACTCGGAAGTCGGAATTCGATTCCGTCGAGTGCCTTGGGACCCTTGAATTATTCCTTGGCCCCGGTCCGTGCTGCGGACCGGGGCCAAGGAAAGCTAGGCGAGTGACGGAGATCACGCCGGGGCTTATTTGGGCACTTTTGGAGAACACGCACGAGGTAGGGAAAAGTAGCCGGATCTCGGCCCTGACTAGGGAAAGTTAACAGTAGAATTGCATTTGACACCGGGGTGTCGTGGGTTAAGTAGGTTTATCGAATATTAGAAAGGCATGATACAAGAACGTAGCGATCACTAGAATTGCATGTGACACTTAGTAGTGTCGTAGGAGCAGAGAACTTAGCGATGTTAGAATTACTGGAGGCATATGACCATGCCCGGAGGTTGATTGCGAACTTATCGATATTAGAAGTACTGGAGGCATATGACCATGCCCGGAGGTTGATTGTGAAATTGTTGATATTAGAACTGTTGGAGGCATTGGTTATGCCGGAGGTTATTTGTGTATTTTGTGTCTTGGGAGGCCATGAGAGCCCGTGGTTTACTGTTGTGTCTTGGGTGGCCATGAGAGCCCGTGTTTTACTGTTGGTGTCTTGGGAGGCCATGAGTGCCTGTGGGGTTGTTGAACCCGTGTCTTTACTGTTGGTGTCTTGGGAGGCCATGAGTGCCCGCGGGGTTGTTGAACCCGTGTCTTTACTGTTGGTGTCTTTAGAGGCCATGAGTGCCCGTGGGGTTGTTGAACCCGTGTCTTTACTGTTGGTGTCTTGGGAGGCCATGAGTGCCTGTGGGGTTGTTGAACCCGTGTCTTTACTGTGGGTGTGTCTTGGGAGGCCGTGAGTTCCTGTTGGGTTGTTGAACCCGTGTCTTTACCGTTGGTGTGTCTCGGGAGGCCGTGAGTGCCTGTGGGGTTGTTGAGCCCGTGAGTTACTGTTGGTGGTTTTGAGTGGTCGTGAGTGCCCGTGGGATTGTTGAGCCCGTGAGTTATGGTTGGTGGTTTTGAGAGGCCGTGAGTGCCTGTGGGGTTGTTGAGTCCGTGTTTTACTGTTGGTGTGTTGGGTGGCCATGAGTGCCTATGGAGTGTTGAACCTGTGTTGTTGTTGTTTGTTGATCTTTGCTTGTGATTGTGATTGCGATTGCCCGGGGTTAGCGACCCGACTTCGTGTCGGGAAGTGGTGTGGAATTTTGCTGGCTTACCTGACAGGGATCGGTAAGTTGCCAGCGTTCTTTGGCTGGCCTGACCGAGTTCGAGTCTCGGGAGGTTGCGAGCGTTATTTGGCTGGCTTGACCGAGTTCGAGTCTCGGGAAGTTGCGAGCGTTCTTTGGCTAGCCTAACCGAGTTCGAGTCTCGGGAGGTTGTGAGCGTTTTTAGGCGATGAGAGGGAAGCTCCCCTTCCGACTAGCAATCTGAAAAGCAGCGCTGCATATTTCGCCAACAGGTCGACCGCCTGGAGCCTGACAGGGATCGGCAAAGCGCGTGGGGCAGGCTCGAGCCCAGCCGGTTAGCAACCGGCACTAAGCAGCTGACAGGAGTGCGATCCTTTGTGATCTTGTTTGGTGTGCGATCCTTTGTGATCTTGTTTGGTGTGCGATCCTTTGTGATCTTGGGTGTAGCGTGGTGGTCTGTCGTGTCTTTGGAGGAGGTCGTCGATCGTTGTGTCGGGTCTACCTTACGTGTCCGAGTGTTGAGTCGGCTGAGGAAAGTATCAGTGTGTGGGTGTGGGTCGGGTTACTTGAGTTTGGGGATAGTGATCCCCGGGGTTGAGTTGGTTGTTGGTGTTACCGGCATTGTCTGCTAATTATGCCGTAGTTAGTCTGTTATCCGTGGTGGTGAGCGAACGCTCACCCCTAGCTGTTTTCCTACAGGTACCGGTCGCAGGTTGGACTAGGTGAGCTTCTGAAGCTTGAAGAGCTGGGAGCGGGATTCTGGGTTTATTTTGAGTCTAGCGACGGATACCATACTTTTGTCCACTTGTTGGGATGTGTTTTAAGTTGTAAATATTATTTTGTTGAACAAACGATGATCTTAAAGTGATTCAATGTAAAAGGTTTCAAAATGTTTTATTGTTTTAAAAGTTCACGTCCTGAGTTCGGTTTACTGAAAGTGGGGGGTGACAACGATCCTCGTGAGCCTCATCTATCTGACCTCAAACGTGTCCTTCAATACGTACGTGGCACTATATTCCATGGTCTTCACCTTCTCCCTTCCTCTACTTTTCCTCTACTTTCAGATATTGTGTGTTCTTCGGCCCTAAATTCATTTCTTGGTCCTCTAAACGACAACATGTCGTCTCTCGCTTTAGTGCTGAGGCCGAATATCGTGGCGTTGCCAATGACGTCACCGAGTCATGTTGGTTGTGGAACCACTTTCTTGAGTTACACTGTCTTCTCTCCACTACTCTTGTATTTTGTGATAATATCAGTTCTGTTTAGATGACTACTAACCCAGTACAACAGCAACTATCTAAACATGTCGAGTTAGACTTACATTTTGTACGTGGGAAAGTTTTTATAAGCCAGGTTTATGTGCTCCATGTACAGTCGTCATACCATTTTGCCGATATTTTTACGAAGGGTCTCCCATCCTCGATTTTCCAAGAATTTCGAGCCAAACTCAGCATCCTTCCTAATACCGCTTCGACTGTAGGGGTGGGGAGAAGACGTATTCCATCAGAACTACACTACTGTACAGTTATGTATCAGGACCTTGTCACACTCCATTAGTATTATAATTGTACAAGGAATGTATTCCAATCTCAAAAATGCAGTAGGACGTTATTGCTTCTATGTATTTATATTCCTTCATGAATAATATAACATATACAATTCTATTCATTTTCAGATTTGAGTCGAGGTCGATATAGTTTGCAGTTCCCATAGCACTTTCAAGTTATACTAGAGGAAGTTGTTTATCGATACATTGAGGAGATCACGAGGATAGTGAGGTCCACAATGCAACTCCCATGCCCATTACATATGGTTCCTGCCAAGATCTTCCCCTAATTGTTAGCCAACCTAGAAAGGGAGTGGTATATGACTTTACTAGAGGTAGTGTACGGAGTTACCCAAGACACAATTTGGAAAGATATCAAATCCCACGTGCCAGACATCTGACTTCATAAATAAGTTAGTTTCTTTTCAATTATTTCAAGGCGAGAGCTTTTTTTTAATGGTTGGATGAGGTTCAATGCACTTTTCATAACGTATCATGACAGCCTCCTCAATTTACCCATTTTTTTTTGGATAAGCTCAACTTTTTTATCAGAGAAAAGTAAGATCTAAGGAAGATCGAAGCAGAAGACAATCATTATAAAGGAGTTCTCAAAAAGAGTCGTGGGAACAAAACTAAAAAAAAAAACCAAAGAACGATCACAAATGAAAAGATCAACCTTCATTAGTGACCCACTCTTCACTTTTCGAAGTCAAGTTCGGATAATCAACTGCCTTATCTTGATCAGGCTGAGCTAGTTGAGCGGCTCGAACATGTAAAATATGTTTCCCAATGTCCATAAGACTTACAATTCTCTCATGACTCAGAACGAGTTGGTTTGTTTTCAGCAGTAAAGTAGTCTGCTAAAAACTTAGGAGGTTGACTCTAACGATTTGATGTTTTAGATGGTGTCTGCTTCGATTGACAACCCTTATTTTTAAAATTTGGATGTTTAATAAGAACCTCATTCCACGGACTACTCTGTTGACCCCCGATTGGATCACTAGAAGCCACATGCTGTGCCAACTGAACCGCTAAAATGGATACAAGTCCCGGAGATGGGGAGCTCGGGTTTCTTGGCCCGAAATCAAGCCGTCTCCTCCAATCACAACACCACCCTTAATATAGGCTTCGAGAGCCGAACAAATCAAAGATGCAATTGGATGTGCATTTGCCGAATGCTTCTCCACTAGAGATGAATTAGTTGTGCTCAAGACATCAAGCCCAGACTGTTCAACGACACCACTAGTTGAGCCCAACCCAAGCACATCATCTTCTTCCCCGCGCACGCTGTGAACGCTAACAACTGAATCAGAATGGGTTAGATTGGAAACAAATGAATCCTTAGAAACGAGTTGCGAATCAGTATTTGAAATCAAAATCGGAAGAGACTCGTGAATCACGGGATCGTGAATCACTTAAGTGTTGGGTCTCGAGGTAGGGTTGGAGATGAACCTACTCGCAGCGGAAAATCAATGAAAACTAAGAGACGATTAAAACCATGAAACAACTAACAAAGAATGGATTCACAAGAGAAAAATTCAGCATTATTTCTTACAAAAACAAGAACACCGGTTAACGAATGATTGGCTTGAGTCTCCAAGACACCTACGTATCCACATGGGAATCAAAGCCACGTAGTTCTTCTCTTTAAGGACTCAAGAACACAAAAATGGAGGTGGGAGCTTGCCAAACCCGAAATTGTAGGGAGAGAGGAAGAGAAGTTGTGTTTCCTATTCTTGTTTTGTGTTTATTATGTTGAAAAAAGATGACTTAAACATAACAAACCCCATACTTGTCCAACTAAAGGCATGGGACAAGCATGGTGACAAGTAAGGTGTAAATAGGACAAAATATGGTAAGACAAGATTGGTTAGGTGGTGAATCACCAACACATTAATCCTTGTCTTGCTTACTTAGTACTAATTAATCATGACTTGATTAATTAGTTCCATGGGCCTTGGTTGCATGGGCCTTTCATGGGCCTCTTGGAACATGTCCCGCGGCCATTTCCAACGAGGTCCCATGATTCGCTCATCGCTTCCAAGCCTTCCATACCGGAAATGTCCAACATTATCCGACGCGATCAATCCCAAGACTCCAAGCCTTGTCTCGATCTGTAAAGTCCTATTCACTTACGGGCACATGACCCAAAACCAAGTTTGGTCATGTCCCGAGACAACTCCCTTTTTGGCCATTCTCCATAAATGTGTCAATGAGTTTCACCCTCCGGTGTGACCCTTAGGTTTATGCATGTCAATAGATCGACGAAAAACCCATTTTACTTGATCCTATTTAAGTGGAAACTAACGAGACTTTAGTATTGCCTGACACTGCATAACGAATCGACCCTGTCGATTCTAACCTTTCCGTCGTCCCTGTCATTATCCTTTTATCTCCGATATCCTGATTGAGATAAGGCATAGAGCCGTCATCCTTATTATTCTCTATCACGCTCTGAATTCGGTATAACCAGACCCGGAACGCGAACGATAAAACAGTAAAACGGTTTTAAAACATTTTAGTAAACCACTTAAATTCACCACTTAAGTTAATCAAAATAATATTTTACAACTTAAAATACGTCCAAAACAATCGGACAAAAACCAAAAAGTACGTCACTAGACTCCCAAAAAAAACTCGGACTCCCGCTCCAACCTCTTCAAGCTTCGAGAGCTCCCCTAGTCCGCCTCGCGACCAATACCTGTAGGAAAAACAGCTAGGGGTGAGCGTTCGCTCACCACTACGGATACCAGACTGACTACGGCATACTAGCAGAAAATGCTGGAAACACCAACAACAAACCAAACACCGGGGACTACTATCCCCAAACTCAAGTAACCCGACTGTCAAACGAAAACTGTTACTTTCCCCAACCAACTCAAACCCGGATGCGTAATGTAGACCCGACACAACGGTTACGACCTCAACCCAAAACGCGAATAATAACCACGCAACACCCAAGATCACAAAGGATCGCACACAACAAACAAGATCACAAAGGATCGCACTCCAGCTGCTCAGTGCCGGTTGCTAACCGGCTGGGCTTTAGCCTGCCCCACGCAACTTTCCCCGAAACTCAGTCGGGCCAGGCGGTCGACCTGTTCGCGACATATACCGCAATACTTTTCCGATAGCTAGTCGGAAGGGGAGCCGCCCTTCATCGCCGAAGAATGCACAAATTTACCGATGGTTAGTCGGAAGGCTAGCCAACCCCCACGCGCGCGACCACAAGACCCCTTTTTCTTCAGGCGGGCCCCCGACCTCCATGCAAATACAGTCATCACCCAAGGTTCAACAAATAGTGACAACACAGGTCTAACACCCCACAGGCACACATGGCCACCCACGACACACGAAAAAGTATCACACGGGTTCAACACCCCAAAGGACCACCCACGATCCACAAACAGTAAACACACGGGTCCAACACCCCAAAGGCACACCTGACCACCCACGACACACAAACAGTAAAACACGGGTTCAACTCCCCACGGGCACTCATGGCCACCCACGACACACAAACAGTAAAAACACGGGTTCAACTCCCCACGAGAACTCATGGCCACCCACGACACCCAAACAGTAAAAACACGGGTTCAACTCCCCACGGGCACTCATGGCCACCCACGACACACAAACAGTAAAACACGGGTTCAACTCCCCAACAGCACTCATGGCCACCCACGACACACCAACAGTAATTGTCACGCCCCAAATCCGGTTTTGACCGGACTCGAGACGTGACCAGAGTTAATAATAGAAAAGCGACAAAATAATAAAGTAAACCTATAAATAATTCAGTAAACCTCCTCAAATCGTCAATAAATAGTTTAGAATCTTCAGTGAGTCACAGCTCAACAACATAAAGTAAAATATATAAAATGTTTAGTGCGAAACATAAATCTATGACAATCCCCAAAATAAGCTGAAGCCCCCGAAGCCTCGAACTCTCTAGACATCGGGTACTCCTGTAGAACAGTAAGAGAAACAAAGGGGATGATTTTGCGCTCAGTAGGAAAAATCTCAATAACTCCACCGCTAGATCAATACTTAAACCGTTTAAACATATAACGCAAATAACATGATAATACGGTTAACAATGAAGTACTAATGAATAAAATATATCGCAATAATATCGCACTCTTAAAGATAACAATAACTTAAAAGAGTTCATAAAAATACTATAACAACTCGATAGGAGTAAAATGGGAGTAATTGATATCACGCCAACCACTTGCTTTCTCAAGCCTCCGATCCATGGATAGACTCTGGGATCACATCGGTTCCCATAATTCCGATCCACCAGAGTACCCATGTCATATCACATTTTCCCTTGGTCCAGAGGAGGCACATACGTCGGGGCACCGGAAACAATCCCAAATGGGCGCTTATCATCGGAATTCTTGGAAATGCCTCCAAAGGACCATATGTCATAGGGAACCAAGGTAGTACTCCCGTAGGACGCACACCCTTGGGTGAAACCTCAGTAACCATCTCTCATGAAGTAATCCAATCACTATCCCGCAGGATCTGCCAATAATCAATAAATATCACGCAGGATCTGCCAATAATCAATAAATATCCGCAGGATCTGCCAATAATCAATAAATATCCCGCAGGATCTGCCAATAATCAATAAATATCCCGCAGGATCTGCCAGTAATTGTCACGCCCCAAATCCGGTTCTTGCCCGGACTCGAGGCATGACTATAAAACTATAAATAAAGGAGATAACCAATTAAATCAAATTCCATAAAACTCCAATACTATAACTCGAAACCATTAAAACGTAGTTCAAACATGAAATAACCCTCAAGGGGTGTAATAATAATAATCTCCCCAGTTTGATTCACAACAAAAACTGTAAAGTCCGAAGTCTCTAACAAGTACCCCGCCGAGAAGCGCCCAAGCTTCTACTCCTCAATCAAGCCTGTAGACACAGCAGTAAATCAAAGGGGTGAGCTCACGCTCAGTAGGGAAAACGCATAACAAGGTAAACCTTAACTCGAACAAGTTCAACAATAAAGTTGACGGAATATAACTTAACAAAATATGGGTAATAAGTAAACCAGTCAATGCCGTGGCACATGAAGTCACCACGCTCCGATCCACATGATGTGTCCTCTCGGATTCTCCCTCAAATCCAGAGGAGACGCATAACATTGAGGCGACCGAAAACAACCCTTCGGGGCGCTTATCGTCGGGATTCTCAGAAACGTCTCCAAAGGATTTTATGTCATTGGGAACCCAGGGCCATACTCCCGGAGGAGCGCACACGTGGGCAATTAAATAAATAACCAATATATCATCCTACACCGGACTCCTCAACGGTGTAGGTACCATACCGTAACAACAATAATCACCATCTCACCCTACACCGGACTCCTCAACGGTGTAGGGACTAAACCGTATCAACCAGAATCAGATAACAACTCAGGAACACACTCAACCGAAACGCGACGCAATCCAATCCAACCACCACCAATCCCCTAACACACATAGCTCACACGTCACCGATTCACCATAGCACACCACACACGAATCACCAAATCATAACACACCAATCACACAATTCCAACTTACCGTTCACTTACCAGTTTCGAACCACCGGGGCATCGATCACCTGATTGCACCGCTCGGAACAACCAGTCATACTCGATACCCCCAACAACCAATCAAGTAAATCAAGTAATCATTCGAATACAATCAACGAGCAAATACGAGTTTAAACAGCCAATCAAGAAACCTTCAAAAGAGTATTCAAACATACAATTCCACTAGTTTCATTAGACTCTTTAGCCTATCCACTAAGCAATCAACAACCAAGCATGTGATTCTATCACGTAACTAATCCGAGGGCTTTGCCAAGGCTCCTCTACCAGACAATCATATCCCAAGTATTTAAAGCGAATTACACTAGTGAATGGCATCCTAATCAGTCACCACTAGACTCTTCCGGTTATTAGCAATTGAAAGACGATTAAGCTAGTTATTCGCATCCTAGATGCATGTCTAGGACCTTTTCCAATTTTATTACTTAGCATGCATACTAAGCATCGTAAACGAGAGGTTAAGGCTTTCCCTACCTCGAGGTCTTGCTCTCAACGCTTTGATGCAGTCCGGTGGTCACTACTCCGTTCTTCACTCGGGTCCCGGCGTGATCTTTGCTCTTCTAGCTCGGGTCCAACATCTTCGCTCTCGGGCGAAGTCCCGACTAGGTTGACACATAAAAAGTCCAAATCAATAATGATAACAGTCCAACGGTTCTCTGATTTAACCACAGTTTACCCAGTCCAAAATCTCACCTTGAGTTCGTTAAACCGATTAATTAGATCTGCTTTTAAAACGGTTTCCATTAAAGTCCGGTTGACCCGGATCCGAACCCGAACCCGGTCCAGACCCGATCCTGAAGTCCAAATGGGCACAAGGCCCGAGTCCACAATGAGCCAAAGCCCATTTTCTGTTCTGTCCGGCCAGATCTCTCCCAGGCCCAAGGCCCACTCGGCCCAAAACTCGTCTGGCCCAAGGCCCAGTTTGATATGCCCAGTCTGGTCCGATGAGGTCGGCCGGACTGGTCGTGACGCCGACGAGCAAAGGTGCTCCGGCGGTCTCCCACGGTGGCAGGTGCGGCGCGGTGACGACGAGAGAGAGACGGAGGACGACGGCGGGTCTACGGCGAACCCGAGGTCGTGGCGGTGGTGGTTTAGGCGAGGACCGAGGCTCGTCCGTCGTCCAGATCTGACGATGGCTCGTCTTCTCCGGCGAGTGGAGTTCGACGGAGCTCGGGTTTTCGACGGCGTGCTCGTCCTTACCCAGCTCGTCATGCCGGTTGTCTGGCGGTGGCTCACGGAGTAGAGGAGGACGGCGAGGGTGTCGGGCGAGTTCGAGCTCGGAGACGTCACACGTTCTCCGGCAAGCTCGCTCCGATTCCGGCCGTGGGAGGTGCGATGGATGCTCGGAGGGGAAAGGTGAGTGCTCGGTGCGTCCGATGGCGTGGCCGGAGAGAAAGGGCGAGTTCACAGGTCGCCGGCGCCGATCTGGAGAGAGGGAAGACGAAGGGGCGAGGGCTGCGTGTGAACAGTACCAGCCTCTAGGGTTTTGACCCCTTTTATAGAGGAGCTGAGTGGGTTCTGGGTTGGGCTTGCGGTCCGGGCTGTGCAGCTCATGCGAGTGGGCCAGAGCTGGCCCAATTCCGAGCTCGGTCCACAATGCTGCCACTCTCTCTTTTCCTTTTTTATTTTTATTTTTTCCTTCTCAAAATTGATTTGTTACAAAATCACACCTCGACGTTTCCAAATTGCACTTTACTACACTTTTAAGCGAAGCGGGTTTTACAATCTACCCCCCTTAAAGAAATTTTGTCCTCGAAATTTAACATGAACGTGCTCCTCTTGTCCAAATCTTAGGGAACGTTCGATTTCGACTCACCTGCGAGGGAGTCGCGGTGTACTTCCGTAGTTCGGAACCACGAAGGAGTTGCCAGACAACGGTTCCGGTTCTCTCTGAAGACTTCAAACGTACAAAAACTTGCGGGGCCAACTTGCCTCTGTCGTTGTCGATCCGCTAAGACTCCTTCTTGGGCTCACCCTCTGAAATATCTGATTCCGCGATGAAACTCAGTAAGCCCGAGCCTTCCGTCTGGATAACTCTTCTGTAGGCTCTACTCGGTCTTTAACCGTTTCCCGCATTTACTTGACATTTACCAACTCGTGCGTCACTAGTTCACGCTAGTTACTCAACAACCAAACTTGGCGGTGAACAACAGTCCTTCTCCACCGTTCGCAGTTTTGACATGCAATCATAACTTCAAGCACCACTGACGTACCCAACATGTCGAAGAACACCCAACTCGTTAAGAAACACTGGATGACGGTAAAAATATCCTATACCGGAATCCTACCTCGGTATAGACGTCGCACGGAAATACTCTTACTCGGTCCAGATATTCTATATCGGAATCTCCTGTCGGTCATAGATATCATGTCGAGACACCTCGCAATGCGAACTGAAGTAGGAGCTTACACGTAGATATAACCACTCAGTTTCCTTCTTAGTAACCTTTACAGGGACAAATTACTCAGAAATCCAATATTCGCCATGCCAAGACCAACCCCAAACGATTTCCCGATCAAGTAAAACGTAACAACCACCACCTCAAGACAGAGGATCTCAATTGCCTGGTCCGAAACAACCATCCGGTTTACCACTTCCGATGGACCAAAAACGCGCAACTCAAAGGGTAAAACGTACTTACCTCCGATACTGAGGAATGCCAGAACGATCCTTGGCAACCTCTACCAGACTCCAATTTTAGTGTAGACGACGAACCGTCGTCAATAACTTCGATGTAGAAGCCTCTTATCGTGATCCTCAACTGTACTGGTATCACATCGGATAGCACAACTTCGGTTCTGACATGCCATACCGGGATCTTCCTTCGATATGGGTGTCTTAAAGGGAAGCTCCGAAAATCGGACAAGGACGGAGCCATCTGAAGATGTGACTCCTCAATTTCTCTTTAGTAACCGTCTCCCGAATAGTTCTCACTAGAACTCCAAACAGGTCTTGTCACGACCTCACATACTCAAGACGAGTAAGCAACACACAAACGTGATCATCCAAACAAAGGTCCTCATCACCACTGCGGGGTTTGGAACAATCGCTCGCTTCAACACATCCCAAGAAAAGGTAGGTATACCTCTGCCAAGCAACGGGTACCGCGTACCGTCATAGTCGAAAAGCGGCATGCCTCAAACATACCTTCCCAATCTCTCATCATGAGAAGTATGGCATACAGGTGCCTCACACAACTAATTTCCAACGGAACTCGTAACCACACTCCTCGACTTAAAACTCCACCACACTCAAGAGCATAAACAAACAAAATAACACCAACTGCAACCGCAACAATAACAGGTCAACACACACCCAGGGTAACGATAAAGCACAAACGTGCCTCGCACACGGCCAACACACGCACATCTGTCACAACGGCTAAACCTGAACACGGTCCTCAACCTGATACGGTAGTTACACATCACGTACCACAACACAACTCGTTGTAAGCCAACCACCTCACTGTGATCAATCGAAAAGGTTACCCAACTCGCGATGTTTCTCGTGACATCAGAACTAGTCTTCAACATCTGATCCACCACTTCACAAGTCATCTCTCCTGAATCCTCAAAACTCAAGACAAAGGTTCTCAAACCGGTGCATGGTTCGGTACCCCCATGAACTCTACCGCAACTCAAAGGACAACCAACGCACAACAACACGGACCAATAGACTGCTATGCCAGCATAATCCCTTGTCGACTCTCGTATATCGATCTGTGGGACGGTTCGTAATTCCATCGCTCAATTGGCATTCTCGGCCTAGACGTTCCAACTGTTTGCACAGGAGCAATCCATGCCACCGAGGCAGGTCCGACGGACGCTACTTCTCCAACCCATCGTGCCTCACCTGACTGGGTCTGTGAATGGAAGAATCCTGAGGTTCCCTGCCTCCACGGATTCCGGCTCCCTGACGGCCTCAAGAAGCCTCTCGGCCTCGGCCTGGTCTTCCGCGCCTTGGCGGTTTCCCAACCTGCCTTTCTAACGCTAGTGTTTGCTCCACTAGTGTTGAATCGTCCACGGTTCTGAAGCTATGACTCACTCTGTGCCAAGGGAACTGAGTCCCTTCTCAAATGCCTACGACTGCTCTTCTCGGTCGGCACCATCTCGGGTGCGAAGCGATACGGGGACATGAACCTCGCCTAATACTCCTAGACGGTCATCTCTTTCCAATGCAGATCCAAAACTGCCGGTGTCGGTCATCTCGATTAGATCAAAGGACATACTGTCCCAAGGACAGTCCGCTGAACGGGTGCAAGCCATTTCCAAACCTGGTCCGTACACACTGCCGCTGATACTGTGCTTCTCGCTCAGTCGGGAGATCGCGGAACGTATTCTCCGACGAATACTCGAACACTCCAAACGTATTAAGGTTGTGGGTACTCCCCTCCAACCATAATACAACTGCCTCGGGTCCAACTTCCCGGATCAAACTGGGGTACTCAACTGAAGAAGACTTCTGAGTGCTTGGGCCGTGTAACCGTCCATCTGGCTTGGCATCTCGATAGGGACCGCGTCGGCGGTAGGCACAGACTCTTGTGCTGACGTTGTACTCCCAAGCTGAGCGCATCCAACACTGCGCGAACCACCTCCTCAATCGAGCCGCTTGAGTCGGCTCTGCGACTGGAGGAACTCTAGGTGATGACCCTACCGGTCTATTCCCAAAACTCTCGTGCTCTGTGGGAGTAGCTCCCTGGGCGCTCTCTGCCCTGCCAGAGCGATAGCTGGTAACTGGCTCTTCCCCACAATTGGACGGCTCTTGTTACTCTCCAGGATATAAACACGGGACAACTTGCCATCTCACTGCCTTTAGCAACTATAGGTTCACAATCAGTTTAACCCAAACGGTTCGATTTTCCCAAGCATGACGTTCTCGTGCGTCTCCACCGGATCCCACTTGGACCAAAAGTAAGTCGTGAAGTCAAACGTAACCCTTAAGTAAACAAGAGGCCCACACCTCGTGCGTCTCACATCAAAGCAAAGGTTCGATCAAGCACTAGGACGTACACGCGCGTCTCACAAGTCACCCACAGATACGCCACTCACACTAGTAGATATATAAACTCATATAATAAAGCACACAAGTTCGCATCTCTATGCGTCACACAGCAACAACCAGCGATTTAGCAATCAAACACCAACTCCCACAGGAGGGTTCAACCAAGTCAAAGAAATCCACTCCCACAGGAGGATTCAAACTCAAGCACATCACACAAGGCACAACACAACAGGCATACCCCTTGCTCGGGTATCCTTTCACAAAGAGGGTTTTAGCACTTAATACAACTCAATCCAAAAATCACCCTTAACCTTTTCTTCCCTTCCATGAATTCCCATTTCTTAACTTTCACTCAAACCTTTTCATGTCGATCTCATGTGGTTACAATTTGATTCAGGCATCCCCGAACCTCATTGTAACAACTTGACATCAAAACATCATGCTCGACTACAGTGGCGCCCCTGAGTCAACCAGTGATGGTGTAAACCTTTTAGTTCTACTGAAAATTCGGCATGATCCATTCGTATTTTCCCTTAACCCTCCGCTTAAGCGGGACAACAATCAATACAAATTCACAAGGTACAAATCCACAGAGTTCTCATGCTCTTTCAAGACATCACACAGTTAGAATAACGGAGTTCTCATGCTCTTAAGGTTTTTCTCATCGGCGTCACGACCAGTCCGGCCGACCTCATCGGACCAGACTGG
Organism: Erodium maritimum; assembly: GCA_963921825.1. Taxonomy (NCBI): domain Eukaryota; kingdom Viridiplantae; phylum Streptophyta; class Magnoliopsida; order Geraniales; family Geraniaceae; genus Erodium; species Erodium maritimum. The sequence continues at coordinate 32,618,785 of OY997596.1, forward strand.
GCAGATCAAACCGGGCCTAGGGCCAGACGAGTTTTGGGCCGAGTGGGCCTTGGTCCTGGGGAGAGATCTGGCCGGACAGAACAGAAAATGGGCTTTGGCCCATTGTGGACTCGGGCCTTGTGCCCATTTGGACTTCAGGATCGGGTCTGGACCGGGTTCGGGTTCGGATCCGGGTCAACCGGACTTTAATGGAAACCGTTTTAAAAGCAGATCTAATTAATCGGTTTAACGAACTCAAGGTGAGATTTTGGACTGGGTAAACTGTGGTTAAATCAGAGAACCGTTGGACTGTTATCATTATTGATTTGGACTTTTTATGTGTCAACCTAGTCGGGACTTCGCCCGAGAGCGAAGATGTTGGACCCGAGCTAGAAGAGCAAAGATCACGCCGGGACCCGAGTGAAGAACGGAGTAGTGACCACCGGACTGCATCAAAGCGTTGAGAGCAAGACCTCGAGGTAGGGAAAGCCTTAACCTCTCGTTTACGATGCTTAGTATGCATGCTAAGTAATAAAATTGGAAAAGGTCCTAGACATGCATCTAGGATGCGAGAAGCTTGGGCGCTTCTCGGCGGGGTACTTGTTAGAGACTTCGGACTTTACAGTTTTTGTTGTGAATCAAACTGGGGAGATTATTATTATTACACCCCTTGAGGGTTATTTCATGTTTGAACTACGTTTTAATGGTTTCGAGTTATAGTATTGGAGTTTTATGGAATTTGATTTAATTGGTTATCTCCTTTATTTATAGTTTTATAGTCATGCCTCGAGTCTGGGCAAGAACCGGATTTGGGGCGTGACAATTTGGTATCAGAGCCTGGTTTCATTTGAAACAGGTGTCTTTTGAACTGATTTTAAAACCTCGGACGGAAGTCAATTAGGTGGGTAGAGTAGGAAGTTTGAGTCTTGAGTTGCTTTAAGGGTTGTCCTAATTGAAATCTTGCACTACGATGTTTGCATTACTTGATTGATATCCTCTCCCTAATGATCGGTGAGGCCGAATGGTTGAGATCGGAATTGGATTGACGGTCAATGACTGACCCGCTATGCATACATGATAGTGAGAGCCAACAGTTAGTGGTGTTTGCCCTTTGGCGTATTACTTCGAGAAATTTTCAAGTTGTGGTTTGGCCCTGTTCAAGTGGGATTTGTGATTACTGTTGAGTCTTTGGTGGCCATGAGAGCCGTGTACTAAGGCTGGTGTCTTTGCTGGCCTCGAGGAGGTTGCGAGTGTTATTTGGCTGGCCTCGAGGAGGTTGCGAGTGTTATTTTGCTGGCCTCGAGGAGGTTGCGAGTGTTATTTTGCTGGCCTCGAGGAGGTTGCAAGTGTTATTTTGCTGGCCTCGAGGAGGTTGCGAGTGTTATTTTGCTGGCCTCGAGGAGGTTGCGAGTGTTATTTTGCTGGCCTCGGGGAGGTTGCGAGTTTAGCTGGCCTATACGGTTGCGAGTTTAGCTGGCCTATACGGTTGCGAGTTTAGCTGGCCTATACGGTTGCGAGTATTCTTTGGCTGGCCTACGTGGTTGCGAGTATTGGTTGGCTGGCTTACGAGTTAGGGTCTCAGTGAATTGCGAGCGAGTGTTATGGTTGAGTTTGGGAGCACGAGAACTCCGTTTATTGATTGCGTCCCACGGTGGCAGGTGCGGCGCGGTGACGACGAGAGAGAGACGGAGGACGGCGGCGGGTCTACGGTGAACCCGAGGTCGTGGCGGTGGTGGTTCAGGCGAGGACCGAGGCTTGTCCGTCGTCCAGATCTGACGATGGCTCGTCTTCTCCGGCGAGTGGAGTTCGACGGAGCTCGGGTTTTCGACGGCGTGCTCGTCCTTACCCAGCTCGTCATGTCGGCTGTCTGGCGGTGGCTCACGGAGTAGAGGAGGACGGCGAGGGTGTCGGGCGAGTTCGAGCTCGGAGACGTCACACGTTCTCCGGCAAGCTCGCTCCGATTCCGGCCGTGGGAGGTGCGATGGAAGCTCGGAAGGGAGAGGTGAGTGCTCGGTGCGTCCGATGGCGTGGCCGGAGAGGAAGGGCGAGTTCACAGGTCGCCGGCGCCGATCTGGAGAGAGGGAAGACGAAGGGGCGAGGGCTGCGTGTGAACAGTACCAGCCTCTAGGGTTTTGACCCCTTTTATAGAGGAGCTGAGTGGGTTCTGGGTTGGGCTTGCGGTCCGGGCCGTGCAGCTCATGCGAGTGGGCCAGAGCTGGCCCAATTCCGAGCTCGGTCCACACTGCTGCCACTCTCTCTTTTCCTTTTTTTTTTTTATTTTTTCCTTCTCAAAATTGATTTGTTACAAAATCACACCTCGACGTTTCCAAATTGCACTTTACTACACTTTTAAGCGAAGCGGGTTTTACAGTAATCAAGTCTCGTAATATCCAGTAACCAATGCTCTAAGGCTCCAATACTCAACCAATATCTCATTGTATCTATCAAACTCCACCACAACCACGGCACCGGATTACCCCCCCCCCCCCCCCTGGTGTAGTACCGAACCAAACAAACAGTTCAAGAATAAGAATAAAGGAAATACACCATAACTTGGTCACCAATCAACACTCATCGAATCACACCTTCATCACAACAAAGACATCCAATACACTCCACACTTACCGTATACTTACCTGTCACGAACCAGCGGTACATCGATCACCTGATTGTACCCCGTGGCACAACCAGTCATACTCGATCATCCGTTCAATCAACAATTATATCAACACAATCACTCAATCAATCGAGTTACCATTCAACCGATCAAAAATCATGTGAACGACCAATCAAGCATTCAATCATACAAGCTAAGTAGTTTCATTGGACTCTTCAATTACCCTAATAACTAGCAACCAAGCATGTGAACCTAGCACACAACTAATCCGAGAGCTCTTCACAGCCTCTCTACCAGTAAATCAATTCCCAAGTATTGAAAGCAAGCTTCACTAGTCATCTTCATCCTAAGCATGCATACTAGACTCATCCGATTATTAGTAATTGAAATACGACTATTCTAGTTATTCGCATCCTATAGGCAATTCTAGGACCTTTCCAATTTTATTAACCTAACATGCATACTAAGCGTTAATCAAGAAATTAAGACTTTCCCTACCTTGTGGTCTTCCTCTAAACTCTGTTGTCAAGCTCAAAAGTCGCAACTCCGTTCTTCACACGGGTCCCGGCGTGGTCTTCGTTCTTTAAGTTCGGTCCCAAGGTCTTTAAACACCAAATAAACTCTAATTAGACTCCACTTAACAGTAAGTAAAGTCTCCAAAAGCTTCCCAAAAGCTCAGCTCCAAACAAAGATCGAAAACGATGTAAAACCCTCAAGAAAACACCAGAACAGGTCTGCCACGGCCACGGTCACGGAGCCGTGACCCCAACCCTCACGGATGACGTCACGGAGCCGTGACGTGTGCCGTCACGGAGCCGTGACGTGTGCCGTCACGGACTCCCTCACGGAGCCGTGACTCCGTCCGTCACGGAATCCGTCACGGATCCGTGACGCTCCAGGACAGATTCACCCTTCTTCAACCTCCAGCTCCTTTTCTCCGAAAATCCACTACCAAACTCCATTTTTAACCATCTCCAACTCTCAAAACAGTCAAATACCTCCAATACTCCTCTACCCATGGTAAGAATCAACAAATAAACAAGTTTCCAAAGATTCTTCAAATCAAAATCAAATCAAAAACTCCAATAAATCCAAGTTCTTCCATCAAAACCCACCAAAGCTTCTTATCAACATCATCTAACCTCATTTCAATTAAATCCAACAACTTCTAGCCAACCCAAACCAAAACCCAAGAGATGAGATGAAGGGAAAAGAGATGATGCTAGTTCCATTACCTTTAGGAGAGTGAGATGGAGATGATGATGATGAAATGGAGAAGAAAGGGGTAGGAAATGGCACCAAGTTGCTCCTTTTTCCTTTGCTTCTTCTTCAAGACTCCATGGGAGCTCCTCTCTCTTCATCTCCTCTCAAAATTCGGCTACACCCACAAAAATGAACCAAAATTGGTCTTCCAAGTCCATATAAGACCTAGAGATGGTTAATGACTAAAAGCCCTTTAGATATTTTCCCTTGTAGAGGCTTTTAGGAGGGCATAGTGGTCAAAGACCACTCCATTTTCTCTCTTCTAACCAAATAATGACAAGTGTCCAAGTAGGTCTTCTAGCTTTCCAAATTAATTTCCAGCACAATAATTAATATTGTTTTAGTCGATAAAAGTCCAATTTTGACAAAATTTGACTTCCTTCAATAGTATACTCAAATGAAAGGAAACGGCCCAATTAAGCCAACCGTGATGACGGCTAAGCATTTTGGGCCTCGGAAAAGCCCCGAATGACCTTCCGAGTCATCGGTTGACTTTTCCGGCAAAAATTCAAACTTGTCTTAAAAGTCACCGGTTCGACCGGGAGCGGTTCTTACAGTAATATACGGGTTCAACACCCCAACGGCACTTATGGCCACCCACAAACACAAACAATTCAATCAACCTCAGGGCACAACCAAATGCCACCTGTATTTCCATTGTTCGATAAGTTTACTTATCCTACGACACTACTAAGTGTCATATGCCTTTCTATTGTTCGATACGTTCACGTATTCTACGACACCACTTAGTGTCGCCTGTATTTCTAGTGTTCGATAAACTTACTTATCCTACGACACCACTAGGTGTCACATGCATTTCTACTGTTAACTTTCCCTAGTCAAGGCCGAGATCCGGCTAATTTTCCCTACCTCGTAACGCTTTCCCGAAAGTCCACGCCCAAGCTCCGGCGTGCTCCAGAATTACCTGCTTAGCGTCCTCTTTCCACGGTCGACGACACGGTCTACAATGATTACAATTAACACACTTTTTAAATAAGCAGACGAAACCCGAATTTAATGAACTTAACGCTCGAACGCAACCCCGACAATGTCGATCACTCCCAAACTTCCCAATTACTCGACATTGTCAATAATGGGCCCGGAAAGGCCCGATTCGCCCGGCTCGGCGAATCTTCCCGGGATTGGAAAACGCCCTTCCGGGGCTCCGAAAATTCCCGTTTTCGTTTCTACGATCCTATAATAATTCAAGGGTTCCAATGCAATCGACGGAATCAATTTCCGACTTCCGAGCGATTTAATTCGCGTTTAAAGTTTCTAAACCCGAAATTTCCAACTTTCACAATTTAATACCATAATTCGTTCCGGTGTGAATTATCGACTCGGGGATCTTCCAAAACCACCCGAACACGAAAAAACCGAGGCCCGGGCAAGTGGGCCCCACACGGCCACAATGGAAAACGTTTCTTTTCGCCCCAAAACGTTCCTAACGAACTCCAATCCTTAACCCAACCTTAATCAAGCCATTTAAACTCAAACCCTAAAATTCAAACGTTCCAAAACGAGAAAAGAACGGGTTCTCACCGTAGGGAATGACGACGGGACCTCGATTCTTCAACCGTTGAGACGATCCGTCGGTTGGATCGTCGGGAAATCGTAAAACCCTAACTCTTTTTCCTTTTTTTCTTTTCCTTCTCTCCTTCTCCTTCTTCTCTCTTCTTTCTCTCTCCTCCTTCTCTTCTTTTTTTGATTCGGTCGACATTATCACTTCTCTTCCCTTTTGTTTTGTTCAAAAATAACTACTACCTCTTAATTACTAAACTACCACTCATACTTCTCTTTTTCATTAATTTAAGAACCAACCATCACCACATTTCTGACAAGTGTCTTGTGGGTCCCAACCTTAAGAAAAATATCTTTATAGATATTTTTCTGTCAGATTCGCCAAATTCGGCCGTCTCGGGCCCCGAACGGGCCCATTTTTCAAGAAATTACGAAACTTCACGTGCTACAAGGAAACGGCCCAACTAAGACCGCTGTAACGACGACTAAGATTTTTGGATCCAAAACGGGCCTCGAACGGACCAAAACGTCGCTCGGTTCACTTTTACTACAAAAAGTTAACTTTTCCCAAATTGGTCAAAAAGTTGCCTTGAGTCACCCAGAACTCACTTTGGTCGATATCGGGGTCAACTTAAGTCCGATGTTTAGGTGTCCGTCCCAAAATTTTAAATTTTTTTGATTTTCCGCCGATTTGACTGGCGTTGACCGGGAGCGGTTCTTGCAATCTACCCCCCTTAAAGGAATTTCGTCCGCGAAATTTAAAACAGACGTATCTCAGGAGTCGAACAGATCGGGGTACTTCACGCGAACCTCGTCCTCACGCTCCCGAGTCGACTCAGCCCCATGGTGCCGCCAGTGCACCCGTTCTAAGCGGATAACCTTTCCGCGCAGGACCTGCTCCCGTGGATCCATTTCCCCAACCGGTTTCTCCTTATACGAGACATCACCCGTTACCTCGACATTTGCCCACTCAAAGACGTGCGAGGGGTCTGCATATACTTCCGCAACTGGGAAACGTGGATATTCCCAAGCTGCGGTGGCAGTGCAAGTCGGTATGCAACTGCTCCCACTCCACTCAAGTCCTCGAAAGGCTCGATACACCGCGGGCTAGCCTGCCTCCGCCGCGGTTGAAACGCATTAGTCCACCTTTCAGACTCACCTCCAGGGATACATGGTCACCGACTGCTAACTCGAGAGGTCGGCGCCGTTTGTCAGCATAGCTCCTGCTGACTCTACGCGGTCTTCAACCGCTCACGCTTCGGCACGACCGACTCAACTGTCTCTTGGTCTAGTTCTAGACCCAGTAAACCCTCATTCCTCACTTCCGCCCCGCACACGGGCGACCGACCCGGTCTAACATACAACACTCCGAACGGTGCCATCCTTATACTGGCCTGAAAGCTGTCGTTGTAGGCGAACTCGGCTAACCGCTCACGAAATCCATCGTGACGTGCCCCCCATTTCCACTGTGCAACCCGCAGTGGTTGCAATAATCCAGCGGGACGCTATTGTTTTGCTCTCACCTACTGACGAGTGAGGCACCGCGATACTAACTCCGCAACCACTCTCCGCATCTCGCTCCACTAGATATGCCGTCTGATGCCGCGCTCCTCTTAGTGCTACCCACGTGCACTTTCAGACGCGAATGATGCGACTCTCGCAGCTCGTCGCCTCCACCATTACGCGGTACGAACAAACCTCAGTGATACCGTAACTCCCAATTAGCACGACGATCCCAGCCCTCGGCGTCAACACCGCCGGCAACTCTCTCTCGGATCTCTATCGTCTCGACATCCACCGACTGTGCCTCTATCCCCCGGCCAAGCAGGGTGGGCTGAGCCACCAAGAAGCACATGACCACACCACCAGTAACCTCCTCTAGCTCAAGCCCAAACGTGCCCAGTTCCCCCATCATGTCCCACTCTCGGACTGATATGCTAGCAAGACTCGGGACCGACTTCCTACTCAGGGCGTCGGCAACCACGTTCGCCTTACCCGGATGGTAGTGTAGCTCAAAGTCGTTCTCCTCAAGTAGTTCCATCCATCGCCGCTGGCGCATGTTCAGGTCTCGTTGGGAAAAGATGTACTTGAGGCTCTTGTGATCCGAGAACACCTGAAATCGCTCGCCATACAGATAATACCTCCAGCCCTTCAACGCGAACACGACTGCTGCTAATTCCAAGTCATATTTAGGATAGTTCTGCTCGTGTGTCTTCAACTGCCTGGAGCCATAAGCAACAACTCTACCCGACTGCATCAGTACACAGCCCAGTCCTTCCCCAGACGCGTCACAATAGACCTCATACCCGACACCGCGCTCTTGCACTATCAACACTGGAGCGGTAGTCAGACGAGCCTTCAGCTCCCTGTACGCACGTTCACAATCCTCTGTCCACACAAACCCGACTCCCTTGCGTGTCAAAAGAGTCATAGGCGCGGCTAGACGCGCAAAGTCCTGGATGAATCGCCGATAATACCCAGCCAACCCAAAAAAGTTACGGATCTCGAAGACGCTCGTGGGCCGCGCCTACTTCGAAACCACTTCGATCTTCGCCGGATCGACCAATATACCGTCACGGGACACAATGTGGCCGAGGAATTTCACCTCAGCGAGCCAAAACTCGCACTTCTCCAGGTTGGCGTATAGCTGATGTGTGCGCAACAGGGTCAGAACAACCCTCGGATGCTCCTCATGCGCCGCCTCGTTCTGCGAGTAGATCAAGATGTCGTCTACAAACACCACCACAAATTAATCTAAGAACGGTCGGAATATACAGTTCATCAGATCCATGAACGCTGCAGGTGCGTTCGTCAGTCCAACTGGCATCACCAAGAACTCGTAATGCCCATAGCGTGTCCGGAATGCAGTCTTGACGACCCCCCCCCCTCTCGGACTCGCAACTGGTAATATCTGGATCGTAGATCGATCTTCGAGTAGCATGTCGACCCTCTCAACTTGGTCGAACAAGTCGTCAATCCTTGGCATCGGGTATCGGTTCTTCACCGTAACCCGGTTCAGCTTCCGGTAGTCTATACACATCCGAAGCTCTCCACTCTTCTTCTTCACGAAGAGTGCTGGTGCTCCCCACGGCGATGTGCTCGGGCGGATAAACCCCTTCTCCCAAAGCTCCTCGAGCTGACGCTTCAGCTCGGTCAACTCTGCCGGCGCGAACCTGTAAGGCGCCATCGATATCGCTGCCGTTCCTGGCCCCAGGTCAATCTCGAACTCCACCTCACGAACTGGTGGCAACCCGCTCAACTCCTCAGGAAAGACCTCGGGGAACTCGCACACCACTCGCGGTAACTCTCGGCTCTGCACGGCCGATACTTCCTCCACTGCGGACAAATCTGATAGGAGAACCCCGCTCTTACTGCCCAGAATACATGAAACTTTCGTGTTGGCTGTTGAAACCGTCACTCGTCGCCCGTAACAGTCGATATTGGCTCGGTACTTCGCCAGCCAATCCATTCTTAGGATCACGTCTAAGGCTGTCATTTCGTAAGTATCCTTCCCACGGATACATGCACAAGCTCAGTCGCTGCCGAACCTCACGGACCCTCTCAGTCTCTCTAAGACCTCGCTCCACTACCGCCGTCGTGCCCACCAACTCCAAACATACCCGAATCCTCGGGGTGAGGACTCGATCCAGCATCAGGGCTCTTGAGCCCTCTCTCGAACCTCCTGTATCAGTTCGCTTCTCTAACTCCGCAGGCACGACAGACCCTAGTCAACACCACAACACACCCCCCCCCCCCAACTGGCGTGTCTAGACGCAGAGGTGGACTCAATGGTTCTAAACTCAGCCCCAACATCTCAGTAAAACTCGACGAAGCAAACGAGCGTGACGCCCTGGTATCCAAAAAAAATGACGCCCAAATCAGAGACCGAACAACCACTCCAATAGTCATACCGATAAGGTATAGCACAACCCTCACACGATTCTCTACGCATTTACTTATAACTTTCCGCAACAAAACCAGTATTCGCTACTCGTCCCCTGCGGGAAGAGTAGTAAAGGGGATGAGCGTTCTGCTCACCTCCACGGACACCCGTTCGATTATGGCATACTAGTAAAGCAGTAACGACTTACCAATCTAACCAGGGCAAACCACTACCTCAAAACCTGATACCTAAACGTCACGCTGCTCACGCTATCAATACCTCAAATACTCGCTCACGTAAGAGAAACCTCGAATGGGGATCATATTCTCAACTTCGCAAGCCACTATTGCTCACAACCTCAATACCCTAATTACCCGATGACGTAGGGAAGCCTCAAACGGGGATCATGTTCTCAACTCAGCAAACCACTATTGCTCACAACCTCGATGCCCCAATTACCCGATCACGTAGGGAAACCTCAAACGGGGATCATGTTCTCAACTCAGCAAACCACTATTGCTCACACCCTCGATACCCCAATTACCCGCTCACGTAGGAAACCTCAAATAACCCACTCACGTGAAGGAAACCTCAAACCACCCGTTCACGCGAGGGAAACCTCGAATAACCCGTTCACATAAGGGAAACGTAGTTCGTATGGCGTCGTGGCGCATCAACCCTAACCCCTCTCCGTGGTGAGACTCTCACACTGAGGCGTTGTATCACTACTGTAGGTTATTGATGAGTCTCGAACCCAAGACCTCACCCTTTAACACCAAACTTACGACCTCTACAACCAACACAAACATGAACACAGCCACGCAAAACCAACACACAAACTGCACAAACAAGACGGTGGAACAAGGCAGTAAATCATGGACCCGTGACAGACCCCGTCACGGTTGGGGTCAGGGAGCCGTGACGAAGGCCCAAAACTCGCCAAAACGCACTGCTCCGTCACGGATCCGTGACAGGGTCCGTGACGCTCGCGCAGGCTTGTTTCCCAAATTCGTTTCAGACTCGATTCTTACCCCCCTTTAACCCCAAAAACAGCCTTAAGCGTCACACACGCTCGATCACCAATTTATCGACCACACGCACAACCATTCACAGACAAAATTCAATCACCCAACCTTAATCACAAGCCCACAAGGCCAACCAAAATCAAAACACGCCCACCGGGCCAACCAATTTCAAAACACGCCCACCGGGCCAACAAATTTAAAAAGACGCCCACCGGGCCAACAAATTTAAAAACTTTTCTCCCTTTCATCATAAAATCTCATTTTTGACATCACGTAGTTACAACTCGGTCCAGGCGTCCCCGAACTACATTGTACCCACTTGATATAAGCACCGTCGCGTTCGACCACAGGGGCGCCCCTGAGTCGAGTCGCGACCGCTTAAAAACGTTCCACGCAGCAGCACACAATCATTATGACAGTAATAACAATACTGCACATACACACAACAACAAACATGACTCATGTCACTACGGGTCTACACACGGTTTCCGACATATGCAACCAACGCACGATGGGACTTTTAATGACTCAACTCTCCCCACCTAATTGACGTACAATCCGAGGTGTGAAACCTCGAGCTCTGATAAAAAACTGTCACGCCCCGAATTCGGTATAACCGGACCCGGAACGCGAACGATAAAACAGTAAAACGGTTTTTAAACATTTTAGTAAACCACTTAAATTCACCACTTAAGTTAATCAAAATAATATTTTACAACTTAAAATACGTCCAAAACAAGCGGACAAAAACCAACAAGTACGTCACTAGACTCCCAAAAAGAAACTCGGACTCCGCTCCCAGCTCTTCAAGCTTCGAGAGCTCCCCTAGTCCGCCTCGTGACCAGTACCTGTAGGAAAAGCAGCTAGGGGTGAGCGTTCGCTCACCACCACGGATACCAGACTGACTACGACATACTAGCAGAAAATGCCGGAAACACCAACAACAAACCAAACACCGGGGACTACTATCCCCAAACTCAAGTAACCCGACTGTCACACGAAAACTGTTACTTTCCCCTACCAACTCAAACCCAGACGCGTAATGTAGACCCGACACAACGGTTACGACCTTAACCCAAAACGCGAATAATAACCACGCAACACCCAAGATCACAAAGGATCGCACACGACAAACAAGATCACAAAGGATCGCACTCCAGCTGCTCAGTGCCGGTTGCTAACCGGCTGGGCTCGAGCCTGCCCCACGCAACTTTCCCCGACACTCAGTCGGGCCAGGCGGTCGACCTGTTCGCGACATATACCGCAATACTTTTCCGATAGCTAGTCGGAAGGGGAGCCGCCCTTCATCGCCGAAGAATGCACAACTTTACCGATGGTTAGTCGGAAGGCTAGCCAACCCCCACGCGCGCGACCACATGACCCCTTTTTCGTCAGGCGAGCCCCCGACCTCCATGCAATCACAGTCATCACCCAAGGTTCAACAAATAGTGACAACACAGGTCTAACACCCCAAAGGCACACATGGCCACCCACGACACACGAAACAGTATCACACGGGTTCAACACCCCAAAGGACCACCCACGATCCACAAACAGTAAACACACGGGTCCAACACCCCAAAGGCACACCTGACTACCCACGACACACAAACTGTAAAACACGGGTTCAACTCCCCACGGGAACTCATGGCCACGCACAACACACAAACTGTAAAAACACGGGTTCAACTCACCACCGGCACTCATGGCCACCCATGACACACAAACAGTAAAAACACGGGTTCAACTCCCCACGGGCACTCATGGCCACCCACGACACACAAACAGTAAAAACACGGGTTCAACTCCCCACGGGCACTCATGGCCACCCACGACACACAAACAGTAAAAACACGGGTTCAACTCCTCACGGGCACTCATGGCCACCCACGACACACAAACAGTAAAAACACGGGTTCAACTCCCTACGGGCACTCATGTCCACCCACGACACACAAACAGCAAAACACGGGTTCAACTCCCCAACGGCATTCATGGCCACCCACAAACACACCAACAGTAATATACGGGTTCAACACCCCAACGGCACTCATGGCCACCCACAAACACAAACAATTCAATCAACCTCCGGGCACAACCAAATGCCACCAGTATTTCCATTGTTCTATAAGTTCACTTATCCTACGACACTACTAAGTGTCACGTGCCTTTCTATTGTTCGATACGTTCACGTATCTTACGACACCACTAAGTGTCGCCTGTATTTCTAGTGTTCGATAAACTTACTTATCCTACGACACCACTAGGTGTCACATGCATTTCTACTGTTAACTTTCCCTAGTCAAGGCCGAGATCCGGCTACTTTTCCCTACCTCGTAACGCTTTCCCAAAAGTCCACGCCCAAGCTCCGGCGTGCTCCAGAATTACCCGCTTAGCCTCCTCTTTCCACGGTCGGCGACACGGTCGAAACCCGAATTTAATGAACTTAACGCTCGAACGCAACCCCGACAATGCCGATCACTCCCAAACTTCCCAATTACTCGACATTGTCAACAATGGGCCCGGAAAGGCCCGATTCGCCCAGCTCGGCGAATCTGCCCAGTATTGGAAAACGCCCTTCCGGGTCTCTTAAAATTCCCGTTTTCGTTTCTACGATCCTATAATAATTCAAGGGTTCTAATGCAATCGACGGAATCAATTTCCGACTTCCGAGCGATTTAATTCGCGTTTAAGGTTTCTAAACCCAAAATTTCCAACTTTCACAATTTAATCCCATAATTCGTTCCGGGTGTGAATTATCGATTCAGAGATCGTCCAAAACCACCCGAACACGAAAAACCCGAGGCCCGGGCAAGTGGGCCCCACACGGCCACAATGGAAAACGTTTCTTTTCGCCCCAAAACGTTCCTAACGAACTCCAATCCTTCACCCAACCTTAATTAAGCCATTTAAACTCAAACCCTAAAATTCAAACGTTCCAAAACGAGAAAAGAACGGGTACTCACCGGAAGGAATGACGACGGGGACTCTTTTTCCTTTTTTATTTTCCTTCTCTCCTTCTCCTTCTTCTCTATTCTTTCTCTCTCCTCCTTCTCTTCTTCTTTTGATTTGGCCGACATTATCACTTCTCTTCCCTTTTGTTTTGTTCAAAAATAACACTACCTCTTAATTACTAAACTACCACTCATACGTCTCTTTTTCTTTCATTTAAAAACCAACCACCACCACATTTCTGACAAGTGTCTTGAGGGTCCCAACCTTTAGAAAAATATCTTTGTAGATATTTTTCTGTCAGATTCGCCAAATTCGGCCGCCTCGGGCCCCGAACGGGCCCATTTTCCAAGAAATTACGAAACTTCACGTGCTACAAGGAAACGGCCCAACTAAGACCGCTGTAACGACGGCTAAGCTTTTTGGATCCAAAACGGGCCTCGAACGGACCAAAACGTCGCTCGGTTGACTTTTACTACAAAAAGTCAACTTTTCCCGAATTGGTCAAAAAGTTGCCCTGAGTCACCCAGAACTCACTTTGGTCGATATCGGGGTCAACTGAAGTCCGATATGACCCTCGGGGTCAATTTTTGGTTCCTTTAGGTGTCTGTCCCAAAATTTTAAATTTTTCCGATTTTCCGCCGATTTGACTGGTGTTGACCGGAAGTGGTTCTTACATTCTCAATCACTGTTCCTTGATATGTGAGATGACTGAATATATGATACCCAGTATCATGTGCATTGTCATGCTATTCTTTCAGTCACTCTCGATCAATCGACCGAGAACCGGTATATTTCCCACACTATAGTATAAGGGATAAATCCCTTAGCCGTCTTTCATGTCACTCATGCAGTCCGTCCCCAAGCCAATCCTGGCCGTTATGGAAGCCCTATTACGGACAACGTTAGGCTCAGGTCAAACTCAGTTGTTTACTGCTTAGCGATCACAAAGACTCCTTGGTCTAAGGATACATGACAAGCTACGACAATGAATATGTTCATGACTTGATCTATGGCACATATTCATGTCGGGTCGTCCAATATCATGTCCCACATGATATCTATGATCAGACTCCGAAATCCCATTCGAATGACTAACAGAACGTAAGCCATAAAGTGCCATATTTCATACTAGTCGCTTCTAGTGAAGCTTTGTTGACTAGGGACCCATCGAGTGTGATCTATCTCGATCTATGGTTCTATTGCATTGTGGGCATAGATCAGAGCGCTCATCGATATATTACTCCAACACAAAAGTAATATATAAAGACGCTTTAATTTTATTGTTAACGATGATATATACATTTGGACATTTAGGATTGAACTACGGGCATTAAGGAGGCAACAATAAAGATTGTTGTTGGGGACATAATTGTCTATGTGAGAGATGTGGTTGATTGATAAGGGATTTATCCCTCATGTAAATATGAGAAGAAACCGTTTGGACCCCTTGATAAGTGAGACTGTGGAAATGCATGGTCATGCGAATAGATAATGAGTTATCACTTTCAGTCTACTTAAGATCAAGAAACAACGATCAAATAAAATAAGTATTGTTATCCTATGCCTTCTATTCGATCGAGATATTGGTGAAAAGGGGATTAAGATATTAGTGGTAAAAGGTTAAGTATGATTATCGATCATCAAACACGTTTGGGTAGTCATAATGTCTTTCTAGAGGCCAACTATGGTATGTGGACAAAACGGGAATTTCAGGCCCACTACCAAGCGTGGTATGCACCTACAAGGTCACACACAACAACAAGGCCAAAATCGATTTGATTTTGGAAGTCCATTAAGTGAATAAAATAATATTATATTTGATATACTATTTATTTATTTATTTATTCATTAACTCGTTTTTCAATTTCTAATATAATAAGATTATGTTAGGCAATTTACATGCAAAATGACTCGTGAATTTTGAAATTCAAGGATGTTACTTTTACATGTTCACTACTCCTAAAATCACTCCACTTTCGAAGCCCATGTGTTGGTATTTTCGAAATAAAAGAGTGTGATCGTGTTTGGGAAAAAGCAATGTATGCAAACTATAGAGACGAATCAGATTTTTTCTCAAGATTGAGAAGGAGAAGCCCAAGAGAGAGAAAGAAGAAGTGTTTGTCATTTCTTGCTAGCACAAAACTGATTTTGGGAACGCTTGTTGGTGTAGATATCGGTAGAGGGCGGGTTCATTTAGAGGCATCTCAACATAGTCAATTAGCAGAAACGTTCTTGGTCCTTGTCTCGAACCAGGCTTAAAACTGAGACGTAATTTCCTTGAACCTTTTGCTTGTTAGTTTACTCAGAATTACATGGATCCTGAGGTTTTTCTAGGGAGAAGTTTAATTTTCACTGCGTTTTAGGACCCTGGAGTCTTATACCCTTCCTCCTCCATTCTTTTTTAGTACGATGATGATCAGTGACTAGCCGAGACAAAACCACGATTAGGAAATATACTATAAACTTCTGGCCATTTAAATTCACCACGATGTTCTCTAGGCCCCGTAAAGTTCTGGCATGAATAAAACCAAAAAACCTATGGAAAAATTAAGCCTCTGCAACCTAAACACCTGTATCACCTCACCATGACTCTCACAAAGGTCCTGTAACCATTGTTCGTTTGAGTCGTAAGGTAAGTTGTAGAAAAAAAAAACCTTAACCTCTTGTCTCTCCTTATCCACCAGAGGATATAAAGTAGTAACCTTGCAAACCTAGGATGCAAGGGTCGAAGAAACCACACAATCTGCCCTAGTTTGAGCTACTAGTTCCTCTTGAGAACTCTTTAGCATCTTTCATCTCTCCAGCCAGGCTTGATTGATCGACCTTTGATCGCCTTCAATGTCCTCTTTCATAGATCCCCCAAAACAAGCCGTAGAGATGAAACGATAAGAAAAGAACAGTTTTCCCGAACAACTTTAAACACGCTAGAATTCAGAGTAGACTCCAAATTTCCACTCGCGAGGGTGCTCGCCAGCGAACATGCCGGGTTCAGGCCACCACCAATAGAGAGAGAGAGAGAGAGATCCTTGAGTGTCACATGATAATAGTGTCTCTCTAACAGATCTAGGGGAGGATAAACCTTCTCTCAAAGTTTTGGATATAGGTTTCTCAGTAGCAGCTATGTACTAACACATTTGCTTGTACCTCAAACAACTGGATCTCTCAATTGGTCACAAGTCATTTGGAAAGCTTCCTTACCCCCTAAAATCTCTTCCTTTGTTTGGCTTGTTTGCCATCAGACCATTCCTACTAAAGTGTTTCTGGAAAGCAGGGGCACTAGAATTCCATTAGCTCAGATGTTTTGCCTTTTTTGTAGTTCAATCTTTGAAGACACAAACCACTTATTCCTCAACTGCAACTTCTCTTGGAAAATTTGGTCGAAAGTACTAAACTGTCGGGGCTTCTCCTTGTTTCCCCTTGGAAATATTAGACTCCTTTTGTAGTGTTGGAATTCTTTAGCTCCCTCTTAAGGCTAAAAAAGTGGTCCCTTATACCATCTATCACTCCTTGGCATATTTGGTTGTGCATGAACAAACTAATTTTCGAAGATGAACAGAGAAGTTGCTTAGAGATTTTTCGTAGTATACAAAGATATTCCTACAACCTTGCATGGGTTCTCTTCAAGAAAAACCAACCTTTTTTCCTTCAACATGTGGCTCTCTACCCTATTATTATGTTTCAGGAGGAAATTGAGAGCTCCTACTATTTTATAGGCCTCCATCTTAGGTTTGGGGGTCAATGTCCCTCCCTACTGCAATATCTTGTCCCCTAAGGCACCCATCTGCACTACTTTTTTTTCTCTCTGGTTCTTTTGTTTCATGTTGATTGTGAAATTTGGGTCCCTTTGGATTTATTTATGGCATTCCTTCTTATGGCTATTGGACTATTTTCTGGGGATGTGGTTCTTTTCTATTTCTATTGTTTTCAGGGATGTTTGGTTGATCAAGTTTGAGATATTTCTTATGTCTCTAGGATGGTTTTTTAAGGGTTGGTTCTAGGTGGTTTAGGGGAGTTTTTTTGGTGAGGTGGTGAGGTGTTATCTCAGTCATTTTCCTTGGGTTGCGTTGTGTTTGATTGTGTGTGGGCTTCTCTTCTCCCTCTTTCTTTGGTGTGTGGGAAGTCGTTCATAGGTCTAAGTATTTTGGTGCCTCTTCCTGCTCCTTGGTAAGGTGGTTTTGGCTCTTTTTTTTGCCAGGTTCGATGTTTCAGACTCGTTACCAGCACAGTCTACTTAAAGCGTCGTGGTTGATCTTTTCTCTTCTTTCTTGGGTTTCTTGGGCTTTGACAAATGGTTTTGGATGACATTTTCGTTTTATTGGTGGCTTAGATAGACTTTGCTAAGTTTACTTGCTCTACAAGTATGCTTCTTTTGTCTCTTTCTTATGTGCCTGATTGTTTTGTTTGGGAGTTTCTTGGAGTTTATAATTTAAGGTAGTTTGTACTATCAATTTTCTGTCTGTTTTGCTGATATTTGGCCTTCATGTTCTATATTTAGTTCTGAGTGTGCCTCACTCTTGCCTTCTTCATATTTCTTAAATAAGAGGTGCTACAATAAAATCAATGAAAATCATAAGAGAAAAATCAACTCGCAGCGGAAAATCAATGAAAACCAAGAGACGATTAAAACCATGAAACAACTAACAAAGAATGGATTCACAAGAGAAAAATTCAGCACTAGTTCTTACCAAAACAAGAACACCGGTTAACGAATTATTGGCTTGAGTCTACAAGACGCCTACGTATCCACATGGGAATCAAAGCCACGTAGTTCTTCTCTTTGAGGACTCAAGAACACAAACATGGAGGTGGAAACTAGCCAAACCCGAAATGGCCATGTAAGAGGGAGAGAAAATGTGTTTCCTATTCTTGTCTTGTGTTTGTTATGTTGAAAAAAGATGACTTCAACATAACAAAACCCATACTTGTCCAACTAAAGGCATGGGACAAGTATGGTGTCAAGTAAGGTGTAAATAGGACAAAGTATGGCAAGACAAGATTGGGTTAGGTGGTGAATCACCAAAACCTTAATCCTTGTCTTGCTTACTTAGTACTAATTAATCAAGACTTGATTAATTAGTTCTATGGGCCTTGGTTGCATGGGCCTTTCATGGGCCTCTTGGAACATGGCCCGTGGCCATTTCTAACGAGGTCCCGTGATTCGCTCATCGCCTCCAAGCCTTCCATACCGGAAATGTCCAACATTATCCGACGCGATCAATCCCAAGACTCCAAGCCTTGTCTCGATCCGTAAAGTCCTATTCACGTACGGGCACATGACCCAAAACCCAGTTTTGGTCATGTCCCGAGACAACTCCCTTTTGGCCATTCTCCATAAATGTGTCAATGAGTTTCATCCTCCGGTGTGACCCTTAGGTTTATGCATGTCAGTAGATCAACGTAAAATCCCATTTTACTTGATCCTATTTAAGTGGCAACTAACGAGACTTTAGTATTGCCTGACACTACATAACGAATCGACCCTGTCGATTCTAACCTTTCCGTCGTCCCTGTCATTATCCTTTTATCTCCGATATCCTGATTGAGATAAGGCATAGAGCCTTCATCCTTATTATTCTCAATCACCGTTCCTTGATATGTGAGATGACTGAAGATATGATACCCAGTATCATGTGCATGGCCATGCTATTCTTCCAGTCACTCTCGATCAAGTGGCCGAGAACCGATATCTTTCCCATACCTTAGTATGAGGGATAAATCCCTTAGCCGTCTTTCGTGTTACTCATGTAGCCCGTCCCCAAGCCAATCCTGGCCGTTATGGAAGCCCTGTTACGGACAACGTTAGGCTCAGGTCAAACTCAGTTGTTGACTACATAGCGATCACAAAGACTCCTTGGTCTAAGGATACATGACAAGTTACAACACTGAATATGTTCATGACTTAATCTATGGCACATATTCAGGGCGGGTCGTCCAATATCATGTCCCACATGATATCTATGATCAGACTCCGGAATCCCATTCCAATGACTAACAGAACGTAAGCCATAAAGAGCCATCTTTCATACTAGTCGCTTCTAGTGGAGCTTTGTTGACTAGGGACCCATCGAGTGTGATCTATCTCGATCTATGGTTCTATTCGCATGGTGGGCATAGATCAGAGCACACATCGATATATTACTCCAACACATAAGTAATATAAAGCCGCTTTAATTTTATTGCTAACGATGATATATACATTTGGACATTTAGGATTGAACTACGGGCACTAAGACTAACAGGTTGATCTTTTCTCTTCTTTCTTGGGTTTCTTGGGCTTTGACAAATGGTTTTGGATGACATTTTCGTTTTATTGGTGGCTTAGATAGACTTTGCTAAGTTTACTTGCTCTACAAGTATGCTTCTTTTGTCTCTTTCTTATGTGCCTGATTGTTTTGTTTGGGAGTTTCTTGGAGTTTATAATTTAAGGTAGTTTGTACTATCAATTTTCTGTCTGTTTTGCTGATATTTGGCCTTCATGTTCTATATTTGGTTCTGAGTGTGCCTCACTCTTGCCTTCTTCATATTTCTTAAATAAGAGGTGCTACAATAAAATGTGTTGTTTGAAGAAAAAGTCACATACATAATAAATTTAGACAACATACATAATATGTGTGTGGGCTTCTCTTCTCCCTCTTTCTCTTGTGTGTGGGTAGTCCTTCATAGGTCGGACTGTTTTGGAGTCTCTTCCTGCTCCTTGGTTAGGGGTTTTTGGCTATATGTTTTGCCAGGTTCGTTGTTTCAGACTCATTACCGACATATTCTACTTAAAGCATTGTGGTTGATCTTTTCTCTTCTCTCCTGGGTTTCTTAGGCTTTAATAGTTGGTTTTGGATGACTTCTTCGGTTTAATACTGGGTTGGACAGACTTTGCTGAGTTTACTTGCTCTGCAAGTCTATTTTTTGTCTCTTTTTTGTGGGCCTAATTGTTTTGCTTGAGAGTTTGTTGGAGTTTTTCATGTAGGGTAGTTTGTACTATCATTTCTCTACCTGTTTTGCTGACATTTAGTCATCATGTTCTGTATTTGGTTCTGAGAGTCCCTTACTCTTTCCCTCTCCATATTTCTCATATGAGTGGTTCTGCCTACTTGGAGGATTTAACCTGGCCTCCTTTACAAGCTGCGAGAACATGTCATGTTACAGCCTAGGTCGAACATACAATTTCAACCAGTAGGCCGAACCTGATTTCGGACCCGAAACTATTGGACCAAGTTATAAGTTCTAGGCTTCCTGATCAGGCCCAAGCGATAGTAGAGTTTCATGATCCTTTGAGCAGTAAGGGTGATGACCTACTAGCTACTGCGACCTAAAGCACTCCCATAGACGTTCCAAAAAAAAAAGACGTGGTCATCCAAAGAAGGGACAGTCAAAGGTAATTGTTCATCCTATAGTTTTTTATTAGACAAGAGCCAAGGCTTCTGCTGATAAAGGAAGTAAGTTGGGAAGCTTTACTGTTGATGTTGCTAAGAAAAAAAAGGACGGTGATTGGAGTTATTGCACGAAAATTGAGAAAAAAGGTTGTTGTCCTTAGTCCTTTAGTGCTCGATCAAGAAGTCGAGGTTAGTGAGGACGCGGATTACTCTGAACCGCTTACAAGAAAAGCTCTAAGCCTTATTTCGGTCTCTAACATGTTCATTTTTTTGAACCCGGGTAGGAAGTAAGCAAGGAGAGAAGAAGTTATGGCGGCTTTCGCTTGTTTCGTTTGTTTTCCTTCTTGAGTTTATTTTGTTTTCTGTTTTGCTCTTTGTAGCTGCTTTGGTCGGGGAAAATGTCCTTTTTCGGGCCGCTTTTCCTGCATTGTTCTACTATCTTGTAAAATGCTTTCTTAATAATATTTCGCTTATAAGAAAAATTGTTTATAAAAAAGTCACATACATAATAAATTTAGAGAACAAAAAGAGAAAGTCATGGGATGCGACACAAGAATAATAATAGTAGAGATTAAAGTTGTGGCTGGTAATAGAATAGTCATCGACCGCCGATAATTTTATATATCGTCGTTCCACAAGTAACCTTGACAATTCCGTTCACCACAAAAGATAAAACACATACAAAATAATTTTTTCGCGTAGACGAGACCTATCTTACATCATACACAACAAAATTTTCAAATATGTTGTCTTTTTTATCCGAAACATGTGATTGTCTTTTCCAAAAACATATCATTGTCTTCGTATGGTTCAACAACCAGTAGAATAGAGGGAGAGGCTCTCTCTTCTCTGTAGACTTTTCAACTTCAAACCCTAGAGCCCCCTTCCTTTCCCTCCTCTAACGCCGCCGGTGACCCTCATGGGTTCATCCATGAGAGTCACCGGTGGTTCTCCTCCTCCTTCTTCCATCATTTCCCTATCGTTGTAGCCTCCCACCTCCGGCATAGCGGTGACAGCTCCAGATCTGAGTGGGACGTCTTTTACCACTTGTGTTGATGACGAGATTTGGGTCCACCTTACTATTTTGCTTCTTGTCTTCTCCGGGGCTTCGATTTCTCGCGGTGTGTTCCCTTGCTCCAAATCTACCTTCTTCCTCATCCGTTCTTGGGTGAGTCCAGGCCTCGTCGAAGCGGCGAGGGGTTTGGCCATGTTTGGATTTGGTTTGGGAGTTCTGGTGTAGAGGGAGGGGGTTTTCACTTCGGGTTGTTGAATCTGGTTGTGCAGGAGCAGCTTGTCTTCTTCCCCTTCGCGCTGTGGTCCTAGGTAAGTGTCTCTATAATCTATTCCTTTCTTCACATTTCTACTCCTCCCTTTTAAGATCTGTTTGTCTTGTTCCCTGGAACTAGGCCTCTCCCCTCGAGTCGTCGGTCAGGTGTAGGCCGCCGACGGGATCTCGATTGAGATCCGAGAAATTCATATCTCTCTTGTCTTCTTCCCATTTCCCTTTAGAACTGATTCACCTCTCCTTTTCCTGTATCCCAATCTTCATTCCCTCATCCTCAGTTCTTTGGACGAGGCCCAACTATTGGTGATTGCTATTGTTCGGATTTTGCCAAACGACGTGTTGAAAATCTATGGGTAGGGGTTCGGGGGTCTTGATTTGGTTTTTCAGGGTGAGGGTGAGGTGTCCTGCTCCTCCCATTTATCTGGGTGTTGGGTAATTGGGTGGTGTATTTTGTGGAGGGAGTTAGGACTCTAACCTGTTTCAGGCTACTTGGACCCTGGTGAGGTGGGGGTTGGAGTTTTGGGTGTGGGAGCGTCTCGATTGTGCTTTGGTGTATCAAGGCTGTTTTGGTTTTCTTCCCCGCTTCCCACTCATTGTGTGATTCCTCGTTTCGGCCGGTGGGTGGTCGGACTTGTTCGGTGGTTTGCGTTTGAAGGTGGTCCGGTGCAACTTCAATATGGCTCTTGGTTTTCCAGGGGCTCGAGGTTGGGAGAAGTTGTCTGTTTTAAGGTTAGTTTTAGTTTGGACCTGGTTGCCTTTTTTGTTTGCCCCTGGTTGGGCTTTGGTAGTTGTTGGTTAGGCTTAACCCTTGAGGTAGTGTTGTAACCCTCAGTTTGCTGATTGCTATTTAGGTACTAAGACCTGTTTTAGTTTCTTTCTCCTTGTTGGGATCGTTTGAGGCTGTGCTTTCTTGGCAAGTACTCTTTGTTGTACTGAGGGCTTGCCCTTGTTCTTCAGCCTCGCCTTGAAGCTGTTGGATTTTTATAAACAAAAATTGCTGATAAAAAAAACAGCTAGTAGAATAGGCTTTTTTTTAATGAAAAGTGAAACTTTATAACTTTAAAACGAATACATAATCCTGCATCGGGAAACATGCTCCCCGACCATCGGAAGGCCAGCATTAACGAACAGTTGTTCTCTGAACCTTATATTACCATAACCGCCAAAGCCGGTATTTTAATGTATCTTGGGCAGAGAGAGAAGACGGAGAGGAAGAACGATGTACCAGAGATCTTGAGGGACCTCAACAGCAATGGTGATGGTGGGAGGCAAAGCATCGTCTCGGGACCCCTCCCAGGGCCAGTCCCCGATGCTCAGACGGTGCGTCATCCCACCCGGCGGGGCATCTCACCCGCCTTTATTATGGCTCCCTGTAAAGGTGAAACCCTCCAAGGGCGGCTTGTCTCTGGTAGCCGGGTGATGCCCCAATGCGAAGGACTAGGTCACGGGTTAGGTCCCGGGTCCAAAGTCACACGGGCACCCCGTCCTCTAGACAGCCTATCCTTCGGTCTCGAATAAAACGCCAGTGGGGTGGGACCATCGTCCCCCCAAAGCCCGATCATTTTCGCGTCATCTTCTAGAATCCCCTCTAGAGTAGCGCCACCTCCTCGGTCCTTAGGCCCCCAACAAGCTCCATAAGCAACCCTTCTGGAGAGCAACCAGTCCCTCTGCTGCCGTCGTGCCCAAGTCCCTACAAGGATAACCATGTGGGCCGACACCACCTGTCACGCCCCAAATTCAGTAGAACCGAACCCGGAACGCGAACGTTTAGGACAATAAAACATTTTCAAACTTTTTAAATAAAACGCTTAAAACCACCAATTAGTTAATCAAAATAATAATTTACAACTCAAAAGTACGTCCCAACATGCGGAAAAAATACAAGGCGTACGTCGCTAGACTCAAAAGGAAACCCGGACTCCCGCTCACAGCCCTTCAAGCTTCGAGAGCTCACCTAGTCCGTCCCGCGACCAATACCTGTAGGAAAAGCAGCTAGGGGTGAGCGTTCGCTCACCACCACGGATAACAGACTGACTACGGCATACTAGCAGACAATGCCGGTAACACCAACAACAACCCAACACCGGGGACTACTATCCCCAACTCAAGTAACCCGACTGACACACAACTGTTACTTTCCCCAACAGACTCAACACTCGGACACGTATTGTAGGCCCGACACAACGATTACGACTTCCTCCAAAGACACCAAAGATAACCACGCAACACCCAAGATCACAAAGGATCGCACACCAAACAAGATCGCAAAGGATCGCACTCCAGCTGTTCCGTCCCCACGCACTTTTCCCAACACGACGGTTGGATCAGGCTGTCGACCTATCGCACTTTTCCCGACACCCAATCAGATCAGGCTGTCGACCTGTCGCACTTTTCCCAACACGACAGTTGGATCAGGCGGTCGACCTGTCGCACTTTTCTCGACACGAAGTCGGATCAGGCTGTCGACCTGTCACACCCCAACCCCAGGTAACCACAGTCACAATCACAAGAAAAGTTCAACAACAGCAACAACGCCAGTTTAACACTCCATATGCACTCATGGCCACCCAAGACACCAATGGTAAAACCACGGGTTCAACAACCCCACGGGCACTCATAGCCAGCCAAGACACCAACAGTAAAGACACGGGTTCAACAACCCCACGGGCACTCATGGCCACCCAAGACACACCAACAGTAAAGACACGGGCTCAACAACCCCACAGGCACTCATGGCCACCCAAGACACTCCAACAGTAAAAGTACGGGTTTAACAACCCCACGGGCACTCATGGCCACCCAAGACACACCAACAGTAAAAGTACGGGTTTAACAACCCCACGGGCACTCATGGCCACCCAAGATACAAACTAAACAATCAACCTCCGGGCATAATCAAATGCCTCTAGTAATTCCAATATCGATAAGTTCACTGCTCCTACGACACTACTAAGTGTCACATGCATTTCTATTGTTCGATACGTTCCCGTATCATACGACACCACCCGGTGTCGCCTGCCTTTCTATTGTTCGATAAACTTACATAACCCACGACACCCAAGTGTCACATGCATTTCTACTGTTAACTTTCCCTAGTCAGGGCCGAGATCCGTCTACTTTTCCCTACCTCGTATGCTTTCCCCAAAAGCTCACAATCAAGCTCTGGTGTGATCACGATCACTCGCCTAGCTTTCCCTTTCCTCTGTCGGCGGCACGATCTAATAAGAACACAATTTAACACAATTTTAAGTTCGCAGGCATAAACTAAATTCTAATACACTTGACGCCCAAATGTAAACCCGACAATGTCGATCACTCTCAAACTTCCCAATTACTCGACATTGTAGATAATGGACCCGGAAATGCCCGTTTCGCCCGACCCGACAAATCTGCCCGGGATTGGAAAACGTCCTTCCGGGGTTCCGAAAATTCCCGTTTTCGTTTCTACGGTCTTAGAATAATTCAAGGGTTCCTATGCACTCGACGGAATCAATTTCCGACTTCCGAGTAATTTCATTCGCGTTTAAAGTTTCTAAACCCGTCATTTACAACTTTTACAATTTAATTCCAAATTTCGATCCGGGTGTGGATCAACTACTTGGGGAACGTCCTAAACCACCCGAACACGAAAACCCGATACCTGGGCATGTGGGCCCCACCCGGCCATCCTTGGCCGTGGGTGGCTAGGGCCGGTTTGGGGCCGGTTCACTATGGTGGTGGCCGGTCCTAGCTCCGACCAGTCACCATACACGGTGGCCGGAGCTCCCCCGAGCCTCCGGTCACCGAAAAAACGTCCAATATTCACTCCAAAACGTCTCCAACGAGCCCCACACCTCAACTCAACCACAAACTACTAGTTTTAACCCAAACCCTAAACTTTGAACTTAACAAAACCAAAATCGGATAGTTGCTCACCGTAGGGAATGACGGTGTGAACTCGATTCCTTGATCGTTGAGACGATCCACCGGTTTGATCGTCGGGAAAAGTCACAAATCTCCAAACCTTCTTCTCTTTTTCTCCCTTTCTTCTCTCTTCTTTTCTCTCTAAATTCTATTTTTTTCCTTTTTTTGAAGTGTTGGCCGAACCCCTCTCTCATGTAGTCTTCTTGTTTTGTCCCAAAAACCTAACACCACCACTTGTTTGACAAGTGGCAAGTGGGTCCCACACCTTTTGAAAAATATCTTCTAGATATTTTCCAATCAGATTCGCGAAATTCGGACGTCTCGGGCCCCGTAACGGGCACTTTTTCCAAGAAATTACGAAACTTCACGGGCTACAAGGAAATGGCTCAATCAAGACCGCTGTGATGACGGCTAAGCTTTTTGGATCCAAAACGGGTCTCGAATGGACCAAAACGTCGCTCGGTTGACTTTTCCAGCAAAAAGTCAACATTTCCCAAATTGGTCAGAAAGTTGCCCCGAGTCCCCCGGAACTCACTTTGGTCGATATCGGGGTCAACTTAAGTCCGGTATGACCCTCGGGGTCAAATTTAGGTTCAATTAAGTGTCTGTCTAAATTTTTTTTAAATTTTCCTGATTTTCGCCGATTTGACTGGCGTTGACCGGGAGTGGTTCTTACACCACCATCTCGAGCGTAAACGGCCTGCCACCAAGCTCAGGCCCACGCCCTAGCGCAACCCTTCCATAGGGATCCCAAACCCTATGTTTCCTTCGCAGCCAACTATGACGATGAACTCTAGAGGAGACGCCCGCCATCACCGGCATGATCGTGAGACCCTTCGAGTATCCTGCTGCAGTGTGGGCCGTCGCCGCTCGGAATGTCAGCAGAGCAAGGTCATGGTGAGGCCTAAATAACAAATTAGGGTTCGGCTTGATTGAACCCCCCAATAGCGTGGAGCAAAAGCCACTTGTGGCCGCCGCCGCCGCAATATCCCGGGACAAAACTCATCACGTGAAGGAGGCGGCGGATCCAACCCAGCCTCTGGGGACAAGGATGGGGGGGGGGGGGGGGGGGTGACCAGGGTGTCATGGAACTTGGAACCGGAATCGGTGATATGACGAAAGGAGGATGAGTAAGCGAAGGTGAATGGTGGTGACCAACCCTAGTGGTTTTTATCCCCCACATCAGGCGTGGTCTGCGAGAGGGTTGACTGGATGGGACTGGGAAGCATCAGGTCGGCCTTCCCGAGAGAAGCGGCACCGAGTGACGAGAACCCAAGCGGCACAACAACAACGTTGTCAGGAAGGATCACAATATCGACAGAGCTAGGACTAGGTCGAGGGTCCTAGTCGAGACAACGTGTGAATTGATTTCAATAGAATTGGCTTTATTAATTCGAAATTGATAAATAGTTAAGAAACAAGCATTAAGGTTGATTTAATAAATATCAACTATTTGTACTAGGGTAAATATTTCAATCATTTAATATTTCTAGTATGTTAGGGTGGCGTCATGATCATAACTGTGAAACGAATCTATCATAGATGGAGTGGAGATCGATTCAGAAACCATGCAATATAGTTGTTTGACACTGACTCCACCTCCTCCTCTAAGCATTTAAGCTTGACTGGAAATATAATAATATGGAAGAGGTCAGTGCTGAATGAGTCAGAGAGTCAGATGGAAAAGACCAAAAAAAACATGACGTAAGAAACGGTCAGAGTGAGGCGTGCAAGGTTGGAATTGAAACGTGTGATCCAGGTTTTGCTATTCATTTCCAACTTACATATTGGACTTTTACTCCATTCTCTTGTGGCTGGCGGCACAGAGAATATATAAATATATATGGCCACTGCCACACATAAGCTTACGTCATTATCATCCTCACCTCACTTCGATTGCATGCATGACACAATCAGAGACCCATAAACTGAGAGATTGAGATCTGTCATCTTGGGATTCCAATGGATGCCTCTCATTTCTAATCCATGGCCATCTACACAATTTCTACTAATGGTTTACCTCTGTAAATAATTACATTACAATATTGTACGGGGGAAATGAGGAATAAACCTAAAAACTTACCTATGTACCTTAATTTTTTTAAAGTTGTTTTAAGTAATACCTGATTTTTATATTACTATCTTAGTTTTAATAGTAAAGTAAAAATATTATAAAAAAATTAAGATATCTTTAAGATGAAATTAACGGTGAAGTGTAGAATTGTTAAATATCATCTAATCCAAATATTTCTCTCTGTCGAGAGCAACTCTAAACATAACCCAAAGTATGTGCTCCCGAATCTCTGCCTGTTTCGAGCAACGTGTCGACCCAACCCATACGGAGGATTCTCCTATCAGGGCTGCGCCGTCGACAGTGTTGGTCCCTACAGCAGACCTACCCCCTGCACATGTCACACCAACCGCCTGCGTCACCAAAGTGATGTCGGGAGTCCCACCCCCATGCCCTTCGCATGCCTTTGTGAGGCCTGTAAAAGCGAGGCGGAAGAGGAAGCCATAGCACACACCGGTGGCCTCTCCTTCTCCATCGCAAGATCTGCCGAAGGCTCTGCCGCCACCAATGCTGCACAAACCATCTATGGCAATGGTGGCCTATGGCCCTGGTGCACTGTCTCTGACTTAATTGCTACCGAAGTCTCGACGAGGCCGCCCTCCCAAACGGGTGACCAAGACTTCCCCCCCAATCACTCTATCCCTAGATAGAGTTTCGGTGGGGAACCAGATACTGGCCGGAGGGGCGACCTGGTCCTCTTTGGTGGGGACTACCACCCTTCCAACTTTGAATAGTCTCCTGGTCATCCCTACCATCCCGGTACCCCGATTTCTGCTTCACTAGAAGGAGGTCCTACCCCCGCCGCCTGAAACGAGTGTCAAGATCATGGCCTCTCCTTCGCCAATTCAACCATCACCTCGCTTGCTTGGGTCGGCTGACTGGGCCTCTCCGATCAGGGAACTCCAGGAAAGTCTCTTGGGTTGCTCCTTGGGTTATGAGGAACCCTTGAAGATCACCATCACTGATACAGTAGTGGATCCGGCCGCCTTGTCCTGTCAGCAGTTTGGGATGATTGGTCGCCTCCTCAATAAGCGTCAACCCCGCAAGGATACTCTATTCCGGGTCATCACGGAGGCATGGGGTGCCTCGGCAATAGGTTTGGTGATCAATGACATCACACCTGGTGTCTATGGCTTCTATTTTGTGCGGAGCGAGGATCGGGTTTGGGTTCGCCTGCATGAGTCGTGGTGCTTTGATGGGCATCCGTTGATGCTGGCAGAAACTAACCCCTTCATGCAAGACCTACCGGCGTTGGATCACCTACAACTCTGGGTTCATGCGCATGGGCTCCACCTTGCGTTAGCACCAAGGGATACGCCACAGACTGGAATAAATCAGAGGCGTCCCGTCGGGATTCGCCCCATTGCTCCATGACACTGCACCTAAGCCCACCTCATAGAGTGGAAGGGATTGTTGGGTCTCGAGGTAGGGTTGGAGATGAACCAACTCGCAGCGGAAAATCAATGAAAACCAAGAGACCACTAAAACCATGAAACAACTAACAAAGAATGGATTCACAAGAGTAAAATTCAGCACTATTTATTACCAAAACAAGAACACCAGTTAACGAATGATTGGCTTGAGTCTCCAAGATGCCTACGTATCCACATGGGAATCAAAGCCACGTAGGTCTTCTCTTTGAGGACTCAAGAAAACAAAAATGGAGGTGGGAGCTTGCCAAACCCGAAATTGTAGGGAGAGAGAGAGAAGTTGTGTTTCCTATTCTTGTCTTGTGTTTGTTATGTTGAAAAAAGATGACTTAAACATAACAAACCCCATACTTGTCCAACTAAAGGAACATGGCCCGTGGCTATTCCCAACGAGGTCCCGTGATGCGCTCATCACCTCCAAGCCTTCCATGCCGGAAATGTCCAACATTATCCGACGTGATCAATCCCAAGACTCTAAGCTTTGTCTCGATCTGTAATGTCCTATTCACTTACGGGCACATGACCCAAAACCAGTTTTGGTCATGTCCCGAGACAACTCCCTTTTGGTCATTCTCCATAAATGTGTCAATGAGTTTCATCCTCCGGTGTGACCCTTAGGTTTGAGCATGTCAATAGATCAACGTAAAATCCCATTTTACTTGATCATATTTAAGTGGCAACTAACGAGACTTTAGTATTGCATGACACTACATAACGAATCGACCCTGTCAATTCTAACCTTTCCGTCTTCCCTGTCATTATCCTTTTATCTCCAATATCCTGATTGAGATTAGGCATAGGTCCGTCATCCTTATTATTCTCAATCATTATTCCTTGATATGTGAGATGACTGAATATATGATACCCAGTATCATGTGCATGACCATGCTATTCTTTAAGTCACTCTCGATCAAGCGGCCGAGAACCGATATCTTTCCCATACCGTAGTATGAGGGATAAATCCCCTAGCCGTCTTTCGTTTCACTCATGCAGTCCGTCCCCAAGCCAATCCTGGCTGTTATGGAAGCCCTGTTACGGACAACGTTAGGCTCAGGTCAAACTCAGTTGTTTACTACATAGTGATCACAAAGATTCCTTGGTCTAAGGATACATGACAAGCTACGACAATGAATATGTTCATGACTTGATCTATGGCACATATTCATGTCGGGTCGTCCAATATCATGTCCCACATGATATCTATGATCAGACCCTGGAATCCCATTCCAATGACTAATAGAACGTAAGCCATAAAGAGCCATCTTTCATACTAGTCGCTTCTAGTGAAGCTTTGTTGACTAGGGACCCATCGAGTGTGATGTATCTCGATCTATGGTTCTATTCGCATTATGGGCATAGATCAGAGCACACATCGATATATTACTCCAACACATAAGTAATATAAAGGCGCTTTAATTTTATTGCTAACAATGATATATACATTTGGACATTTAGGATTGAACTAATGGCACTAAGGCTAACAGGGATCCCATCATGTCCCATAACACTGCACCTAATGTGTGTGTTTATGGGCCATTATCAGGGGGATCACCCAACACTAGACCATCCTGGACTAGTCCGGTCAAGGAATCTATAGGGGTACCAGGAATGAAGAGGGGCTCGGTAGGTGAGCCTCGAGAAGATCATGCAAGGGCTGGTAAACAGCCTCGCCAAGCTCAATGAGTACACCTGCAGGCTTCAGGCAAGGTCTGTTAAACATCCTCGCCAAGCTCAATGAGTACACATGAGTCAAACCTGGTCTTCCCTCACCACTGACGACCACAAGTTTGGCTTTACAGTAGAAGAAATGCGTCCCCTTCGGGGGACCCATGGCTAACAGGCCCTACCTTGAGTTGTGTTCGTCAGTCTTTCTTACATTTTAGTTGGTTTATAGTTTATGTCTTACTTAGCCTTCGTGGCACCTTGTCAGAACGTCCTAGACGTTTATTTTGTCTAAGAGTCAGTTGTTTGACCCGTCAGGGCCTTCAAGCATTAACTAGCTCTCTTTGAAAGGAATGAAACAACTTCACCGTTTTTACTCAAAAAACAAATAGTGAAGTGTAACTAGTTGAATCAGAAACAGTTAAGTGTATCTAAGTATAGTTTTCCCAAAAACTTATTATATTTTACATAGATTATACTATTCATTCTCTTGTCTAAATGTCATTTTATTTTCTTAGCGTCTTCAGATTTTAAATTGGATTGTTTGTTAAATTAAACAAAATATATCACTTAAACCTACACATGACTAACATGTGAGACGAGATTTTTGAATAATGCATGATCTAACTTTTTTTTTATCAGCAAAACAGTATTATAAATCTCTCACTTTTCAAAGATTGAAAAGAGAGGACAAAGTCTCTAGCTACAGAGACAATACAAAAGACTTGAAGTGTTCTTATACAATTGAATTTCTATCAGCTAAAACCAAAAGAACAGGGCAAGCGAATGAAAAACTAAAAAATTATTACCATGAAATGGAAAAAAAAACTTGCGCATACTTTCACATTTAGTATACGATGGGGTTCAATTGGAAGGGCATCTAGAGTTATGTTCTTTACAATTAGATAAAGTAATTTAGATACATCGTGTCTCCTTGAAAGAAAAATGACTTGGCTATCCAGATTGAACCAATGATGCGGATTGAGATAAATGATGTAGAGTAGTAGATGAGAACTTAATTCATGTAGAGACCTAAACATGATTAATGATGGGGCAAGATTAAAGGGTAGAGCAAGAATCTATTCACCATCAGATATGTATTTGTGGTAATCCCTATTTAGAGCATATCTCGTTGTCGGTATAGCTCCAATTGGTGGGTTATGCTAATTCATCTACACATTATGCTGACATAATTTCATTACCTGATTCCCTTGAATTTATGTAGGATTTTGCATATTTACATATGTTGATTTCCTTTTGTGGGGATTCAAAGTAGCTAGATGTATACTTGTTCATATTGATGGATTATTTAATGAGCGTTCGTAGGGTATATAAACCTGTAAGAACCACTCCCGGTCAACGCCAGTCAAAGCGGCGAAAAACAGGAAAATTTAAATTTTTGGGACAGACACCTAAATGAACCTAAATTTGACCCCGAGGGTCATATCGGACTTGAGTTAACCCCGATATCGACCAAAGTGAGTTCTGGGGGACTCAGGGAAACTTTCTGACCAATTTGGGAAAGGTTGACTTTTTATTGGAAAAGTCAACCGAGCGACGTTTTGGCCCGTTCGAGGCTCGTTTGGATCCAAAAAACTTAGCCGCCATTACAGCGATCTTAGTTGAGCCGTTTCCTTGTAGCCCGTGAAGTTTCGTAATTTCTTGGAAAATGGGCCCGTTCGAGGCCCGAGATGGCTGAATTTCGCGAATCTGACTGAAAAATATCTAGAAGATATTTTCCAAAAGAGGTGGGACCCACTTACCACATATCAAACAAATGGTGGTTAGTTGTTTTTAAACCAAAATAAAGGTGGACCCACATGACACATGTCATAAATGTGGTGGTTAGTTGTTTTTAAACCAAAACAAAAGGAAAGGGAAAGAGTGTTACACGTCCATAATTCAAAAAAAGAGAAGAAGTAGAAAGAGAAAAGGAAAGACAAAGAAGGGAGAAGAAGGACAGTAAAAGAGAAGAAAGTGTTGGGGTTTTTGGATTTCCCGACGATGATTGAAGAATCGAGCTCCCGTCATCATTCCCTACGTTGAGAACCTAATTGATTTTCGTTTTGGTACGTTATAAAGTTAGGGTTTGGGTTTAAATGGGTTAAATATGGATGAGTCGAGGTGTAGGGTTCGTTGGGAACGTTTTGGAGCGAAAAGGATCGGTTTCCGGTGACCGGAGGCTCGGGGGAGCTCCGGCCACCGTGGGTGGTGGCTGGCCGGAGCTAGGACCGGCCACCATGGTGGTGAACCGGTCCAAAATTGGTCCAGCCACCCACGGGTCTTGATGGCCGGGTGGGGCCCACGTGTTCGGGTCTCGGGTTTTCGTGTTCGGGTGGTTTAGGACGATCCCCAAGTCGTTAATCCACACCCGGA
This sequence comes from Erodium maritimum, assembly GCA_963921825.1. NCBI lineage: Eukaryota > Viridiplantae > Streptophyta > Magnoliopsida > Geraniales > Geraniaceae > Erodium > Erodium maritimum. The sequence continues at coordinate 32,652,122 of OY997596.1, forward strand.
ACGAATTTTGGAATTAAATTGTAAAAGTTGGAAATGACGGGTTTAGAAACTTTAAACGCGAATTAAATTTCTCGGAAGTCGGAAATTGATTCCGTCGATTGCGCTGGAACCCTGGAATTATTCTAAGATCGTAGAAACGAAAACGGGAAATTTCGGAGCCCCGGAAGGGCGTTTTCCAATCCCAGGCAGATTCGCCGAGCCGGGCAAAACGGGCCTTTCTGGGCCCATTATTAACAATGTCGAGTAATTGGGGGAAGTTTGGGAGTGATCGACATTGTCGGGGTTGAGTTTGGGCGTCAAATTCATTAAAATTCAGCTTTGTCTGCAAACTTAAAAAGTGTTTTAATTGTGATCTTGATTAGATCGCGCCGAGGACCGCGTCAAGGGAAAGCTAAGTGAGTGATCGCGAGCACGCCGGAGCTTGGGCGTGGACTTTTGGGAAAGCGTTACGAGGTAGGGAAAAGTAGCCGTATCTCGGTCTTGACTAGGGAAACTTAACAGTAGAAATGCATGTGACACCTAGTGGTTTCGTGGGATGAGTAAGTTTATCGAACACTAGAAATGCAGGCGACACTTAGTGGTGTCGTATGATACGTGAACGTATCGAACAATAGAAAGGCATGTGACACTTAGTAGTGTCGTAGGATAAGTGAGTTTATCGAACAATAGAATTACTGGTGGCATTTGGTTGTGCCCGGAGATTGATTGAATTGTTTGTGTGTGTGGGTGGCCATGAGTGCCCGTGGTGAGTTGAACCCGTATTTTTATTATTTGTGTCTTGGGTGGCCATGAGTGCCCGTGGGGAGTTGAACCCCTATTTTATTGTTTGTGTCTTGGGTGGCCAAAAGTGCCCGAGGGGAGTTGAACCCGTATTTTATTGTTTGTGTCTTGGGTGGCCATGAGTGCCCGTGGGGTATTAGACCCGTGTGTTTTTAATGTTTGTGTGTCGTGGGTGGCCATGAGTGTCGTTGGGGTGTTGAACCCGTGTATTACTGTTGGTGTGTCGTGGGTAGCCATGAGTGTCGTTGGGGTGTTGAACCCGTGTATTATTGTTGGTGTGTCGTGGGTGGCCATGAGTGCCGTTGGGGTGTTGAACCCGTGTATTACTGTTGGTGTGTCGTGGGTGGCCATGAGTGCCGTTGGGGTGTTGAACCCGTGTATTACTGTTGGTGTGTCGTGGGTGGCCATGAGTGCCGTTGGGGTGTTGAACCCGTTTATTACTGTTGGTGTGTCGTGTGTGGCCATGAGTGCCATTGGGGTGTTGAACCCATGTATTACTGTTGGTGTGTCGTGGGTGGCCATGAGTGTCTTTGGGGTGTTGAAACCGTGTATTACTGTTGGTGTGTCGTGGGTGGCCATGAGTGGCGTTGGGGTGTTGAACCCGTGTATTACTGTTGGTGTGTCGTGGGTGGCCATGAGTGGCGTTGGGGTGTTGAACCCGTTTATTACTGTTGGTGTGTCGTGGGTGGCCATGAGTGCTGTTGGGGTGTTGAACCCATGTATTACTGTGGGTGTGTCGTGGGTGGCCATGAGTGCCTTTGGGGTGTTGAACCTTGGGTGTTGATTGTGATTGCCTGAGGTTGGGAGCCCGCCTGACAGAAAAGGGGTCATGTGGCCGCGCGCGTGGGGGTTGGCTAGCCTTCCGACTAACCATCGGTAAAGTTGTGCATTCTTCTGCCTGAGGTTGGGGGCCCGCCTGACAATAAAGGGGTTCTGTGGTCGCACGCGTGGGGGTTGGCTAGCCTTCCGGGTTAACCACCGGTAAAGTTGTGCATTCTTCGGCGATGAAGGGCGGCTCCCCTTTGGACCAGCTATCGGAAAAGTATTGCGGCATATATCGCTAACAGGTCGACCGCCTGGCCCGACAGAGATCGGGGAAAGTTGCGTGGGGCAGGCTCGAGCCCAGCCGGTTAGCAACCGGCACTGTGCAGCTGGAGTGCGATCCTTTGTGATCTTGTTTGCCGTGTACGATCCTTTGTGATCTTGTTTTCCGTGTGCGATCCTTTGTGATCTTGGGTGTTGCGTGATTATTAGTTGCGTTTTGGGTTGAGGTCCTAACCGTTGCGTCGGGTCTACATTACGTGTCCGGGTTTGAGTTGGTTGGGGGAAAGTAACAGTTTTCGTGTGACCGTCGTGTTACTTGAGTTTCGGGATAGTAGTCCCCGGTGTTTGGTTTGTTGTTGGTGTTTCCGGCATTTTCTGCTAGTATGTCGTAGTCAGTCTGGTATCCGTGGTGGTGAGCGAACGCTCACCCCTAGCTGCTTTTCCTACAGGTACTGGTCGAGAGACGGACTAGGGGAACTCTCGAAGCTTGAAGAGCTGGGAGCGGGAGTCCGGGTTTTTGTGTTTAGCGACTACGCTTTGATTTTAGTCCGTTTGTTTTGGACGTGTTTTCATTTGTAAAATATTATTTTGTTTAACTCAAACTGGTGATTTTTAAGCGGTTTTATTAAAATGTTTGAAAATTGTTTTATTGGTTCACCGTTCGCGTTCCGGGTTCGATTCTACCGAATTTGGGGCGTGCCAAAACCCCTCTCGAACACCATATGGGTTGACAACTATGTAAGCCATACATTGGGTACTTGGATGCATTAGCCTAGTGCTACAAATCACATCTTCTTGAGTTGAGATATGCAGGTAGAGAATTGTATGATAGATAGTTTTTTACTACTTCCGACATCTCCTCTCATCTAAACCACACATTCAAATAACTCTCTTATCTCTTTCTCACCCTAATATTTCATCAAAACTTTCAAACAAATCTCCTCCTCTCTCGTAACACACCTCCCTCTTCATCCCCTCCAATGCCGCCTCCACTTTCAGCTCCTCCATCGTCGCCCGAACGCAGGTCCGGCCATGACGTCGAAGAAGGATCCTCCTCCACCGGATCTGCTGCTTGCCATCTTGTTGAGCTTCGGAATGGAGGAGGTCGTAAGGTTACGCGTTGGCGAGGACGTCGGAGGCTCGTGTGACGTTCGCCGGAGCAGGGAACAGAGCTTACCTCGCCGACTTGCTGCTCGTGCTCCTATTCCTAACTCCTCCTCTCGGGTTTGATTTGTTAGGGTTTCTGATATTGGGGATCGATTAAAGATTTGTTCAAGAAAATCATATATGTGTTTGTTTCAATCAGATCTGGGTTTAAATGTGTTCTCAAATGCTATTGAATAAGAAAATTGTGGAGAAATTTTGATTGTTTTTAGATAATAGGTTTAGGATGTTGTTTTCTTTTATGGTTTTGGCTGATGCAAAATGTTGCATGAGGAGAAAAAACTAGAATTTGGTACTGACTTCGTTCAATTCACAAACTGTATGTAATATGAATTTGGTATATCTACAACCATGTCTTTGGTTAGAAACCACATTCAACACAGACATCAAAATAAAATATGAAAAAAAACACTGATTTAATCAAAATAATAAATTCAAAATAAAAGAGTTCAAAATCTGATTTTTTTTTTTAAAATAAAAGCTGTAATTTTAAATGAAAAACTGAATTTTTAAAATAAATACTGTTTTAAATTAAAAACTGTTTTTTTTTAAATAAAAACTGAATTTTTTAAATAAAAACGGATTTTTAAAATAAAAATAAATTTTATAAAAATAAATTTAATTTTCATAAAATAAATAAATTATTTTTATAAAATAAATAAATAAAAAGAATTTTTGAAATTCAATGGAAAGGGTTTGAAAATTTGACTGTTAGTGAGGGGTATTTTGGACTTTTTAAATGTATGGATGGAAAAATGGATGGAAAACAGACAAAAACTAACGGCGATTACTAAATTGAAAATACATGATTCGTTTGGGTACTGATATGTCACAAAGTTTGGTTAGGGTACTCGGATGAAAACCAAGTATTTTTAGGGTACTCGGATGATAATAACCCAATATTATAATTTCTTCTCTATTTATCAAATTTGCCCAAAAATGGGCCAGCCCTTATCACTCTTCTTAATGGGCTCATCTCCTCTTCTAAATAATTCACCTTCAAACCCGTAAACGAGCTTGTCCGTGAGGGCGCGTGTTAGAATATAACTATAATTGGGCTTTCAACTATTAGATTGAGCTTTTAATTGAGTTGGTCCTCTAATACTAAGATTAGTTGGGTTTTCTCATACTTGGGCCTAGAATGGTCAATCACTATAAGGAGTGAATTTCTTGCTCAATGATTAATCTTTTAGATCATAGAACTACATGGTATTGTACTCTCTTCTCGAGTTTAGTTACTTCGTTGATTATGTGAGACCTTGTACATCAGAACTTCTTGTTTCAAGACCATAAAGAGTGTTGAATTATATGTTTCATAATAAGGCGGAAAACAAAAATTTGTTTCATAATCCTGTTTTCCTAATCTCACGTCTCATTCGAACACTAATCTAGAAAATGTATGTAATAGGATTACATAGTTGTAGAGCAGGTAAGACCGCTTCAGTAGAGATTGTAGGACCTTCACTATGATGGAGGATTTCCAAGACGCTATCTGATAGTTCATCCTCTAACAGTATCCACACGAGCAAACTAACCCCATAATTAAAAGCTTGCTAGAGATTTGGAAAGGTTCCCTCTTATTCTCTCACTATGGTGGCCAAAAATTGCTATCACATTGCTTGTAATTTTCGGTCAACTTGTATTTATAGGCTTTTGATTTTCAATTCAAATCCTTTTTGAATTAGGAAAGCTTGGAAAAAGACATAAACTTTTTTTTTGATAAGTGATGATTTTATTAAAGGAACTTGAATTTTACATTTAAAAACCCAAGCTGTAAGAAGATACAACCCTCAGGGGGGTCAACTTGAAAACCTTAAGAAGAAAAAATAGAAAAGAACTTAAGCTTAAGAGACTAAGCTTAGACTAAAACTAGAAAGACACGCAGCTTAGGCCGTAGAGTAAAACGTCCCAAAGGCATGAAGCTTTGTCTAAACACCCATACCAGCCTGAAGAGAATCGAGCATGTCGAGTTAGACTGCTTCAAAAAACTGGAAAAAGGGTATTTTTCGAAATAGAGATGGAGCACCACCCCTAAACGAAGACTGTGGAGGGGATTGGGAGTCAGGAACAACCTCCTCGATCCCTTCATCAAAGCCGTCATCGTCATCATCTGGTCCGATATTGATACCCTCCCTGATATTCGCAGCTTCAGAGAGCGAGCCTTGGAGGATACTCATTTTTGCAGCTAGTTTCAGTTTGGACCATTATGAGCGTCTGAGTGCTCTATCTCTGCTCCTTGAGCGATCCTTGGACTTCGTTTGATAGAAGACGACTGCTGGAGACTGCTTAGTTCCCTTTAACCGTATGCCTCTCTTTCCGGAAGAGTTCCCTCGTTTTGATGGGTTCTCAACCGGTGCAAAGCCCATACAAGAGAGATCCATCGAAGGTGCAACTAGAGTGGATGATTCCTCCGGGGAGAAAAAGTCCTCCTCAAAACGTTCAAAATCTGAATGTACAACTGGCCCAGAACCAGCGGTATTTTTGGAATGCCGAGAAGTCGACATAGGCTCAAAAGGCCCAACCTCGCTCAGCTTCACGTCACAATTTACAGTCACAACTGTTGGATCTAACTGGTTTGAAGGCCCAGTCGCAGGCCTAGATAACATCACTGGTGAGCCCACTCCAAAAAGAACCTCATCTTCATCGCGCACGTTGTTGATTCCGGAAATTGGGGTTGGGATTTTATCAAGCAAATCCCGAAGATCACTCTGATTGGATTCGTGATTCACGGGATCGCAAATCGAATCCGAAACCTCCGGATCTGCGAGTCGCCGAGAAGTCGAAACAACGTCGCGCCGGGAAGTCGGGACAACGTCGCGTCCAGAAATCTTCTCTGGCGAGTTTCCTGAACCAACCGAATATACTTTCTCAGCCAAATCCGAACCACCATTCCCATCCTCAACCACTTCCCGTTGATCCAACTTCTTCTCATCAACCATAGGTACACTCTGTTTCTGTGAATCAGAAACAAAGCCTGTGCTCTGTTTTTCAACACTCTCCGGCAGCGATTCAAGCCACCGGCGAGAGAGTGTCACAAAGAGCGAGAAACCGTTAACCTTGACCCTGTTTAGACCCTCTACTACTTGAGCAGCTTCAAGCTTGGATTCAAAGCGTACGAAACCGAAACAACGTCCTTTGCGATTCAATCGTTTCGATACGGAAGCAAAAGATATTGAACCGTATGGGCCGAAAGCGTTCCGAAGCCAGGAATCCGATGTCTCAAGAGGTAGATTAAACACAAAAATCTCGTCCTCTTGAACCTTGAAGTCGACATCGAAAATACATGAACACCGGCGATAAATGACTGAACTTGCCACAGGGGAGCTGCGTCCCTCCTTATGCACAACGTGGTCAGCTTTGACAGTAGCCCCAGGCGCCTGTTTCTTCGACACACCATCAGATGAAGGAGTTGATTTGTCCTTAACACCTTTGGTCACCTTCCTTCGCCGGACATGGTCTTGTACCGAGGCTCCATTGGTCTTTGACTCCTTACTCGCTGTTCCCTTGACTATCAAGCAATACTCGCGGTAAGAAGCCAACATGCCAGAGCAGAAAACATTGAATGGGAGCACCATATAGTATAGCTAGATGAGAGACTATTTTGATTAAAGCCCAAACGGTTTCAGATTGAGTTCCCACGGTTGTTAAAAGACATAAACTTAAAGGAGTCTTATTCCTCTTTTCTAGTCAAACTAACTTTTCCTTTTTATAGTCCAATTAGTCTCTTCCATTTTCCATCGTCTAACTAAAATAAAAGACTAAACTGTTGTGAAAGTATGAACAATACTAGAGATAGTATAAGAGAATGGAAGAACAAAATTAGAGAGAACAAGAGAAAATGGAGAGAGTAGAAACAGATCATTGTATTCATCATCATTTTACACTTTACAATAGCCTCTATTTATAAGCTCATAACATGAAGACATAACATTAATGACCTACATTAATCTTTACATAAATGAGGGAGTTACAAAATTCAAAAGTCTTGTAACTCCAATCTAGAATCTTCCATGTAATGAAGTAGTCATCCAAAAAATATCACATATATTCATAACACTCCCCCTTTGGATGACACATACAAATTTTATTATGCCTCGTTAAAACCTTTCTAGGAAAAACCCAGTAGGAAAAACACTAGAAGGAAAAAGAGTACATAATGTACAATACGTATATAAGTTACCTCATTAAAAACCTTGTTAGGAAAACTCAGTGGGATAAAACCTAAAGCAAGGGGAAAAGAGTGTAACACGTATTTACCCCCCTTATTGCAACTTCTCCATTTATAAATCACGGAGTTTTGTCATGCCGATCTTGTAGACCAATTTTATAAAGGAAGTTGTAGGAAGTGCTTTAGTGAACTAATCTGCAAGATTATCACAAGAACGAATTTGACAAACATCGATATCTCCCTTTTAATGAAGTTCATGAGTAAACAAGAACTTAGGAGAAATGTGTTTCGTTCTATCTCCTTTCATGTAGCCTCCTTTGATTTGAGTTATACAATACAACATGTATTATCTTCGTATAAGACAATTGGACTTACTTTATTCATTGAAAGATCGCATGATTCTCGGATATGATGGATCAAAGACCTTAGCCATATACATACACGACTTGCTTCATGAAGAGCTATCAACTCAGCGTGATTTGAAGAAGTGACTGTAAGGTTTTGTTTTGTTGAGCGCCAAGATATAGCGGTGTCACCATATGTATATACATGCCAAGTTTGTGACCACACTTTGTGGGGATCAGATAAATATTTGGCATCAACCATATCCAATCAATTCAGACTTCGAGTCTTTTGAATAAAATAACCACATATCTAATGTTCCTCGAAGATATCTTTAAAATTTGTTTGACACCAGTTCAATGTCTTCGAATCGGAGAAGAACTAAATCTTGCCAGGAAATTAATAGAAAGAGCTATATCATGACGGGTGCAATTAGCAAGATACATTAATGCCCCAATGTCACTAACATATGGTACTTCTGGACCAAGATATGGTACTTCAGGACCAAGGAGTTCTTCTTCTTTTTGGGGGTACATCAAGTTATCGAACAACCATGGGAAAACTCAAAGGATGTGAATTATCCATATTTAATAGTTTAATGATCTTCTCAATATATGATGACTGGTGAACAAAAATCCCCATCGATAAATGTTCAATCTGAAGGCTAAGACAAAATTTTGTTTTTCCAAAGTCTTTCATTTAGAATTCACTTTTCAAGTATTTCATCGTCTCTACAAGTTTATCTTGCATTCCAATGATGTTCAAATCATCAACATAAACCGCGATGACGGAAAATCCGATTTCGTCCGTTTAATAAAAACACATGGACATATTTTATTGTTGATGTATCCTTCTTTCAAAAGGTATTCGCTGAGACGATTATACAACATTCAACCAGATTTTTTTAGCCCTTACAAAGATCTTAGGAGCTTTATTAAGTACATTTCTTTAGGTTTTGAGATGCATGCTGTCACGCCCCGAATTCAGTAAAACCGAACCCGGAACGCGAACGGTGAAGCAAGTAAAACAAAGTCTCAAATAGTTTAATAAATCGCTTTAAAAGCACCACTTTTATTAATCAAAACAATATTTTTAAAACCGAGTTTTAATTTAAAAAACGAAAGAACACTAAAACATGAGTGTACGTCGCTAGACAACCCCGACAACCCGGACTCTCGCTCCCAGCTCTTCAAGCCTCGAGAGATCCTCCACGGCATACCAGCAGCAAAGGGTGAGCGTTTCGCTCACCACCACGGACACCAGACTGACTACGGCATACCAGCAGAAATGCCGGGAACACCGGCAACAAACAATAACACAGGGGACTACTACCCCAAATCCCATGTTAAACCCGACTGTCACACAAATCACTTTCAATTTCCCCCAACCATCTAAGACCCGTGTACGTAAAGGATACCCAAATCAGAGACCGAACAACCATTCCATTAGTCACACCGACAAGGTAAAGCACAACCCTCACACGATCCTATGTTCATTTACTTGTAACTTTCCGCAACCAAACCAGTATTCGCTACTCGTCCCTACCTCAGCGGCCTACGGGAAAAGTAGTAAAGGGGATGAGCGTTCCGCTCACCTCCACGGATACCCGTTCGATTATGGCATACTAGTAAAGCACCAACAACTTACCAACCTAAACAGGGCAAACAACTACCTCAAAACCTGATACCAAACTGTCACAACTGCTCATGATATCAATACCTCAAATGCTCGCTCACGTAAGGGAAACCTCGAATGGGGATCATATTCTCAACTAAGCAAACACTATTGCTCACCATACCAATACCCCGATTACCCGATCACGTAGGGGAAGCCTCAAAACGGGGATCATGTTCTCAACTAAGTAAATCACTATTGCTCACAACATCAATACCCCAACTACCCGATCACATAGGGGAAAACTCAAACAACCCACTCACGTGAGGGAAACCTCAAACCACCCATTCACGTAAAGGAAACCTCAAACCACCCGTTCACGTGAGGGAAACCTCAAACCACCCGTTCACGTGAGGGAAACCTCGAACAATCCGTTCACGTAGGGGAAACCTAGTTCGTACTGTCCGCAGCGCATCAACCCTAACCCCTCTCCGTGGTGAGACCATCACACAGAGGCGTTGTATCACCATCGTAGGTTATTGATGAATCTCGAACCCAAGACCTCACACATTAACACAGAACTTACGACCTCTATAAACAAACACAAAGATCGCAAGCAATGTCACCCAATATCAACAAACCACACAAACACCCAAGATAAAAAATGATCAACACACCTTCTGCTCAGTTTCCGGTAGCAATCCGGCTGGGCCTGGCACTGCCCCACGCACTTTCCCCGACACACATTCGGGCCAGGCGGTCGACCTCATCACGGCACATAACAACACTTTTCCGATTGCTAGTCGGAAGGAGGGCCTCCTTCATCGGGGAATCTCAAGCCTCAACACTTTACCGATCGCCCATCGGAAGGTACGACACACATCTCGGGCACAACTCATCCAGGTATCACTAGAACAATCACAATCACAACCAAATATCACACAATACTACGCAAATAGAAAAATTAACATCACGACTAACTACCACTTAGCAAGTCAGTCAAAACATACGTGTTCAACACCCCACAAGCACACATGACCACACGCAAACACAAACAATTCACTCAACCTACGGTCACAACCAGGTGCCCACATGTACTTCTAGCGTTCGTTAAGTTTCCTTAGCCTACGACACCACCAAGTGCCACATGCATTTCTATTGCTCGATACGTTCACTTACCCTACGACACCACCAAGTGCCACCTGCATTTCTATTGTTCGATAAGTTCACTTAACCTACGACACCATCAAGTGCCACATGCATTTCTATTGTTCAATAAGTTCACTTAACCTATGACACCACCAAGTGCCACATGCATTTCTATTGTTCGATAAGTTCACTTAATCTATGACACCACCAAGTGCTACATACATTTCTATTGTTCGATAAGTTCACTTAACCTACGACACCACCAAGTGCCATATGCATTTCTACTAATAACTTTCCCTAGTCAAGGACGATATCCGGCTACTTTTCCCTACCTCGTAAAGCGTTCCAAATGTCAACGCTCAATCTCCGACGCGCTCACGATCACCCGCTTAGCCTCCTCTTTCCACGGTCGGTGGCACGGTCTAAGGTGATCAAAAAATAATACACTCGTTAAATATGCAGGCAAACCCGAATTTAAAGTAATTAACGTCCAAATGAATCCCCGACAATGTCGATCACTCCTAAACTTCCCAATTGCTCGACATTGTCAACAATGGGCCCGGAAAGGACCGATTCGCCCGGCTTGGCGAATCTGCCCGGGATCGGAAAAACGCCCTCCGGGGATCCGAAAATTCCCATTTTCGTTTCTACAACCTTAGTATAATTCACGTGTTCCAACGCAATCGACGAAATCAATTTATGATACCCGAGCGATTTAATTCCACGTTTAAAGTTTCTAACCCAAATTCCGAATTCTCACAAATTAATTCCATAATTCGTTCCGGGTGTGAATTATCGACTCGGGGATCATCCAAGACCACCCGAACACGAAAAACCCGAGGCCCGGCCAAGTGGGCCCCACACGACCACATCAGAAAACGCTCCTTTTCGCCCCAAAATGTTCCTAACGAACTCCAAACCTCAACCATTCATCTTTAAACCAATTCTAACCAAAGCCCTAAAATTCAAACGTGTCAAAACAAGAAAAAGACGGGTTCTTACCGTAGGGAACGATGCGGGGATGACGAATACGCGAGAATTGAGACGATCCGTCGGTCGGATCGTCGGGAAATTGACACAACTCTTCTCTTTTCTCCTCCTCCTTCTTCTCTCTACTTTTTCTCAAATGACCGATCCTCACTCTTCTCTTCGTTTTTTATTTGCTTTAAAAAATCAACCACACACCAAAATGACAAAAATGCCCTCAAGTCTCTCTTGTCTTTTCTTTTAAGTCAAAGGGAAAACTTGTCCTTTCAACCCCCTTCCACAACTATCTGACATGTGTCAAGTGGGTCCCACTTGTTAGAAGAATATCTTTGTAGATATTTTTCAAGCAGATTCGCGAAAATCGGCCGTCTTGGGCCCCGTGCGGGCCCGTTTTCCAAGATTTTATGAAACTTTGCGTTCTACAAGAAAACGGCCCAACTAAGACTGCTGCAACAACGGCTAAGCTTTTTGGATCCAAATCGAGCCTCGAACAGACCAAAACGTCGCTCGATTGACTTTTTCGGCAAAAAGTCAACTTTTCCCGAATTGGTCAAAAAGTTGCCCTGAGCCCCCCAGAACTCACTTTGGTCGATATCGGGGTCAACTTAAGTCCGATATGACCATCGAGGTCAATTTTAGGTTCATTTAAGTGGGTGTCCAAAATTTTAAATTTTCCGCTTTTCCGCCGATTTGACCGGCGTTGACCGGGAACGGTTCTTACACATGCTTCAGGCATTTGTAATCCGTCAGGGACTTTCATGTAAATGTCATTATCAAGTGACCTATATAAATAGGTTGTCACGACATCCATCAAGTTCATTTGGAGTCCCTTTGAAATTGACATACTAATTCAAAATTTGAATATGATTGCATCCATAATCGGTGAATGTCTCTTCATAATCAATTCTTGGTTGTTGTGAAAAATCCTTGTGCGACGAGTCGCGCTTTGTATCTTACAACCTCGTTTTTTCTCATTTCTTTTGCGCAGAAATACCCATTATCTTACGGTTTTGGCATCTTCAGGTGTTTGGACTACATGTCCAAAGACTTGGCGTTTGTTGAGTGAATTCAATTCAGTCTCAATGACAATTTTTCATTTCGGCCAATCATTTCCTGGTCGACATTCACTGACCAATCTTGGTACATGATCCTCGTTTTCTTTTGAAATATCTAATTCAACTGCATGTGCAAATATATCATCCACATTAACTTCTATTCTATTCCATCTTTCACCTTAAGTGACATAGTTAATCGAGATCTCTTTATTGTCATCTTTTTCAGGTGTTTAATCATCTTTTGAAGACGTCTCTTCATTTATCACATTTTCTTGTTCTTCGGGAATTGTGATATCATTTGATGTACCAACTTGTCGAACTTGTTCCTTCCTTTTTCTTGGTTTTTTTTTTATCTTTGGATCCAATAGGTCTGTCTCGCTTCTTGCGTGCTTTAGACTTATTTGCTAGCGCTAGCATATTTCCCATTTCTTCATTAGGAAGAGTAACTCTACAAGGAACATTAGCAACTGGTATCTGTGATTTTATCACAGTTTTAACATTTGTAAATGCATTAGATAATGTGTTTGCAACCTTTCGTAAGTGGATAATTTTCTGAACTTGTAGTTCACATTGATTCGTACGAGGATCAAAATGAGACAATGTCAATGCATTCCATGAAATTTCCCGTCTTTCTTTTTCAGACGTTCCTTTATCTCCCCCTAATGCAAGGAAATTGTCTCATCAAATTGACAATCGGCAAATCGTGCCGTAAACATATCACATGTCATGAATTCAAATATATCTATGTGATTGCTTTCTAAAAATATTGGAAATTAAGTCTCAACTTTCATTGGAGATGGTCTTGTAATAGGTTTTCCTTAAAAACAAGCAACACACGGGTAATCTTTTGACAAAAGGACACTTTTACTCTTTAGGGTATGTACATGCAAATTTTCTATGATTCTTCGCATCATTGTGGAACTCGGATGGCCTTAATGATCATGCCATATCATAAAATTTGATGGGTCCATTGGTTTTTTGGTTAATCACCATATTGGATTCAATTGGATTAATGAAAGTATAATATAATCCAGAACTATATGAAGGGAGTTTCTCCACAATTTCTTTTCTCCCTGAGACTACGGACGTGATGTATAAACATTCAATCATCATTTTCATTTGTTGTCTCAATGTGATAACCATTTCGGCGAATATCTTTGAAACTTAACAAGTTTCTTTTTGATCTGGTTGAGAACTTGCATCATTTGTCACGCCCCAAATCCGGTTTTGACCGCACTCGAGACGTGAACTAAACGAAATAAATAATAAAACAATTTTTAATACTAAAACATGTCTCAAATTGTAAGAACCACTCACGGTCAACGCCAGTCAAATCGGCGAAAAACGGGAAAATTTAAATTTTTTGGAGAGACACTTAAATGAACCCAAATTTGACCCCGAGGGTCATACCGGACTTAAGTTGACCTCGATATCGACCAAAGTGAGTTCCGGGGGACTCAGGGCAACTTTTTGACCAATTTGGGAAAGGTTGACTTTTTGTTGGAAAAGTCAACCGAGCGACGTTTTGGTCCATTCGAGGCCCGTTTTGGATCCAAAAAGCTTAGCCATCGTCACAGCGGTCTTAGTTGATTCGTTTCCTTGTAGCCCGTGAAGTTTCGTAATTTCTTGGAAAAAGTGCACGTTCGGCGCCCGAGACGGCCGAATTTCGCGAATCTGACTAAAAAATATCTAGAAGATATTTTTCAAAAGGTGTGGGACCCACTTGCCAAATGTCAATTATGTGGTGGTGTTTGGTTTTTTGAACAAAACAAAAGATGAAAGTTGAGTGGTAGTTTTGTAATTAAGTGTTAGTTGTATTTTTTGAACAAAACAAAAAGGAAAGGAAGAGTGTTACACGACCATAGTTCAAAAAAAGAGAAGAAGTAGAGAGAGAAAGTGGAGAGAAGAAAGAGAAGGAGAAAAGGAAAAAAGAGAAGAGAAAGTGTGACGTTTTGGTGATTTCCCGACGATCCAACCGGCGGATCGTCTCAACGGTTGAAGAATTGATCTCCCGTCATCATTCCCTACGGTGAGAACCTATTCGATTTTTGTTTTGGTACGTTTGAATTTTAGGGTTTGAGTTTAAACGAGTCAAATATGGTTGGGTTTTGGTTAGAATTGGTTTAAAGATGAATGGTTGAGGTTTGGGGTTCGTTAGGAACGTTTTGGGGCGAAAAGGACATTTTCGCATTATGGCCGTGTAGGGCCCACGTGTTCGGGTTTCGGGTTTTCGTGTTCGTGTGTTTTTGGACGAACCCCAAGTCGTTAATTCACACCCGAAACGAATTTTGGAATTAAATTGTGAAAGTTGGGAAATTAGGGTTTAGAAACTTTAAATGCGAATTAAATTACTCGGAAGTCGGAATTCGATTCCGTCGAGTGCATAGGAACCCTTGAATTATTCTAAGACCGTAGAAACGAAAACGGGAATTTTCGGAGCCCCGGAAGGACGTTTTCCAATCCCAGGCAGATTCGCCGGGTCGGGCGAAACAGGCCTTTCCGGGTCCATTATTGACAATGTCGAGAAATTGGGAAGTTGGGAGTGATCGACATTGTCGGGGTTGAGTTTGGGCGTCAAATTCATTCAAATTCAGTTTTGTCTGCAAACTTAAAAAATGTTTAATTGTGATCTTGTTAGATCGTACCGAGGACCGCGGAAAGGGAAAGCTAGGCGAGTGATCGCGAGCACGCCGGAGCTTGGTTGTGGAATTTTGGGAAAGCGTTACAAGGTAGGGAAAAGTAGCCGGATCTCGGCCCTGACTAGGGAAAGTTAATAGTAGAAATGCATGTGACATTTGGGTGTCGTGGGTTAAGTAAGATACGACATCGGGTGGTGTCGTATGATACGGGAATGTATCGAACAATAGAAATGCATGTGACAATTAGTAGTGTCGTAGGAGCAGTGAACTTTCGATATTAGAATTACTGGAGGCATTTGGTTATGCCCGGAGGTTGATTGTTTAACGTTTGTGTCTTGGGTGGCCATGAGAGCCCGTACTTTATTGTTTGTGTCTTGGGTGGCCATGAGAGCCCGTACTTTAATGTTTGTGCCTTGGGTTACCATGAGAGCCCGTACTCTACTGTTTGTGTCTTGGGTGGCCATGAGTGCCCGTGGGGTTGTTGAACGCGTGTTTTACCGTCGGTGTCTTGGGTGGCCATGAGTGCCCGTGGGGTTGTTGAACCCATGGTTTACTGTTGGTGTCTTGGGTGGCCATGAGTGCCTGTGGTGTGTTGAACCTGTGTTGTTGCTGGTTGTTGAACTTTGTTTGTGATTGTGATTGCCTGAGGTTGGTGACCCGACTTTGTGTCGGGGGAGTTACGCGGAGGTTGGCTGGCTTACCTGACAAGGATCGGTAAAGTTGAGCACTCTTTGGCTAGCCTTACCTGACAGGGATCAGTATGATTGAGCATTCTTGGGCAATGAAGGGCAGCTCCCCTTCCGACTAGCTATCGGAAAAGTAGTGCTGTAAATATCGTTAACAGGTCGACCGCCTGGCCTGACAGGGATCGGTAAAGTTGCGTGGGGAAGGCTCGAGCCCAGCCGGTTAGCAACCGGCACTGAGCAGCTGACTGGAGTGCAATCCTTTGTGATCTTGTTTGGTGTGTGATCCTTTGTGATCTTGGGTGTTGCGTGGTTATCTTTTGAGTCTTTGGTGGAAGTCGTAACCGTTGTGTTGGGTCTCCATTTACGTGTCCGAGTGTTGAGTCGGTTGAGGAAAGTAACGGTTGTGTGTCAGTCGGGTTACTTAAGTTGGGGGACCGTAGTCCCCGGTGTTGAAGGGCGGCTCCCCTTCCGACTAGCTAACAGAAAAGTATTGTTCTATATATCGCTAACAGGTCGAACGCCTGGCCCGACTGAGTGTCGGGGAAAGTTGCGTGGGGCAGGCTCAAGCCCAGCCGGTTAGCAACCGACACTGAGTACCTGGAGTGCGATCCTTTGCGATCTTGATTGTTGTGTGCGATCCTTTGTGGTCTTGGGTGTTCCGTGGTTATTAGATGCGTTTTGGGTTGCGGTCGTAACCGCTGTGTCGGGTCTACATTACGCGTCCAGGTTTGATTTGGTTGGGGAAAGTAACAGTTTTCGTGTGACAGTCGGGTCATTTGAGTTTGGGGATAGTAGTCCCCGGTGTTTTGTTGGTTGTTGGTGTTTCCTGCATTTCTGCTAGTATGCCATAGTCAGTCTGGTATCCGTGGTGGTGAGCGAACGCTCACCCCTAGCTGCTTTTCCTACAGGTACTGGTCGCGAGGCGGACTAGGGGATCTCTCGAAGCTTGAAGAGTTGGGAGCAGGAGTCCGGGTTTTTGGGAGTCTAGCGACCTACGCTTTGGTTTTTGTCCGCTTGTTTTGGACGTATTTTAAGTTGTAAAATATTGTTTTGATTAACTCAAAGTGGTGATTTTAAGCGGTTTATTAAAATGTTTGAAAATCATTTTATTGTTTCAACGTTCGCGTTCCGGGTTCGGTCCTACTGAATTCGGGGCGTGACACATGCTCGCAGCATATCTTCTAGTATCTGAATAGTGCGCTCTGATTGACCGTCGGTCTGTGGGTGATATGATGTACTAAGAAAGACCTCAGTCCCCAACGCTCTCTGCAAGCTCTCCCAAAAAATGAAGGTGAATCGAGGATCCCTATCGGACACAACCGACACCGGAACCCCGTGAAGACGGATGATCTCCCGAACGTACAACCGACTCAGGGTTTCAACCGTATCAGTCATCCTCATGGATAAGAAGTGTGCCGACTTGGTCAGTCGGTCGACCACTACCCAAACTGCGTCATGCCCTCTTGGAGACCTCGGTAAGCCACTCACGAAGTCCATCGTGACGTGTTCCCACTTCCACTCCGCAATCGGCAGTGGCTGTAGTAAGTGAGCGGGACGCTGATGCTCGGCCTTCACTTGCTGACAAGTGAGGCACCTCGAAACGAACTCCGCAACTGCCTTACGCATCCCGCTCCACCAGAACTACCATCTGATGTCCTGATACATCCTGGTTCCACCCGGGTGCACAACAAGACGGGAGTGATGAGACTCTCTCAACACATCATCTCTGCAACCGCGTGGCACAAACAGCCCTCCTCGGTATCGCAGACCCAGATCGGCAACCTCGGAGTCATCGGTTGACTTTTCCGGCAAAAAGTCAACTTTTGTCGAAAACCCCCGGTTCGACCGGGATCGACCGGGGGCGGTTCTTACATCATTGATAATAGTTTTTGTACCATTTGGTAGCATTATATCGGCTCTTCCAGAGCTTTCAATAAGATCTGATGCACCAGATATTGTGTTCACTTTAGCTTAAGCTGACTCGAGATGCGATAAATATTTTCACATCTCAAATTGGTATGTGTTGTCGTACAATCCGCCAAGCAAAGTGATTTCCTGTTGCTTTTAACATAATTAGAGAGTCTTTTGTCCATAGTTGTTCATAAACAAATAAATAAAATTAGAAACAAGACATTCCAAATGTTTCATTTTGAGATAACAATGTAGCTCTTCCAGAGCCCTATATTATATTTGTAGCACCCCTAATGGTTTTCACGTTTGCCTCGATATTGTAGCACTATCAACAATACACATATATTTATCATTTATGTAATAAGATAGATCACTTATGGGATCCATATCCTTTAATATGAGAAAATGAATGTATTAATTTACGTACTACAAAAGAATATAACAAAATTATTAATACAAATCATCCATAGATTGACTCATATGCATGATACTTGTTTTCCCATCATCATCTGCAACGAATTAGAGACATTTGATTAGATCTTCAGGATCCAGGTCAACAATAAAAAAAATTCTCTACTCTTTTATTATTTGCCTTCAATCAATTCTTAGATCATACTTCGGGTACGCAATCAACTATATTTACAAAATAACTTTCATCATGTTCATGAGTTTTCATTTGATGGGCCATATTTTTTTTTCTCTTGTGCCTTTCATACTCATTCCACTTAACATTTTGCTTAATAAAAAATACTCATTCCACTTGTGGTGGTACACATTATTTTTCATGAAATTGGTAATTATCATGTCCATAACAACGACCACGTATGGGGCATCGGCCTTGCTTGAGTTCTGATCTACCCATATTCTATCACATTCACTTCAGGGAATGGAGTGCTGCCAATAAGGCGAGCTTAATGGTTTTCAACAATAATTCATTATTTCAGCAAAATATATTAAGTCTGATTCTTTTGGTATTCTCGGTAATGCTACTCCAAGAACATACTAGATGGAAGAAATGTAGAGGAAAACATTTTTCATTGATTATAATATGATGATGTGTGGAAATAGTTTTTTATTTATTTATCCTGCAAGGATACCAATTTAGAACTTCAAGTCTATGTAAGCTTCATGTCACATTTTTTTCTTCTTCTTCTTCAGTAATTGCATGGATCTTGTTTAGTTGGATGATGGGTCCAATAAAAATTTGTTTCTCGACAATTATATAACTTCATGTTCACAATATCATGACTTATGTAAACTTTAGGTTACACATATCAAATTTATATAATATTCACACAAATATGAATAAGTATACATTATAATTTTACGATGAACGAACTCATAATACTGCGGAAAATAAACATAACATCATATGAGAGTTTTAGGCTTCAAGTCTTGGACACAAGTTATAGGCTTCAGGCATGTGGTTTGTCTTGTGACCTTAAACACGTGTTACAAGCTTCAAAATGTAAGTTTCAAGTTTAACTTTGAACCAAAACTTCAGGTTTTTGTCAACATTATGTTCATGTGAACTTCGGGCACACTAATTTCAGCAAGTTATAAGACCCACAGTTTTTAATCAAAACTTCATGTTTCACAAACCTTTTCTCGTTAATATTTGAACTTCGAGTTCAAAATGGTTCGACATTGTAACACTATAAAATGAATATGATCAACTAAGTAAAAATATAAGTAAACAAACGTGCCTTAAATATCATGAACCATCAAGTGTAATACTCTGATTCATATATGAGAGAATTTTTGTACCATGTATTTGGAACTTCTGGTCCAACATACATCAAGTCGATGGTACTATGTATTTCGAATTTTTGATCCAACATACCATCATATTTGTAAACTTCAGGCTACCAATATACAACCTCATAAATTTATTCACGTGATGACCATACGACGAGAGAACACATGGAGTAGCTAAACTACCCATGTAACCGTATATAATTTTTTTTTCAAGCTTCATGCCTTTAAGCCAAGTTGCATGTTATAAGAAAAACGGTTCGCATCTTGGAACTTCAGGTCCAAATGATTCGATTTCAACAAATCTCATATTCGAGTATCAAATAAAAAAACACAAGTATAATAAACGTCAAATTTATGATGCGAAAGATCCAATGTTTTATTGGCGATCACAGAGCATACTTATCGAAGTTGTAAAGGAATTTGAATTATCAGAAATGCTACTTCAGGAGTGTAATAACCACTTCTGGTCAACGTCAGTCAAACCTGCGAAAAACAGGAAAATTTAAAATTTTTAAGACAGACACTTAACTTAACTTAAATTGACCCCGAGGGTCATGCCGGACTTAAGTTGACCCCGTTATCGACTAAAATGAGTTACGGGGGACTCAGGGCAACTTTCTGGTCATTTTGGGAAAGATTGATTTTTCGCTGGAAAAGTCACCCGAGCGACGTTTTGGTCCATTCGAGGACCGTGTTGGACCCGAAAAGCTTAGCCATCGTCGTAGCGGTCTTAGTTGGGCCGTTTCCTTGAAGCCCGTCCAGTTTAAAATATTTTTGGGAAAAGTGCCCGTTCGGGGCCCGAAACGTCCGTTTTTCGCGAATCTGATTGGAAAATATCAACTAGATATTTTCCAAAAGGTATGGGACCCACCTTGACACTTGTCAAGTATATGGTGGTGTATTTTTGGAGGGAAAAGGTGTGGTTGGAGAGGGTTGGCCGAGTATGGGGTTTTAAAAGGGAAAAAAGTTAGTTTTGTTGTTAGTTTAATTAAATTAGAAATTAGAAGAGAGGTTTTAGAGAGAGAAGGAGAAGGAGAAGAAGAGAGAAGAAGGGAGGTTGAGCTAGGGTTTGTGATCGAGCCCTTGGATCGAGTCAAAGCAAAGAGCAATCCCGTTCCCCTCGTTCTCCTCTACGGTAATACCCGAACCGATTCTCGTTTCGATTATTTTCAAGAGCTAGGGTTTGGTTTTAAATTTTGGTTTAGGGTTGTGTAGAGATTAGAGAGGTGTTGGAGACGTTTTTGAGGTGTTTGGGAGAGAAATTTCACGTTTTCCGGTGACCGGAGGCTCGGGAGGAGCTCCGGCCACCGTGGGTGGTGGCCGGCCGGCCATGTGGTGGCTGGCCGGAGGTGGCAGCAGCCACCACTTGGTGGCCGAGCCCCTCCCTCAAACCCTAGGGCACGGCCAAGCCCTTTGGGTGGGGCCCACGTGCTCGGTTGTTCGTGTTTTAATTACTCGGGTAGTTTAAAACGTTCCCCGGACCTTTTATCCCAAACCAAATCGAATTTTGGATTTAAATTGGAGAAGTTGTAATTAACGGGTTTTGGGAAACTTTAAACGTTAATTAATTGTTTTAGAAGTCGGAATTCGATTCCGTCAAGTGCGTTGAGTTCGTTGATTTATTCTAAGACCGTAGAAACGAAAATGGGGACTTTTGGAGCCCCGGAAGGCAATTAACCAAAACCGGGCAGATTCGCCATGTCGGGCGAATCTGGCCCTTACGGGTCCTTTTTCGGCAATATCGAATAATTGGGAAGTTTGGGAGTGATCGTCTTTGTCGGGGTTACGTTTGGGCGTTAAGTTTATTAATTTTCGGTTTATTCGTACTAGTTTAAAAGTACTTTGAATTTGTGTTCTTTTAGATCGTGCTACGGACCGAGGCAAGGGAAAGCTCGGCGAGTGACTAGGTCCACTTCGGGTTTTGTTGGAGCGCTTTTGGATCTATATACGAGGTAGGGAAAAGTAGCCGGATCTCGGCCCTGATTAGGGAAAGTTAATAGTAGAATTGCATGTGACACCAGGGTGTCGTGGGTTGAGTAGATTTATTTAATTATTAGAAAAGCATGATACGGGATTGTAGCGTTCAAGAGAAAAGCATGTGACACTTAGTAGTGTCGTAGGAACAGAGAACTTAGCGATAATTGAATTACTGGAGGCATATGACCATGCCCGGAGGTTGTTTGTGAAACTAGTGATTTTAGGACCGTTGGAGGCATCGAGTATGCCGGAGGTTGTCGTGCGTTTTATTTAATTGTTGAGTTTGGGTGGCCTTGAGAGCCTGTATTTAATTGTTGAGTTTGGGTGGCCTTGAGAGCCCGTATTTAATTGTTGAGTTTGGGTGGCCTTGAGAGCCCGTATTTAATTGTTGAGTCGGGGTGGCCATGAGAGCCGTGTATTTAATTTGGTGTCTTGAGTGGCAGTGAGTGCCCGTGGGGTTGTTGAACCCGAGTCTTGACTGTTGAGGTGTCTTGAGTGGCCTTGAGTGCCTGTGTGATTGAACTTGCCTGTGATTGTGATTGTGGTTACCTGGGGTGGTGAGTTCTAAAGGTCGACAGCCTGATCCGACTTAGTGTCGATGAATTGCGAGTTCTAAAGGTCGACAGCCTGATCCGACTTAGTGTCGATGAATTGCGAGTTCTAAAGGTCGACAGCCTGATCCGACTTAGTGTCGATGAATTGCGAGTTTTAAAGGTCGACAGCCTGATCCGACTTAGTGTCGATGAATTGCGAGTTCTAAAGGTCGACAGCCTGATCCGACTTAGTGTCGATGAATTGCGAGTTTTAAAGGTCGACAGCCTGATCCGACTTAGTGTCGAGGAATTGCGAGTTTGAAAGGTCGACAGCCTGATCCGACTTCGTGTCGAGGAATTGCGATAGGTCGAACCCTGACCTGATTGAGATTGGTTACTGAGCAGCTGGTGTGCGATCCTTTGTGATCTTGTTTGGTGTTGTGTCGTTTCGTTCGAGTCCTTGAGGAGGTCGTCGATAGTTGTATTGGGTCTACACTGTTTTTATCGAGTGTCGAGTCTGTTGAGGAAGGTGACGGGTTGTGGGTCAGTTGAGTACTTGAGTTGGGGACTGTAGTCCCGGCGTTGGGTTTGGTTTTAGTGTTACTGGCTCTTTCTGCTAATTATGCCATAGTCAGTCTGTTATCCGTGGAGGTGAGCGAACGCTCACCCCTAGCTGCTTTTCCTACAGGTACTGATCACCGGACGGACTAGGTTAGCTCTTGAAGTTCATGGAGCTTGGAGCGGAGTCTGGTCTTTACTTTTTGTTGAGTCTAGTGACGGATGTTGTACCTTGTCCACTTGTTGGGACGTTTTTGTATTGTAAATACTATTATTTTGAGAAGTAAATGGAAATGTCAAAGCTGTTATTGAAAACAGGTTTCAAGTGTTCATGTTTTTAAAAGTTCGCGTCCCGAGTTCGGTTCGCTGAAATCGGGGCGTGACAAGGAGGATAATAGATGGAAGAAATGTAGAGAAAAGAATTATCGATTATAAATAGTATGATGAAGCTTGAAAATAGTTTCTTTGATTTTATCTTGCATGGATCATCAATTTATAACTTCATGTCTTTATGTGAGCTTTAGGTCACAATTTTAACACAACTTGAACGACATGTTCAAGAGACTCGTTTCTTGACGAGTATAGAACTTTATGTTCAAAGTATCATGATTTGTGTAAACTTCAGGCTACACATATAAAATATACATAAACACGAATTAAAACACAAATAAACTTAAAAGAAATAAAGTATGCTTAAGTACTTACGAAAGTTGAGCGGTCATGCCGATAACGTGTTGTGAAAGTATGAACAATACTAGAGATAGTATAAGAGAATGGAATAACAAAGTTAGAGAGAACAAGAGAATATGGAGAGAGTAGAAATAGATCATTGTATTCATCATCATTTTACACTTTTCAATAGCCTCTATTTATAGGCTCATAATATGAAGACATAACCTTAATAACCTACATTAATCTATACATACATGAGGGAGTTACAAAACTCAAAAGTCTTGTAACTCCAATCTAGAATCTTCCATATAATGTAGTCATCCAACAAATACCACATATATTCATAACATAAATATATATTTTAATAAGGTTGGCCGAAAATCCCATAATGCCCATTAATGTTTTCGGCCAAGTCCATTAATTATATATATTAATGTTTTGTTTCGCTTAAATAAATATCATGAAAGACATTTAATTTAAATGCAAATAACAACATAATTTTGTGAATAAGTTATTAAATAAATGGGCTAATTATATCCAATATAATCACACTCATATATTTAAGTGGAACCTCTAAGGTCTAATTCATCGTGGGCTTCACTCTATTGTGTGTTACCCTTCAGGTTCATATGACGTTGGTAGAGAGGCCGAAATATACATTTCGTTCACAAGTTATGGATAACTCCTACCAAGGTCCATAACCACCCAAGTCATATGAAATTTGACATTTGTCTTTGTCAGAACCTATTACCTAAAGTATCCTTATCCTCTGTCGTTTGGTGATATCATGACTGAACACATGGCATAGAAGCATCATCCTTCTTCGAGGTTCTATCTTTGGTTTCATGATCTCGAGTTGAGATTGTAAGTGACAAATATTTGTACATTCGTATGTCCATGCTTCATTTTACAATCGTCACTCATCAAGGGGCACGAGGATATCTAGCTTATGTTGATAGCGTAAGTGACAAGATCTCTATGACAAACACCCACACTCCTTATATGTATGTATCCATATCTGAGCACAACCTTTATGACCATGTTGTCATGAGTAGTGATTAGTTCTATCAAGACATGAATCCACACATATATGATATATGGTTATTTCAAGGTTATAGGTCTAAAATATACTTTGGTAGATGAGAAATACTTATGTCCATGTTTTATGGAGTATTCTCAAGGTGGGTCATCCAATGGTAATTTTTTTTTATATTTGTGATATTTACTTATAAATCTATATGCATGATCAGTAAAACGTGATCCTCCAATCAATCATCATATTGGTTATAACTATTGGTTTAAACTAAGGACGAATGAATAAACTCACTCCTTTGTTCCTAAGAGTTCTACTATCGGGAAATTGTGCCCTGATATCTTAGAAAGAGTAGTATATTCATGTCGTTAACATTACATCAAATGATAATGAAAACACTGACCATTTTATTAATCATAAAGACGATGTAATATACTAATGTGGATTTCCATATGGCATAAAACCCAATAAATTGCCAATTGCATTAGGCTCAATTGACATTATATATAATGCTCATTGACCTAACATGCCCCTCATGCTTAGGTTGTGGAAGTGCCTTAGTTAGAGTTCAGTTACATTGTCCTTTGTGTTCACTCTATATATCTCTACGTCTCAATCCCAACAATTTCTTGAATGAGATGAAATGTCTCCATATGTGTTTGGACCTTTTGTTGAGACCTCGAGATATATGGTGGGTATGAGGTCCAATTTGGTGATAAAGCTTTTTGTCCGAATTGGGCCACATCGATCAAATCGTAGTGCTTTAATATTTTGGCCAAGTGGTTCTCGTACTTTAGCAAATGTTATGGAGTACGATATTCTTTTTCAAGAACTTAAATTTGAAAGGAATACATACATCAAAATGTATAAGGCCTAATAAACTATTAGTTACTTCCCCTATTCCATAAATAGATTGTCTATGTCATCTTGGCCATTAAACAACATTCACATATTTCAAATATCACATTGAATTCAAAATTTATTGGAGCTTTGTTACGTGTTTCTCCTTCATGTGCCCAAACGATAATGATAGAAAATGGTAGGGTTTGACTCATGAAACTCATATGGTGAAAGATTAAGTCATACTACATTTTATGAGTCTTAGATCATCTTTCCTCAAACATGGTCTTTCTTGGAGCACTTCCTTGAATTGGCCTATTATGAAGTATTCATTCGTCTCTATTGCATTCGGGGTCCAAAACTCCATGCTTCTAAGCATTTATGCAATGTTTAAGAATCATTTTGAACTCTAATCATATTATAAGAATCATTAAAGTGAGGTTTGGTCAAGAACCCATTCCTTATGATTATTTGTCTAGAAAAATTCGTAGTTCTATAGCAATCAAAACTTAGTTTTGTGAGTATATCCTCTTAGAACCGATATTTTACTATAAGATACACAATATGTTTGAAATATTAATCTACAGCAGAAGTATATAAACATATATGGAGTAATTAATAAAAGTAAAACTAAGTTAAGTAATCTCAACTATATCTCAAAGATGTGTTTCCAAAGGTCCATATTTCATCAAAATAGAGTGAGCTTTGGTTCACCGCTCTAACTATAACTATTAAGGTAGGTTTCCCAATTGCATCATTTGTGCAACTCTTGCATATAAGACACACATCATTATGTGTGTTTGGCATGTTCAATCTTGATGCCCCCGAGTGAAAGCTCTCATTTCCTACTCGGGTTGGGTACAACCATATTGAGTTAATGGATAAATATTTATCCATCTTGCCTCACCTCGCAACTATATGCCCCACAGATTAGCGCACCAACACATAGTCCTTTGGTTTAGTATCTTCCTAACTTGAGACCTTATGCATCTCACGCTTTGATGCAACAATACATAGTCCACAAGTTTCGGTTGACGCTCGTGATAGTGGATAAGCATCACATTGACCCAATAATAAGATTTCCCTTTTGATTTTATCATATAAAGTTTCTAATCATGCATAGTAAATGTGCACCTAGCCATGTTAATAAGCATGCACATAATCAAAACAAATGTGTCATAACATAGCTCATCTAGGTCAACTTACCATTGGTCAATACTATGCAGGGATCACACAATACAAGAGTAAATAAAGAGCTATGGTATGCACATGCATATAAATTGCGCATACATCGACATGTTATATGCTAATAAATCATGCATATATTCCAAAGTAAAAACACAATAGCATAACCCATCTAGTTAACTTACCATTGGTCAATTCTAAAGCGGGGATCATACGATACAATGGTCAATAAGGAGATATGTTGTGCATACAAGCAATAACATTCATAATAGTATAATTTTTCAAAAACTTGATATCTTTATCTTGTTTCTTTTATAATTCTCAAAATCAATCTTATACATTAATCTGATTAACATACATGACTATTTCATGAGAATTTGGACTAATTCTTATCTGAGCTACGTAACTTGAATCTCGTGACTCCCTCAATTGCTGAAGTGGTGATGCCTAGTATTCAATGGGCTTCCCCTCCTCTCGAGGTCCATTGTTCGGTAATTCCTACATCTTCTCCAGCTCGGGAAGACACTCTACCCCAATATACCCTCTCTTTGACCCTTTATTTTGCAATGGTGTCGAACTTAAGTGTAATTGGTGTAGATAACCCTCAGCCTCGACCCCCACTTTTAGCATTGGTTTATGGTTAGAATATATCTTAGTGTAGGAAATTCTTGATTTGGGATCAAGTGCCTTCTTAGTATCTTGTGTGGATCTGGATGTTTGGTTTTTCTTATCAACTACAATTAGAAACATCTTTGTCACCGATTCTTCTCCCTTTTCAATCATGTCGATGGAGTTTTGTATGGAGGGTGAATTTTATGGATTTACATTATTTTCCTATTAGTTGTATGTTGGAGCAATAATTCCATAAAGGATATTGTTGGGATACTTGGTCTGCTCATAATAATTTCATCCCAATCATATAAGTCACAACTGTTGCAGCGGGGTCCCTAGCTTATTGGTGTTACATGATTGTGTGCCTAGTTTTGCTGCTTTTGTTTCTTTTGTTGTTTTCCGATTCATTTCCCTCTATAACTATTTCTCTCAACCAGAACAAATAGGCCATGAATGAGATTCTCTAGCAAGCTGGTGAAAAACTTTATTTGTTGATCACTTTCAAAAATCGAGTTTCATATTCTTCAGGGAAGACATGATGATAGTAATACAGTCTACTACTACCAAAAAAAGGGTGAGTCGAATCCCACGCGAGCCTTAACTAGGTAGACTATCACCTGTGCATCACTCTAAAGAATGACTCTAGATAAGCCATTATCCTGAATCCAATAAAGGTATTCCCGGATATCCAATACTTAAACACAATCGATTTTGGAGTCCCTTAATTCCTCCATGTAGATAAATCCCTATGTAGAATAAAAGGTGTCCACAAATATGGTGTTGGAGGTGAGTTTTGAATGTCCCTCTTGGGTGTATTATTAGTGTCTCTTACAAGACTATATATCAATATCATTGTCTCTCCCATAACCACACGACCACTTTTACATCTCCTTCCTTGCCCAAGGTCTATTTCAGTTCCACGGTCCAATCTGGGAAAGTAGTAGTGAAGCTTGGGAGAAAAAAACCCTCCTAATTTAGTCTAAGATTTATGAGAGAAAAAAATAGTGATAAGTAGATAGGGCAGTGGAGGGGAATGTAAACTCATTGTAGGTGTAAGTTTGCAGCCACCTAAAAAGGTTCTAAATGTATCCTACATAAACACATCCTAATTTAAGGCAACATGAGGATGTCGTCTGCTCTAGTTGAGTCTACCTATTGTTGTCACTTTCAAGTAATTTGTATCCAACGTTAAAGGAATATATGACATTCTGCTCATTAGGCCAATACCATTTTTCCCTCTTCATCGAATCTGGCACCTCAATCATTAATATCACCTTTTAATCCCATGTGTCAAAGATATCCACGAATAATATTTGAGTTTTATTCCCAAGTACTCAAAATCATCAAGGAACTGGATGTACAATAATCGATATATGTATGGATCAAGGGGTAATCCCCTTATATATACGATATGGTACAGATTAAGGTGTGGGTAACTTGACCAATAATGCTCATCGCTCCTCTTCATAGTATTTTTTGGGATGAGTGAAGGATTATCCATGCAGAGCTGGGGCTAGGACTAATAGTAGGTTCAAGGAAGGAGGACTTCTAATAGTGACGGATCCAGCTTTTCTAATGAGGGGGGCACCAAATATTTTCAAGGGTAAAAATGTCAGAAATATATTAGGAGGCACAACTAGAAAATTGAAAAAACTAAAAGGGTGTTTTTAGAATTTTTTGAAAATTAAGTAACAATTTTTTTTAAAAAAAAAACTTAAATTTTGTAGAGAACGGAACTCAAAAATTAAATTGATGTAGTCTCTAACTTTAGACAATATTTTAAACAAGAATAATTTTTTCTAAACTAATTAAAATTAAAAATTAAAAAAATAGAAATATAAAATTATTTAAAATATAATAAAAAGTACAAAACAATTATACACCTAATATACAGTAATAATTACTTATTAGTTCTATTTCTAATTAGAAAAAATAAAATAAAAGATAAGGATATTAAATAACAAGATGAAGTATTAATACAAGTTAAATCTTATTAAACTATTATTTATTAAATATACTTATAATTAAAAAAGTGGAAAAATAAAAATGATAAATAAAAATGTTAAATATTAATATACTGTAAGATCTTACTAAATATTTAATTATTTTTTTACTTCTAATTAGAAGAAAAAAAATAGAAAGGTACGCTGCTAAATAGGCCAGGTGGGGCACAAATAGGCAAATAATCAAAAAAATATTACTACACAGTAACCGTGTGATTGAATTTTAGAGAATTGAGGGGGGGGGGGGGGGGGGGGGCACGTGCCCCCCTGGGACCCACTTAAATCCGCCCCTGGTAGCAAGCTTTCAGAACCCACGAAACTAAACTATTGTCATGGATAAAGAGACGTCATGCTTTCTTACCAGTATAGAAGTGTTGAAATCCTTGACATTTTGGAAACCCATACCTCTTGTGTCTTTCATCTTACAAAAATTCTCCCATTTTTTCTAGATAATAGGTAGCATGCGTAGGAATTCCCCACATACTAAAACTTATCTAATGTCGTATTCACCAGATCAATGACACTAGCCAGGATCAGGAAGACACTCATTGTGTAGGTAGGGATCATCGGGGGTGCCAATCGGATCATAACCTCTTTTTCAGTTTATTAGAGAAGTTGACCATCGCAGGTTGTTACTTGCTTGGTAATCTTCTTGAAAATGAAGTTACTTAGATAAGGTTTAGCTACTTAGATAAGAAAAATTCGGTGAAATCTCTAATATACCTAGAATGCTACAATAAGCTTGTATGCCAACTAGGGACATTTATGGGGCTAAATTGATTTAGGACATGTCCTAATTTACTACCTGACTTGATAAGGTGCTGACGGTCTCAAGGAATGCCCAAAACCGGGTGGGCTCCTTTGTCTTATCATTGGAAAAGATATAATTGTCTCCAGCAAAAAAGATGTTGGTGACACACGATGTATTTCTCGTAATCTGGTTCCCCATTATCTTCACCTCTAGAGCTTCCCCTCGTAGCATGCAAGAGAGTCCCTCCATACAGAAAAATAAAGTGTGGTGCCCCATTCGAAATGTATACATGAGGAAGAATGCAGTCCGTTTTCCAACCACCCGAGCCGACCTTCTAATTGATTTTTCCTAGACACTTGTACACCAGTTCAAGCCAATATTAGGTGAGTCCAAAGTTTGACTATATAGCAAAAAGGAATGGTCACTCCACTATCGTAGGCTTTTCTTGTATCGAGTTTAAGGGTCATGAATTCCTCCTTACCTTGAGCCCTCCGATTAAGATGGTGAATAATCTTATATGATATGATGATGTTGTCTTTGATATCCCGCCCCAAAATAAATCCTCCTTGATTCTCCAAGATGATGGCATGAAGCTTCAGGTTGAGCTTGTTAGCAAGCACTCTGGACAAATTTTTGAATAACACATTACATAGATCTTGTTGGTTTTTATGACCAAGGACAAGCCACACCTTATACTATATCATTTGAGTTAATAATAGTTGGAAAGCATTTTATTCTTATTAAGTTATAATGTTAGTGTAAATGTGAATGAATTACTTCCTATACGGTATTAAGGAACATTTACCTAATAGTATAACTCTTATAGACAAAGGAATGAATCCATTCACTCATCCCTACCCTAAATCGATAGTTAGAGTTAGTGTGATTTTGATGAGAGGATCATGTTTTACTGATCATGCATATAGAGATATGAGTCAAAGTCACAGATGCTAAAGAGTTTGACATTGGACAACCCACCTTGAGAATACTCCATAGAGAAGAAACATGAAAGTAAAGTAAGACACCTCCTTAAAGGAATTAAAAGAAACACCTAAAATTCTAGAAAGTAAATTAAGACGCCTCCTTAAAGGAATTAAAAGTAATACCTAAAATTCTAGACATTTTAGAATAAGTAATGCTAGTTGGACTAGGTCAATGGAAAGTAAGACACCTCATTACACAAGGTTTCTTAATTCTACTTGAATTTGTTTAAGGAAAACCAACACTATAAATACAACACCATTGGGGCTGAAAATCACAAGCATTCAAGTTGAAACTTTCGCCCACCATAGTGAGAGAAGTGTGAGTTTTTTGTTTAGTGATTTTCTAGTGTGTCGATTTGTGAAGTAAGATTTCTCGTGTGGTTACTGTTGGGTCTCGAGGTAGGATTGGAGATGAACCAACTCGCAGCGGAAAATCAATCAAAACCAAGAGACGATTAAAACCATGAAACAACTAATGAAGAATGGATTCACAAGAGAAAAATTCAACACTGCTTCTTACCAAAACAAGAACACCGGTTAACGAATGATTGGCTTGAGTCTCCAAGACGAATACGTATCCACATGAGAATCAAAGCCACATAGTTCTTCTCTTTGAGGACTCAAGAACACAAAAATGGAGGTGGGAGCTTGCCAAACCCGAAATTGTAGGGAGAGAGGGAGAGAAGTTGTGTTTCATATTCTTGTCTTGTGTTTGTTATGTTGAAAAAAGATGACTTAAACATAACAAACCTAATACTTGTCCAACTAAAGGCATGAGACAAGTATGGTATCAAGTAAGGTGTAAATAAGACAAAGTATGACTAGACAAGATGAGGTTCGGTGGTGAATCACCAACAACTTAATCCTTGTCATGCTTACTTAGTACTAATTAATCAAGACTTGATGAATTAGTTCCATGGGCCTCTCATGGGCCTCTTGGAACATGGCCCGAGGCCATTCCCAACGAGGTCCCGTGATGCGCTCATCGCCTCTAAGTCTTCCATACCGGAAATGTCCAACATTATCCGACGTGATCAATCCCAAGACTCCAAGCCTTGTCTCGATCTGTAATGTCATATTCAGTTACGAGCACATGACCCAAAACCCAGTTTTGGTCATGTCCCGAGACAACTCCCTTTTGGCCATTCTCCATAGATGTGTCAATGAGTTTCATCCTCCGGTGTGACCCTTAGGTTTATGAATGCAAAAGATCAACGTAAAATCTCATTTTACTCGATCCTATTTAAGTGGCAACTACCGAGACTTTAGTATTGCCTGACACTGCATAACGAATCGACCCTGTCGATTCTAACCTTTCTGTCATCCCTGTCATTATCCTTTTATCTCCGATATCCTGATTGAGATAAGACATACAGCCGTCATCCTTATTATTCTCAATCACTGTACCTTGATATGTGAAATGACTGAATATATGATACCTAGTATCATGTGCATGGCCATGCTATTCTTTCAGTCACTCTCGATCAAGAGGCCGAGAACCGATATCTTTCCCATACCGTAGTATGAGGGATAAATCCCTTAGCCGTCTTTCGTGTCACTCATGCAATCCATCCCCAAGCCAGTCCTGGCCGTTATGGAAGCCCTGTTACGAACAACGTTAGGCTCAAGTCAAACTCAGTTGTTTATTGCATAGCGATCACAAAGACTCCTTGGTCTAAGGATACATGACAAGCTACGACAATGAATATGTTCTTGACTTGATCTATGGAACATATTCATGTCGGGTCGTCCAATATCATGTCCCACATGATATCTATGATCAGACTCCGGAATCTCATTCCAATGACTAACAGAACGTAAGCCATAAAGAGCCATCTTTCATACTAGTCGCTTCTAGTGAAGCTTTGTTGACTACGAAGCCATCGAGTGTGATCTATCTTGATCAATGGTTCTATTCGCATGGTGGGCATAGATCAGAGAACACTTCAATATATTACTCCAACACTTAAGTAATATAAAGCCACTTTAATTTTATTGCTAACGATGATATATACATTTGGACATTTAGGATTGAACTACGGGCACTAAGACTAACAGTTACCGTTAGAGAGCAAACATTTGAGTGCCTACGACACTTCCTAAGGTCCCCATCTCGAACCAATTGATCTAAAAGTTTCCGTCATATATCAAGGTAAACACTGTTTATATTATGCATACATTAACTTTAGTTGATCTATGCTAACTAGGAATAAACAGACAACAATTTATGTCATTTTTCTGTCGTGTTAACTTAACACATAATTCTACAAATCTATTGGCTGGAAATCCGTTACCTGAGTCAAATAGGCCTTATTCAGAATCAATATGAGAATCGTGTCATTCAGGTTAGAGGAAGAGATTTGGTGGTGAATATTATTCGAACGAAGCACTAGACGTTCATTACTATTGTACCCCAAAAGTTATGGTAGAAGAAAGGATGAAACATTTGGACCCGGGGAATTGTTTGGGCCCCATATAAAAAAATACCAGGTGAATTTTCAAATCTGAAATTAAAATTACTAGAACAAGATATTTTTCCGCCGAAAAATCTCGTGGAATACTAAATCGGAGGACCTCCCTATTGATTGCTTTTATAGGGAAGTCATGGGTCCTAAACATTAGTTTAGGAACCCTTGTATCTACAAGTACTGGCATGTGGTCCAAAGTAATAACCTCCAAGTTTGGATCCCATGACTCTATCTAGTCGGCCTTTCATGCGATGTCTTCAGTGCCATTGAAACCCCTAGCCAACAACCAATCATATATGTGTTGGGTCTCGAGGTAGGGTTGGAGATGAACCAACTCGCAGCGGAAAATCAATGAAAACCAAGAGACGATTAAAACCATGAAACAACTAACAAAGAATGGATTCACATGAGAAAAATTCAGCACTAGTTCTTAGCAAAACAAGAACACCGGGTAACGAATGATTGGCTTGAGTCTCCAAGACGCCTACGTATCCACATGGGAATTAAAGGCACGTAATTCTTCTCTTTGAGGACTCAAGAACATAAAAATGGAGGTCGGAGCTTGCCAAACCCGAAGTTGCAAGGGAAAGGGGAGAGAAGTTGTGTTTCCTATTCTTGTCTTGTGTTTGTTATGTTGAAAAAAGATGACTTAAACATAACAAACCTCGTACTTGTCCAACTAAAGACATGGGACAAGCATTGTAAGAACCACTCCCAGTCAACGCCAGTCAAATCGGCGAAAAACAGGAAAATTTAAATTTTTTGGACAGACACTTAAATGAACCTAAATTTGACCCCAAGGGTCATACCGGACTTAAGTGACCCCGATATCGACCAAGGTGAGTTCCGGGGGACTCAGGGCAACTTTCTGACCAATTTGGGAAAGGTTGACTTTTTGTTGGAAAAGTCAACCGAGCGACGTTTTGGTCCATTCGAGGCTCGTTTTGGATCCAAAAAGCTTAGCCGTCATCACGGCGGTCTTAGTTGAGCCGTTTCCTTGTAGCCCGTGAAGTTTCGTAATTTCTTGGAAAAAGTGCTCGTTCGAGGCCCGAGACGGCTGAATTTCGCGAATCTGATTGGAAAATATCTAGAAGATATTTTCCAAAAAGGGATGGGACCAACTTGCCACATGTCACCAATGTGGTGGTGTTAGGTTTATTGGACAAAACAAGACAAGACTACATGAGGGTTAGTTTTGCAATTTAAGTGTTATTTGTTACTGTTTAAAACAAAACAAAAGGGAAGCAAATGGATGGTTCGGCCATTGTTCAAAAAAATAGGAAAAAAAGAGAAGTTTAGAGAGAGAAAAGAAGAGAGAAGAAAGGGAGAAAAAGAGAAGAGGTCTTGGGGATTAGTGCCTTTTCTCGATCATCAAACCGTTGGATCGTCTCAAAGATAGAAGAATCGAGTTCACACCGTCATTCTCTACAGTGAGCATCTAACCGATCTTCGTTTTGTTAAGTTTGAAAGTTAGGGTTTGGGTTAAAACTAGTAGTTTTTGGATGTGTTGAGGTGTGGGGTTCGTTGGAGACGTTTTGGAGCGAAGTTGGAACGTTTTCCGGTGACCGGAGGCTCGGGGGAGCTCCGGCCACCGTGTAGGGTGGCTGGCCGGAGCTAGGAACAGCCACCACCATGGTGGACCGGCCCAAAAATGGCCCTAGCCACCCACGGCCAAAGTTGGCCGGGTGGGGCCCACGTGCCCGGGTCACGGGTTTTCGTGTTCGGGTGGTTTAGGACATTCCCCAAGTCGTTAATCCATACCCGGATCGAAATTTGGAATTAAATTGTAAAAGTTGTAATTGACGGGTTTAGAAACTTTAAACGCGAATTAAATTGCTCGGGAGTCGGAAATTCATTCCGTCGATTGCGTTGGAACCCTTGAATTATTCTAAGACCGTAGAAACGAAAACGGGAATTTTCGGAGCCCCAGAAGAATGTTTTCCAATCCCGGGCAGATTCGCCGTGTCACGCCCCAAATTCAGTAGAACTGAACCCGGAACGCGAACATTTAAGACAATAAAACATTTTCAGACCTTTTAAATAAATCACTTTAAACCACCATTTAGTTAATCAAAATAATAATTTACAACTCAAAAGTACGTCCCAACAAGCGGACAAAATACAAGGCGTACGTCGCTAGACTCAAAAGGAAACCCGGACTCCCGCTCCTAGCTCTTCAAGCTTCGAGAGCTCACCTAGTCCGTCCTGCGACCAGTGCCTGTAGGAAAAGTAGCTAGGGGTGAGCGTTCGCTCACCACCACGGATAACAGACTGACTACGGCATACTAGCAGAAAATGCCGGTAACACCAACCACAATCCAAACACCGGGGACTACTATCCCCAAACTCAGGTATCCCGACTGACACACGACTATTACTTTCCTCAACCGACTCAACACTCGGACATGTAAATGTAGACCCAACACATTGGTTAAGACTTCCACCAAATAATCAAAAGATAACCACGCACCACCCAAGATCACAAAGGATCGCACACCAAACAAGATCACAAAGGATCCCACTCCAGCCAGCTGCTCAGTGTCGGTTGCTAACCGGCTGGGCTCGAGCCTGCCCCACGCAACTTTACCGATCCCTATCAGGCCAGGCGGTCGACCTGTTAGCGATATATACCGAGCTACTTTTCCGATAGCTAGTCGGAAGGGAAGCAACCCTCCATCGCCTAAGAAATGCTCAACCTGCGATCCCTGTCAGGCCAAGCTAGCCAAAGAATGCTCGACTTTGCCGATCCCTTTCAGGCAAGCCAGCCAACCTCCACACAATCACAATCACAAACAAAGTTCAACAACCAGCAACAACACATGTTCAACACTCCACAGGCACTCATGGCCACCCAAGACACGAATAGTAAAACACGGGTTCAACAACCCCACGAGCACTCATGGCCACCCAAGACACCTACAGTAAAACACGGGCTCAACAACCCCACGGGCACTCATGGCCACCCAAGACACACCAACAGTAAAACACGGGCTCTCAACAACCCCACAGGCACTCATGGCCACTCAAGACACCAACAGTAAAGACACGGGTTTAACAACCCCGCAGACACTCATGGCCACCCAAGACACACCAATAGTAAAGACACGGGCTTAACAACCCCACAGGCACTCATGGCCACCCAAGACACACCAACATTAAAAACACGGGCTCAACAACCCCACAGGCACTCATGGCCACCCAAGACACACCAACAGTAAAATACGGGCTCTCATGGCCACCTAAAACACAAACTAACCAATCAACCTCCGGGCATAATCTGTGCCTCCAGTAATTCTAATATCGATAAGTTCACTCCTCCTACGACACTACTAAAATTCACATGCATTTCTATTGTTCGATACGTTCCCGTATCATACGACACCACCCGCTGTCGCCTGCCTTTCTAATATTCGATAAACGTACTTAACCCATGACACCCAAGTGTCACATGCATTTCTACTGTTAACTTTCCCTAGTTAGGGCCGAGATCCGGCTACTTTTCCCTACCTCGTATGCTTTCTCCAAAACCTCACAATCAAGCTCCGGCGTGATCTCGATCACTCGCCTAGCTTTCCTTTTCCTCTGTCGGTGGCACGATCTAATAAGAACACAAATTTAAATACTTTTAAGTGGGTCCCACATCTTTTGGAAAATATCTTCTAGATATTTTTCAGTCAGATTCGCAAAATTCGGCCGTCTCGGGCCCCGAACGGGCCTTTTTCCAAGAAATTACGAAACTTCATGGGCTACAAGGAAACGGCTCAACTAAGACCGCTGTGACGACGACTAAGGTTTTTGGATCCAAAACGAACCTCGAACGGACCAAAACGTCACTCGGTTGACTTTTCCAGCAAAAAGTCAACCTTTCCCAAATTGCTCAGAAAGTTGCCCTGAGTCCCCCGGAACTCACTTTGGTCGATATCGGGGTCAACTTAAGTCCGGTATGACCCTCGGTGTCAAATTTAGGTTCATTTAAGTGTCTGTCCAAAAATTTTAAATTTTCCTATTTTTCGCCGATTTGACTGGCGTTGACCGGGAGTGGTACTTACACGCCGGGTCGGCAAAAACGGGCCTTTCCAGGTCCATTATCGACAATTTCGAGTAATTGGGAAGTTGGGAGTGATCGACATTGTCGGGGTTACTTTTGGGCGTCAAGTTTATTAAAATTCAGTTTATGCCTGCAAGCTTAAAGGTGTTTTAAATTGTGTTCTTATTAGATCGTGCAACCGACAGAGGAGAGGGAAAGCTAGGCGAGTGATCGAGATCACGCCGGAGCTTGATTGTGAGCTTTTGGAGAAAATATACGAGGTAGGGAAAAGTAGTCGGATCTCGGCCCTGACTAGGGAAAGTTAACAATAGAAATGCATGTGACACTTGGGTGTCGTGGGTTAAGTACGTTTATCGAATATTAGAAAGGAAGGCGACACCGGGTGGTGTCGTATGACACGGGAACGTATCGAACAATAGAAATGCATGTGACACTTAGTAGTGTCATAGGAGCAGTTAACTTATTGATATTAGAATTACTGGAGGCATTTGGTTATGCCTGGAGGTTGATTTGTTTATTTTGTGTCTTGGGTGGACATGAGAGCCCGTACTTTACTGTTGGTGTGTCTTGGGTGGCCATGAGTGCCCGTGGGGTTGTTGAACCCGTGTCTTTACTGTTTGTGTGTCTTGGGTGGCCATGAGTGCCCGTGGGGTTGTTGAACCCGTGTCGTTACTGTTGGTGTGTCTTGGGTGGCCATGAGTGCCCGTGGGGTTGTTGAACCCGTGTCTTTACTGTTGATGTCTTGGGTGACCATGAGTGCTTGTTGGGTTGTTGAACCCGTGTTTTACTGTTGGTGTCTTGGGTGGCCATGAGTGCCTGTGGAGTGTTGAACCCGTGTTGTTCCTGGTTGTTGAACTTTGTTTGTGATTGTGATTGCGTGGAGGTTAGCTGGCTTGTCTGACAGGGATCGGTAAAGTTGAGCATTCTTTGGTTAGCCTTGCCTGACAGGGATTGACAAGGTTGAGCATTCTTCGGCGATGGAGGGTGCTCCCCTTCCGACTAGCTATCGGAAAAGTAGCTCGGTACATATCGCTAAAAGGTCGACCACCTGGCCTGGCATGGATCGGTAAAGTTGCGTGGGGCAGGCTCGAGCCCAGCCGGTTAGCAACCGGCACTGAGCAGCTGGAGTGCGATCCTTTGTGATCTTGGGTGTTGCGTGGTTATCTTTTGAGTCTTTGGTGGAAGTCGTAACCGTTGTGTTGGGTCTCCATTTACGTGTCCGAGTGTTGAGTCGGTTGAGGAAAGTAATAGTCGTGTGTCAGTCGGGTTACCTAAGTTTGTGGATAGTAGTCCCCGGTGTTTGGGTTGTGGTTGGTGTTACCGGCATTGTCTGCTAGTATGCCATAGTCAGTTTGTTATCCGTGGTGGTGAGCGAACGCTCACCCCTAGCTGCTTTTCCTACATGTACTGGTCGCGGGACGAACTAGGTGAGCTCTCGAAGCTTGAAGAGCTAGGAGCGGGAGTCCGGGTTTCCTTTTGAGTCTAGCGACGTACGCCTTGTATTTTGTCCGCTTGTTGGGACGTACTTTTG
Organism: Erodium maritimum; assembly: GCA_963921825.1. Classification (NCBI taxonomy): domain Eukaryota; kingdom Viridiplantae; phylum Streptophyta; class Magnoliopsida; order Geraniales; family Geraniaceae; genus Erodium; species Erodium maritimum. The sequence goes on from OY997596.1 coordinate 32,690,613, forward strand.
AGTTGTAAATTATTATTTTGATTAACTAAATGGTGGTTTTAAAGTGATTTATTTAAAAAGTTTGAAAATGTTTTATTGTCTTAAACGTTCGCGTTCCGGGTTCGGTTCTACTGAATTTGGGGCGTGACAGCTTGGTATTAGAGCACGAGGTTTCACACCTCGGACTGTACGTCAATTATGTGGGGAGAGTCGAGTCAGTAAAGTCCCGTCGTGCATTGGGTACGCAAGTCGGAAACCGTATGTAGACCCGTAGTGTTTTGAGTCCTGTTTGTGTTTGTGTGTATGTGTGGTACGGTTATTACTGGCATACTGTTTGTGTGTTGCTACATGAAACGTTTTTAAGCTGTCGCGAGTCGACTCAGGGGCGCCCCTGTTGTCGAGCGTGACGGTGCTGATATCCAGTGGGTACAATGTAGTTCGGGGACGCCTGGACCGGGTTGTAACTACGTGATGTCAAGAAATGAGGTTTTATAATGAAAAGGAGAAAGTTTTAAAATTGGTTTGCCCTGTGGGGGTGTTTTTGAATTTGTTGGCCGGTGGGCGTGTTTTAAATTGGTTGGCCATGTGGGCGTGTGTTTTAAATTGGTTGGCCCTGTGGGCGTGTGTTTAAATTTGTCGGCCCGGTGGGCGTGTTTTGATTTTGGTTGGCCTTGTCGGCTTGTGATTGAGGTTGGGTGACTTGAATTTTTTTGTGAGTCGTTTTGCGTGTGTTTGTTAAATTGGTGATAGGGCGTGTGTGTCGCTTAAGGCTATTTTTAGGGTCCGTGATTCCTGTCTTGTTCCACCGTCTTGTTTGCGCAGTTTGAGTGTCGGTTTTGCATGGCTGTGTAAATGATTGTGTTGGTTGTAGAGGCCGTAAGTTCGGTGTTAAAGGGTGAGGTCTTGGGTTCGAGACTCATCAATAACCTACGGTAGTGATACATCGATTTGGTGTGAGAGTCTCACCACGGAGAGGGGTTAAGGTTGATGCGATGCGGTGCCATACGAACGAGGTTTCCCTCGCGTGAACGGGTGGTTTGAGGTTTCCTTCACGTGAGTGGGTTATTTGAGGTTCCCTACATGATCGAGTAACTAGGGTATCGAGGTTGTGAGCAATAGTGGCTTGCGGAATTGAGAATAGGATCCCCGTTTGAGGTTTCTTACGTGATCGGGTTATTGGGGTATCGAGGTTGTGAGCAATAATGGTTTCCTGAGTTTAGAATATGATCCATATTCGAGGTTTCCCTTACGTGAACGAGTATTTGAGGTATTGATAGCGTGAGCAGCGTGACGTTTTGGTATCAGGTTTTGAGGTAGTAGTCTGCCCTGGTTAGATTGGTAAGTTGTTAGTGCTTTACTAGTATGCCATAATCGAACGAGTGTCCGTGGAGGTGGGCAGAACGATCATCCCCTTTACTACTTTTCCCGCAGGGGACGTGTAGCGAACACTGGTTTTGTTGCGGAAAGTTATAAGTAAATGCATAGAGGATCGTGTGAGGGTTGTGCTATACCTTATCGGTGTGACTAATGGAGTGTTTGTTCGGTCTCTGATTTGGGCGTCATTTCTGTTGGATACCGGGGTGTCACACTCGTTTGCTTCGTAGAGTAGTGCTGAGATGTTGGGGCTGAGTTTAGAGCCGTTGAGTCCACCCATGCGTCTGACTACGCCGGTTGGAGGTGGTGTGGTGTTGACTAGGGTCTGTCGTGCCTGCGGAGTTCGAGAAGCAAACCAATACAGGAGGATTCGGGTATGTTCGGAGTTGGTAGGAACGACGACGGTAGAGGAGCGAGGTCTTAGAGAGACCATGAGGTTCCGTGAGGTTCGACAGCGATTGAGCTTGTGCGTGTATCCGTGGGAAGGATACTTACGAAATGAAAGCCTTTGACGTGATCCTAAGAATGGATTGGCCGGCGAAGTGCCGAGTCAATATCTACTGTTACTGGCGACGAGTGACGATGTCAACAGGCAACACGGAAGGTTCGTGTATTCTCGGCAGTAAGAGCGGAGTCCTCCTGTCGGCATTAACCGCAGTGGAGGAAGTATTGGTCGTGCAGAGCCGAGAGTTAGCGCGAGTGGTGTGCGAGTTTCCCGAGGTCTTTCCTGAGGAGTTGAGCGGGTTGCCACCAGATCGTGAGATGGAGTTCGGGATTGACCTGGTGCCGGGGACAGTAGCGATATAGATGGCGCCTTACAGGTTCGCGCCAGCCAAGTTGACCGAGCTGAAGCGTCAGCTCGAGGAACTTCGGGAGAAGGGGTTTATCCGCCGAGCACATCGCTGTGGGGAGCACCAACACTCTTCGTGAAGAAGAAGAGTTGAGAGCTTCGGATGTGCATCGACTATCGGAAGCTGAACCGGGTTACGGTGAAGAAACGATACCCGATGCCGAGGACTGACGACTTGTTCGACCAGTTGAGAGGGTCGACATGCTTCTCGAAGATCGATCTGCGATCCATATATTACCAGTTGCGAGTCCGAGAGGGGGACGTCGCAAAGACTGCATTCCGGACACGCTATAGGCATTACAAGTTCTGGGTGATGCCTTTTGGACTGACGAACGCACCTGCAGCGTTCATGGATCTGATGAACATTATATTCCGACCGTTCTTAGATCAATTTGTGGTGGTGTTGTGGACGACATCTTGATCTACTCGCAGAACGAGGCGGCGCATGAGGAACATCTGAGGGGTGTTCTGACCCTTGTGCGCACACATCATTTATACGCCAACCTGGAGAAGTGCGATTTTGGCTCGCTGAGGTGAGATTCCTCGGTCACGTTGTGTCCCGTGACGGTATATTGGTCGATCCGGTGGAGATCGGCGCGGTTTTGTAGTGGGCGCGGCCCACGAGCGTTTTCGAGATCCGCAGCTTCTTGGGGCTGGCAGGATATTATCGGCGGTTGGTCCAGGACTTTGCGCGTCTAGCCGCGCCTATGAATCTTTTGACGCACAAGGGAGTCGGGTTTGTGTGGACAGAAGATTGTGAACGTGCGTTCACGGAGCTGAAGGCTCGTCTGACTACCACTCCAGTGTTGATAGTGCCAGAGCGCGGGGTCGAGTATGAGGTCTATTGTGACGCGTCCGGGGAAAGACTGGGCTGTGTACTGATGATGTTGGGTAGAGTTGTGGCTTATGGCTCCAGGCGGTGAAAGACGCACGAGCGCAACTATCCTACCCATGACCCGAACTTAGTAGCAGCAGTGTTCGCGCCGAAAGGCTGGAGGTATTCTCTATATGGCGAGAGATTTCTGGTGTTCTCGGGTCACAAGAGCCTTAAGTACATCATTTCCCAACAAGACCTGAACATGCGCCAGCGGCGATGGATGGAGCTACTTGAGGAGTACGACTTGAGCTACTCTACCATACGGGTAAGGCGAATGTGGCCGCCGACACCCTGAGTAGAAAGTCGGTTCTGGGCCTTGCTAACATATCAGTCCGAGAATGGGACATGATGTGGGAACTGGGCACGTTCGCGCTTGAACTAGAGGAGGCTACTGGTGGCGTGGCCATGTGCTCATTGGTGGCCCAGCCCTCACTGCTTGGCCGGGGGATAGAGGCACAATCGGTGTATGTCGGACGAAAGATATCCGGGAGAGAGTTGCCGGCGGTGTTGACGCCGAGGGCTAGGATCGTCGTGCTAATTGGGAGTTACGGTATCGTGGAGGTTTGTTTATACCGCGTCACGGTGGAGGCGACAAGTTGCGAGAGTCGCACTATTCGCGTCTGATAGTGCACGCGGGTAGCGCTAAGAGGAGCCCGACATCAGGCGGCATATCTAGTGGAGCGGGATGCGGAGAGCGGTCACGGAGTTAGTATCGCGGTACCTCACTTGTCAGCAGGTGAGAGCCGAACAACAGCGTCTCGCTGGATTATTGCAACCACTGCGGGTTGCATAGTGGAAATGGGGGCACGTCACGATGGATTTCGTGAGCGGTTAGCCGAGTTCGCCTACAACAACAGCTTTAAGGCCAGTATCATGATGGCACCGTTCGGAGCGTTGTATGGTAGGCCGTGTCTATCATCCGTGTGCTGGGCAGAAGTGAGGAATAAGAGTTTACTGGGTCGAGAACTGGTCCGAGAGACAGCTGAGTTGGTCGTGCCGAAGCGTGAGAGGTTAATGACCGCGCAGAGTCAGCAGGAGCTATGCTGACTGATGGCGCCGACCTCTCGAGTCTGCAGTCGGTGACCATGTATCCCTAGAGGTGAGTCCGAAAGGTGGACTGGTGCGTTTTGACCGTGGAAGTATATGCGGACCCCTCGCACGTCATTGAGTGGGCAGATGTCGAGGTAACGGGTGATGTCTCGTATAAGGAGAAACCGGTTGGGGAAATGGACCCACGAGAGCAAGTCCTACGCGGAAAGGTTATCCGCTTAGAACGGGTGCAGTGGCGGCAACACGAGGCTGAGTCGACTTGGGAGCGCGAGGACGAGGTTCGCGCGAAGTACCCCGAGCTATTTGACTCCTGAGGTACGTTTGTTTAAAATTTCGCGGACGAAATTCCTTTAAGGGGGGTAGATTGTAAGAACCACTCTCGGTCAACGCCAGTCAAATCGGAGAAAAACAGGAAAATTTAAAAATTTTGGACACACTTAAATGAACCTAAATTTGACCCCGAGGGTCATCCCAGACTTAAGTGACACCGATATCGACCAAGGTGAGTTCCGGGGGACTCAGGGCAACTTTCTGACCAATTTGGGAAATGTTGACTTGTTGCTGGAAAAGTCAACCGAGCGACGTTTTGGTCCATTCGAGGCTCGTTTTGGATCCAAAAAGCTTAGCCGTTATCACGGCGGTCTTAGTTGAGCCGTTTCCTTGTAGCCCGTGAAGTTTCGTAATTTCTTGGAAAAAGTGCCCATTCGGGGCCCGAGACGGCCGAATTTCGCGAATCTAATGGAAAATATGAAGATGGAAGATATTTTCCAAACAGGGATGGGACCCACTTCCACATGTCACCAATGTGGCGGTGTTAGGTTTATTGGACAAAACAAGACAAGACTACATGAGGGTTGGTTTTGCAATTTAAGTGTTATTTGTTACTTTTTAAAACAAAACAAAAGGGAAGCAAATGGATGGTTCGGCCATTGTTCCAAAAAAAGAAAAAAAAAAGAGAAGTTTAGAGAGAGAAAAGAAGAGAGAATAAAGGGAGAAAAAGAGAAGAGGTCTTGGGGATTTGTGACTTTTCTCGATCATCAAACCGTTGGATCGTCTCAAAGATAGAAGAATCGAGTTCACATCGTCATTCTCTACGGTGAGCATCTAACCGATCTTCGTTTTGTTAGGTTTGAAAGTTAGGGTTTGGGTTAAAAGTAGTATTTTTTGGATGTGTTGAGGTGTGGGGTTCGTTGGAGACGTTTTGGAGCGAAGTTGGAACGTTTTATGGTGACCGGAGGCTCGGGGGAGCTCCGGCCATCGTGTAGGGTGGCTGGCGGGACTTGTAGGGTGGCTGGCCGGAGCTAGGACCAGCCACCACCATGGTGGACCGGCCCAAAAAAGGCCCTAGCCACCCACGGCCAAATTTGGTTGGGTGGGGCCCACGTGCCCGGGTCACGGGTGTTCGTGTTCGGGTGATTTAGGACGTTCCCAAAGTCGTTAATTCACACCCGGATCGAAATTTGGAATTAAATTGTAAAAGTTGTAATTGACGGGTTTAGAAACTTTAAACGCGAATTAAATTACTCGGGAGTCGGAAATTGATTCCGTCGATTGCGTTGGAACCCTTGAATTATTCTAAGACCGTAGAAACGAAAACGGGAATTTTCGGAGCCCCGGAAGGACGTTTTCCAATCCCAGGAAGATTCGCCGGGTTGGGCGAAACGGGCCTTTCCGAGTCCATTATCGACAATGTCGAGTAATTGGGAAGTTGGGAGTGATCGACATTGTCGGGGTTACTTTTGGGCGTCAAGTTTATTAAAATTCAGTTTATGCCTGCAAGCTTAAAGGTGTTTTAAATTGTGTTCTTATTAGATCGTGCCACCGATAGAGGAGAGGGAAAGCTAGGCGAGTGATCGAGATCACGCCAGAGCTTGATTGTGAGCTTTTGGAGAAAGCATACAAGGTAGGGAAAAGTAGCCGGATCTCGGCCCTGACTAGGGAAAGTTAACAGTAGAAATGCATGTGACACTCGGGTGTCGTGGGTTAAGTACGTTTATCGAATATTAGAAAGGCAGGCGACACCGGGTGGTGTCGTATGATACGGAAACGTATCGAACATAGATATGCATGTGACACTTAATAGTGTCGTAGGAGCAGTGAACTTATTGATATTAGAATTACTGGAGGCATTTGGTTATGCCCGGAGGTTGATTTGTTTAGTTTGTGTCTTGGGTGGCCATGAGAGCCCGTACTTTACTGTTGGTGTGTCTTGGGTGGCCATGAGTTCCCGTGGGGTTGTTGAACCCGTGTCGTTACCGTTGATGTCTTGGGTGGCCATGAGTGCCCGTGGGGTTGTTGAACCCGTGTCTTTACCGTTGATGTCTTGGGTGGCCATAAGTGCCCATGGGGTTGTTGAACCCGTGTTTTACTGTTGGTGTCTTGGGTGGCCATGAGTGCCTGTGGAGTGTTGAACCTGTGTTATTGCTGGTTGTTGAACTTTGTTTGTGATTGTGATTGCGTGGAGGTTAGCTGGCTTGCCTGACAGGGATCGGTAAAGTTGAGCATTCTTTGGCTAGCCTTGCCTGACAGGGATCGGCAAGGTTGAGCATTCTTCGGCGATGGAGGGTTGCTCCCCTTCCGACTAGCTATCAGAAAAGTAGCTCGGTACATATCGCTAACAGGTCGACCGCCTGGCCTGACGGGGATCGTTAAAGTTGCGTGGGGCAGGCTCGAGCCCAGCCGGTTAACAACCGGCACTGAGCAGCTACAGTGCGATCCTTTGTGATCTTGTTTGGTGTGCGAATGTATAAATGTCCTAAATGTCCAAATGTATAAATCATCGTTAGCAATAAAATTAAAGCGGCTTTATATTACTTATGTGTTGGAGTAATATATCGATGCGTGCTCTGATCTATGCCCACCATGCGAATAGAACCATAGATCGAGATAGATCACACTCGATGGGTCCCTAGTCAACAAAGCTTCACTAGAAGCGACTAGTATGAAAGATGGCTCTTTATGGCTTACGTTCTGTTAGTCATTGGAATGAGATTCAGGAGTCTGATCATAGATATCATGTGGGACATGATATTGGACGACCCGCCCTGAATATGTGCCATAGATTAAGTCATGAACATATTCAGTGTTGTAGCTTGTCATGTATCCTTAGACCAAGGAGTCTTTGTGATCGCTATGTAGTCAACAAATGAGTTTGACCTGAGCCTAACGTTGTCCGTAACAGGGCTTCCATAATAGCCAGGATTGGCTTGGGGACGGGCTACATGAGTGACACGAAAGGCGGCTAAGGGATTTATCCCTCATACTGAGGTATGAGAAAGATATCGGTTCTCGGCCTCTTGATCGAGAGTGAGTGAAAGAATAGCATGGCCATGCACATGATACTGGGTATCATATCTTCAGTCATCTCACATATCAAGGAACGGTGATTGAGAACAATAAGGATGACGGCTCTATGCCTTATCTCAATCAGGATATCGGAGATAAAAAGGATAATGACAGGGACGACGGAAAGGTTAAAATCGACAGGGTCGATTCGCTATGCAGTGTCAGGCAATACTAAAGTCTCATTAGTTGCCACTTAAATAGGATCAAGTAAAATGGGATTTTACGTTGATCTATTGACATGCATAACCTAAGGGTCACACCGGAGGATGAAACTCATTGACACATTTATGGAGAATGGCCAAAAGGGAGTTGTGTCGGGACATGACCAAAACTGGGTTTTGGGTCATGTGCCCGTAAGTGAATAGGACTTTACGGATCGAGACAAGGCTTGGAGTCTTGGGATTGATCGCGTCGGATAATGTTGGACATTTCCGGTATGGAAGGCTTGGAGGCGATGAGCGAATCACGGGACCTCGTTGGAAATGGCCACGGGCCATGTTCCAAGAGGCCCATGAAAGGCCCATGCAACCAAGGCCCATGGAACTAATTAATCAAGTCTTGATTAATTAGTACTAAGTAAGCAAGACAAGGATTAAGGTGTTGGTGATTCACCACCTAACCCAATCTTGTCTTGCCATACTTTGTCCTATTTACACCTTACTTGACACCATACTTGTCCCATGCCTTTAGTTGGACAAGTATGGGTTTTGTTATGTTTAAGTCATCTTTTTTCAACATAACAAACACAAGACAAGAATAGGAAACACATTTTCTCTCCCTCTTCCATGGCCATTTCGGGTTTGGCTAGTTTCCACCTCCATTTTTGTGTTCTTGAGTCCTCAAAGAGAAGAACTACGTGGCTTTGATTCCCATGTGGATACGTAGGCGTCTTGGAGACTCAAATCAATGATTCGTTAACCGGTGTTCTTGTTTTGGTAAGAAATAGTGCTGAATTTTTCTCTTGTGAATCCATTCTTTGTTAGTTGTTTCATGGTTTAATCGTCTCTTGGTTTTCATTGATTTTCCGCTGCGAGTTGGTTCATCTCCAACCCTACCTCGAGACCCAACAGTTCGGTCTCGTACATGTCATGGCATATATGATTGATCCTGCCCTCAGGCGCATGGGATTCGCATCATCCTTTTTCAGCTCATCAAGTATCTTAAGACACTGAGTCTTGCTGAGATGAATGCCATGACTAGTGGGTAAGAGTCCTTTCTTTGAATCTAGCATTGAGAACCTACTCAATGCCTTGTTCACATAGGTTCCCTAACTTAAAACCAAGACCCTCTTGGTACGATCTCTACATATCTTAATCCCTAAGATATAAGCAGCATCGCCTAAGTCCTTTATTGAGAAACACTTCCTCAACCAAGCTTTAGTCTCGTGCAAGGTTGGGATGTCGTTTTCAATGAGAACCAGAAAGGTAATCTTTCTCCCACTAGCCTTCTATAAACGCAAGATTCATCCTCGTTCTTGATTAAGCCAAATCCAATTACAACTTCATCAAAACGAAGGTTCCAACTCCGAGAAGTTCGTTTCAATCCATAAATGGATTTCAGCAACATATAAATCTTTTCCTTATTATTTGGATCATCAAAACCTTTGGGTTGAGACATAAAACGTCCTCGGTCAAACTTCCATTTAGGAAAGCGGTTTTGACATCCACTTGCCATATCTTGTAATTATGATACGTAGTTATGTCAAGAAGAATTTGGATCGATTTTTACCATAGCCCCTAGGGAGAAGGTTTCCCCATAGTCAATCCATTGGATATGCCTATAACTTTTCGCCACCAGTCGAGCTTTGTAGGTCAGAGGGTTGCCGTCCATGTCCATCTTCACCTTGAAGATCCATTTGCATTCGATGGTCCTCACACCATTGATGGGATCAACCAGTTCCCAGACTTGGTTGTCCGACATGGAATGCATTTCCTCCCTCATGGCTCCCAGCCATAACTCGGAGTTGGGCCCATCCACGACTTCCTGAAAGGTGGCTGGATCATCGTGATCCACTATGACTTCATTGTCTCCTCCAGATACCATATCTTGGAGGTGGACGACTGATCCTTTCAGATCGCCTTAGACCTTCCGGTATTGTAACAGGAATTGGTTCTTACTCTACGACAATCTCTGGCTCCTTTCTACTGGGTTGTCAATTGGTTTAGACATATCTGTACCATCCTGAATTTCTTCGAGATGCACAGTCCTCCCAATGACGTCTTCGGAAACAAAACTCCTTTTCCATAAAGACCCCACCCCAAGCGACGAACACCATGTTCTCACTAGGATTGTAGAAGTAGTATCCCCTTGTTGCTTTGGGATACCACACGAAGGTGCATATCTCAGATTTTGGTTCGAGCTTAGTCGAAACCAAATGTTTCACATAAGCCTCGCAACCACAAATCTTTAGGAAGGACAAAACGGGCATCAGCCCGTACCATTATTAAAATGGTGTCCCTTCCACACCCTTCGTCGAAGCCTGATTCACTATGAATGCGGTCGTCTCTAGAGCATAACCCCAGAAAGAGATTGGGATATCAGTCCAACTAATCATGGAACGGACCATTGTTTAACAATGTCCGATTTCTCCGTTTGGCTAGACCTTTCAACTACAGTGTCCCAGGAGGAGTCCATTCCAAAAGGATCTCATTCTGTTTTAGATGATCTAATAACTATGTGGTCAAGTATTTTCCACCTCGATCCAATCGAAGTGCCTTAATACCTTTGTCGAGCTGGTTTTCTACTTTAGTCTTAAACTCTTTGAATTTATCAAAAGCTTCAGACTTATGTCTCACCGAATAGACATAACAATATTTACTATAATCATCAGTAAATGTGATAAAGTAGCTAAACCCCATCCTGGCAAGTGAACTTATTGGTCTACACACATTCGAGTGTATCAGCCCAATAATTCACCCGCCCTTTCACCGCGATCGATAAAGGGCGCTGTAGTCATTTTGCCCATCAAACAAACCTTGCACCTATCGATCGAATGAAATTTGAATGGACCTGAAAGCTCGCACTTCTGAAGTGCTGATAGGCACTTCTTGTTTATGCGGCCCAAATGACAGTGCCATAACAGAGTTAGTACTGGTATAAACATAATATATAGAACTTGAGGCATTGTTACCATATCTAATATGTACAATCCTCCAACCAAGTTAGTACTGGTATAAAACATATTATTGCATAGAACATTGAAAACTCCATTTCCAATATTAACATTATATCCTTCCTTGTCAAACACGGATACAGATATAATATTCCTACTAAAAGTAGGTATGCAATATACATTATACAATACTAAGACAAGGCTACTTGGCAAAGCAAGACTCATGGATCCTACAACAGTTGCCACAACTCTGAGGTCCACTTCCTGCTTTCCAAACCTCTCCTACTTTCACCCACTATATGTTAGTACATGTGTGAGATTCATTCCTGGTATCTAATACCCATGAATCTTTGGAAGTAGAGAGATGTAGCTCTATAGAGTTAATACCGGATGAAGACACGGTCCCACCGCCATTCCTTAGATCATCCAGGTTTCCTGATGAAGGCGCAGTCCTACTACCCTTCTTCAGATCATCCAGGCTATTTGATGAAGGCGCAGTCCCACTGCCCTTCTTCAAATAAGCCGTGCACTTCATGTAATCCCGATTCCAATGACCAGGCTGTTGGCAGTAGAAGCAGACATTCTCAGGTGTCTCATCTTTCCCGCCAAGTGCGCATGGGCCCCGCCCTTGCCACTTCCAATTCCTTTGTTGACCATCAGAATATCCTTGCATCCTACATCCCTGATATATTATTCTCAGAAGTTAATGACACTTCATGTAACTCTGATATGGTCTTAGAGACAGCCTTGTCATGGACATATTCTTTGCGTTCAGACTTGAGGACTATCCTCAAAATTCTGTACCAGTCCAAATAGTTTGTCCCATTTAGTTTGACCCTATCAAGAATGGTTTTTAATGACAAACTATTTATGTTTGCTGAATTTGCCATTTGATCTACAACAGATAAAATTCAATCAGTAAACTGAATAAATTTTATGAAGATCAAGCTTAAACACCAACAATCGATTCTATACCTTTAGAATCTAAAACCAAGATCCTTGATTCACTCGATCAAGCTGAACGAAGGCTCACCACTCAATCGAGCTATGTAGGTAGGACCCCGTCCAATCACATCCAATGTGACTCTTGGCTAGGGTATGTACTTAAGTACACGGCTTACCCTATCTGATACCCTAGCTCAACCCTAGCTGAGAATCGTAGTCGGGTCCACCAATTTTCAACTATGACCCGCCACTATGTAGGTGCTCCGCTAAGGCGCACGACACCCACATATGTCGTCCAAACCTACTACCCCGCTTCCCCATGGATGCTCCGCTAATGCGCACGACACCCATAGGACGGGGAGGTAGTAAGGTGTTGATGATTGGGCATAGATCAGAGCATACACCGATATATTACTCCATTGTTTCCGAACGCCAGTACTACAATACCTTCAATAAACTTCTAGTTTCGTAATCGGTTTACCATCCATATATTTGACTCTCCTTCCATCCCCCCTTTCTCTCTAAAAAAAAACCCTAGTATTCCTAACTTCTCTACAATGCAACTATTTTACTGGTTTCTCCTATGTCCGTTTTACGGCCATGGGAGATGTTGGAACTCCTTTCCCCTCTCCTCTTTGGTGTTTCCCCTCTAGTTCTCGACGGGTCTGCGTTCCGATTGTTTTCGGTGGTTTCTCCTCCTTTAGTGCTTCGTCGGTCCCCACTTTCTTGATTCGATGAGTCTGACTCCACCTTCTGCTCTTCCGTTTTCCCTAAACCATCGTTTCGTCCATGAGCCTCAGGGATTTTCTCCCTTGTATTAGAAGAGATGTGGTGCGCCGACTCATCCTCCCCTCCGGTCGTCGTGGTTTGGGTGTTGGCCCCCTGGTGGGTTGTCTTCCTTGGACAATTAAGGATGTATAGAATCTGGTTGCGATGACCGGAGATTCCGTGCGTTGCTCTTCGGCTCCCCTCATTTCCCCTTCTTCTCTGGTTGTGGTGTTGGCCACGGGGCGTGGGGATTGTCTACCGAGTCTCGACTTGGTAGGTGCGGGAGCTCGGTGTTCTACACAGTTTTGTTCTGCGAGGTGCTGACTGATTCTCGTGGTCGAGTGATGAGCGTAAATGTGTCATAGTTAATTTGACCATTTTTCTCCATGTTTTTACCTTTTTGTGCCTCATTTTTATATTTTTTACTTTTCTTATAACAATTGCGCAAAACCTCGTTCGTAGTCGATATTTTTCTTTTGTTCAAAATATATTCATGATTGGTCTTGTTTTGTAGACCGCGAAAAAAGAAAATTACAGGCGCAAGAACGAGGTCGATCGGAGGCAAACAGAGAGTGAATGAGCGTTAGAAGTTAATATTTGAAAAAGGAAAATGTTGCTCCAGATCTGATCAGCTGTTGCGGCAGCCCATGATAGAGGCGTGCACCCTCACTCAACAGCCCTTGGATCAGCTTACACGCGCGAAGACCAATCGCAACTGTGTATTCTGGATAGTTGACTTCACCTGCCAGCCGTATATCCTTTGACCACTCCATCCAACGCGCAGGAATGCCGGTCTCATGCTTCGCTCAGTGTACACGTCCGCACTAGATTATTTATTTCAGCAGAGGCAAATCCAGCCCTTCTCGCGTGAATTTGCAGCGCACATACTCGAATTGTTTTGGGAAAACACCAGAAAATGACTATGGTGTGACCTAAATGCATGGTCCACAACAATAATTGTCAAAATGTATAAATTTCTGTAAAAAAAAAACGGGTCGTTAACAGAGCAAGTGTAATGACTTAAATGCCCTCATATTTTGACTTAAGTGGTTTGAAGGACCAAACCCTCATTTTCAGACAGACATCCTTCGAACCTCTCGACTTCTCTCCTCTCTACTGCTCTCCCTCGTTTTCCGACCATCGACCTCCGAGCATCGTCATCGTGGCCGTTTCATCGCCGATGAGACATCAGAACCTTCAACAATACTGAGGTAAGAACTTCTTCTGGTGTTTTCTGGTGTTGATGAAAACGAAAAGGTTAGTCAGTATACAAGTTAGGGTTTGGGTAGCAATGTCCGACCTGATGGTTTCTGTATACTCGAGCTAGGGTTTGGGCCTGACCTGAAAAGGGTTTCAAAATTCTCGAGCTAGGGTTAACTCGAGCTCGGTTGTGAACTCGAGCTAGGGTTTCAAAATTCTCTAAAGATGAAAATGGGGGTTTTACTTGAAGGTTGTAGAATTGATTTGCGATCTGAGTTATGCATTTACAAACTAAGGTTGTTAGGTTTGAGGTTGAACTGGTTGTTTACTTCTTCTGAATTGTTTTGTTGAACTATGCATGTTAGGTTTTAGGTTGAATTGAGCTTGTTAAGTTTAAGAGTTTATTTGTATTATGAATCTAAATTGATGAAACATACTGACATACCTTCATGAAGTTGTATCTAATTGATAATGCATTGTGTAGCTGAAGTGTAAACATTATACCCAAACAAAAACATTTTTGAAGTAAATTGGCTAAATTGGTTAATGTGTAGCTGTACTTTAAACAATAGACCAAAAAAACATATTTCAAGTGCATTGTGTTGAGAATTGATTGGTAGTTGATGTAGGGATTTGAAGTAAATGATGTATTTTGTTTCATATTGATTGGTAGTTGATGTAGGGATTTGAAGTAAACATTTTCAACTTTTTGCTTCATATTACTTGACTGATTTAAGTTGATTACCTACTGTTATTTGTGTATTGTAAATGATGTATTTTGTTTAATTGAAAATTGTGGATGCTCTGCGGATATGATGCTAATGTTGTAATTGTATTTTAATAGATGGCAAAGAAAAGAAAACCAAGTCGAAATTTAATTGATGAGCCATCCGATGACGAGCTTATAGCTCAAGCAGAGATGTTTGATAAGGAGCTGATAGATGAGGATTTGATTACTGATGAAGCAGACGATGTTGTAGCAGAAGACTTTGGTTATGACGGTGGCGATTTTGTAGCTGGCCCAATAGTAGATGATGGTGGGTCATCAGTTGAGGAGGATGAGTCATCAGAAGTAGATGGAGCATCGAAATCTATGAATGAGGTTGCAGAAAATTGTGATCCAGAAGTGGATGAAGACCTGGCTTGTGAAGATTTCATTGAAGAAGATTTGGTGGATTCAAGGTTGATGGATACAAAGAGTTCCTTGAAAGATATCGATCTTCGATTGGGGGATAGGTTCATTAGTGCTGCGTGGTACCGGGTCGTCCTGCAGAACTACGCAGCGGAGAGGGGTTTTAATTATGCTTATACTAGGAATCAGGATCTCGACGGTATTGGTGTTACTTGTGACAAATGAGGATGCACATTTTACATATGGTGTGGGTTCAACAAGAAGACCAAGATATACGCAATCAGGACCTTCCGACCTGAACACAGATGTCAGATCGAGCAAGGAGGACAAAATATTATTGCCCGGTCTCTAGCGTACATGTAAATATCTCTAGTATAATGCAGTGTATTGTTAATAAGTTGTACCTCACTTCATACTGAATTTGTTACTGATACTGGCTTTTATTC
Organism: Erodium maritimum; assembly: GCA_963921825.1. NCBI lineage: Eukaryota > Viridiplantae > Streptophyta > Magnoliopsida > Geraniales > Geraniaceae > Erodium > Erodium maritimum. Next base: position 32,705,691 of record OY997596.1, read on the forward strand.
CACTACTTTGCAGATATTATGAAGCTATCACAAATAAGAAGAAGGTCGATGTTGGTCAATTATACTTGGACATTCTGAATGACCTTAGGATTGAAGTGGAGGTGGGAAAGCTGTATAGGATTGTACGCGTTGTGGAGCACATCCATAATGAAGACGATGGGCTTCAATATGGTATGCTGGAAACGTATAGGGATTTGGTTCTTAGAACCAACCCGTATTCGAAGTTTACTATACTCACTCATGATGAAGATGGTGGACGGCGGTTCAAGCGCCTTTACATTCGATATGGAGCACAAAAAGCAGGCTTTGTGAAAGGATGTCGACCGTTTGTAGGTCTTGACGGATGTCACGTGAAAGCATATCATGGTGGCATAATGTTAGCAGCTGTGGCAAGAGACGCCAACGATGGTATGTTCCCACTCGCCCTGGCAGTGGTTGAGCAAGAAACCATCGCAACCTGGACATGGTTTATGGACCAGTTTTTTGATGATTTTAGAACTGGGTAAGACATGGGATTGGTCTTCATGTCCGACAAGCAAAAGGTTAGTAAACCAAATGTATAATTGTTTTGAGAGATTAATGTCACTTACTATGTTGATTAACAAGTTAGATACATATCATATTAGGTTTTAATTTACGATGTTAGGATAAAGTAGTTACAGTTTGGATAATTAAGTTTAGGTTGTTAGGATAAAGTAGTTAGAGTTTAAATAATCAGTTTGAGGTTGTTATATACATAAAACTGAAATATTAGAATAAAATTATAGTCTGAAACATAAACATAGCGAGGAACACATAGTTCCTTTCTTGTGATGAATTGAAACAGAAACATGAACATAGTAAAGTTTAAATATTTGAACATATCATGTCATGAATTGCTACTTGTAATCAACAACATGAAACATATGTGAGGAACAAATATATTTCCTTTCTTTATCATTTATCACCTTAACCACCTTGAAAGAATTGTCTTTTAAAGTTGAAAACCAGTGACTATTTGAAAAGCATATCAAGTCGAATAATGATATGCTGTAAAACGAAAATAGTTTCTAATTTAGGTATGTTAAGAAATTAGCTATGTTTCTAATCAGGTATAGCTATGTTTCTAATTTAGCTATGTGTGTAATTATTTTTAGCTATGTTTCTAATTTAGCTATGCTTGTAATCAGTTTTAGCTATGTTTCTAATTTAGCTATGTGTGTAATCAGTTTTAGCTATGTGTGTAATCAGTTTTGGGTTTTTTTGTTATGATTACGCAGGGGTTGATGGATGTGTTTAGCCATCACCCATCTATTGAACACAGACACTACATACGTCACCTTTATGAAAACTGGTTCAAGCTCTTCAAGTCACACGACCTCAAGCTACAACTGTGGAAATGTTGTAGGGCCACCTCAACTGAAATGTTGGAGAGCAGTATGGATGAGCTTAGAGGTATGAATGAGAGGGCGTATGAGTGGTTGCTGGAGAGACCACCACAAAATTGGTGTAAGACGCACTTCAACACCGCCGCCAAATGTGGAGTGCAAACTAATAACATATGTGAGTCCTTTCACGCATGGATTGGGAAGGGGAGGGATAAGCAAATCTTGAGTTTTTTAGAGTTCTACCGCCACAAGTTGATGGACTAGTTTAACAAGAAGGGAAAGTTGGTTGGAACTGATGATGTTCTTATATGCCCTCGGATCAAAGACAGGCTCGATATAGTAATATCCAAGGCGAAGAAGTGCAAAGTACGTCAGAGTAGTTCAGTGTTGTTCGAGATTGAGATGTACAAGGAGACCTATGGTGTCAACATATACTAGGAAACCTGTACCTGTCTTGACTGGCAATTGATCGGCATTCCCTGCTTGCATGGTGCAGCAGCGTTGATGAAGGCAAGGAAAGAGGTGTATCAAGCTGTCAACCCCTACTACTTGACACCAGCTTTCCGTAATGCATATGTGGGTCAGATATTCCCTCTGGTTGGGATAGAAAGGTGCAGTAAAATTGCCCTAGATGGACGTATACTACCTCCCCGTGTCCGTAAGCAACCTGGCAGGCCAAGGACATTGAGGAAGAAGGGTTGTATGGAGCGAGGACATTGTAGCACCCGCAAGACCAGTCAGTCAAGAAAAGGGGTTGTCCTTCGTTGCAGTAGATGTAGAAATGAAGAACACAACATCCGTAGCTGCACCACTAAGGGCTACGGGTCGAACCCACCACCTGCAAAGAAGGGTAGGATAGGAGAAGGAAAAGGGCACCGTGTAGGGGAGAAGAGCGATGCTGAACTTGCTGAACTACTTGACAGAAAAAGGGCAGCTAGTCGAGCAAGGCTGGAGAAGGGTAGAGCTCTAACTAAACTGTGGAAAAGTAGGCAACGAGGTGATGGGAACCCTATAGGAGCTTCTGATGATGCTGGTATTGGAGTTGATGGGGCCTCTGATGTTGTTGGAGATGCTGGTAGTATGATGGGCAATTGTGGAGATGATGAGGGCAGTAAGGGGGAGTCTGTTCATGTTGGGATGGATGACGAGGTACCAGTAGACCTTGGAAATGATGACTTCCAAGGCAACTTTGGCCCAGATTCACCAAAGGATGCTTACTTTGGGGTTGATTCACCCACACATGCTTACTTTGGGGCAGAGTCTACAACACTTGAAAACATGAATGCAGATGCATGTATGCAAGCTGATATTGGAGTGGATGAGGACCTTGGGGTTGATGGAGGTGCAGTCGAAGACCCGACGCAAAGATTCAATGCTGAAGTGGAGGAGGCTGCTAGGCATCACGCCAAGATTGTACAGGAAGTGGAGGTGTCACGCCCCAATTTCAATAAACCGAACTCGGGACGCGAACATTTAAAATCATAAAACATTTGAAACCTGTTTTGAATAAACACTTTGAAATTACCATTTAGTTAATCAAAATAATAATAATAATAATATTTACAACTCAAAAATGTCCCAACAATTGGACAAAGTACAAGGTATCCGTCACTAGACTCAAAAGATAAAACCCGGACTCCGCTCCTAGCTCCTCAAGCTTTGAGAGCTCACCTAGTCCGTCCTGTGATCATTACCTGTAGGAAAAGCAGCTAGGGGTGAGCATTCGCTCACCACCACGGATAACAGACTGACTACGGCATACTTAGCAGACAATGCCGGTAACACCAAAACCAACCCAACACCGGGAATACAACCCCCACACTCAAGTAACCCAACTGAGGACCGAACAATCCTCAACATATTCAACACTCGGATTCATGATGTAGACCCGACACAACGATTGACGACCTCATCCAAAGACACGACAGATAATTACGCAACACCAAACAAGATCACAAAGGATCGCACTCCAAACAAGATCACAAAGGATCGCATTCCTGTCAGCTGCTCAGTGCCGGTTGCTAACCGGCTGGGCTCAAGCCTGCCCCACGCGCTTTACCTATCACTGTCAGGCTCCAGGCGGTCGACCTGTTGGCGATAAACCGAGCTACTTTTCCGATAGCTAGTCGGAAGGGGAGCTTCCCTCTCATCGCCTAAAAATGCTCACAACCTGCCGAGACTCGAACTCGGGTCAGGCTAGCCAAAGAACGCTCACAACTTATCGAGACTCGAACTCGGGTAAGCCAGCCAAATTCCACACCACTTCCCGACACGAAGTCGGGTCACTAACCTCGGGCACTCACAATCACAATCACAAGCAAGGTTCAACAAACATCAACAAGACCAGTTCAACACTCCACATGCACTCATGGCCACTCGAGACTCCAAAGGTAAAAACACGGGTTCAACAACCCCACGGGCCCTCATGGCCTCCCAAGACACACCAACAGTAACTCATGGGCTCAACAACCCCACGGGCACTCACGGCCTCCCAAGACATCCCAACAGTAAAACACGGGCTCTCATGGCCACCCAAGACACCAACAGTAAAACACGGGCTCTCATGGCCACCCAAGACACAACAGTAAAGTACGGGCTCTCATGGCCACCCAAGACACCAACAATAAAATACGGTCTCTCATGGCCACCCAAGACATAAATTACACAATCAACCTCCGGGCATGGTCATATGCCTCCAGTAATTCTAATATCGATAAGTTCTCTGCTCCTACGGCACTACTAAGTGTCACATGCATTTCCAATCTTCGATAACCTACTTAACCCACGACACCCCAAGTGTCACATGCATTTCTAATATTCGATAACCCACTTAACCCACGACACCCAAGTGTCACATTCAATTCTACTGTTAAATTTCCCTAGTCAGGGCCGAGATCCAGCTACTTTTCCCTACCTCGTATATGTTCTCCAAAAGCTAACCAACAAGCTCCGGCGTGATCTCAGTCACTCGCCTAGGTTTCATTTCCCTCGGTCTGCAGCACGATCTAAAAGAACACAATTTTAAGGCACTTTTAAACTCGTAGGAATAAACTGAAATTCAATAAACTTGACGCCCAAACGTAACCCCGACAATGTCGATCACTCTCAAACTTCCCAATTACTCGACATTGTCGATATTGGACTCGGAAAAGCCCGATTCGCCCGACATGGCGAATCTTCCCGGGTCTTGGAAACGCCCTTCTGGGGCTCAAAAAATTCCCGTTTTCGTTTCTACGGTCTTAGAATAATTCAAGGGTTCCTAGGCACTCGACGGAATCGAATTCCGACTTCCGAGTCAATTTATTAACGTTTAAAGTTTCTAAAGTCGATAATTACAACTTTCGCATTTTAATTCCAGATTTCGATTCGGCTGTGGATAAATGGTCCGGGGAACTATCTAAGCCACCCGAACACAAAACCCGATCACCCGAGCACGTGGGCCCCACCCGGCCAAGATTGGCAGTGGGTGGCTAGGGCTCTTTGGGGCCCGGCCCACCAAGGTGGTGGCCGGCCCTAGCTCCGGCCAGCCACCCCACATAGTGGCCGGCCACCCCACATGGTGGCCGGCCACCCCCCTATGGTGGCCGGAGCTCCTCCCGAGCTCCTGGTCACCGGAAAACGTCCCCCTTCACCCCAAAACGTCTCCAATACGTCTCCAACGATCCCCCAACCTCACTACAACCCTAAACTAATAGTTTTACTCAAACCCTAACTTCCAAAATTAATCAAATCGAAGATCGGTTTGGTGATTACAGTAGAGGAAGACGAGGGGAGTTCGATTCTTGCAACGTTGAGACGATCCAAGGGTTGAGCTCGTTAATAGTGCCTCTCCAAACCCTAGCTCCTCTCATCTTCTTCTCCTTCTCTCTCTAAACCCTCTCTTCTCTTTTTCTATTTTTTTTCTCTTTGGTTTAACCTTGGCCGAACCCCCCTTATCTCTCTTCTTTCATTTTCCCCCCAAAACCTAACACCACCACTTGTTTGACAAGTGACAAGGTGGGTCCCACACCTTTTGGTAAAATATCTACTAGATATTTTCCAATCAGATTCGCGAAAATCAGACGTTTCGGGCCCCGAACGGGCACTTTTTCCAAGAAATTACGAAACTTCACGGGCTACAAGGAAACGGCTGAAATAAGACCGCTGCGACCACGGCTAAGCTTTTTGGATCCAAAACGGTCCTCGAATGGACCAAAACGTCGCTCGGTTGACTTTTCCAGTGAAAAGTTAACTTTTCCCAAATTGATCAGAAAGTTGCCCTGAGTCCCCTGGAACTCACTTTGGTCGATATCGGGGTCATCTTAAGTCTGGTATGACCCTTGGGGTCATTTTAGGTTCAATTAAGTGTCTGTCTTAAAAATTTTAAATTTTCCTGTTTTTCGCAGGTTTGACTGGCGTTGACCGGGAATGGTTATTACAGGAGGAGTTAATGACCTTACTTGGGGACGAATTCTGGAAGACTAGTCCGGAGAAAAAGGCAAGGCAGGAAAAGCAAACTACTAATGTCAAACCATATGTGAAGATTGAAAATTGTATCCATCGAATTGATAATGCGAAGGTAATCCGGAAGAAGCGTACCCAAAGGAAGAAGTCGGTGAAAGATGAGCCACCCCAGAAAAGAGCCCTCAAGCCAACTCCAACAATTAATAAGCAGCAGCAGCCACCACTGAAAATCACCAAGCCTCGACCTCAGACAACAAAGAAGAAGGTTACGTTCATATCCACCCACACCGAGACAAGCTATGCAAAACCAACAATTACCAGCATCGCAAAGGCTACCGATACAAGGACTGTAACAACCAAATGTGTTGGACATGAATCATGGAAAAACTGTAAGGTAAGGGTTAATATGATTTATTAAATAGTTTATCTAAGGTTCACATGATAGGTTGTAAGAGACAATAGAGTTAGTTATTCATGCTTAGGGTTCATGTCATTGACAATTGATAATTACTAATTATTGTAGCTTAGGGTTAATCTGATTTATTAAACAGTTTAGCTAGGGTTCACATGATAGGTTGTAAGAGACAATAGAGTTAGTTATTCATGGTTAGGGTTCATGTACTTGGAAATTGATAATGACTAAGTAGTGTAGCTTAGAATTCATCTGATTAGGGTTCAAGTTTTGTTTTGAGAACCAGGAAATATGAACTTCAACTTGCCAGAGTCATAGCCATTTGAGTCTTAACCTTTGCTTTATCAGAGACTTAGTTTTTTTTGTTTGTTTGAAAATGTGATTATAACTACTTGATTTATCAATTCAACAAATATACTTTTAAGGTGGAAACAATTCGCTTCCAATTTGAACTACTCGAGTACTGACCTTGAATATACTGTCTTTAATCTTTGTAATGGTAGATGAATTAAGTATTACAGTAGTATCCGGGTAAAATTTTAACATTGCAAATTACACACGTAATTAGTGAACATACCTGACCCGTGTTCATTATTTTTCAGGCAGCACAAGGCTTTGAGAAATGGCTTGCTGCAGCAAAGCAAAGATATGGAACTGCTTCAGGAAGTGCTAAACCCAGGAAAGGAGAAGCTGTAGGAGGAACCACTTCCAGCCAACCTTTGGACAAAAAAGATAAAATGAAGATAGTGAAGAATTCTCAGCCTTAGGATTTAGGTTTGAGGTGTTGATATTATGTGGTTGGTGTATGGCCATAATGACCCTTTACTTTTGGACAAACTTGCAACTTGTGTAGAAAATGGTGGCAGACACCATGTGCATTAACTATTGCACTTTTGACAAACCCTATGGGAATAGGATTCCCTCTCCCTTGACAGTGTCGGGAGCTTTTGTAAAGACTAATGCATGCTTGATGGATTCACTATTCACATGTGATATATTGAGACTTGGTTCAATTATTTTCCCTCTCTTGTTTTCTTGTGTCTAGTGTACTAAACTTTTGCCTATAAAACAGCTTTGTGTTGCACTTCCTAGGACCACACAAAGGGATGGTGAAGAGAACAGAATCAGAAGAGGAGGAAGTAAGGTTATTCAATGAATGGGAGTCAACATATCGCTACTCCTCCTCCGAGCATTCAAATCAATGGAACAAGGCTCCCTCTTATGGTCCTCCTCCTCCCTCACCCCCATATTTGCATCCCCAAGAACATTTGCCCGATTATGTATACCCATACCTAGATGAAATGCCACTACAATACCAACCCCCACCTGCAGGCTATGTCCCAAACGATGAAGAGGAGCCATCTGATGGTGAAGTTGAGAGCAAGCTAGCACAAGAACCAAAAAAGGTACCAAAACTGCAACAAAAAAGGGGACAAAAACAACAATCTTCGAAACAACCTCCTCCATCCTCTCCCCCACATTTTGAAGAACATGAACAACAAGTCGAAGATAGTGGAGATGAAAAAGACTACTTTTCATCTCAAGGTAGTACTACTTCTACTAGTCTGTTTCGTAAACCCTTTGTATGATTACTTTGTTTCTACTATGTGTATGTGTGTAAGTTTACGATTATGTAGTTCATGCAAGTCTCTAATCAATATTTTCCAAGTTGTAACCATCATGTGTTCTTCTACAAGTTATGCAAACACACACTGCTTCAATCCCATTTCATTACATTAACTAAACATAATACATAAGTTAAGGTAACATAATACAAAAGGTACATATTTTTCTTCCATGCTACAATCTTCCTATCCTTAATCAGAACATTCTTAATATCATATAAAATAGAATACCACTCATAAACCACACATAATTATAAAACCAGTTGGCCCCTTTCTCATTCTTTCTTTTCTCATGTCGTAGAGCTTCTTCCAATGTCGTTATCCTGTCATACAGCTCAGGGACTAATTCATCAACCCACTTGAAAAATTTGCAACTTCTTTCCCCCATGCAAAAACCAATATATATCAACATTTATCAAAGTATTATGAGCCAAACTTAATATGCAATGCTTATATAAACTTACATTGTATTTCCCACATCCAAAAAATCTACGACCTGGATTATTTATTGAGTATGATGTGAGCATAGGAGCTTGTACTCCACAATAGCATAAAACCATTCTTTTCCTTCCAAAATCAACATCCTTACATCAAATTGTCAATCAGATATGAGCATTCATTCACCATCACATATGAACAATTAACAAATAGATTTTTCTTCCACCATTTGTCTACGCCTTACTTCTAAACCATAATGCACAATGTTTCAGCATTTACAATTAAACATACACACAATTTGGATTGAATTTTGAAAAATAAAAATACTTTTCATAACATATTCACCTGATTGTAAATTCCCAATCACCACAACACCACTAAATTTGGTCATTTTGAAACAAATTTCCAATTTTTAGATGTTCAAAGCCTGCTCTTTGATAACCCTACCAATCCTCAAACTAATTTCTAATTTTGAGATGTTCAAAGCGTGCTCTTTTATAACCCTAACAAGGAAGACGAATCAAATACCCAATACTGTTTTAGGGTTTCGGTTTTACTCAAGAAAAAACACCTATGACATCAATCTGACACTACCCTACAATATTTAGGTTTGGGGATTCCATATGTGCACGACAAAACGTGAATGATGTTGAAATCTTACCATTGATTCACACCTCTCCTCCGTCTTCAACCGACCCAAATAGTGCAGCGCAACCTTCGTCTTCTACCAAACGTCTTCCTCCGCCCTAAGCTCCACCACCACCGACCTTAGACCCTCTTCCTTCACCCTCAGACGTTCGACCTCTTCTTCTCTGAAACTATTTCAACTTCTTACAACATTGAAGAACAGACGTGAGAACCATCTAAATCGTGTTTTCAAGTGGTGAATAGTGAGGGTATTTCGGCCATTAAATGTTTAACCCTTCCACACGTGCGCGGCACATGGTATTCTGTTAACGGTTTTGACAGAAATTTATACATTTTGACAATTATTGTTGTGGACCATGTATAATAGTCGATAATATAGTCAATAGTTATTTCTTGTACTTAGAAGTCGCACCATAGTCATTTTCTGGCGTTTTCCCAATTTTTTTATCTCTCGTGCATGCGTTTGTTCAGTGGATAGTAACAGAGTTTTTAAAGTTTTTATTTTTATTTTTCTTTTCTTATATAAACGTTAGTAGTAGATATTTTATGGGTGATCATATTTTTTATAGAATCAAGAGGAAAAATCTAATAGAAACTACTCTTATCCTACAAACTGTGTGAACCAATGCTAGCCACACATCCTTTAGATCCAACATTCATCATAATGTCACATCATCACCCTAATTTCACTAAAACTCACGCCACTTTCATTTTCTCTCCCATAAACAAGGGCATAATTGTAATAGCATGGTGTCATGTGGACAAGTGTCCATTTTTTTCTTAATCAATTCACTAATTTGATATTTCCCGATTCGTTTGAACTCTGATTAGCTTCAAACTTGCGCCAATATTTTTATTTTTCCAAGGGCTTTAAATCAATATCAGTGATGAATATATTTTGAAGCACGAAAATAAAAGGTTATATTGGGGTGATAAAAACAATGTTGAGTGTTGATAAATCTTCACTAATAAGTATTTTATATCGGGGTATCAAACTAGTGCTAAATGTTGATAAAAAAAAACATGTATTGGGGTGATAATAGCATGTATTGGGGTGATAAAAACAGATAATGAGGTGATAAAAATCATGTTCAATTAAAAATAAGGGTGATAAACTAGAGTTTAGTGTTGATAAAAAAAACATGTGATGTGATGATTAAAACACATGTAATTTAATGATAAACATAGTGTTTAGTGTTGATAAAACTAGTGCTTAGTGTTCATAAAATAACATGTGATGATGTGATAAAAATCATGTTCGATTTTGGAAAATAAGGTGATAAAACTAGTGTTCAATGTTGATAAAGCCAGTGTATAGTGTTGATAAACCCAGTGTATAGCGCTGATAAAAATTACCCAGACTTAACTTTTTTAAAAACCAGCCCCGAAATAATTTTTTTCGGGCTTCAAAATATATTCATGACTGATCTTGATAGAAAGCCCTTGAAAACACAAAGCTAATGGCGCAAGTTTGAAGCCAATCAGAGTTCAAACGAAGCAGAAAAAATAAAATTAGTGAATTGGTAAAATAAATATGGTTGTTTTACTAAAAAGCCCTTACCACTTACTAAAAAGTGTTGTTTTTTTGCAGTCAACAAATAATTGCATCTCGTCCATCGATTCTTAATGAATGGCTTGGATTGGTTTACACGGTTTTTAAGTTAAGGAGTGGTTTCTATTTGATTTTTCTTCAAGTGTTCTTGAGTGTTCATCATCCTTAGGAACATTTTTCTACCACCAAAGGCCATAACTAAGACGATCCAAGGAGGTTTCAAGCATCCATGAGCCTCCCACCATCTCCAACTTCTCCATTTTCATGTGTTGAAGCTTTGGAGAGTTGTAGATGGTGCGTTTGCAAGCTAAAGGAGTTTTCGATTTGGTTTCTCAACCTAATCCCGGTTCTAATCTCTACCCTTCTCTAGTATTGTTGTAAAGCTCGGATTTTTTGTTATGCTTGAGTAGGATTTGAATTCCATGACCTTGGATTTCAATCTTTGTTCATGGATGTTGTGTAAATGTTGATTTCCTTTAAATTGATGCATGAGTTTGTAGTTAATTTGATGTTGGTAATGTTTTTTTGCATGATTTGGGGTTTTTGAGCCTAATAGCATCCACTCTCTTTTATGGGTATTTGTCTATATTTTAGCTAATCAATGTTCAAGCATGATTTTATTACTTTGTGTTCGATAATTTCATGATTAGAAAACCCGATTTCATGTATTAGCTATTTCATCTCTCGGATGTATTTTAAGTTCTAGGCTAGAGTCATAAAAATGCAAACTTTAGCCATTTAGTGAACTTATCTAGGATTTCCGACATTCACATGTCTTGATTTCCTATTGATGAGATAGAAATATGATAGGGGTGTGTTTTCTAGATTCTCTTGTGCTTTTCAAGTCGACCGGACGATTTGGGGATTTTCCCTAATTGTTGAGTGCGCTATGTAGATCGATGTTTGGAGCGATCCATGATTCGAACTAGTTTGAGACGAAATTGCACGTTTATAGAATTTTCTTATGCTTGTGTATTACCTGAGCATCGTGATTCGATGTTCTACGCAGTTCGACTTGATTACCGAACTCATCTCGCTTGGTGTTGTTTGGTTTTCGAGAAGTGAACTAGGCGTAACTAAGTAGATTGTTTATTGATTTAGGGTTTACGTACTCTTGTGTATTACCAGAGCTTCGTGATTCGTTGCTCTATTTAGTTCTCCTTGATGATCAATTTATTCGGTTGTCGGGTTGATTGAACTATGCGTAGCTAAGTAGATTCAACAAATTATTTAGAGTCCTCTCATGCTTGTGTAGTTCCAGAGTATCGTGATTCGATACTCTATTTAGTTCTACTTGATTTTCGGTGTTCGTCTTGTTTATGGCATTCGGGAATTAAGAAGTGAGCTAAGCGTAGCTGAGTCGATTCGCTGTGTAAGAACCGCCCCCGGTCAATCCCGGTCGAACAGGTGATTTTTAGTAAAGTTTGACTTTCGGCCGGAAAAGTAAACCGATGACTCCGGGAGTTATTCGGGACCCTTCCGGGGCCCAAAAAGCTTAGCCGTCGTTACGGTTAGCTTAGTTGGGCCGTTTCATTTCAAAGGACTGTAATTTTGAAAAAGTCAATTTCCGGTCAAACAGAGACCATTTATCGACTAAGCGTAATTAAAATAAGTGAGCTGGGAATTTTTGTTGGAAACTTGGCATTATTTTATTAAAAGGGAGAAAAGAGGTGAGAAAAGACCCATGTGACCTTGCTTTTTCCCAAAAAGGTGAAACAAGACAAAAGGGGCTTTATGGTTTTTCCACTTTAGGTTAAAGAGCACATGTGACACAAAATTCAGCTCATTTCTCACCTTGTTGGCCGAACACCCGTAGAGAGAGAAAAGGTTTGAACTCCATTGTTGCTCAAGTAAGAAGAAGAAGATAGGTCATCCAAGCTCCATTTCTCCATTGAAATTCCATTTTTCTTCCATATTCCTTCTCCTCTCTTCATTCCCTACGATGAGAACTCTTTTATTTTCGTTTTTGAGCAACTAAAATCCGTGGGTCTTGGAAGAATCAACTTGTTTTGGAGTGGGTGTGGTTGGAAACAAGAAAACAAGGTTAGATTTGTAAGGAGATGTAAAGAAAACGTTGGATTTGAAGTTTGGAGTTGAAACCCTAACTTGGAGAATTGGGGAAAATGTAAAATTGGGACTATTATTAAGGGGCTTTGGATGAAACTAGTTGGATTAAGGACCTAAAGCACATTTGGAACGAATTTGGAAAAAAGGGAAATTTTCCGGCCACCGAAGGCTCGTCGGAGTGCCGCCCAGCCGCTGGAGGACCGGCCACGGGTGCTGGAGTTTGGGAACACGGGTTAGGCACCTCGGGAACCGTTCCTTGGGACCCATGCATGGAGACCCGTTCCTCGGGGGCCGTGCACCAGGAACCGTGCACTCAGGGCTCGGGTGTTCGAAGCCCGGTTGTTCGTGAATTTCGCGCTTAAAACCGTTTAAATTGAAAAAGGGAGAATTGTTTGTTTAATTTCGGTTTTCGTCACTTTAAATCAATGTTGGACTCGTTATTAATTTATCGTGTTCCATGTTAATTTAGAGTCCGGCTTCGTCCACGGAAGAGGTGATTAGCCAAGGTCGTCAGCGCAAGTTTGGATAGCTTTCGAGGTAAGGAAGAGTAGTAAACTCTACTTTTAATTTAAAGAATGCTCATAGTATGCCTATAGGATAATAATAACCGGAAAAGTCCTAGTTTTCATATAGGATGTGATTCACTAGAATAATCGCTTTCAATTACAATAATAACCAGAAGAGTCTTAGTATGCATATAGGATGTGATTCACTAGTTAACTGCTTTCAATAATTTGGGAAGTTGCCGTGCCTGTAGAATGGCATTGTCGAGCCTTAGCATTGCGTGTTGGTTGTGTTTGATCATGATTGTTCGTCTTTAAATGTCGTTACATAATGCACTCTTATTTAAAGAATCATAGTGAACCATGTGAGTCTTGATGAATGCAATGCGAATGTTTGTGTCGTGATATGATTGGTTGAATGAATGAAATGAATGTGATATGATTGTGCCTTGTGATATGATCGGGTGGGTGATAGACCGATGGGACGTGGTTGGTAAGTCATGCCGGTAAGCTTGGTTTGACAATGTGAGTTGTTGTATTATGTTTGATATGCTATTGTGTGGTTTTGTTTGTGTACCCCGAGGTGTGTTTCCGGGAAGATATTTAGGCCGATGTGCGTTTCCGGTATGGTATTTGATTGTGTACCTCGAGGGGGTAATTCCGGGAAGACATCTAGGCTGATGTGCGTTTCTGGTATGATGTACGTTGTTTACCCCGATGTGCATTTCCGGGAAGACGTCTAGGCCGATGTGCGTTTCCGGTATGACGTGTGGTTGTTTACCCCGAGGGGGTAGCTCCGGGAAGATATCTAGGCCGATGTGCGTTTCCGATATGATATACTACTTGCCTCACCCCGATGATATGTGTCCCTTCGCGGACATTTTTGGGAGGACATCTTGCTTCACCCCGATGATATGTGTTCCTTTGGTGACATTTCCGGGAGCCCCGATGATATGTGTTCCTTTGGGGACATTTCCGGGAGCCCCGATGATATGTCTCTCCTCTGGACCGAGGGGAATTCCGCTATGTTGTGTTGGTTTGTGTGTGGATCGGAGTCTTGTAGTTTTGATTATCTCTATCTCGATACTCGTGTGTTTCTTTAGTTGATTCTATTGGTGAATAAGTTGTCCCCCCGTTGATCTCCTTTGAGTACTATTTTATTAAGTGCTTCAATTCTTGTTGATCTCTAATTATGGTGTCTTTTGGATAATCGTACTAATCGGGTTTTTTGTTGTCAAGGCGGCGGTTCTTTTTACTTTACTACTTTTTCCTACTGAGCGTAAGCTCACCTCCTTCGTGTTTACTGTTTTTTTTTCAGGTTTCTTTGCTGAATAGGCCTAGAGGACGTCTTAGGGCTCGGGAGCTCGTTGAGGGTTCAGGTGGTGTTTTGTGTTAGAGACGTACCATTTTTTTTCTTTGCTAAACTATGATTTAAATTGTTCGGATTTGAGCGGTTAACTCATGTTATATTTATCGGAATTGTTATTTTGGAGCTAGAATTATGAGGTTTGTTTCATTTACTTTCTTCTTACCTTTGTTAATTAATTACTTTCTAGTTCACGTCTCGAGTCCGGTCAAAACCGGATTTGGGGCGTGACAGCTGAGTGGTGTAGTTATCTATACTTGTGGTAGTTGGTAGCGAGAGTGACATGCATCCATTGTCATTACCTCTTGTTCGAGAATTGATCGAGTTTCGCTCAAGATCATAGAACTGCACCCTATTTTATTGCTCTCCGGTGATTAGTGGTTCGCATATCGGTCCGGGCAATGGTCTTGTGCCCTCTCCCTGTCGCTAGTATTTGGTTGATTTCATGATACCGCATTCATAGGAACTTAAGTGTTCTAAGACCATAAGGAAAGCATTATTTTATTTCACCATCGTTAACCGAACCATGCGTTAATTGGAAGTCTTGTTTACTTGTACCCGTGACCGACTCCTTGTGTGAATCGAAAGATATATGTCTTAGGTGGTAGCGTGTATATAGATTTTACTGCTTTTTAAACCTAAACAAACATTTACTTTTCTGCTCTTTATTTTTCCTTTCGGGGATGTGGAAGTGACAACCGACGTCCCCAGGTTTTAGCAAAATACTAGTGAGCCTCTACTCCCTGTGGGATCGACAGGTATTTAACCGTCACAGATATTGCTTGATAACCGTGTATTGATGCACGTAAAAATAGGGTTTTGACACTTACTCATCCCCACTCATATGATTTTCAAAGTTATCATTTGGATTAGGTAGTATATTTCAAAGGTAGAATAAACAGAATTAATAACAAGTAATTACATTGGTCCAATATCTTCTTTACCATTAACTTCGAAAAAGCGTAACTTACAATGAGTCAATAACACCATACATAACATCCTAGAGAAGCAGAAAAAATTATCAGAACCTTATGGTTTTTTTGGACGTATGCAACTCTCTCTCTTTTTCCTCTTCACTGGCTGCCGCTAAACCCCCTCTAATCACCGTATCCACCATCCCTTCCTCTTCACATAGCTATCAACCCACAACTTTATACCAGTCAGCCATCAAACTATACCAGTCAACCATGAAGCCATTTCCAAGTGACGTCACCAGACACCTCCGATCCGGCTAGGCGTCTCGACGGTGGCGGGGCTCATCTCCACCTACATACGCGCCACCCTGGTCTGCCCGCACGAGATTCTGCCCATTTACGTCCGCCGCGCCGTGTACTAGGATTCTGATTTGGTCTTTATCAACGGCGGTGCGAAGCTCGCCGCCATCACCCTCGGCAAAAGGATCGTCCTCGGGGCACCGGAGTACTGCAACACGGAGGTCACGACGTATTGCAATGTCGGCAAGGGGATCTCATGAGTTAATGTCTACGACCACACGCAGACTATTTCTACGTGTCCATGAGTGCCGAGTGAACTACGGTCGACCTGAACATATATCTGAAACCCTGAGCTGTTACACCCTATCCGGTATGGTTTACGTTTTACAGTATTGAAATTTCCCAATTACTTGCTTAAAAACACCATACATGAAAAACAAGAAATACGGAAACAATACAACGGACGTTGAAGGTCTAGAAAAGGCTACTCGAAGAAATCTGACTGACCCTCTTCACAGCCAAGGATTTAGGGCCTCACACTTTCACAAAATCTCGGGGTCGTCTTAGCAGGGAATTTACAAGGAACACTAGTTTGCAACGAAGAACAACATTTCGAATGTCGAGACGCCTCCTTTTTGTTTTCCGAATAAAACGATAATAAACATCCTTTGAGGTCAATAAAAGGGTCTTATTCTGAAAGGGATCCTAGATCCTCGACCAAAGGGCCCTAAAGATTTTGGTACAAAACTAACCCTCTTCACGCGTGGCTTCGGGAACAAAGGTCACAAGAACAAACTCATCGTCTTCATGCGTATGTATCATCGGTAACTGGCTGGTCGGACATTCCGGCGTTGTAATGCCAAGGAGAAGCCAACCGATTCTCTTGAAACAGTCCCTTGTAGAAGAAAGAGACTAAGAACCTTGAGTGTTCGATGTTAATTAATTTCTGAATTAGTGGCCCATTCAATTAAGGAAGCCCAATGTTATGGTGGTTGAGCCTAAAAGATGAGTTGGTTATTGGGGGTTTTAATTCCCTTCTCTCTCCTTAATTGAAATAGTTACAGAAACCAATCTCTGAACCATTACAGAGAATAGAAAGGAGAAAGGAGAGAGAGAAGAAAAACACTCAAGATTCAAGAGCAAATAGCAAAGCATGGAACTGGGTATGTGATATATTTAATTGATTCTTCTCGTCCATCTTATAGAAGTACTGATTGCTTTTGGTTGAATTAAACTGAGTTATTCGTTCGTCTTCAATTCTGCATCAAAGTTCATAAAATTGATCTTAAATTCCTACAGTGGTATCAGAGCCAGGTTATAACTCTTTTAATTCACCTTAATTGATAATCTGAAAAATTTCCCTCACTTTGATTATCGTTGATTCCTGGAATTGTGTTTTGATTATTGTTGTTTAAGTTATTTTATTGTTTAGTTACTGAATTAGTATTGTTAATCAATAACTGTTATGAACATGATTGCAAAAGTGAATTAATTATCATATTCATAATGATCCTTATTGATTTAGTCTTCACGTAACTAAACTTGATTGGTCCTGTACATATGCTTTTGATTTGGTCTTTACGAAAACCATATTTAACCTGTACATGGAATTATGGAAATTAAACTTGAACCATGATCATATGTTGGTTGAAAGTGTACACAATACATGCTTATATATATTGATGGTTCCTTATATATATTGGATTGAACATGTACACATGTATTGTTGTTTTGGCTTTACAGTACTTGATTGATTAACGTATATGTGTTTCCTTAATTGAACATGTGTACATGAACTGTTAAATTACATGACATTTATGGTAATTTACACATGAACAGTGAACATGTGTATATATGTGGTTGTTTTGGGTTTTTATAGATGAAGCTATATATATATATACATACGTATAGATTGTTTCTTTTATTTTGTTACTTGAACTTGTATTGTATATGTATATATATATATATATATAGGATTGGTATCAGGTAAAAATCACCCCTTATTGTGCAAACTACGAACTCATCAGGTGCTGACACGTGGGCGCGCGCGCTGCTGATGCGCGCGCTGCTGATGCGCGCGCTGCTGATGCGCGCGCATAGTGCTAATAGGTTGGGCGCACAGTGCTAATAGGTTGACCTATTAGCACTGTGCGCGCCAAACAACACGCTCACGCGCGCGGGCAGAGGCGCGCGCGCATCTGTCACATGTCAGCATCGCGCGCGCTCTGCTGACGTCACTTTGACCGCATCCTGTGGCTTAGATTGGTTCGTAGTTTGCACAATAAGGAGAGTTTTTACTGGATAGCCACCCTATATATATATATATATTAAACCCCAAATATTATAGTACACATGAATCGTATGTTAACTTTAAGGTTTGTTAATCACCAAAGTGATCTTACTTTAAAGTTAATCAAACATTAAGGTCTTCCCTTAAGAATTGTTTAAGTTTAGAGATGCTAGTAAATAACATAAAAGACGCTAAACTTTAACGATTTAATTATTAATTATAAAACTATGAGATCACCCAAAGGTGGACCATTGTTTATAATTAGTAATACTAATGGAGATTAACTGACTCTTTCAATGGACATGTTTGTATATCCAAAGATAGCATCCATGTCAATTAGATTGTAGTTAGTTATCTATTACATTATTGTTTTGTTTAGCATCATTGAAAGTTTATATTTTTACGTTTAACCCAAAGGTGAACTTAAGAGTATATAGTAACGATTATTAATTTATAGATAACTCAAAATATTAACATGTGAGATGTATGTAATGTTTTGCAGCTTCCATGAATATGTTTGCTTCGGCGAATGGTGTTGTTAAATTCAACGGATTAAATTATTCGGATTGGTCAGAACAGGTCCAGTTTCAGCTGGGCGTTATGGATTTAGACTTGGCAATAATTACCGATGAAGTGCCTGCAGCCATTACCGAGACTAGTACTGAGGCTGACAAATCAATTTTTGATGCCTGGGAAAGGTCTAATAGGCTGAGCTTGAATTTAATGAAGATGACGATGGCTGATAACGTCAAACCATCGATGCCGAAGACTAACAATGCAAGGGAATTCATGCTGAAAATTAAAGAACTTTCTCTATCGGACATTACTGATAAGTCTATTGTGGGAAGTCTTATGAGCGAGCTGACGACCAAGAAATTTGATTGGTCGCAACCCATTCATGATCACGTGACCTGTACGTCAAACTTAGCAGCAAAACTAAAGGCGATGGGGATGGATGTGAGTGAATCATTTCTAGTTCGGTTCATCATCAACTCACTTCCTATAGAGTTTGGCCAATTCCAGGTGAATTATAACACCATTAAAGAGAAGTGGAATCTTCAGGAAATTAAGGCTATGCTCATTCAAGAGGAAGGAAGACTGAAAAAGATTAAGGGTCACTCTGTTCATTTCACCATGCATGATAGTGACAATCCCAGCAAGGCTAAACCGGGAAAAGTTGAAAAGAAAAAGAAAGGAAAGAATCCTTTGAAAGTCAATGAGGGACACATTCGAAAGGAGCAGAGGTGCTACTTCTGCAACAAGAATGGTCACTTCAAGAAGGACTGCCCGAAAAGAAAGGCCTGGTTTGAAAAGAAAGGTACATATTTTGTTTTTCTGTATGTTATGAATCAAATCTTATAGAAGTACCTCATAATACTTGGTGGTTAGATACTGGTGCTACTACTTACGTGTCACATATTACACAGGGATTCCTTTCGATCCAGCCCATAAGCGGAACTGATCGATTTATGTATATGGGAAACAGAATGAAGGCACAAATTGAAGGAATTGGAACGTACAGATTAATATTAGACACAGGATGTCGTCTAGATTTAGAGAAATGTCTTTACGTTCCTGATTGTGCTAGAAACTTAATTTCTGTTTCCAAATTAGACAAGGTTAACTTTAACTTTAAGATTGGCAATGGTACTTTTTCATTGTACAAACATAATTATTATTATGGTAGTGGTACTTTGATGGATGATTTGTATCGTTTCAATCTTGATGTTGATTTTGCTGAATCCCTATTTAATATTGAACATGGTACATGCAGTAAATGTAGTATATGTAAAGAGGATTCTGCTTTCTTTTGGCATCAAAGATTAGGTCATATATCCAAAGAAAGGGTAATGAGGCTAGTGAAAAATGAAATCTTACCTCAATTGGATTTTACTGACTGGGGTGTGTGTCTAGAATGCATTAAAGGCAAGCAAACTAGACACATATCCAAATATCCTGGCACAAGAAGTAGTGAACCTCTTGAATTAATACACAGTGATATTTGTGGTCCTTTTGATGCACCAAGTTGGAGCGGTGAGACATATTTTATCACCTTTATTGCTGATTATTCAAGGTACTGTTATCTTTATCTATTGCATGAAAAATCTCAATCAGTGAATATCGTAGAGGTGTTCGTGAATGAGGTGGAAAGGAAATTAGATAGAAAAGTTAAGATAATATGATCAGATAGAGGTGGTGAATATTATGGAAAATTTGATGAAAACGGACAATGTCCGGGGCCTTTTGCCAAATTTCTAGAGAGTCGGGGCATATGTGCACAATACACAATGCCTAAGACGCCACAACAAAATGGTGTTGTTGAGAGACGAAATCGTACTTTAATGGATATGGTTAGAAGTATGATGATTTATACTACTATACCTCTTTCTTTCTGGACACATGCCTTAAGAACATCAGTATATCTGTTGAATAGGGTTCCTAGTAAAGCAGTTCCTAAGACTCCTTATGAACTATGGACAGGAAGGAAACCTAGCTTGAGGCACTTGCATGTTTGGGGTTGCCAAGCAGAAATAAGAATAGTTAATCCGCATGAAAAGAAGCTTGATGCAAGAACCATTAATGGTTATTTCATCGGCTATCCAGAAAAATCGAAAGGGTATAGGTTTTACTGTCCTAACCATAGTACGAGGATTATGGAGTCTGGTAATGCTCGGTTCATTGAGAATGGCGAGTTCAGTGGGAGTTCGGAATTAAGAAAAGTGGATATTCAAGAAATCCAAATGGAACCTATTATACCTAGTAGTTCTTCTCAAGTTGTTGTTCCTCGTGTTACATCAAAGAAACACAATTCAATGGAACAAAAACATGATATTCCAAACCCACAGAATGAACATGAAAATGATGAACCGGTTGACAATGAACAAGTCGAAAATGAGCAAGTGATACAACAAGAAATAGCACCACGAAGGTCTGTAAGGCAGAAAAGACCAGCTATTTCAAGTGATTACTTGATATACTCACTTGAACATGAATGTGACTTGAGTGTTGATGAAGATCCAGTCTCATTTGTACAAGCCATGAAATGTGACAATTCCGGAAAATGGTATGATGCCATGAAAGAAGAGTTGAAATCAATGGATGACAACAAAGTTTGGGAACTTGTAGAATCGTCTGAAAATGCAAAGCAAGTGGGTTGTAAATGGGTTTTCAAAACAAAAAGAGACTCACAAGGCAATATTGAAAGGTATAAAGCCAGACTTGTTGCAAAAGGTTATACTCAAAAAGATGGCATTGACTATAAGGAGACTTTTTCTCCAGTGTCAAAGAAAGACTCCTTACGAATTGTTTTGGCTTTAACGGCTCATTATGATCTAGAACTTCATCAGATGGATGTGAAGACCGCCTTCCTTAATAGTGACTTGGAAGAAGAAGTTTACATGGACCAACCTGAGGGTTTCTTATCTTCAGGTAGAGAAAATTTAGTGTGTAAGTTAAAGAAATCAATATATGGATTGAAGCAAGCTTCTAGACAATGGTACATTAAATTTAATAGTATCATCTTGTCGTATGGTTTTGTAGAGAACACCGTGGATCGGTGTGTCACGCCCCAAATCCGGTTCTTGCCCGGACTCGAGGCATGACTAGGGTAAAACGATTAAAAGGTAATAACTCAACAATAACTTCCTGAAAATCTCCGATATAAAACTCAAATCCACATAACTCAATTTAAAAACATAAATAACCCTCCAGGGGTGTAATAATAATCCTCCAACAAGGTTTGCTCAAAACTGAAATGAAATGAAAACGAAGTCTCTACAAGACACCCCCACCAAGAAGCTTCCGAGCCTCTACTCCTCAAACAAGCCTGTAATCACAACAATAAAATCACAGGGGTGAGCTTGCGCTCAGTAGGGAAAATACATAACAAGGTGGACTTTAAACTCAATAATTTCATCAGCAAAGTCAACAAGATAAATCTTAACAATCACAGGCAATAGGTAAACGATCAATGCTGTGGCACGTGAAGTCACCACCCTCCGATCCACATATGATGTGTCCTCTCGGATTTTTCCTCCAATCCAGAGGAGACGCATATCATTGAGACTATCGGAAACACCCTTCAGGGCACATATCGTCGGAAGCCGCAGAAACGTCTCCAAAGGATTTTAGGTCCTCGGGAACCAAGGTATTACTCCCATAGGAAGCATACACTTGGGCAATTCAATAATAATCAAATAACAATTGCGCCCTCACTCAAACCGAAACAAGACGCCATCCATTCCCAACAAACACCACTTCACTATCACACATAGCTCATGCATCACCTTTTCACCACAACACATAGCACACGAATAACACAATCATAACTTACCGTTCACTTACCAGTTACGACCCATCGGGGCATCGATCACCTGATTGCACCGCTCGGTACAACCAGTCATACTCGATGCTCCAAAC
Organism: Erodium maritimum; assembly: GCA_963921825.1. NCBI lineage: Eukaryota > Viridiplantae > Streptophyta > Magnoliopsida > Geraniales > Geraniaceae > Erodium > Erodium maritimum. Next base: position 32,728,035 of record OY997596.1, read on the forward strand.
AACCATTTAAGGAAATCAAGCAATCATCCAAACACAGCCAATTGTCCAATACGAGTTCAATTAACCAAACATAAAAACCTTCAAACGAGCATTCAAATATGCAATTCGACTAGTTCCATTAGACTCTTTAGCCTATCAACTAAGCAACCAAACAACCAACCATGTGATCCTAACACGCAACTAATCCGAGGGCTTTGCCAAGGCCGCTCTACCAGTAAAACAATTCCCAAGTATTGAAAGCGAATTACACTAGTGATTGGCATCCTAATCATTCACCACTAGACACTTCCGGTTATTAGTAATTGAAAGACAACTATTCTAGTTATTCGCATCCTATAGGCATCTCTAGGACCTTTCCAATTTTATTAGCCTAACATGCATACTAAGCATTTAAACGAGAGGTTAAGACTTCCCTACCTCAAGGTCTTCCTCTCAACACTCTGATGATAAGCCCGGTGGTCACCACTCTGTTCTTCACACGGGTCCAGGCGTGATCTTTGCTCCTCTAACTTGTGTCCACGTTCTTCCTTCTTTCCTAGCTTGGTCCCACGGTTTTGAACCACAAAAAGACCACAAATTAGTTCCCCCAACAAAGTGTTCTTCTCCTCAAAACACACAACAATGCTCAGAAATGGATCAAGGTTTGAAGAGGTAATGTGGGAATCGAATTGAGCTAAAAGGAAGGGTTTTGGGCTCTGGGGGTCTGATACGGAATGTGACCCATTCCATGCCACTCAGAGGGCCGGAATGTGGCACGTTCCGTGCCACTCGGAGGGCCGGAATGTGGCACGTTCCGTGCCACTCAGAGGGCCGGAATGTGGCACGTTCCGTTCCACTCAGAGGGCCGGAATGTGACACTCTCCAAACCACGTTCCGTATCAAACCTGACCAGTTTCTTCCCCTTCCTTCCCCAACTCGAGTTTCACGAACATCACCATAAAAACCCCATTTCCAAGTCCTCTCAACTCCAAAATGTTCATCCAAAGTTACCCAACATCAACACCCTCAATGGGTTCATCAAACTTCAACCCAAAAACACAATCCAACATCCTACTTCACTACTTCTTCTCCAAGCAACAATCAAAAAGCAAGTTCTTCAACTTTTAAGCCAAAACCCACAAAACCCATAGATTGGAAGTGGATGAAATAGAGAGTTAGGAGTATCTTTACCTCTAGGTAGTTGAGATGGAGAAGATGAAGTGAAAATGGAGGCAAAAGGACCAAGAACATGCTCCAAAATCCAAGCTTTCTTCTCTATCTTCTTCCTCAAGAAATGAGCTCTCCTCCTCCTCTCTCCTAGTGAATTTCGGCTGCACCAACAAGGAATGAGCTGAATTGTTGCTCCCTTTCCTTTAAATGACCTAAAATGTCAATTTACTCAAAAGCCCTTAAGGTCTTATCCATTTAAAGGTAAGTTAGGAGGGTATGAGGGTCATTTGAAGCCCCATTTTCATCCTCCAAGCCAAGCATGACATGTGTCATGTGTGGTCACTCCCACTTGATAAATTTCCAGCTTTCCAAGATTTTATCGGACAATAACCGATATTAAGCCCAATTTTGACCGACGGTTGACTTTAACAACAGTCAAACTGAAGGAAACGGCCCAACTAAGCTAACCGTGAAGTTGGGTAAGCTTTTTGGGCCCCGGAAAGGTCCCGAGTGACTTCCTGAGTCATTGGTTGACTTTTCCGGCCGAAAGTCAAACTGAGTGAGGATTCACCGGTTCTACCGGGATCAACCGGGGGCGGGTCTTACACGGTGTATCTATATGAAAACCAGTGGGAGCAAGTTCTAATAGTAATCCTATATGTTGATGATATACTACTTGCTGCAAATGACAAAGGGTTGTTACATGATGTGAAAACCTTTCTCTCCAAGAACTTTGAAATGAAGGATATGAGTGAGGCATCCTATGTGATTGGAATAAAAATATTCCGGGATAGATCAAAAGGATTGTTAGGATTGTCTCAAAAAGGTTATATTAACAAAGTATTGGAGAGATTCAGAATGGATAAATGCTCCGCTGGAGTAGTTGCGATTCAAAAAGGGGATAAATTTAATGAAAAACAATGTCCTCAAAATGATTTGGAAAGGAAAGAAATGGAAAATATTCCCAATGCATCAGTTGTTGGGAGCCTGATGTTTGCTCAAACATGTACTCGGCCAGATATCAGTTTTGTTGTTGGTATGTTAGGCCGATAGCAAAGTAATCCAGGATTGGATCACTGGAAAGATGCAAAGAAAGTTCTTAGGTACTTACAAGGCACCAAAGACTACATGCTCACATACAGAAGATCAAATGACTTGGAGCTGGTCGGCTATACAGATTCAGATTATGCAGGATGTGTAGATTCGAGAAAATCTACATTTGGGTATGTGTTTCTGTTAGTTGGAGGATCAGTTTCTTGTAGGAGTGGGAAGCAGTCTGTTATTGCTACTTCCACCATGGAGGTGGAATTTGTGGCGTGTTTTGAGGCCACTGTCCAATCATCGTGGTTGCGGAATTTTGTCTCACGCCTTAGCATTGTTGATAGTATTGCTAGGCCGTTGAGAATTTATTGTGATAACTCTGCAACTGTCTTCTTCTCCAAAAATGATAAGTACTCTAAAGGTGCAAAACATATGGATATAAAGTACTTGGCAGTGAAAGAAGAAGTGCAAAATCAAAGGGTGTCGATCGAGCATAGAATGGGTGTCATAGATAAGTCCTTGTTAACATAATTGTGATGTATATATATACAATAATTGATATATTGCTCATTTTAGAATCATGACATAAATTTATGTGAATTCAATTAAAGTCGTGTTTTGATTATTCGTTAATTTTCACATCATGGTGTATACATTGATTGGTATGTGAAAATTTAAGGATTACAGTGTTCCTTAATTATTGTTTACTTGGATTATGTTAATAGTGTGTTACATGGGAGGGGTCCCGTTGATAAAGTAACTTGAAACCACCATGATCCCTATTAATTAATTCAATTAAAGATGACTAAATGATTCTACATAGTCAATATGTGCACGTATGAGTTGATTAATGTTGAATCATCAAGGCGTATCATGGGCCAAGTGGGAGATTGTTAATTAATTTTTGAATTAGTTGCCCATGTACTAAATAATCATTCAATTAAGGAAGCCCAATGTTATGGTGGTTGAGCCCAAAAGATGTGTTGGTTATTGGGGGTTTTAATTCCCTTCTCTCTCCCTAATTGAAATAGTTACAGAAACCAATCTCTGAACCATTACATATAATAGAAAGGAGAAAGGAGAGAGAGAAGAAAAACACTCAAAATTCAAGAGAAAATAGCAAAGCATGGAACCGGGTATGTGATATACTTAATTGATTCTTCTCGTTCATCTTATAGAAGTACTGATTACTTTTGGTTGAATTAAACTGTGTTATTCGTTCGTCTTCAATTCCGCATCAAAGTTCATAAAATTGATCTTAAATTCCTACATTCGAAACCTAGACACCCACAGAGAATGGCAGTGGCAGATACGTTTGTTTAGGGGAAGATAAGTACGGAATAAAGAGCCAAAGTTTACGAAAAGATTCTCCAAATGAATACTGAAAAGTGTCTCCGAGATAAGGGAGGTATGAAGCAAGGATAGAGAACAATGAGGGGAGTTGTGATAGGGAAGATGAGGGAGAGGACGGGAGGCTTCATCTTTGTCATAATTCCTTGACACAAACATTCACAATGATCAATAATAGTGATTGGAAAATGGAGATTAAGTGTGGGTTTAATATAACTTTTCTATCTCTCGGTTGATTTTTGCCAGGTGAGTGTATTGAATCCAACAATATTATTCGAATTTATAACTTCCTACTTTTTGGCTATTGATATTTTTTAATTTAATTCTATATTTTTGTTGAACGGTGTTGCACTTTTATTAATATCAAAGAACTACATAGGTGTGACCTGGGGAACAAATTCCCCGATCACGAGTAGAGGGCTAGAATAGATGAACAAAGGTTCTCTAACCCTTATCAGAACATAACCGACCAAGTCGGTATTTTGAAGTCGTATAGGCCGTGACAGAAAACGGAGGGGGGGAGTGGGGTACCGGAGATCCTGAGGGACCTCAACGGTAAAGGTGAAGTGGGGAGGCAGCACATCGTACATGGACCCCTCCCAGGGCCAGTCCCAGATGCATGATACACCACTCATTCCTCTTGGCAGGGCTGCTTCCCCGCCCTGAACTGTTCCTCCCTAGGGACCCCAGCTATCGACTGCTTCAGAGTATGCTGGTTGTCCTCAGCTGCATTTCGTCCAGGGGTATCATCCTCAAGAGCTCCCCTCTCTATCCGAGGCCTCCCATCCAACTGGTCTGTGTGTGGTAGTGCTAATTCCCGTCCCGAAGGAGCAATTGGCTGAGACGACTGTCCACTCGACGAGCCTCACCTTAACAACCCCACCCCAATATATTCCCCATTGGTCGCAAGGGACATGCACAGACATTCCCAACGCGTTGCCAATAGAGGTACTCGTCTCCCTCGTTCGAACCAGAGTTGGCAACCCCCTAGCATGCACCCATAGTTGCACCCGGTCCAGAGGGGGCAACTCCCGAGCGCACGAATCCAAATCTCCCAACAATCGGACCTTACCATCGTTGCACCAGGGTTCATTATTTTGAACCCATAATCGCGAATCTGCTATATTAATTACGTGTCTACATTAATATATTTCCAAAATGTTGTATGACGGATTTTATGTTGAGAGAAAACCCTATCCCTAGCCGGCATATCCCTGCGATTATAGTGTTTTCTAGCCCTATCCTTGTTGTAGAAAACCTCGTTGATGCTGCTGCTACACTCCTTGCCGGCTCTGTCATGGCGTCTCTGGTGTATTTTTCTCCCTCCCGTTGTCTCCTCTTGTGAATCTGCTTTTGAAGACCCGGCGCAGGAGGACGTCGAAGCAACCTCTACACGGGATTCCTTCTATGCCTCCTTCTCCTCTGGCGCTTCCTCTGCAGCAGCCACTGAAGCATCCATCGTTGTCCCTACCTCCTTGCCCTCCACTGATGCATACGATCAATGTACAAGTTCGGTGCACCCCTGTTTCCTATACCTCTTACAGATTGATCTGGCACTAGATCATACTGTATCGGATCATCTGGCCTGAGCAACCCTCATCATCTCTGAAGTCGGTGTGTCCATGTCCCTGGCCTCCACCGACTAAACTTCCTCGACCCCTCTCTCGATTCTAGATCAAGCTAATCGAGTGGGTCTTTTTTATTTTCACCAATTTTGTTTTTGCAGGGTCAAAAACTAGGGCGCAGAGAATCAAGGATTGGCCCTGGGAGGGGTCCCTAGACGATACTTTTCCTCCCACCATCACCATTACTGTTGAGGTCTCTGATCTCCCGTACCCCCTTCCCCTCCCTGTCTTCTTTCCTTGCCTATTCGGCATCAAAATACCGTCTGTGACAGTTCTGGTATTACAAGGATCAGTGAACCATTGTTCATTAAAATTGTCATTTTCAAGGTCGGGGAGCATGTTCCTCGGTGCACAACATTGTAGTTGATTTCAAGTTATAAAGGTTGCAACTTTCGCTAAAAAATGTACTATTTTTTTTTTGAAAATGATTGCATTCATTAAGAAAGATTACATGAAGACAATCCACGGTTCCGGGATATACCCAATACAGGTTAGGATTAAGTCTGGCTGCCCCCATTTGGAAACTAAACAGGCGAGCCGGCGCTCTTGGCTCCTAAAATAGAAATTCTACACAAACCAGTAGACCAAATGAATTTGCAAAAGATAAGATCAAACACACAAAACCTAGGAGCTGAATTCCCTGGGGGGAGGTTGCCTTGGTGTGCGGTATGGTTCTGACCCCTGCCCCGAAGATCCAGGCCCTATTAGTGAGGGCCTGTAGGGACGTGGGAAGGAGACTCGAGAGTCCCCCTCCCTTGCCTTAGGCCTATCATTGATCCCGACAAGGCTGCTTGACAACCTTCGTCGATAACTCTATGTTTGGGGTCAGCAAGACATCCTCCGTTATCTGATCTGCTTCTATGATCAGGAATTCCCGCTTCCTTGATTTTGCTTCTGTATCAGTCTGGTGCGGTACCTTCTTTTGCCCTAGTGTCTTTTCTATTCTTGGGGCCCGAGGGGTTGGTTGTTTCTTTCCCCCTATTTTCCTTCCTTTCCATCCCGCTGTTTCCGAAACATGGCCTGTAGAAAAGCCAGCAAGAGTCTCACGCTGGAGACTCGTCGTTACCGGTTCTGATAAAGAGAAGTTCGAGATGTCCTGGGGGCTTTGTACCTCCCCTGGTGCTTGTGCTATTTCACCCGCCACCTTGGCCCTATGTTCTTCTGTAATAGCGTTCATACCAGCCTGGATGTGAGGTTGATGGTACGGGCGGTGCGGGGAGACACTACCGATCCCTTCCCCTGATTTGCAGCATTCACCTTTACTACTGTTGTGGGAAATTTGTTAATCTAATACCTAGGCTTGGTTGTAAGGTCAACTTTGTCAACATGGAAACACTGCTGGCCCTCGGGGACACTCTGCCTCCTTTGCTGTCTGGACCCGTTGTTGGAAATCTCTTCTTGGATAATTCTGGGGTCTGTAGGAGCAATAGGCCAAGGAGCCATATGAGTTACACCTATCGAGGGCTAGTGCAACGGTCTACGGTCCTTTTGAACTGGCGGTTCAACACTCCAGTCTATCCGGAATATCCCTTCTGTGCGGATTGCTAGCGGCGCTTGGAGGGAGTCCTCGTATCTTCTAGCAAGCTGCTCCACTCTCGGGAGGACAACAATGCATCCGACATTAGAATGACCGATACGACCGCATCTATAGCAAAAATCCGGCAGCTTCTCGTACTGTAGCCTCACTTTTAGGTATTCCGGGTCTCCCTCTTCTTGGAACGTAAGGTAGCGGCGGAGAGGCCGAGTTGTTGGGTCTCGAGGTAGGGTTGGAGATGAACCAACTCGCAGCGGAAAATAAATGAAAACCAAGAGACGATTAAAACATGAAACAACTAACAAAGAATGGATTCACAAGAGAAAAATTCAGCACTATTTCTTACCAAAACAAGAACACCGGTTAACGAATGATTGGCTTGAGTCTCCAAGACGCCTACGTATCCACATGGGAATCAAAGCCACGTAGTTCTTCTCTTTGAGGACTCAAGAACACAAAAATGGAGGTGGAAACTAGCCAAACCCGAAATGTCCATGGAAGAGGGAGAGAAAATGTGTTTCCTATTCTTGTCTTGTGTTTGTTATGTTGAAAAAATATGACTTAAACATAACAAAACCCATACTTGTCCAACTAAAGGCATGGGACAAGTATGGTGTCAAGTAAGGTGTAAATAGGACAAAGTATGGCAAGGCAAGATTGGGTTAGGTGGTGAATCACCAACACCTTAATCCTTGTCTTGCTTACTTACTACTAATTAATCAAGACTTGATTAATTAGTTCCATGGGCCTTGGCTGCATGGGCCTTTCATGGGCCTCTTGGAACATGGCCCGTGTCCATTTCCAACGAGGTCCCGTGATTCGCTCATCGCCTCCAAGCCTTCCATACCGGAAATGTCCAACATTATCCGACGCGATCAATCCCAAGACTCCAAGCCTTGTCTCGATCCGTAAAGTCCTATTCACTTACGGGCACATGACCCAAAACCCAGTTTTGGTCATGTCCCGAGCCAACTCCCTTTTGGCCATTCTCCATAAATGTGTCAATGAGTTTCATCCTCCGGTGTGACCCTTAGGTTTATGCATGTCAATAGATCAACGTAAAATCCCATTTTACTTGATCGTATTAAAGTGGCAACTAACGAGACTTTAGTATTGCCTGGCACTGCATAACAAATCGACCCTGTCGATTCTAACCTTTCCGTCATCCCTGTCATTACCCTTTTATCTCCGATATCCTGATTGAGATAAGGCATAGAGTCGTCATCCTTATTATTCTCAATCACTGTTCTTTGATATGTGAGATGACCGAAGATATGATACCCAGTATCATGTGCGTGGCCATGCTATTCTTTCAGTCACTCTCGATCAAGCGGCCGAGAACCGATATCTTTCCCATACCTCAGTATGAGGGATAAATCCCTTAGCCGCCTTTCGTGTCACTCTTGTAGCCCGTCCCCAAGCTAATCCTGGCCGTTATGGAAGCCCTGTTATGGACAACGTTAGGCTCAGGTCAAACTCAGTTGTTGACTACATAGCGATCACAAAGACTCCTTGGTCTAAGGATACATGACAAGCTACGACACTGAATATGTTCATGACTTAATCTATGACACATATTCAGGGCGGGTCGTCCAATATCATGTCCCACATGATATCTATAATCAGACTCCGGAATCCCATTCCAATGACTAACAGAACGTAATCCATAAAGAGCCATCTTTGATACTAGTCGCTTCTAGTGAAGCTTTGTTGACTAGGGACCCATCGAGTGTGATCTATATCGATATATGGTTCTATTCGCATGGTGGGCATAAATCAGAGCACACATCGATATATTACTCCAACACATAAGTAATATAAAGCCGCTTTAACTTTATTGCTAACGATGATATATACATTTGGACATTTAGGATTTACTACGGGCACTAAGACTAACAATCTCCCACTTGCCCTAGTTCCAATCTAAACTCCAATATGTCCCTATCGACTTTACATGTCTAACATGTTCAGGCAGTGACACTGCCTTAGTCAAAGGGTTGGCTATGTCTGTAGCAATATAGGTTATCTTCACTTCACCTTAGTTCAGTATTTCTCTGATGAGGTGGATACGCCGCAGTACATGTTTGGATTTGTTATGCGATATGGGCTTTTAGCTTGCGCAATGGCCCTTGTGTTGTCGCAAAATGGATTCACCGGGCTGGATGGGTTTTTAATTACACCCAGCCCTGCCATGAATTTACAAATCCACATAGCCTCCTTAGCTGCCTCTGCAGCATCCATATACTTGGCCTCTGTCGTAGATTCGGCAATGGTATCTTGCTTCACGCTCTCCCAGCTAAAGCTCTGTCATTCAGCGTAAACACATATCCTAACTGACTTCTAAAGTCATCTGGATTTGTCTTGGAAAACTAGCGTCTACTCATCCTTCGACGACTAGTACACCATCATCTTTCTCCGGGTTAGAATGATGTCTACTGGTACAACATAAGGCTTACGAAACGTCTGGTCTCGTACATGTCATGGCATTTATGATCGATCCTGCTCCTAGGTGCGTGGGATTCTTATCATCCTTTTCAACTCATCAGGTGTCTTAGGACACTGAGTCTTGCTAAGATGAATGCCATGACTAGTGGGTAAGAGTCCATTCTTTGAATCGAGCATTAAGAACCTACTCAATGCCTTGTTCACATAGGTTCCCTGACTTAAATCCAACACCCTCTTGGTGCGATCTCTACATATCTTAGTCCTTAAGATATAAGAAGCATCGCCTAAGTACTATGTTGAAAAACACTTCCTCAACCAAGCTTTAGTCTCGTGCAAGGTTGGGATGTCGTTTTCAATGAGAACCAGAAAGGTAATCTTGCTCCCACTAGCCTTCTTATAAACGCAAGATTCATCCTCGTTCTTGATTAAGCCAAATCCAATTAAAGCTTCATCAAAACGAAGGATCCAACTCCGAGAAGTTCGTTTCAATCCATAAATGGATTTCAACAACTTATAAATCTTTCCTTTATTCTTCGGATCGTCAAAACCTTTGGGCCGAGACATGCAAACGTACTCAGTCAAATTTCCATTTAGGAAAGTGGTTTTGACATCCACTTTCCATATCTCGTAATTATGATACGCAGTTATGTCAAGAAGAATTTGGATCGATTTTGACCATAGCCACTAAGGAGAAGGTTTCCTCATAGTCAATTCATTGGATCTGCCTATAACCTTTCGCCACTAGTTGAGCTTTGTAGGTCAGAGGGTTGCCGTCCATGTCCATCTTCACCCTGAAGATCCATTTGCATCCGATGGTCCTCACACCATTGATGGAATCAACCGGTTCCCAGACTCGGTTGTCCGACATGGATTGCATTTCCTCACTCATGGCTCCCAGCCATATCTCGGAGTCGGGCCCATCCACGACTTCCTGAAAGGTGGCTGGATCATCGTGATCCACCATGACTTCATTGTCACCTCCGGATACCATATCTTGGAGGTGGAAGATTGATCCTTTCAAATCGCCTTGGACCTTCCGGAATTGTAACAGGAATTGGTTCTTACTCTACGACAATCTCTGGCTCCTTTCTACTGGGTTGTCAATTGGTTTAGACAGATCTGTACCATCCTAAATTTCTTCGAGATGCACAGTCCTCCCAATGACGTCTTTGGAAACAAAACTCCTTTTCCATAAATACCCCACCCCAAGCGACGAACACCATGTTCTCACTGGGATTGTAGAAGTAGTATCCCTTGTTTCTTTGTGATACCACTCGAACGTGCATATCTCAGATCTTGGTTCGAGCTTAGTCGAAACCAAATGTTTCACATAAGCCTCGCAACCACAAATCTTTAGGAAGGACAAAGCGGGCATCATCCCATACCATTTTAAAATAGTATCCCTTCCACACCCTTCGTCGAAGCCCGATTCACTATGAATGCGGTCGTCTCTAGAGCATAACCCCATAAAGAGATTGGGAGAACAGTCCAACTAATCATGGAACGGACCATTGTCTAACAATGTCCGATTTCTCCGTTTGGCTACACGTTTCAACTACAGTGTCCCAGGAGGAGTCCATTCCAAAAGGATCCCATTCTCTTTTATATGATCTAATAACTCTGGTCAAGTATTTTCCACCTCGATCCAATCGAAGTGCCTTAATACCTTTGTCGAGCTGGTTTTCTACTTTAGTCTAAAACTCTTTGAATTTATCAAAAGCTTCAGACTTATGTCTCACCGAATAGACATAACCATATTTACTGTAATCATTAGTAAATGTGATAAAGTAGCTAAAACCCCTCATGGCAAGTGAACTTATTGGTCTACACACATTCGAGTGTATCAGCCCCAATAATTCACCCGCCCTTTCATCGCGATCGATAAAGGGCACTTTAGTCATTTTTCCCATAAAACAAACCTTGCACCTATCGATCGAATGGAATTCGAATGAACCTGAAAGCCCGCACTTCTGAAGTGCTGATAGGCGCTTCTTGTTTATGCGGCCCAAATGACAGTACCATAACATAGTTAGGTTTAAATCGTTGAATTTAGACCTCTTGGTATTAACGTAATATGTAGAACTTGAGGCATTGTTACCCATATCTAATATGTACAATTCTCCAACCAAGTCAGTATTGGTATAAAACATATCATTGCATAGAACATTGAAAACTCCATTTCCAATATTAACATTATATCTTTCCTTGTCAAACACGGATACAGATATAATATTCCTACTAAAAGTAGGTATGCAATATACATTATACAATACTAATACAAGGCCACTTGGCAAAGCAAGACTCATGGATCCTACAACAGTTGCCACAACTCTGAGGTCCAGTTCGTGCTTTCCAAACCTCTCCTACTTTCAGCCACCATATATTAGTGCATGTGTGAGATTCAGTCCTGGTATCTAATACCCATGAATCTTTGGAAGTAGAGAGATGTAGCTCTATAGAGTTAATACTGGATGAAGGCACGGTCCCACCGCCCTTCCTTAGATCATCCAGGTTTCCTGATGAAGGCGCAGTCCTACTGCCCTTCTTCAGATCATCCAGGTAATTGATGAAGGCGCAGTCCCACTGCCCTTCTTCAGATCAGTCGTGAACTTCCTGTAATCCCGGTTCCAATGACCAGACTATTGGCAGTAGAAGCAGACATTCTCAGGTATCTCATCTTTCACGCCAAGTGTGCATGGGCCCCGCCCTTGCCACTTCCTATTCCCTTGTTGACCATCAGAATATCCTTGGATCCCAGATCCCCGATATATTCTTCTCAGCAGTTAATGACACTTCATGTAACTCTGACATGGTCTTAGAGACAGCCTTGTCAAGGACATATTCCTTGCGTTCAGACGTGAGGACTATCCTCAAAATTATGTACCAGTCCAAATAGTTTATCCCATTTATCTTGACCCTGTCAAGAATGGTTTTTAATGACAAACTATTAATGTTCGCTGAATTTGCCATTTGATCTACAACAGATAAAATTCAATCAGTACACTGAATAAATTTTAAGAAGGTCAAGCTTAAACACAATTAATCGATTCTAGACCTTTAGAATCTGAAACCAAGATCCTTGATTTACTCGATTAAGCTGAGCTAATGCTCACCACTTAATCGAGCTATGTAGGTAGGACTCCATCCAATCACATCCAATGTGACTCTAGGCTAGGGTATGTACTTATGTACACGGCTTACCCTATCTGTTACCCTAGCTCAACCTCAGGCTGAGAATCGTAGTCGGGTCCACAAATTTTCAACTATGGCCCGTCACTATGCACGTGCTCCGCTAATGCGCACGACACCCACATATGTCGTCCAAACCTACTACCCCGCTTTCCCATGGATGCTCCGCTAATGCGCACGACACCCATAGGACGGGGAGGTAGTAAGGTGTTGATAATTGGGAGGTATCGGACATGACCCGTTTTTACTTGTCCGGTTGTTTTTAAAACTTTGACACATCCTAGATGCGATGAGCACATCAACTACATTCCAAATGCAATGATGCCTCAAATTACATCCAATGTAATTCTTCCTTCGAACCCGTCAACTACATCCAATGTAATGACGATTCTAAGGGCTCACACACAAGGATTAAAATTCCAATTTTATCTTTGCATGTGAGGTGATATGCTCGGTAAATAAAGTTAAGCATGCAATTCTAAAACACATAGAATTAATCATGCATAAACTAAACCAAGCATAAAGCGATAACTGTGAACATAACTCCCACTAGCTTCTTGAGCTCTACCGACTCCAAGCCGATGCCAACACCCGAAAAGCCACCAAATGACCTTTTCGCCCTTTCTTCGTCTTGAGTAAAATATTACAATTTAATACACGACTCGCAGGTCGGGAATAAATAAATATTACAAACAAGTGGTTTGACGACCACACCTTGAAAGAATAATTACACGCTAACTCTAACGGCTCGCAGGCCATGAAAAGCGATAAATAATTAAATCGAACTCGGGGCTATTATGTACACCATGCCAACATCACATCACACATCGTGTTATCAAACAAGCATGTTATCAAACATCATATGATTTTCCAGTTTTAATTAATAGCCAAGTTTCGAAATTTTTTGATACTCGGTTTATCGAAACCGTTCAAAATTGAAACTTTTGAACATTTGATTTTGGAGTTCGTCAAGACGGTTCCAGACTCGTCATGACTAAAAAAACGGTTTAGCTCGGCATATTGACCATCCAATGGTCATGCTTGGCCTAACTCCGTCCAACGGAGCCCCGTTCGGTCCCGGTTTCGGCTCCCCGAGAGTCCCGCTCCCGAGACCCGAAAAATCAAATTTTTTTCAAAAATTCCAGATTTGATAAACTTTTCAAAAATTCATTTTACATGCATTAAATCCATAAAAAAGAATTTAAAACATGTTATCAAACAATTTAGCAAAACAACATGCCAAAAACGAAACTTTCATGCAAAACCGAAACTTTGAACACCGTCTTGTGAATCCCGAAGGTAGCACGGCGCTGATACCACTGTTGGGTCTCGAGGTAGGGTTGGAGATGAACCAACTCGCAGCGGAAAATAAATGAAAACCAAGAGACGATTAAAACATGAAACAACTAACAAAGAATGGATTCACAAGAGAAAAATTCAGCACTATTTCTTACCAAAACAAGAACACCGGTTAATGAATGATTGGCTTGAGTCTCCAAGACGCCTACGTATCCACATGGGAATCAAAGCCACGTAGTTCTTCTCTTTGAGGACTCAAGAACACAAAAATGGAGGTGGAAACTAGCCAAACCCGAAATGGCCATGGAAGAGGGAGAGAAAATGTGTTTCCTATTCTTGTCTTGTGTTTGTTATGTTGAAAAAAGATGACTTAAACATAACAAAACCCATACTTGTCCAACTAAAGGCATGGGACAAGTATGGTGTCAAGTAAGGTGTAAATAGGACAAAGTATGGCAAGGCAAGATTGGGTTAGGTGGTGAATCACCAACACCTTAATCCTTGTCTTGCTTACTTACTACTAATTAATCAAGACTTGATTAATTAGTTCCATGGGCCTTGGTTGCATGGGCCTTTCATGGGCCTCTTGGAACATGGCCCGTGGCCATTTCCAACGAGGTCCCGTGATTCGCTCATCACCTCCAAGCCTTCCATACCGGAAATGTCCAACATTATCCGACGCGATCAATCCCAAGACTCCAAGCCTTGTCTCGATCCGTAAAGTCCTATTCACTTACGGGCACATGACCCAAAACCCAGTTTTGGTCATGTCCCGAGACAACTCCCTTTTGGCCATTCTCCATAAATGTGTCAATGAGTTTCATCCTCCGGTGTGACCCTTAGGTTTATGCATGTCAATAGATCAACGTAAAATTCCATTTTACTTGATCGTATTTAAGTGACAACTAACGAGACTTTAGTATTGCCTGACACTGCATAACGAATCGACCCTGTCGATTCTAACCTTTCCGTCATCCCTGTCATTATCCTTTTATCTCCGATATCCTGATTGAGATAAGGCATAGAGTCGTCATCCTTATTATTCTCAATCACTGTTCCTTGATATGTGAGATGACTGAAGATATGATACCCAGTATCATGTGCATGGCCATGCTATTCTTTAAGTCACTCTCGATCAAGCGGCCGAGAACCGATATCTTTCCCATACCTCAGTATGAGGGATAAATCCCTTAGCCGCCTTTCGTGTCACTCATGTAGCCCGTCCCCAAGCCAATCCTGGCCGTTATGGAAGCCCTGTTACGGACAACGTTAGGCTCAGGTCAAACTCAGTTGTTGACTACATAGCGATCACAAAGACTCCTTGGTCTAAGGATACATGACAAGCTACGACACTGAATCTGTTCATGACTTAATCTATGGCACATATTCAGGGCGGGTTGTCCAATATCATGTCCCACATGATATCTATGATCAGACTCGGTAATCCCATTCCAATGACTAACAGAACGTAAGCGATAAAGAGCCATCTTTCATACTAGTCGCTTCTAGTTAAGCTTTGTTGACTAGGGACCCATCGAGTGTGATCTATCTCGATCTATGGTTCTATTCGCATGGTGGGCATAGATCAGAGCACACATCGATATATTACTCCAACATATAAGTAATATAAAGCCGCTTTAACTTTATTGCTAACGATGATATATACATTTGGACATTTAGGATTGAACTACGGGCACTAAGACTAACACGAGTGACATCTAACTCCACCCGATTCCACAGGTACTCCTCCCATCCCCGGAGAAGGGTCTGGTTTTTTGTTGTACGTCTCTTTTGGTGCTCGACCTCCCTCCCCAACTTTCAGAGGATGAACGCCTTCAACTCTGCCGTCCTTGCCTCCACCGGTATATCGTATGCCCTGCTGGATATCTGGATGGATAGGAAGCACATGCTCTCCGATAGCGCTCTCGGAGGTAGCAGTGTAAGGAGAAGGACCGTGTTGTAGAAAGCCCATGGTTCACGAGCTAGGATCCCTTCCATGGCTGACCTGAACGGGAAGTAGAACGCAACGATTTTGTCGGTCAACGGTTGAACCTTGAGGTCCTTTACGTTCCATGCGTTCGCCACGCCAACACCGTGCAGTGGGTTCTGGGTTTTACCCTTTTGTCAACATACACCCTGAGTGTTAGTCTTAGTGCCCGTAGTTCAATCTTAAATGTCTAAATGTATATATCATCGTTAGCAATAAAATTAAAGCAGCTTTATATTACTTATGTGTTGGAGTAATATATCGATATGTGCTCTGGTCTATGCCCACAATGTGAATAGAACTATAGATCGAGATAGATCACACTCGATGGGTTCTTAGTCAACAAAGCTTCACTAGAAGCGACTAGTATAAAAGATGGCTCTTTATGACTTACGTTCTGTTAGTCATTGGAATAGGATTTCAAAGTCTGGTCATAGATATCATATGGGACATGATACTGGATGACCCGACATGAGTATGTGCCATAGATCATGAACATATTCATTGTCGTAGCTTGTCATGTATCCTTAGATTAAGGAGTCTTTCTGATCGCTATGCAGTAAAAAACCGAGTTTTACCTGAACCTAACGTTGTCCGTAACAGGGCTTCCATAACGGCCGGGATTGGCTTGGGAACGGGCTGCATGCGTGACACGAAAGACTGCTAAGGGATTTATCCCTCATACTGAGATATGGGAAAGATATCGGTTATCGGTCGCTTGATCGAGAGTGACTGAAAGAATAGCATGGTCATGCACATGATAATGAGTATATTATATTCAGTCATCTCACATATCAAAGAACAAGTATTGATAATAATAAGGATGACGACTCTATGCCTTTTCTCAATCAGAATATTGGTGATAAAAGGATAATGACTGGGATGATAGAAAGGTTAGATACGAGAGGGTCGATTCGTTATGCATTGTCAGGCAATAATAATAAGGATGACCACTTATTTGTAATATTTATTAATTCCCGACCCGTGAGTCGTGTTTTAAATTGTAATATTTTTCTCAAGACGAAGAAAGGGAAAAAAGGTCTTTTGGTGGCTTCTCGGATATAGACATCGGCTTGGAGTTGATGGACCTCTTGAAGCTAGCGGGAGTTAGTTTAGGGGGGATATTATGTTCACATTTATCGCTTTATGCTTGGTTTAGTTTTTGCATGATTAATTCTACGTGTTTTAGAATTGCACACCTCACATGCAAAGATACAACTAGAATTTTAATCCTTGTTTGTGAGCCCTTAGAACCGTCATTACATTGAATGTAGTTGACGGGGTCGAAGGAAGAATTACATTGGATGTAATTGGAGGCATCATTACATTTGGAATTTAGTTGATGTGCTCATCGCATCTAGGATGTGCCAAAAGTTTTAAACACAAACAGACAAGTAAAAACGGGTCATATCTGATACCTCTCAATTATCAACACCTTACTACCTCCCCGTCCTATGGGTGTCGTGCACCTTAGCGGAGCATCCATGGGAAGGCGGGGTAGTAGGTTTTGACGACATATGTGGGTGTCGTGTGCCTTAGCGGAGCACCTACATAGTGGCGGGTCATAGTTTAAAATTGGTGGACCCGGCTACGATTCTCAACTAGGGTTGAGCTAGGGTATTAGATAGGGTAAGCCGTGTACTTAAGTACATACCCTAGCCAAGAGTCACATTGGATGTGATTGGACGGGGTTCTACCTATATAGCTCGATTGAGTGGTGAGTATTCGTTCAGCTTGATCGAGCGAATCAAGGATCTTGGTTTTAGATTCTAAAGGTATAGAATCGATTGTTGGTGTTTAAGCTTGATCTTCATAAAATTTATTCAGTTTACTGATTGAATTTTATCTGTTGTAAATCAAATGAAAAATTCAGCGAACATTAATAGTTTGTCATTAAAAACCATTCTTGATAGGGTCAAGCTAAATGGGACAAACTATATAAACTGGTACCGAATTTTGAGGATAGTCCTCAAGTCTGAACTCAAAGAATATGTCCTTGACAAGGCTATCCCTCATGTCCAAAAAATGAAGAGGCATCTCGAACTATGTTGAGTTCATCATAAACTATCACTACTTGTGGTAGTTGGTAGCGAGAGTGACATGCATTCGTTGTCGTTATCTCTCGTTCGAGGATTGATCGAGCTTTGCTCAATATCATAGAACTACACCCTATTTTATTTCTTTCCGATGATTGGTGGTTCGCATATCGGTCCGGGCAATGGTCTTGTGCCCTCTCCCCGTGACTAGTATGTGGTTGATTTAATGATAACACATACATAGGAACTTAAGTTTTCTAAGACAATAAGGAAAGCATTATTTTATTTCATCATAGTTGACCAAACCATGCGTTAATTGGAATTCATATTTACTTGTACCCGTGACCGGCTCCTTGTGTGAATCAAATGTTATGTCTCTTAGGTGGTAGCATGTATATAGATTTTACTGCTTTATAAACTTGAACAATAACTTTTACATTTTTGCTCTTTATTTTCCCTTTCGGGGATGTGGAAGTGATAGCCCACGTCCCCAGGTTTTAGCAAAATACTACTGATACCTCTACTCCCTGTGGGATCGACCGGTACTTATCCGTCAAATATATTGCTTGATGATCGTGTCCTGATGCACGTAAAAAGAGGGTTTTGACGCATAGTCATCCCCATTCATGGATTGAAACGAACTTCTCGGAGATGGATCCTTCGTTTTATGAAGGTGTAATTGGAATTGGCTTAATCAAGAACAAGGATGAATCTTGCGTTTATAAGAAGGCTAGTGGGAGCAAGATTACCTTTATGGTGCTTATTGAGAATGACATCCCAACCTTGCACGAGACTAAAGCTTGGCTGAGGAAGTGTTTTTAAATAAAGGACTTAGGCGATGTTGCTTATATCTTAGGGATTAAGATATGTAGAGAGCTCACCAAGACGGTCTTGGATTTAAGTTAGGGAACCTATGTGAACACGGCATTTAGTAGAATTCAATGCTCGATTCAAAGAAAGGACTCTTACGCCCTAGTCATGGCATTTATCTCAGCAAGACTCAGTGTCCTAAGGCACTGGTTGAGCTGAAAAGGATGATGTGAATCCCATGCGCCTAGGGGCAGGATCGATCATATATTCCATGACATGTTGTACCAATAGACATCAGTCTAACCCGGGAAAAAGATGATGTTGAACTAGTCATCGAAGGATGAGAAGACGCTAGTTTTCCAAGAGAAATCCAGATGACTTTAGAAGTCATTCAGGATATGAGTGCCCGTGGAGTGCTGAACTTGTGTTGTTGCTGTTGTTGAACTTTGTTTGTGGTTGTGATTGTGATTGTGGTTACCCGAGGTTGGGGGCCCGCTTCATGAAACGGGGGTCCATGAGCACACGCGTCTGCATGTTTAGACGGGGTAGGGGGCCCGCCTGTCAAGAAAGGGGTCCTGGCCGCGCGTGTGTGGTTTGGGGTTGTGAGCATTCTTTGGTTGGGTTACGAGTTAGAGTCTCGGTAAGTTGCGAGCATTCTTTGGCTGGCCTGACCGAGTTAGAGTGTCGGGAGGTTGCGAGCGTTCTTTGGCTGGCCTGACCGAGTTAGAGTCTCGAGAAGTTGCGAGCGTTCTTTGGCTGGCCTGACCGAGTTAGAGTCTCGGGAGGTTGCGAGCGTTCTTTGGCACTGAGCAGCTGGCAGGAATGCGATCCTTTGCGATCTTGTTTGGTGTTCGATCCGTTGTGATCTTGGTTGGTGTCACAAGGTGTTTCTGTTGAGTCCTTGGGAGAGGTCGTGATCGTTGTGTTGGGTCTACATTACGAGTCCGAGTGTTGAGTCTGTTGAGGAAAGTAACATGTGGTGTGTCAATTGAGTTATTTGAGTTTGGGGATGGTATTCCCAGAGTTGGGTTTGGTTTTGGGTGTTACCAGCATTGTCTGTTAATTATGCCGTAGTCAGTCTGTTATCCGTGGTGGTGAGCGAACGCTCACCCCTAGCTGCTTTTCCTACAGGTACCGGTCGCAGGTTGGACAAGGTGAGCTTCCGAAGCTTGAAGAGCTGGGAGCGGGATTCTGGGTTTATTTGAGTCTATCGACGGATACCATACTTTTTTCCACTTGTTGGGACGTGTTTTAAGTTGTAAATATTATTTTTTTTGAACAAATGATGATTTTAAAGTGATTTAATGTAAAAGGTTTCAAAATGTTTTATTGTTTTAAAAGTTCACGTCCTGAATTCGGTTTACTGAAATTGGGGCGTGACAGCTTGGTATCAGAGCTCGAGGTTTCACACCTCGGACTATACGTCAATTAGGTGGGGAGAGTCGAGTCATTAAAGTCCCGTCGTGCGTTGGGTACGCAGGTCGGAACCGTGTGTAGACCCGTTGTGTTGTGAGTCCTTTTTGTGTTTGTGCCTATGTGCAGTACGAGGTTACTGGCATACTGTTTGTGTGTTTCTGCGTGAAACATTTTTAAACTGTTGCGACTCGACTTAGGGGTGCCCCTGTAGTCGAGCGTGACGGTGTTGATATCAAGTGGGTACAATGTAGTTCGGGGACGCCTGGACCGGGTTGTAACTACCTGATGTCAGGAAATGAGGTTTTTAATGAAGTGGGGAAAGTTGTAAAATTGGTTGGCCCAGTGGGCGCGTTTTAAAATTTGATTGGCCCGGTAGGCGTGTTTGATTTTGTTTGGCCCTGAGGGCGTGTCTGATTTTGATTGGCCCTGTGGAAGGGTTTTGATTTTGGTTGGCCCGGTGGGCGTGGTTCGGTGTTGGTTGGTCTGGTGGGCGAGTGTTGTTGTGTTGTGGTTTGGCCGTGTCGGCTTGTGTTTTGGTTGAGGATTGAATGACTGGTTTTGTCTGTGAGTCGTGGCGCGTGTGTTTGCTAAATTGGTGGTCAAGCGTGTGTGTCGTTTGAGGCTAATTTTAGGGTTAAAACGGGTTAAGGTCTGAGTTAGAACCGAGTTTGGAAAACAGGTCTGCGCGAGTGTCACAGATCCTGTCACGGATCCGTGACGGACCAGAGAGTTCTGGAAAATTTTAGGTCTTCGTCACGGCTCCGTGACCCCAACCGTGACGGGGTCTGTCACGGGTCCGTGACCCTTGTCCTTCTCACCGTCTTGATTGTGCAGTTTGAGTGTTGGCTTTGCGTGGCGGTGTTCACGGTTGTGTTGGTTGTAGAGGTCGTAAGTTCGGTGTTAAGGGATGAGGTCTTGGGTTCGAGACTCATCAATAACCTGCGGTAGTGTTACAGCGCCTCGGTGTGAGAGTCTCACCACGGAGAGGGATTAGGGTTGGTGCGCTGCGGCGCCATACGAACTAGGTTTCCCTATGTGAACGGGTGTTCGAGGTTTCCCTCGCGTGAAAGGGTGGGTTGAGGTTTCCTTCACGTGAGTGGGTTATTTGAGGTTTCCTTATGTGATCGGGTTATTGGGGTATTGTTAGTGTGAGCAATAGTGATTTACTGGATTGAGGACGTGTTTCCCGTGTCGAGGTTTATCTTACATGAGCCAGTACTTGAGGTGTTGTTAGCGTGAGCAGTGTGACATTTGGCATCAGATTTTGAGGTAGTGGTCTGCCCTGGTTAGATCGGTAAGTCTTTAGCGCTTTACTAGTATGCCATAATCGAACGGGTGCCCGTGGAGGTGAGCATAACGCTCATCCCCTTTACTACTTTTCCCGCAAGGGACGAGTAGCGAACACTGGTTTGGTTGCGGAAAGTTATAAGTAAATGCATCGAGGACCGTGTGAGGGTTGCACTAGACCTTACCCGGGTGACTAATGGAGTGGGTGTTCGGTCTCCGATTTGGGCGTCAGTTTTATTGGATGCCGGGATGTCACACTCGTTTGTTCATCGAGTTGTGCTGAGAGGTAGGGGCTGAGTTTAGAGCCGTTGAGCCCACCCCTGCGTATGGACACGCCGGTTGGTGGTGGGGTGGTGTTGACTAGGGTCTGTCGTGCCTGCGGAGTTGGAGAAGCGAACCGATACAGCAGGTTCGAGAGAGGGCTCAAGAGCCCTGATGCTGGATCGAGTCCTCACCCCGAGGATTCGGGTACGTTCGGAGTTGGTAAGCACGACGACGGTAGTGGAGGGAGGTCTTAGAGAGACCGCGAGGTTCTGTGAGGTTCGGCAGCGACTGAGATTGCGCGTGTGTCCGTGGGAAGGATACTTACGGAATGACAACCTTTAACGTAATCTTGGGAATGGATTGGTTGGCGAAGTGCCGAGCCAATACCGGCTGTTACTGGCGACGAGCGATTTCAGGTGTTCTCGGATCATAGGAGCTTTAAGTACATCTCTTTCCAACGAGACCTGAATACGCGCCAGCAGCGATGGGTGGGACTACTCGAGGAGTACGACTTTGAGGTACACTATCATCCGGGTAAGGCAAACGTGGTTGCCGACGCCCTGAGTAGGAAGTCGGTCCCGAGTGCGATCCTTTGTGATCTTGGTTGGTATCGCATGGTGTTTCTGTTGAGTCCTTGGGAGAGGTCGTGATCGTTGTGTTGGGTCTACATTACGAGTCCGAGTGTTGACTCTGTTGAGGAAAGTAACAGGTGGTGTGTCAGTTGAGTTATTTGAGTTTGGGGATGATATTCATGGAGTTGGGTTTTGTTTTGGGTGTTACCGGCATTGTCTGCTAATTATGCCGTAGTCAGTCTGTTATCCGTGGTGGTGAGCGAATGCTCACCCCTAGCTGCTTTTCCTACAGGTACCGGTCGCAGGTTGGACTAGGTGAGCTTCCAAAGCTTGAAGAGCTGGGAGCGGGATTCTGGGTTTTTTTGAGTCTAGCGACGGATACCATACTTTTGTCCACTTGTTGGGACGTGTTTTAAGTTGTAAATATTATTTTGTTGAACAAATGATGATTTTAAAGTGATTTAATGTAAAATGTTTCAAAATGTTTTATTGTTTTAAAAGTTCACGTCCTGAATTCGGTTTACTGAAATTGGGGCGTGACATGGACGATAGAAAGGTTAGAATCGACAAGGTCGATTCGTTATGCGGTGTCAGTAAATACTAAAGTCTCGTTAGTTGCCACTTTTGTAGGATCAAGTAAAATGGGATTTTGTGTTGATATACTGACATGCATAAACCTAAGGGTCACACTGGAGGATGAAACTCATTAACACATTTATGAAGAATGGCCAAAAAGGGAGTTGTCTGGGGACATGACCAAAACTTGGTTTTGGGTCATGTACCCGTAAGTATTTAGGACATAACGAATCAGCACAAGGCTTGTGTAAGAACCACTCCCGGTCAACGCCAGTCCATTAGGCAAAAATTAGGAAAATTTAAAATTTTTGGACAAACACCTAAATGAACCCAAATTTGACCCCGAGGGTCATATCTGACTTGAGTTGACCCCGTTATCGACCAAAGTGAGTTTTGGGGGACTCAGGGCAACTTTCTGACAAATTTGGGAAATGTTGACTTTTTGCTGGAAAAGTCAACCGAGCGACGTTTTGGTCCGTTCGAGGTCCGTTTTGGATCCAAAATGCTTAGCCGTCGTCACAACGGTCTTAGTTGAGCCGTTTCATTGTAGCACGTGAAGTTTCGTAATTCCTTGGAAAAAGTGCCCGTTTGGGGCCCGAGACGGTCGAATTTCGCGAATCTGAAATATCTAGAAGATGTTTTTGCAAAAGGTGTAGGACCCACTTGCCACATGTCACACAAGTAGTGGTGTTAGGTTTTTTGAACAAAACTAAAGAAAATGAAAGATGGTGTTAGTTTTGTAAATATGGAAAAGTGGTTGGTTTTTAAAACAAACTTAAAAGGAGAAGTGGAGTTAGTCTCGGCAATTTTCAGAATTTAGGAGAGAGAAGACAGAGAAAAGAAGATAGAGAAATGGAAGGAGAGAAAGGAAGAAGAAGGTGGGGTTTTTGGTGATTTCCCGACGATCCGACCGACCGATCGACTCAACGATTGAAGATTCGAGCTCCCGTCATCATTCCCTACGGTGAGAACCTATCCGATTTTCGTTTTGATACGTTTGAATTCTAGAGTTTTGCTTAGAATTGGTTTAAAGATGAGTGGTTGAGGTTTGGGTTTCGTTAGGAGCGTTTTAGGGCGAAAAGGAAATTTTTCCATTGTGGCCGTGTGGGGCCCACTTGCCCGAGTATCGGGTTTTCGTGTTCGGGATGTTTAGGACGTTCCACAAGTCGTTAATCCACACCGGATCGAAATTTGGAATTAAATTGTGAAAGTTGTAATTGACGGGTTTAGAAACTTTAAACGCGAATTAAATTACTCGGAAGTCGGAAATTGATTCCGTTGAGTGCCTTGGAACCCTTGAAATATTCTAAGACCGTAGAAACGAAAACGGGAATTTTCGGAGCCCCGGAAGGACGTTTTCCAATCCCGGGCAGATTCGCCGGGTCGGCCGAAACGGGCCTTTCCGGGCCCGTTATCGACAATATCGAGTAATTGGGAAGTTTGGGAGTGATCGACATTGTCGGGGTTGCGTTTGGGCGTCAAGTTATTAAATTTCAGTTTATTCCTGCAAGCTTAAAGGTGTTTTAAATTGTGTTCTTGTTAGATCGTGCCACCGACAGAGGAAAGGGAAAGCTAGTGTGTCTTGGGTGGCCATGAGTGCCCGTGGGGTTGTTGAACCCATGTCTTTACTGTTGGTGTGTCTTGGGTGGCCATGAGTGCCCGTGGAGTAGTTGAAACCGTGTCTTTACTGTTGGTGTGTCTTGGGTGGCCATGAGTGCCCGTGGGGTTGTTGAGCCCGTGTCTTTACTGTTGGTGTGTCTTGGGTGGCCATGAGTGCCTGTGGGGTTGTTGAGCCCGTGTCTTTACTGTTGGTGTGTCTTGGGTGGCCATGAGTGCTCGTGGGGTTGTTGAGCCCGTGTTTTACCGTTGGTGTCTTGGGTGGCCATGAGTGCCCGTGGGGTTGTTGAGCCCGTGTTTTACCGTTGGGGTTTTGGATGGCCATAAGTGCCCGTGGGGTTGTTGAGCCTGTGTTTTACCGTTGGTGTCTTGGGTGGCCATGAGTGCCTGTGGAGTGTTGAACCGGTGTTGTTGTTCTTGTTGAACTTTCCTTGTGATTGTGATTGTGGTTACCTGGGGTCGGTGAGTGACAGGTCGACAGCCTGATCCGACTTTGTGTCGGGAAAAGTGCGACAGGTCGACCGCCTGATCCAACCGTCGCATTGGGAAAAGGGCAATAGGTCGACAGCCTATCCGATTGGGGTCAGGAAAAGTGCGACAAGTCGACAGCCTGATCCAACCGTCGCGTTGGGAAAAGGGCAGGGGGTTACTGAGCATCTAGAGTGCGATCCTTTGCGATCTTGTTTGGTATGTGATCCTTTGTGATCTTGGGTGTTGCGTGGTTATCTTTCGTGTCCTTGGAGGAGGTCGTAATCGTTGTGTCGGCCTACATTACGTGTCCGGGTGTTGAGTCGGTTGAGGAAAGTAACAGTTGTGTGTCAGTCGGGTTACTTGAGTTGGGGGACAGTAATCCCCGGTGTTGAGTTCGTTGACGGTGTTACCGGCATTGTCTGCTAGTATGCCGTAGTCAGCTTGTTATCCGTGGTGGTGAGCGAACGCTCACCCCTAGCTGCTTTTCCTACAGGTACTGGTCGCGGGACGGACTAAGTGAGCTCTCGAAGCTTGAAGAGCTAGGAGCGGGAGTCCGGGTTTCCTTTTTGAGTCTAGCGACGTACGCCTTGTATTTTGTCCGCTTGTTGGGACGTACTTTTGAGTTGTAAATTATTATTTTGATTAACTAAATGGTGGTTTTAAAGAGATTTATTTAAAAGGTTTGAAAATGTTGTATTGTCTTAAACGTTCGCGTTCCGGGTTCGGTTCTACTGAATTTGGGGCGTGACAGCTTGGTATCAGAGCTCGAGGTTTCACACCTCAGACTGTACGTCAATTAGGTGGGTGAGTCGAGTTAGTAAAAGTCCCGTCGTGCGTTGGGTACGCAAGTCGGAAACCGTGTGTAGACCCTAGTGTTTTGAGTCCTGTTTGTGTGTATGTGCAGTACGATTATTACTGGCATACTGTTTGTGTGTTGTTGCGTGAAACGTTTTTAAGCTGTCGTGACTCGACTCAGGGGCGCCCCTGTAGTCGAGCGTGACGGTGCTGATATCAAGTTGGTACAATGTAGTTCGGGGACGCCTGGACCGGGTTGTAACTACCTGACGTCAAGAAATGAGGTTTTATAATGAAGTGGAGAAAGTTTTAAAATTGGTTGGCCCAGTGGGCGTGTTTTTAAATTTGTTGTCCCGGTGGGTGTGTTTAAAACTTGATTGGCCCTGTGGGCGTATGTTTAAGTTGGTTGGCCCGGTGGGCGTGTTTCGACTTTGGTTGGCCCGGTGGGCGTGTGTTGTTGTTGTTTGGCCTAGTCGGCTTGTGATTGAGGTTGAGTGACTTGAGTTGGTCTGTGAGTCGTTGTGCTTGTGTTTGTAAATTAGTGGTCGAGCGTGTGTGTCGTTTAAGGCTATTTTTAGGGTTAAAACGGTGTAAGGTTCGAGTTTGAAACGATTTTGGAAAACAGGCCTGCGCGAGTGTCACGGATCCGTGATGGAGCAGCGCGTTTTGGCGAGTTTTGGGCCTTCGTCACGGCTCAGTGACCCCAACCGCGACGGGGTCTGTCACGGATCCGTGATTCCTTTCTTGTTCCACCGTCTTGATTGTGCAGTTTGAGTGTTGGTTTTGCGTGGCTGTGTTCACAGTTGTGTTGGTTGTAGAGGTCGTAAGTTCGGTGTTAAAAGGTGAGGTCTTGGGTTCGAGACTCATCAATAACCTACGGTAGTGATACAGCGCCTCGGTGTGAGAGTCTCACCACGGAGAGGGTTTAGGGTTGGTGCGCTACGGCGCCATACGAACTAGGTTTCCCCTATGTGAACGAGTATTCGAGGTTTCCCTCGCGTGAACGGGTGGGTTGAGGTTTCCTTCACGTGAGTGGGTTATTTGAGGTTTCCTTATGCGATTAGAGTATTGATGTTGCGAGCAATAGTGTTTGCTTAGTTGAGAATATGATCCTCGTTTGAGGTTTCCTTATGTGATTGGAGTATTGATGTTGCGAGCAATAGTGTTTGCCTAGTTGAGAATATGATCCCCGTTTGAGGTTTCCCTACGTGATCGGGTAATTGGGGTATTGAGGTTGTGAGCAATAGTGATTTGCCGAATTGAGAACATAATCCCCATTTCGAGGTTTCCCTAACTTGAGAGAGTATTTGAGGTATTGATAGCTTGAGCAGTGTGACGTTTTGGTATCAAGTTTTGAGGTAGTAGTCTGCCCTGGTTAGATTGGTAAGTCGTTAGTGCTTTACTAGTATGCCATAATCGAACGGGTGTCCGTGGAGGTGAGCAGAACGCTCATCCCCTTTACTACTTTTCCCGCAGGGGACGAGTAGCGAATACTGGTTTGGTTGCGGAAAGTTATAAGTAAATGCATAGAGGATCGTGTGAGGGTTGTGCTATACCTTATCGGTGTGACTAATGGAGTGGTTGTTCGGTCTCTGATTTGGGCGTCGTTTTTTATTAGGTATAGGGCCGTCACACTCGTTTCCTACGTCAAGTTGTGCTGAGATGTTGGGGCTGAGTTTAGAGCCGTTGAGTCCACCCCTGCGTCTGGATACGCCGGTTGGGGGTGATGTGGTGTTGAATAGGGTCTGTCGTGTCTGCGGTGTTAGAGAAGGGGTTTATCCGGCCGAGCACATCGTCGTGGGGAGCACCAGCACTCTTCGTGAAGAAGAAGAGTGGAGAGCTTCGGATGTGCATCGACTCCTGGAAGCTGAACCGGGGAACGATGAAGAACCGATACCCGATGCCGAGGATTGACGACTTGTTCGACCAGTTGAGAGGGTCGACATGCTTCTCGAAGATCGATCTGCGATCTGGATATTACTAGTTGCGAGTCCGAGAGGGGGACGTCGCAAAGACTGCATTCCGGACACGCTATGGGCATTACGAGTTCTTGGTGATGCCTTTTGGACTAACGAACGCACCTGCACCGTTCATGGATCTGATGAACATTATATTCCGGTCGTTCTTAGATCAGTTTGTGGTGTTGTTTGTAGACGACATCGTGATCTACTCGCAGAACGAGGCCGCACATGAGGAACATCTGAGGGGTGTTCTGAGCCTGTTGCGCACGCATCAGCTATACGTCAACCTGGAGAAGTGCGAGTTTTGGCTCGCTGAGGTATGAGTCCTCGGTTACGTTGTGTCCCGTGGTGGTATATTGGTCGATCCGGTGGAGGTCGACACGGTTTGAAGTGGGCGCGGCCCACGAGCGTTTTCGAGATCCGCAGCTTCTTGGGGCTGGCAGGATATTATCGGCGGTTGGTCCAGGACTTTGCGCGTCTAGCCGCGCCTATGACTCTTTTGACGCGCAAGGGAGTCGGGTTTGTGTGGACAGAGGATTTTGAACGTGCGTTCACGGAGCTGAAGGCTCGTCTGACTACCACTCCAGTGTTGATAGTGCCACAGCGCGGGGTCGAGTATGAGGTCTATTGTGACGCGTCCGGGGAAGGACTGGGTTGCGTGCTGACGTGGTTGGGTCGAGTCGTTGCTTGTGGCTCAAGGCAGTTGAAGGCACACGAGCGCAACTATCCTACCCATGACTTGAAATTAGCAGCAGTCGTGTTCGCGCTAAAGGGCTGGAGGCATTATCTGTATGGCGGGCGATTTTAGGTGTTCTCGGATCATGAGAGCCTTGGGTACATCTTTTCCCAACGAGACCTGAACATGCGCCAGCGACGAAGGATGAAACTACTGAGGAGTACGACTTTGAGCTACTCTACCATTTGGGTAAGGCGAATGTGAGTGACGACGCCCTGAGTAGGAAGCCGATGCCGTGTCCTACTAGCATCTCAGTCCGGGAGTGGGGACATGATGGGAGAGCTAGGCACGCTCGGGTTGGAGCTAGAAGATGTTAAAGGCGGCATGGCCACGTGCTTCTTGGTGGCTCAGCCCACCCGACTTTGCCGGGGGATAGAGGCACAGTCGGTGGATGTCGAGACGACAGAGATCCGGGAGAGAGTTGCAGGTGGGGTTGACGCCGAGGGCTGGGATCGTCGTGCTAATTGAGAGTTACGGTATCGCAGAGGTTTGTTCGTACCGAGTAACGGTGGAGGCGACGAGCTGCGAGAGTCGTACTATTCGCGTCCGATAGTGCACGTGGGTAGCACTAAGAGGAGCGCGATATCAGGCGACAGATATAGTGGAGTGGGATGCGGAGAACGGTTGCAGAGTTGGTATCGCGGTGCCTCACTTGTCAGCAGACGAGAACCGAACATCAGCGTCCCGCTGGGTTATTGCAGCCACTACCGGTTGCACAGTGGAAATGGGGGCACATCACGATGGATTTCGTGAGCGGTTAGCCGAGTTCGCCTACAACAACAGCTTTTAGGCCAGTATCATGATAGCACCGTTCGAAGCGTTGTATGGTAGGCCGTGTCGATCGCCCGTGTGCTGGGCAGAAGTGAGGAATAAGAGTTTACTGGGTCTAGAACTGGTCCGAGAGACAGCTGAGTTGGTCGTGCCGAAGCGTGAGTGGTTAAAGACCGCGCGGAGTCAGCATGAGCTATGCTGACTGACGACGCTGACCTCTCGAGTCAACAGTCGGTGTCCATGTATCCCTGGAGGTGAGTCCGAAAGGTGGACTGGTGCGTTCCAACCGCGGCGGAGGCAGGTTAGCCCCGCGGTGTATCGGGCCTTTCGAGGTCTTGAGCAGAGTGGGAGCAGTTGCATACCGACTTGCACTGCCACCGCAGCTTGGGAATATCCACGTTTCCCAGTTGCGGAAGTATCTGCGGACCCCTCGCACGTCATTAAGTGGGCAGATGTCGAGGTAGCAGGTGATGTCTCATATACGGAACACCGGTTTGGGAAATGGATCCACGGGAGCAGGTCCTGCGAGGAAAGGTTATCCGCTTAGAACGGTTGTAGTGGCGGCACCACGAGGCCGAGTCGACTTGGGAACGCGAGAACGAGGTTCGCGCGAAGTACCCCGATTTATTCGACTCCTGAGGTACATCTGTTTTAAATTTCGCGGACGAAATTCCTTTAAGGGGGTAGATTGTAAGAACCACTCCCGGTCAACGCCAGTCAATTCGGCAAAAATCAGGGAAATTTAAAAAATTTGGACAGACACCTAAATGAACCCAAATTTGACCCCGAGGGTCATATCGGACTTGAGTTGACCCCGTTATCGACAAAAGTGAGTTTTGGGGGACTCATGGCAACTTTCTGACCAATTTGGGAAAGGTTGACTTTCTACTGGAAAAGTCAACCGAGCGACGTTTTGGTCCGTTCGAGGTCCGTTTTGGATCCAAAAAGCTTAGCCGTCATCACAACGGTCTTAGTTGAGCCGTTTCCTTGTAGCCCGTGAAGTTTCATAATTTTTTGGAAAAAGTGCCCGTTCGGGGTCCGAGACGGCCGAATTTCGCGAATCTAACTGAAAAATATCTAGAAGATATCTTCCAAAAGGTATAGGACCCTCTTGCCACATGTCACACAAGTGGTGGTGTTAGGTTTTTTGAACAAAACTAAAGAAAATGAAAGATGGTGTTAGTTTTGTAAATATGGAAAAGTGGTTGGTTTTTAAAACAAACTAAAAAGGAGAAGTGGAGTTAGTCTCGGCAATTTTCAGAATTTAGGGGAGAGAAGAGAGAGAAAAGAAGATAGAGAAAGGGAAGGAGAGAAAGGAAGAAGAAGGTGGGGTTTTATGTGATTTCCCGACGATCCGACCGACCGATCGACTCAACGATTGAAGATTCGAGCTCCCGTCATCATTCCCTAAGGTGAGAACCTATCCGATTTTTGTTTTGATACGTTTGAATTCTAGGGTTTTGGTTAGAATTGGTTTAAAGATGAGTGGTTGAGGTTTGGGTTTCGTTAGGAACGTTTTGGGGCGAAAAGGAAATTTTTCCATTGTGGCCGTGTGTGGCCCAATTGCCCGAGTATCGGGTTTTCGTGTTCGGGTGGTTTAGGACGTTCCCCAAGTCGTTAATCCACACCTGGATCGAAATTTGGAATTAAATTGTGAAAGTTGTAATTGACGGGTTTAAAAACTTTAAACGCGAATTAAATTACTCGGAAGTCGGAAATTGGTTCCGTCGAGTGCCTAGGAACCCTTGAAATATTCTAAGACCGTAGAAACGAAAACGGGAATTTTCGGAGCCCCGAAAGGACGTTTTCCAACCCCGGGCAGATTCGCCGGGTCGGGCGAAACGGGCCTGTCCGGGCCCGTTATCGACAATATCGAGTAATTGGGAAGTTTGGAAGTGATCGACATTGTCGGGGTTGCGTTTGGGCGTCAAGTTTATTAAATTTCAGTTTATTCCTGCAAGCTTAAAGGTGTTTTAAATTGTGTTCTTGTTAGATCGTGCCACCGACAGAGGAAAGGGAAAGCTAGGCGAGTGATCTAGAGCACGCCGGAGCTTGGGCATGGACTTTTGGGAAAGCGTTACGAGGTAGGGAAAAGTAGCCGGATCTGGGCCCTGACTGGGGAAAGTTAACAGTAGAAATGCATGTGACACTTGGGTGTCGTGGGTTAAGTAAGTTTATCGAATAATAGAAAGGCAGGCGACATCGGGTGGTGTCGTATGATACGGGAACGTATCGAACAATAGAAATGCATGTGACACTTAGTAGTGCCGTAGGAACCGTGAACTTTCGATATTAGAATTACTGGAGGCATTTGGTTATGCCCGGAGGTTGATTGTTTATTTTGTGTCTTGGGTGGCCTTGAGTGCCCGTGGGGTTGTTGAAACCGTGTCTTTACTGTTGGTGTGTCTTGGGTGGCCATGAGTGCCCGTGGGGTTGTTGAACCCGTGTCTTTACTGTTGGTGTGTCTTGGGTGGCCATGAGTGCCCGTGGGGTTGTTGAAACCGCGTCTTTACTGTTGGTGTGTGGCCATGAGTGCCCGTGGGGTTGTTGAGCCCGTGTCTTTACTCTTGGTGTGTCTTGGGTGGCCATGAGTGCCCGTGGGGTTGTTGAGCCCGTGTTTTACCGTTGGTGTCTTGGGTGGCCATGAGTGCCCGTGGGGTTGTTGAGCCCCTGTTTTACCGTTGGGGTTTTGGATGGCCATGAGTGCCCGTGGGGTTGTTGAGCCCGTGTTTTACCGTTGGAGGAGGTCGTAATCGTTGTGTCGGTCTATATTACGTGTCCGAGTGTTGAGTCGGTTGAGGAAAGTAATAGTTGTGTGTCAGTCGGGTTACTTGAGTTGGGGGACAGTAATCCCCGGTGTTGAGTTCGTTGTCGGTGTTACCGGCATTGTCTGCTAGTATGTCGTAGTCAGTCTGTTATCCGTGGTGGTGAGCGAACGCTCAACCCTAGCAGCTTTTCCTACAGGTACTGGTCGTGGGACGGACTAGGTGAGCTCTCGAAGCTTGAAGAGCTAGGAGCGGGAGTCCGGGTTTCCTTTTTGAGTCTAGCGACGTACGCCTTGTATTTTGTCCGCTTGTTGGGACGTACTTTTGAGTTGTAAATTATTATTTTGATTAACTAAATGGTGGTTTTAAAGCGATTTATTTAAAAAGTTTGAAAATGTTGTATTTTCTTAAACGTTCGCGTTCCGGGTTCGGTTCTACTGAATTTGGGGCGTGACAGCTTGGAGTCTTGGGATTGATCGCTTTGGATAATGTTGGACATATCCGGTATGGAAGGCGTGGAGGCGATGAGCGCATCACGGGACCTCGTTGGGAATGGCCACGAGCTATCTCCCGCGAGGCCCATGGGAAGCCCATGCCACCAAAGGCCCATGAAACTAATTAATTAAGATTTGATTAGTTAGTCCTAATTAACCAAGACAAGATTAAGGTGTTGGTGATCCAACACCAACTATCATCCAATCTTGCACCATACTTGTCCTACTTACACCATGCTTATCCCATGCTTGCACCATGCTTCTCTTAAATTGTTGTTTATTATGTTGAGAGGATTTACTTGTTTAATTCATCCTTGTCAAACATAACAAACACAAGACACAAATAGGAACAAGAAGCTCTCTTTTTCTTGGAAGTTTAGGCCATGGTGATGTTTTTGCTCCATGTTATTGTGTTCTTGAATCCTCTAAGCTAAGAGCTACGTGGCTTTGATTCCTATATGGATACGTAGGCGCCTTGGAAACTCAAGCCGATCATTCCTTAACCCGATGTTCTTTAATTGGGAGGAACAGGAAGAAAAATCAGTGCAGAATTTTCTGCATAGATTTTCTCCAACCAGACACCCTCAAGAGACCGATCGGGGGTTCATCCAAGGTCCGATGAAGCTAATTTTTGGAGTGAATGTTCTCCACATACAAGTCTTCAAAGTTAACGGTGTAATTTGTATTTTTACGTTTCGTTATTTAGATACACGAGATGCAAGTAGAGCCACTTCAACCATTAGTAAGGAAATTGTAATTTCGGTTTTGTTTTGTGTTTCTAACTTTGGTAGTGTTTCATGGCTGGCATGGTCTTGAGTTTTGCTTCCGCCGAAAGTATGTGTTCATACCCTCCATCGGGAACCAACACTAAGATCATCGAGGAGCGGAACCGTGTTCGTTGGAAGCACCAGAATCTCATCATCCTCGTCGAAGAAGTTCCTTGGTGGATCCGGGTTAAGGGATAATTGGTTCAGCTGAGCTTGGACTGCATCGACGTTGGCTCCTTGCGTCTCTAGTTGGCCGCTGTCCACAATGGATGACTCGGCCGAGGAGGGCCCGTTCGCCGGAGAGGAGGGACCAGGTTGCATGTCGGGACAAACCCCCAACAAAGATGTTGTTGCACGCGAGGTTTGGGGCTCCATCTGAAGTTGAGAGAGGAACAGAGGTTCGGGTAGAATCGGCGGTTGCCGGAAACGCCTATGGGTAAGATTTTGGGGCTGTGCTCTGGCCACGGCCGGTGGTGGTGGTCCTTGTGAGAGGAGGAGAGGGGTATGTACGCTATGAGGTGGGCGACTCATCCTTTTTCGTTCTCGGCTACAATTGAAGGAGGATGTGGGGGTTGTGCCTTCTATGGGTTGTGAGACAGAGGAAGTGAAAGATGAATCAGAGGCGAGGTCGGGGAAGAAGGGAGAAGGGCTCCATTGGTAAGTATGAGCAGGCTTCACCATTATGCCGTGGCAGGGGAAGGGCGGCGATAGGCAGTGATTGACAGTCACTGAGTACGTGAAGGAGGGGCTCGAGGGAAATAACGAGAACACGCAAGGCTCTGACATCTAAGTTATTAGTTGTGTTTTCGGCCTATGTTTTTCGTTTTTAGAAAGACGAATTAATTGATTTTATGTACTATTAAGTTATCTTATATGTAAAATTTACACCTTTATCGAGATTTGTCACGCCCCAATTTCAGTAAACCGAACTTGGGACGCGAACATTTAAAACCTTAAAACATTTGAGACCTGTTTTGAATAAACACTTTAAAATACCAGTTTAGTTCAACAAAATAATATTTACAACTTAAAACGCGTCCCAACAAGTAGACAAAAGTATGGTATCCGCCGCTAGACTAAAAAAAACCCAGAATCCCGCTCCTAGCTCTTCAAGCTTCAGAAGCTCACCTAGTCCAACCTGCGACCGATACCTGTAGGAAAAGCAGCTAAGGGTGAGCGTTCGCTCACCACCACGGATAACAGACTGACTACGGCATAATTAGCAGACAAAGCCGGTAACACCAATAACAGAGTCAACACTGGGGGACGCTGTCCCCAACCCCAATACTATGACTGAACAAACACCCACTGTTACCTTCCTTGACCAACTCAACACTTTGACATGTAAGTACACCCGACACAACGATCACGACCTCTTCCAAGGACTCAAAATAAAGCTACGCAACACCAAACAAGATCACAAAGGATCGCACACCAAACAAGATCACAAAGGATCGCAAACCAGCTGCCAAGAACCTCCCTCAAGAACGCTTGCAACCTCCCGAGACTCTAACTCGGTCAGGCCAGCCTAAGAATGCTTGCAACTTACCGAGACTCTAACTCGCAAGCCAGCCGAAGAATGCTTGCAACTTACCGAGACTCTAACTCGTAAGCCAGCCAAAGAATGCTCATAAACCCAAACCACACACGCGCGGCCAGGACCCCTTTATTGGCGGGCGGGCCCCCTACCCCGTCTGAACATGCAGACGCGTGTGCTCGTGGACCCCCGTTTCATGAAGCGGGCCCCCAACCTCAGGTAACCACAATCACAATCACAATCACAATCACAATCACAAGCAAGTTCAACACTCACAGGCACTCATGGCCACCAAGACACCAACAGTAAAACTCAGACTCAACAACCCCACAGGCACTCACGGCCTCCCAAGACACACCAACAGTAAAACACAGACTCAACAGCCCCACGGGCACTCACGGCCTCAGACCACCAACAGTAAGGACACGGGTTCACAACCCCACGGGTACTCATGGCCACCCAAAACACCAAAGGTAAAGACACGGGTTCAACAACCCCACGAGCAATCATGGCCACCCAAAACACCAAAAGTAAAGACACGGGTTCAACAACCCCACGGGCACTCATGGCCACCCAAAACTCAACAATAATACACGCTCGCACTTACCGAGACTCTAACTCGTAAGCCAGCCAAAGAATGCTTGCAACCCCCCGAGACTCTAACTCGGTCAGGCCAGCCCAAGAATGCTTGCAACTTACCGAGACTCTAACTCGTAAGCCAGCCGAAGAAACCAATCTTAGTACACGGACTCTCATGGCCACCCAAGACACAACAATAATACACGAGCTCTCATGGCCACCAAAGACATAAAGTAAATAGTCAACCTCCGGCATAACCAATGCCTCCAACAGTCCTAATATCAACAGTTTCACGAACAACCTCCGGGCATGGTCATATGCCTCCAATACTCCTAATATCGATAAGTTCACAATCAACCTCCGGGCATGGTTATATGCCTCCAGTAATTTTAACAACGCTAAGTTCTCTGCTCCTACGACACTACTAAGTGTCACATGCATTTCCAATATTCGCTACGTTCCCGTATCATTCTTTTCTAATATTTAAAGAAACCTACTCAACCCACGACACCCCGGTGTCACATGCAATTCTGCTGTTAACTTTCCCCAGTCAGGGCCGAAGTCCCGGCCACTTTTCCCTACCTCAAGACAAACCGACAACTTAGCCTCCTAGCTGCTGACGTCCTGGCTCGCTATCTCCGGTCTTCTATTCGATCGAAGTCGGACTCTACTTTACACAGAAAGCTACAGAAACCGGTTTCACAATTTAATTTAAAAGGTTACGACGGTTTCGATTTAAGTTTAAAAGTTGACTTTTAGACTAGAGCGACTAAAGGTTGGATTACGATGAATCGGGTTCGAGCACCCGCGCACCGAACTCAGATTTGATCCAAAACCCAGTTAAAACCATTTTTAACTCAAAACCGTCTTTGAAACTCATTTGCTTTATTTACTTCTGATTTTATTTTAAAACAAAATGATTCCTTTCTGTTCTTATCCAAACTCAAGATTAAGGTCCAATCCTTTCTAAATTCGATCTGAGTTCGTTTTCCCCTTTTCGATTTAACTTAACTCAAGTTTAATTTTAACAACAGATTTTCGTTTTAAAACCTTTTTTTTAATTAAACCAGATCCAGTTTTATCATTTTTTTCTTAAGAAACTCAAAACTGACTTTAATTTCCTTTTAATTCAAAACCCGTTTCATTAGTTAATCAAATTCTTTACTTCTAGGTTTAACGGAAAATTTGCTTCCCCTCAATCCAGATCCAAAACAGAGATTGTTTCGTCACTAACCAGATCCAAAACTTTTGTTTCCAAAACTGTACAGATTCGAGAAGCTCGGGACAGAAAAGTAAAACGGGAAGACGTTAAGGAAAAGGAACCGGCCACCGGCGAAGACATCGCCGTCGACCAAACTCTGTGGGTGAGATTTCTCACCGTTAGGAATAGAGACGACGTCGGGGAGGTGAAGATCGTCACGGGGGCGGCGGAGTATGGCGAGGAGTTCGCCTCGGATCCGGAAGACTCGGTCCCGTCCCGGATCTGATGAGCTCGCCGGCGACGGCGGGAGCTCGGGTTACGTTCGGTTGAAGGGAAGGTCGGGACGAGAAGAGGAGGAGGGCGGTGTGCTTGAGCGGACGGGGAAGAGGGGTGGAGCTCGGTGGCGGCGAAGACGGCCGGCGACGGGCTCGGCTGGACTGAGAAGTGGAAGGGAGAGAGAGAGGACGGGGTTGGGAGGTCGGGGACGGCGTGGAGACGAGGGTGAGAGGAGCTGGTCGGGGATATCGCCGGCGATGGCGTGAGGAGGGGGGAGGATTCGGGAACCAGAGAAGAGAAGGGAAGAGGACAACTGCAAATGAGGGTTTCAACCCTGATTTGCTCCCTTTATACCCGAGTTCCCAACGGGCTTGGGCCACCTCCAACCGGGCCTGACTAACGGGCTTCACCGAAGTGGGCCGCGCGGCCCAGAGACGACCTGCCCGGGCCGGGTTGCTGGTCTGGCCGGGTTGCTAGTCGGGTCCGGTCCGACCCGATCCGACCCAATATATATATATATATATTTTTTTGAAGCGGTCTTCACAAGATTAGAGTATGGGAGGGCAAAAAAGTCGAAACTAGTAATGGCCATCCGATCGACATCGGTATTGGAGTCACCAGATACAAGAGACATCTGGGGCATTATTGATGAAAATAATGATAAACTGCTACATTTTCTATAATGTTTTGATCCGACAAAGAAAATTGTCAGAAGAACTGGGTCAGTGTCCTTTTAAATCATTTAGGCCATTCAGCTACCTACATCATTCCCCAACCATTTTGCTATAACCCATCTTTTCAGTGCGGTTCTTCTTTACGGTTGATTTCAGGGTTTAGAGTTTGAGGCTCATTGTCCTCTCCAAATCGTTATTGTTGTTGCGACAGATGACGAACTCGAGCTCCGATGGCTCTAAGTACGTTCGGTGTCTCGCTTCCGTCGTCTTCCCTAAAGCTTCAAGCTCATATCTAAATTTCTCGACCCACTCAGATAAAACGATAATCGATTGAAAAGCTTCCAACGTAAAATAGGCCAAATTTCCACTCTTGGTATCAATGGAGTATAGCAAATCAAAATATGGTAATAACAAACAGGTGGACACAAAATAACCCAAAGACCAATTAATCGACCATTATTCATTTCTAGACTAGAGTATAATAGTAATTCTATCTAAATACTTTATTTTTAAAATTGTTATGATTTGATATTCAAACTATTTTATTTGCATCTATTTTATTATTTTTGTTATGCGAATTTCATTTTGATTCAAAAAAAATTTATCTGCAAATAAAACTATTATTATTCAATTATTTGGAGTACAAAGAAAGAAAGATCTTGATAAATCAACAAACACACACGCTAAAGAAAACAATACTTCCAACAAACACTCCTAATCAACCAACTACATCAAAATGCGAAATAACATCAACATACAACTTGGACCTTGTTGCAACACCAACAAGAATTACCCTGAACTAAGCAAGTTTCAAAAAACCAAACACCCTAATAAGCTTCACAAACTCACACCCCAGTACAGATTGCAAAAAAAAAATAAAAGTTGGAGAGAAGGAAATGCTCTCAACTAGCTACAGTGTCGTCATGAACATCTACAGTATGTTTATGGTGTTCTTCATGTTCTTGTGAATTACTTTTGGTTTCATGGTGTAGTGTTCAGGGTGATCTTTGATTACCGAACCACCATCGGGGTTTTCAACGCTTAGGTTAAGCGGTCTGTACTTTTGATCGTACTCGTCTCTACTTCTTCAATCTTTTGGGATCA
Source organism: Erodium maritimum (assembly GCA_963921825.1). Taxonomy (NCBI): domain Eukaryota; kingdom Viridiplantae; phylum Streptophyta; class Magnoliopsida; order Geraniales; family Geraniaceae; genus Erodium; species Erodium maritimum. The sequence goes on from OY997596.1 coordinate 32,766,363, forward strand.
ATGGCTTCATCTGGTTCTATAGGCCCTCCGCCTGGCTTGAAGGGAGAGTGGGAGATGCTACACTTGGGGTTGGAACATCTGGCAGATTGAAATCTTTAGTTGTGTCTCCTCTGATGCAAGACACACAGCAACACTCTCCTCTGCCTGTGAGATCTGTTGAAGGAGGAACTGAAGATCGTTTCTTTCCTCCGGGAAGACCTTTTGATAATGGGAATGAAGATCATTTCAGACTCTTTGTACACAATCTACCTCCAGGTACGTCCAACATTTGGTTAAGGAATCTGTTCTTAGAATGCGGTGAGATTAGAAGAACAGAAACACCTGCTGGTCCTAATAACAGAGGTAAATGGTTTGGCTTTGTCACTGAACTTGGTATGCAAAGGGGTTTACAAGTCTTCAATGGCTACATACTCAAAGGTTTCAAGCTTTTTGTGGTCAAAGCTTGGAATAATAAAAGGGAGGTGAGAGGTCCTAGAGGCAAAGCTATTTGGAAAAGAAAGTTGGTTGCTGATGAGGATTTGGAACCTGCGGAGGTGATCATCAAAGGGGTTGTGGCTGAGGATTAAAGGAAGTGGGTTGACAAAGGACATCTGGCACTTCTTCATAAACATTTCTCTATTCAAGCTATCATGGAGGACTTCAAACTAGAGAGAGGTGTTGAGGTTAACATAAAAGATTTGGGAAACAGGGTGGTTCTGGTTTATTTCTCTGATGAACATGCAGAAAAAGAAGCGCTGAAGGAAGGGAGTACTTGGCTCAGTTTTTGGCTTTCTTGGTTGGATGATAAATCTTGGCTCTGCAAATCTGGAGGTAAATTCACTTGGGTGGCACTTCATGGACTACCCATTTTAGGATGGTGTTCAGAAACCTTTAAAGCAGCAGTGGCAGACCTTGGTGAGTTTGTGTGCATCCATCAAACCTCTCTGGCTGGTGATTCTTTTGAAGTAGCTTTTGTTCTTCTCCATTCACAAGAATATTTGAGGGTGTATAAAGAAGCTACTCTGGAATTAGAAGGGTTTAAACACAATTTTATGGTGAGTTCTGTGGATGTGAAATTGGTCCCTCCTTGTGTAGCACCAAAATTTATTGACTCTACCAACTCCTCTGAACATGTTTCTGCTGATGAATCTTTGTCTACTGATTTTAATACCCTCAGTGCTAGGGAGACAGTAGAAGAGACCATTTCATTAACAAGGAGGGATACTGAGTTGGTGGGTGAAGAAGATGGGTTTAATCTGATTGTTCCTGACACCATTAGTGAAGACATTCAACCTTTACATCCATCCAACTTTCCTGCATTACAAGGCCAACCTCTTTCAAACCAGTCATCACAACTCCCTTCTTCAACACAAAACCTGAACTTTAAACTTGTTTTAGTGTCTGATGATTTACAAAACACAGTCCTCACTGGTGAAGAAAATACTGTTCCGGGAACTACTTCTCACCTATTGGTTGGGACAGATGGGACTGGAAAGGAAAGTCAAGTACAAAAGGAGTCATTGGAAGCTGGTCATATTAATGTGGATGAGACCATGACTCTCCCATCTACTGTTTTGGGGACCCAGGTTCAGACTCCAGCTAGCTTAAATATTTTGGAGGGAAAGATTAATTCAAAGATTAGTGGTAAGAAATTGGTATTAGTTGATTTTAATAATGAAGAGATCAAAACCTGTCCCAAACAAAAAAAAAGCTTTTACAAAGGTGGATACCAATGTGACTTACAACACTAGATCAAGAACTAAAATTCAGAAGCCTAAGGAAGTTACAAAAGCTGAAGCTTGCTTGAAGAAGAAGGAACCACAGAAGTTTAAGAGTGGAGGGGCAGGTACTTGGGAATTCTGTAAAGCTTTGGGACTAGAGGCATTTATTGATGATGATCTGGTAGCTGCTCAGTTTGATAATTTAGAGAATGAAATTAATCAAACTGTGGATTTGGAAACTAACTCTGATGATGATTATTGTGATCTTGATGAATTGGATGAGGGTTTAGCAGTTGAGGAATCCTGCCCCTCTATCTCTACTCTCAGACTTTCATCTCCATGAGAATAATCTCATGGAACATGAGGGGTGCCTCCTCCAGACAGAAGATGAGGGCACTGAGGAATTTGTGCTCTAAACAAAATGTGGTGATGGTTTTAATACAAGAATCAAAATTGGAGGATTTACCTGTCTATTTTATGTCTAGCTGTGGATTTTCTCAGTCTTGGGAGGCACTGGTTTCACCTGCATCAGGCAATTCTGGGGGCATCATCTCTTTGTGGAACAAGGATTTTTGCCAAGTACAATCATCCCTGATAGACAAAAATGCAATTTACTGGTCAGGTCTATTCATTGAGGAGAATGTTGTGTTAACAATTATAAATGTCTATGCCCCCTTGCTCAGTTCATGACAGATCCTTGCTGTGGAGAGATATTGAAGTAAAAGCTGCCCTCTTTGCACAGACTTTGGTGGTGGCTGTCGATTTCAATGCCATCCTTGATCCTACTGAGAAGACTGGGACTACTATTTCTTCAACCAGCATCAGAGAGTTTCAAAAATTATTGGATAATCTTGGCATTATTGATTTACATCTTATTGGGGGGAAATTTTCCTGGTTTGGTCCCAACTCAATTGCCTCTAGACTGGACAGGTTCATAGTTTCTCCTCAGCTTCTGACTATTTGTGCAAGTTTAATACAAGAAGGCCTGCCAAGGACCATCTCAGATCACAAACCTATTTTACTCAGTAACCCGAGAGTTGATTGGGGACCTAGTCCCTTCAAGTTTATCAATGCCTGGACAGCTCATCCCCTCTTTTTTAATCAGTCCAAAGTGTTTTGGGAGTCCATTGTGGTTAATGGTTCAGCAGCCTACAAGCTCTGGTATAAGTTAAAAGCCCTTAAAGGGTTTTATAGAAGCTGGAATTTAGAGGTCTTTGGTTGGGTGGAAAGTGACATTGAGACACTTACACTAGGAATCAAGGCTCTTGACTCCATCCTTGATGACAGAAGACTTGATCCCCTTGAGTTATCTAAGAGAGCACTACTCAAAGCACAGCTCATACAAAAATTGAAGATTCAATCCAAGATGTGGTGCCAAAAGGCAAGACACAGGTGGTCAAAGGAGGGGGACAGGTGCTCAAAATTTTTTCACTTGGTTGCTAATTATCATGGGACCAGAAAAAGAATTTATGAAATTTTGGTGGATGGTGTAACTTATGGTACTCCCTGTGAGATTAAGTTTTGGGCCAAACAACACTTCCAGGAGAGATTTTTGGAGAATAATTCAGTTTGTATCAATTTAAATTCTCTCCCTTTTAATGTCATATCCCCAAGTCAAGCATTGGCATTGGAGGTCCCTTTTACTGAAGAAGAAGTCCTAGTTGCAATCAAAAAGTGCCATGGGGACAAAGCCCCTGGTCCTGATGGATTCACCATGAAGTTCCATCAGACCTGCTGGGGATTTATCAAAGGGGATGTAATGGCTTTCATGGATCACTTCTTTTCTGGTGGCTTTTTAGGAAAAGGAATTAATTCTTCCTTCATTACTCTTATTCCTAAGACTGGTTCTCCTCAGACATTTGAAGAATATAGACCTATCAGCCTTATCAGTAGTGTTTATAAAATTATTTCTAAGGTGCTTGCTGCAAGACTCAAACCTGTGATGAACCAGTTGGTGCATGATGTACAATCAGGTTTCATTTCTGGTAGGCAGATACTGGATGGAATTTTAATAGCTTCAGAACTCCTTCACTCCATCAAAACCTCAGGGCAAGAAGTGATAATTTTCAAAGTTGATTTTGAAAAGGCTTATGACCACATCATTTGGGTAGCCCTCCTGAATATCTTGAAAACAATGGGATTTGGAAACACTTGGATTTCTTGGGTGGAAAGGTGCATCACAGCCTGGTCATCAGTTCTAATTAATGGTTCTCCTTCAGAAGATTTTCCTCTTCTTAGAGGCCTTAGACAAGGGTGCTCTCTTTCTCCATTATTGTTTGCCTTATTAGCTGAAAGCCTACATCAACTCATGAGCCAAGGGATCACTTTAAATATGTTTGCAGGAGTTAAATGCAATTCACAAGGGCCTGAGATTTCACACCTCCAATTTGCTGATGATACTCTTATTTTCATTGAGGCTGGATTACAACAGGTTATTAATCTTAAACACACCCTCAATTGTTTGCAAAAGGCCACTGGTCATAAGATAAATTTCCAGAAGTCCAAGGTTCTTGTTATGAATGCCTCAACAGTTACAATACAACAAATCACCCTAATTTTAGGTTGTGCTGAAATGATACTACCTTTTGATTATTTGGGGTTCCAATTAGGAGCTAATCCTAGGAGGAAGACTTGGGAACCAGTGATCAAAAAATTTAAAACCAAGCTCAATTTATGGCAAGCCAAGTCCAGATCATTTGGGGGAAGAATAACTCTGATTAAATCCTCTCTAAGCTCTCTCCCATTATTTTATATGTCTCTCTATAAAGCTCCAAAGTGTGTCATTGTGGAGATGGAGAAGTGGCAAAGGAGATTTCTGTGGAATGGTTCCATTAACAAGAAGGTTCTACATAAAATTAGGTTGAATTTAATTTGCAGGCCTAAATCAGTGTGGGGTTTGGGGATAAAAAATCTACACATTATGAATAAGGCATTGCTTGCAAGATGGTGGTGGAGATTTGCACTGAAAACTGATTCACTTTGGAAGAAGCTCTTATGTGCTAAATTTGGCTGGGAAATTGAAGCTTGGAATTTCTCTGATCTTATAATTCAAAATGATCAATCTTTCATCAGTCATGTGGAGTCATTGTTATTATGTTCAAAGTTCACTAATGCCTTTGGTGCTGTGGGAATCACTTGGAAAGTAAACTCAGGAAATAGAGTCCATTTTTGGGAGGATAAGTGGTTACTTGATATCCCTCTAAAATATCAGTTCCACAGGTTATTTTTATTATGCACACAAAAAAGGGATCTGGTTTCTGCATTTTGGTCTGAGGAGAGGTGGGTTATAACTTTTAGAAGAGATCTTAGAGGCTGGGAGATGGATCAATTCCATCTGTTCTGTGATGCTATTAATTCTTATCAGCTAGGAGAGGGAAATGATTCTGCCTCTTGGGTATATGATCACAAGGCTTTCTCTGTTCACAAGGTTTATGAGGTACTGGATGAGTCTTGGGACAAGTCCTTGGAATGGCCTGCATTACTATGGGCACCAATTCTAACACCAAAAGTGGCTGCCTTTGCCTGGTTGGTCTGCATGCAAGGGGTACCTACTAAATGTTTTCTCCTGGCCAGGGGACTGTATAATGGCAATATCTGGTGCCCTATGTGTATGGAAGATCCAGAGGACCAAGATCATCTTTTTATTGGTTGTAATATTTCAGCAATGGTTTGGTGTCTTTGCCTGGATTGGTGGGGAATCAAGACTGCTTTATCAGAGTCAATCTTGGACTGGTTTGTGAGTTGGGAAATGTTGGCCCCTTCCAGGAACAAGAAACATTGGTCAATTCTCTCTTCCTTAGTAATTTGGAGAATCTGGATTAGTAGGAATCAGGCTTGCTTCCATAATAGATATCTATCACCACTTGACATCTTTCTACAAATCCAAAATGATTCATATCAGCTGTTATGGGCCAATTTCAAAGATGGACAAGCCTTCCCTTTTTTGTCTTGGATTAATGATCCTTTGAGCTGCATTCTCACAAAAAGGAGGCCTCCTTCTGCTGCTGTTTAAGGGTGTCTTCTTTCTGGATTGGGTTTGGGTGGGTCTGGTGGGTGGTTTTGGGAGTGATGTGAGACATTAGTGATGAGGTAGGAACTTTTGGGGGGCTACTTCTTCATCTTCTAAGTGGGGGTTATTTGTGCTGGTACTCTACTTGTGTGTGGGTAGATAAATGTTTAGGTTGAGAGTTCGGTTTCATTGGTACTGGTTTGGAGTCTTTGTTTGCTTAGTACTGGTGTGGGTTATTTGAGTTTTGGTCATTGTGCTGTATTTGGGACAATTGAGTTTTGGTCAGTTTGCAGTGTTTTTTCAGGAGCTGAAGACTACTCAATTGCTAGGACCTTTGGGAATTACTGTCAACTACTACTTTTGAAGGGTTTGTGAAAAACTACAGAACACTGGACCTGTTTCTGTGTTTCTTACAATTGTATCCCTTTACAAAAGCCTACAACACAAGTCTTTGCAGTCTTGGGCTCCTGACAGTGGTAATTTGGGTTGATTGAAGCTGTTTTTTGGGAAAGATTGCTCGTTTTCCCCCTTCTTATTCTATTACTTCCTTAAAAATCATCTGTGAGAAGTTTGGACTTGTAGTTCAGGGTTTTGTGGGTAGTTAGTGTAGACTTTTGTGGTGTTGAAGGTTACACTAGTCCGTTAGGTTTGGGTAGTTTCTTGCCTTGCAAGGCAAGTCTTGTTCAAGTACTTATGTAATTGGGTTTGTAACATGTGGAGGGCTTGCCCTTGATCGTTTTCTTCTTTTTTCGAAGAATCGATTTATAATACTAAAAAAACTTGTTGATCAAAAAAAAAAACTCACACCCCAGTCCACACACAACGACCTATTGACTACATGAGAAAACCCTTACTATTCAGTCTAATATTTTCCTTTTAATTCAATAATATAACCAAGGAGTTTGTGACCAAAATTTAATAGAATAAAGGCTTGAATTTCTTAAACAAAACTCATTCCTCATTAAAAGAAGCACTTTGAATCTTTGGCACAGTAGAATCAGGGGCTTGTAACTCATTGTTGAAGTCCATTGCATTTAGTGATAACCAGATAAACTACAGAGAGAGAGAGTCGTGACAGAAAACCATTGCTTTTCCTTCCTCTTAGAATTAAAACTGCCCTAAGAAATACCATATAAGGAATTGAGTCTGGAAAGGCCCCAACCACATTCCATCATTGTATAATTAGTGACCAAGCTTGGCAGGACCTCTAACAAATGAGAATGACATATGTAGCATCCTCAAGATATGGAGCACAAAAAGAATACATGATTTGATATAGGGAGAAGCCAATCCCTTGGGATTCCAAAAAGCACTTGAAAGGTAAGGCAAGTAAACATGCCAACCATAAGAAAGCATATATTTTTGGAGGGATATTTGGAGGCTATAGAAATTTTTTCATACTTGATTATCTCTTTCTTGAGGCTCAAGAAATTGTTAAGCTTTTCTAATAGCGAAGCCAAATTTATCATGCTTCCACAACAATTTATCCTTCACACCTTCCACTACAAAAATTTAAGATAGGCAACCTTGAAACTCCTTAGCCTAGCCTTTTTCCAATCCTCTTGGTCTTCTTAATTCCACATACCAACCATTGTCTCCCAAAAACTCATTCGCTCTCTCCCTTTTACAAATAGAAAGATGGTAAATTCTACCAAATACAACCTTGAGAGAATAATCCCTAACCCAATGATCATCCCATAAGTTGATTCTATTACCAACCACAAGCTTCAAAGTGAGGCTCCTAGCTCCAAACAAGTTGCATAATTCATCTTTTGCCATGAGTGATATAATGTGATGAATCAAAGACTATTGTGTAGAGAACCAGTAATTTGATAAGTCCCAATATTTGATATCCCATCCAAATTTGTGATAGAAAACTTATTTCCAAAGAGATTTCTCCTATAATGCAAATCTCGACCACCACTTGGATAAAAGAGCTTTGTTCATACTCCACAAGCTTAAGCCATAATACAAATCCCCACAACCACTTACATAAAAGAACTTTGTTTATACTCCACAAGCTTCTTATACCAAGCCCTGTTAGAACACGAACGTGTACATAGTTGCAGTAAGGTGTTGCTATTGACTTTCCGTAAGGAATTTATGCCCCCACTATATTGGGCTATACTATATACCTTTTTTTCTATGTACAAAGATGAGATGAGATTGTTCTAAACAAAAACGATTGATATATATATATAGCAGATGAAATGGCTGTTCACGAGAGTCACAATTCTTCATTTTGTAGCAGTTAAATAACTGTTTAATGGATAATAAAATATGAATCCAAAAATGAATAATCAGACACACACACCCATGTGCCCCAAGTGACCAAGTGCCATAGTATTGTTAATATAATTTAACAAGACCAATGACAAATGTACCAATATGTTGATCACTTGGTACATACTCCATTTAATTAAAGTAATGACACATTTCTATACAAACACATTATTTTGTTCTATATTTTATCTGGTACCAACCACATTTACACAAACTAAATGTTCCAACAAGCCCCCCATATTAAACATGTCTATAGACCTTGTTCCAAGCTACATTTGACAATACCTTCCCTCCAAGGAACCTTTCCACAAGAATTTCCTCTGTCACATCTCTAACATCATGATAACTCCTATAAAAGCCTTGAATAAAGACATGTAGAAGAGAGGTAAGGATGAGAGCAAGGACTTGATCAAAGTGATTCTCCCTCCCAAAGAATGGAATCTGGCTTACCACAAACTTATACTCTTCCTGTAATTATTAATAATAAACTCCCAAGCATTAACCCTCTTAGGAATATCACCTAGATGGAAACCCAAAAAGGTTTGGGCAAAGAGGTTGAACTACAACCCAAAATCTTCACCATTTCTTCCACTTTCAACATACAAGGAATCGGAAAATCACTTTTGACTTATTAAAATTAATTTTCAGTCCAGGAGCAATTTGAAAAGCTTTCAAAATAGCCTTAAGACACCTATCTTGTTGCAAGTATACTTTGAGGAAATTTACGGTGTCATCAGCAAAATGAAGGCGTGAAATATTTGGCCTAGAATCCCCCAACTTGATACCTTGAATGATATTTCCCCCATACCAGCCTCAAGAAACTAGTGCAAACCTTCATCCATTAAACCAAAAATCATAAAGGATAGGAAACATCCTTGTCTAAGACCTCTCAACATTTGAAAGACAGAGGGAGGAGAGTCATTAATAAGAACAAAAAACCAAGCTATAAAGCAAGTTAGCATCCAAGTGATCCAGTTTGAGCCAAACCGAAATTTACAGTAATTTTTCAACAAAGCTCCAACTAACATGGTCATAAGGATTCTCAAAATATACCATGAATAAGATAGCTTCTTGAACCCGTGACTTTAATGTGTTGCACCACCTCAAAAGCAATTAACACTCCATCCTATTTGTCTTCTTCCAATAAAACCTGATTGGACAGAATGTACCAATCCTCCTAGCACCAACCTCAGCCTAACAGCAAGCACCTTAGTTAAAATCTTATGAGGCCCTCCCATCAAACTTGTAGGCCTAAAATCATCAAAGTCTTGAGAAAAGACACTTTAGGGATCAAGTAATGAAGGAAGAATTAAGTCATTTCCCCAACTCAACATAGGAGAAGAAATGATTAAGAAAATTCTTGATATAAAGGTTTCTGATCTTGCAACAGACTTACAAGAATTTCATTGTGTATCCATCTGGTCCAAGAGATTTCTCTTTATTGCACCCTCTTAATATTTTGACGACTTCCTCTTCAAAGAATGGACTTTCTAGAGAATTAGTTTGAGATCGAGACAACTGTTTGAAAGACAGATCAAACAAATTTATATGTCCATAAACACCTTCTTGGAATCTCCCTGCAAATTGATTACCAGCTAAATATCTAATTATAGAAGGATCCATAATCCACTACCCATCAACAGAATCTGAAAATTTTTATTTGTAGGGCGTTTGTAGCCGGCCATAATATGATAAAATTTTGAGCATCTATCCCCATCTGTATCCTAAGCTTCCTTTTCCATTTTCATCCATACCTTATCCAATCTCTTGTATTTCTGTATTAATTTAGCTAGAACAAATAAACTTGTAGGAGATCTTAGGAGGCAAAAGAGGCCTACACTCCACAGTAGCATCAAAGGTTACAATCTCCAACTTGAGAGCCACAATTTCCTTTTCTAGAATACAAAAAAGATTTATGTTCCACCCCTTAATATCTTGCTTTTTCAACAATTTCAATTCAGACTAAAGAACGAAGGTTGGGAGTCCAAAGAACTGATAAGAATCTCATAAAGCCTTTACACAAACAAGAAACTAAGGGTGCTTAGTTAAAGCATTTATGAAGTTGAAGGGCTTAGAGCCCCAATCCATAGATTTTGTAGCTAATAAAATAGGTTTACGTTCTGACAAACACCTCTTCAAGCAAAATTTGGTCAGATAACCTAGGACATCAACTACATCAGGAGAAACCAGGAATCTATCCAACCTTGATCCTCGTGACTAAGGTAGAAACCAAGTAAATTTCCCTCCGGAAAAAGGAAAATATAGAGAACCAATGTTGTAAATAAGGTCATTAAAATTATTAGAGGACCATACACCCAACCTTTCTCCATCCTCAAAAACAACATTGAAATTTCCAGCTACCAAAATGAATTATTCTGGTCTTAATTCTTCCTGAATTTCCCTCTGAAAAATAAGCTTCTCCCTCCTTTGAGCATGGGTATGCACATTAATAATACAACAGTCTAGGTTAAAGTCATGTGGAATCCTCTCCAAACCAAAGCAGGAGACAATTTCTTAAAAGTTATCATGAGGCAAGTATCTGGGTCACTGCCAAGGCCAAAAGAGCGTTCCCCTCGCCCTTTGACTGTCATTAACACTAATCATAGCTCTCGACGAGGCAGCTTAGTAGACCTCACTGATGAACATGACGACGGAGTATGTTGGCCATTCTTCGTGTCCTGGTTGGCATCCATAAGTTTGTAAACCATATTCTTCATCCGATCCTTCAATGCATGGGCCCTCTTTCCCTTCTCCCTCGTCAGGTCCTTGAATTTTTTTAACATGCGTGGCCCGAGAGGAAATGATTGAAATGATACTACCTCTCTTTGATGCTGAGGCACGGGGCTCCCAAAAAACCTCCTCATTGATGTAAATTTGTCATTATCTACTCATACGACGAGGATCTTTTAGTAAACATAATCATTTGTCGTTTTAACTTATATACATCATATGTATATTAGATATTCATTTATATAATCATCTTCATTTATCGTTTTTATTTCTATACGTCATTTGTATATTAGACATTCATTTACATAATCATTTGTAGTATATTCTTCAAGAAAAATGTAGAAACCTATCATTTTGTTTTGGTCACACATAGTAAACTAACCATTGTTTAAAATGTTAAATACGATACATAAAGTATTAGTCATAGACTTCTGTTAGTAAAAATGGACGAAATATTTCATTATATTAGTCATCTAACACTTTGTGCTAGTTAGTAGAGGATAAAATAATGTTTTTCCCTTCTTAGGTGAACCTTACGAATATTAAATGTAATAACCACTCCCGGTCAAAGCCAGTCAAACCTGCGAAAAACAGGAAAATTTAAAAATTTTAAGACTAACACTTAATTGAACCTAAAATGACCCCGAGGGTCATACCGGACTTGAGTTGACCCCGTTATCGACCAAAGTGAGTTCCGGGGGACTTAGGGCAACTTTCTGATCAATTTGGGAAATGTTGACTTTTCGCTGGAAAAGTCAACCGAGTGACGTTTTGGTCCATACGAGGACCTTTTTGGATCCAAAAAGCTTAGCCATCGTCGCAGCGGTCTTAGTTGAGCCGTTTCCTTGTAGCCCGCGAAGTTTCGTAATTTCTTGGAAAAAGTGCCCGTTCGGGACCCGAAACGTCTGATTGGAAAATATCTAGTGAATATTTTCCCAAAAAGGTGTGGGACCCACCTTGCCACTTGTCAAACAAGTGGTGGTGTTAGTTTTGGGGGGAAAATAAAGAAGACACCCTTAAGGGGTGTTCGGCCAACACTTAAACCAAAGAAAAAAAGAGAGAAAAAGAATAGAAAAGAAGAGAGAGGTTTAGAGAGAGAAGGAGAAGGAGAAGAAGAGAGGAGCTAGGGTTTGGGCCACTATTCATGTCATCTCCACCCTTGGATCGTCTCAAAGTTAAGTGATTCAAGCTCACCTCGTCTTCCTCTACGGTAATCACCAAACCGATTATTGTTTTGCTTAATTTCAAAAGCTAGGGTTTGGTTAAAATGAGTGGTTTAGGTTTGTATTGAGGATTGGGGATTGTTAGAGACGTTTTGGAGACGTTTGGAGGTGAAGGGGGACGTTTTCTGGCGACCGGGAGCTCGGGAGGAGCTCCGGCCACCGTAGGGGGTGGCCAGCCACCATGTGGGGTGGCTGGCCGGAGCTAGGGCCGGCCACCACCATGGTGGGCCGGGCCCCAAATTGCCCTAGCCATCCACGGCCAATCTTGGCCGGGTGGGGCCCACGTGCTCGGGTGAACGGGTTTTGTGTTTGGGTGGTTTAAAACGTTCCCCGGACCACTTATCCTTAACCGAATCGAAATTTGGAATTAAAGTGCGAAAGTTGTGATTATCGGGTTTTGAGACTTTAAATGTTAAATAATTGACTCGGAAGTCGAAATTGAATTCCGTCAAGTGCTTAGGAACTCTTGGATTATTCTAAGACCGTAGAAACAAAAACGGGAACTTTTGGAGCCCCGGAAGGGCGTTTTCAAAACCCGGGCAGATTCGCCATGTCGGGCGAATCAGGCCTTTCCGGGTCCAATATCGACAATGTCAAGTAATTGGGGAGTTTGGGAGTGATCGACATTGTCGGGGTTACTTTTGGGCGTCAGGTTTATTAAAATTCAGCATTATGCCTGCAAGCTTAAAAGCGTTTAAAATTGTGTTCTTTTAGATCGTGATGCGGACCGAGGCAAAGGAAAGTTGGGCGAGTGACTGAGATCACGCCGGAGCTTGTTGGTTGGCTTTTGGAGAACACGCACGAGGTAGGGAAAAGTAGCCGGATCTCGGCCCTGACTAGGGAAAGTTAACAGTAGAATTGCATGTGACACTTGGGTGTCGTGGGTTAAGTAGGTTATCGAATATGAGCAATGCATGTGAGACTTGGGGTGTCGTGGGTTAAGTAGGCTATCGAAGATTGGAAATGCATGTGACACTTAGTAGTGTCGTAGGAGCAGAGAACTTATCGATGTTAGAAGTACTGGAGGCATATGACCATGCCCGGAGGTTGATTGCGAACTTATCGAGATTAGTAGTACTGGAGGCATATGACCATGCCCGGAGGTTGATTGTGAAACTGTTGATATTAGGACTGTTGGAGGCATTGGTTATGCCGGAGGTTGATTGTGTAGTTGTGTCTTGGGTGGCCATGAGAGCCCGTATTACTGTTGTGTCTTGGGTGGCCATGAGAGTCCGTATTACTGTTGTGTCGTGGGTGGCCATGAGAGCCCGTGTTACTGTTGTGTCTTCGGTGGCCATGAGAGCCCGTGTTAATGTTGTGTCTTGAGTGGCCATGAGAGCCCGTGTTACTGTTGTGTCTTGGGTGGCCATGAGAGCCTGTATTACTGTTGGTGTCTTGGGTGGCCATGAGTACCCGTGGGGTTGTTGAACCCGTGTCTTTACTGTTGGTGTGTCTTGGGAGGCCGTGAGTTCCTGTGGGGTTGTTGAGCCCGTGAGTTACTGTTGGTGGTTTTGAGTGCCCGTGGGGTTGTTGAATCCGTGTCTTTACTGTTGGTGTGTCTTGGGAGGCTGTGAGTGCCTGTGGGGTTGTTGAGCCCGTGAGTTACTATTGGTGGTTTTGAGTGGCCGTGAGTGCCCGTGGGTTTGTTGAGCCCGTGAGTTACTGTTGGTGGTTTTGAGAGGTCGTGAGTGCCCGTGTGGTTGTTGAGCCCGTGAGATACTGTTGGTGGTTTTGAGTGGTCGTGAGTGCCCGTGGGGTTGTTGAGCCCGTGAGTTACTGTTGGTGTATCTTGGGAGGGCGTGAGTGCCTGTGGGGTTGTTGAGTCCGTGTTTTATGGTTAGTGTCTTGGGTGGCCATGAGTGCATGTGGAGTGCTGAACTCGTGTTGTTGCTGTTTGTTGAACTTTGTTTGTGATTGTGATTGTGGTTACCTGAGGTTGTGGGCCCGCTTCATGAAACGAGGGTCCTCGATCACACGCGTCTGCATGTTCAGACGGGGTAGGGGGCTCGCCCGTCAGTAAAGGGGTCCTGGCCGCGCGTGTGTGGTTCGGGGTTGTGAGTGTGACAGGTCGACTGCCTGGCCCGACTTTGTGTCGGGGAAGCGTGTGAGAGAGAGAGGTTACTGAGTCAGGTCGACCGCCTGGCCTGAGTGGTTCGTCAAAGCGCGTGTTTGAGGGAGGTTACTGAGCAGCTGGTATGCGATCCTTTGTGATCTTGTTTGGTGTGCAATCCTTTGTGATCTTGGGTGTTGCGTGGTGGTCTTTTGAGTCCTTGGAAGAGGTCGTGATCGTTGTGTCGGGTCTACTTTACGTGTCAGAGTGTTGAGTTGGTCAAGGAAGGTAACAGTGGGTGTGTGTCAGTCGAAGTACTTGGGTTGGGGACAGTGTTCCCCGGTGTTGAGTTTGTTGTTGGTGTTACCGGCATTGTCTGCTAATTATGCCGTAGTCAGTCTGTTATCCGTGGTGGTGAGCGAACGCTCACCCCTAGCTGCTTTTCCTACAGGTACCGGTCGCAGGTTGGACTAGGTGATCTTCTGAAGCTTGAAGAGCTAGGAGCGAGATTCTGGGTTTTACTTTTGAGTCTAGTGACGGATACCTTGTTTTGTCCACTTGTTGGGACTTATTTTGAGTTGTAAATATTATTTTGATGAACAAATGGTGATTTTAAAGTGCTTTATGGAAAAGGTTTTCAAATGGTTTATTGTTTCAAAACGTTCGCGTCCCGAGTTTGGTTTACTGAAATTGGGGCGTGACATTAAATGAGAAAATACCATATTAACATGCTTGAATAATATATCTATTTAAATAATAATTAAAATATATTCAGAAAATTCAATGAGATGATCTCTCTAAATGCTATCTTCTACAACCTGTACTACATGAACAATAGTGGTCTGTTGTCGGAAGGGACAGTTCATGAACTATATGATGGTTGGGAGAAACCTATTTTGGAGGGAGGAACATCTCACGCTAACTCAAGGGGAAGGAGGCAGATGGAGGGCATCTGATTCTCTCCATCAGTGTTGCGTCCTCTTATGGAAAGCATGCTTTCATCATCTGATTATTGTGTGGTGAATGCGATCAGGAAGGTAAAGCATGTAACAGAGAGTCTACATTATCGAAACCAAATCATAAAAAGTTTGAATCTCTCCAAGACTATCAGGAAAATGATTAGATATAGTGGTAAAGATCATGAGATGAAGGGAGGTTCGTTGTCTCAGAGAAAGCAGACTTAGTCCCAGGGGAAGGTGCATGACATTAAAGTTCCTCTGCCAAAGCAAAACAAGATCTTGCCAACCGGTACTGGCTTTCCGGGAAGCACTAGCTCAGAGATTTTTGTTTACAATTTTCCATTTGAGAGCTTAGAGGAATGGGTACGAAATATTTTTTGGTCGTATGATGATATTTCGTCGTGCTCTGTTCTTCGTCGTCCTAATAGGAGAGGAAGGTATTTTAGATGCGTCACCTACTCGTCGGAGCTCGTAGTGCTTTGGGCAATAGACTCCTCCAACGGGTGATGAGCGTGTAAATGTGTCCTAGTTAATTTGACTATTTTCTCCATATTTTTACTTTGTTTATGCCTCATTTTTATATTTTTAGCGTTTACTAATGATTCCGCAAAACCTTGTTCAACATCGATATTTTTCAAATGTTCTAAATATATTCATGATTGGTCTTCTTTTGTAGGCCATGAAAAAAATAAAAATATGGGCCCAAGAAGAAGGTCAATCCGAGCACTAGTATAGCGGGAAGGAGCAATTGAAGCGTCAAATTAAAAAGTAGGAAAAATGTTAGCTGAGCAGCTCTAGTGTGTCGCAACATAGTTGTTACCATGCACGCATGCTCTATCGTCCACTAGATCGACTTACTCGTGTGAAGACTGATGTCAACCGTCTATCTCACTGACGTTGACTTCCAGCTTCGTTTGTCAGATCCTTTGAGCACGAGATCCATGGCTAATAGAACCGATTGGAGCATTCCGCCAATGGTCGCACCTGGACCAGATTTTTTCTGCCTGCTTAGCCTTTGTAGAACATAGAATTTGCGGATTAGATTTTTTATCTATCACAATTTAATTTCAGCCATATATTTTTATTTTATTTTCTTGTTCTTTCTCTCTAGCTTTTCTTTGCTTGTTCTTTGATTTTGGGACAAGTTCTACCACTTGAGGCCACAGTTTTGAAGATCCATGGAGCTTTCAAGCATCCAAGAGCCTCCCACCATTTCCAACTTATCTATTTTCATGTCTTGAACCTTTGGAGAGTTGGAAATGGTGGGTTTGCAAGCTAGATGAGTTTTTGATTGAGTTTCTCACCCCAATCTTGGTTATAATCTCTATCCTTCTCTAATTTTATTGTAAAATTAGGTTTTTTTGGTATGTTTTGGTAGGATTTGGACTCCATGACCTTGGATTTGAATCCTTGGTCATGGGTATTGTGTAAATGATGATTTTCTTTAAGTTGATGCATCGGCTCATGGTTAATTTGATGTTGGTGATATTAATTGCATGATTTGAGGTTTTTGAGTTTATTTAGCATCCATTTGCTTTTATGGGTATGTATCTATCTTTAACCTAATCGATGTTGAAGCATGATTATCTTACTTTGTGTTCGAACTTTCATGATTTTAATCCCGAGTTCATGTGCTAGCTATTTCATCTCTTTGGTGTATATCACGTTCTAGGTTAAAGTTGGTAAAAATACAATTTTTAGACATTAAGTGAACTTATCTAGGATTTACCACATTCACATGGCTTGATTTGCTATTAAAGAGATAGAAATATGTTAGGATGTGAAATCTGGATTCTCTTGTATGTTTCAAGTCGACCGAACGATTTAGAAATTTTCCATAATTATTGTGTGTGCTATTTAGATTGATGTTTAGAGCGATCCATGATTCGATTTAGTGTGAGATGAGATTTCACTTTTACATAATTTACTTACGCATGCGTATTACCAGAGTCTCAGGATTCGTTATTGTATGTAGTTCTACTTGATTACCGAAATCATCGTATCGGTTGTGTTGGATTTTAAAGAAGTGAACTAAGCATAGCTAAGTAAATTCCTCTATTATTTAGAGGCTTACTTATGCTTGTGTAATACCAGAGCTTTGTGATTCGATGCTCTATTTAGTTCTCCTTGATAATCGATGCATTTCGACCGTTAGGTTGATTGAACTAGGCATAACTAAGTAGATTCGACAATTTATTGACGGTCCACTCATGCTTATATGTCACCAGAGTATCGTGATTTGATACTCTATGTAGTTCTACTTAATTTTCGGTGCTCATCTTTATTGATGACGTTCAAGTATTAGGAAGTGAACTAGGCGTAGTTGAGTAGATTTGCCGAATGGTGTAGCTATCTTTACTTGTGGTAATTGGTAGCGAGAGTGACATGAATTTTCTGTTATTATTTCTCGTTCGAGGATTTATCGAGTTTTGCTCAAGATCATAGCACTATACCCTATATCATTGCTTTTCCGATGATTAGTGGTTCACATATCGGTCTAGAAAAAGATCTTGTGGCCTCTCCCCCGGACTAGTATGTGGTTGGTTTCATGATACCACATGCATAGGAACTTAAGCGTTCTAATGCCATAGGGAAAGCACTATTTATTTTTATCATCGTTAACCGTACTATGTGTTAATTGGAAATTCGTGTTTACTTATACTCGTGATCGACTCTTTGCGTGAATCAGTAGTTGTGTGTCTTAGGTGGTAGTGTTTACATAATTTCCTATTTTTCTAGACTTAAAAACAACCTTGTACCTTTTCCCTTTATTTTCCCTTTCGGGGATGTGGAAGTGACAGCCCACGTCTTTAGGTTTTTGTAAAGTACTGATGATAGCTCTACTCCCTATGGGTTCGACCGGTACTTAACCGTTTATATATTGCTTTATAACTGTGTCCTGATTCACGTTAAAAAAGGGTTGAAACTCATAGTCATCACCACACATCAATGGGTATACAGTGAATGGTTTTGATCTTTTCGTGTTCTTGGCCAGGCCAGGATCTCTCCATTTAAGTAGAGACGATGTGAGGAGAAAAAACAAAGTCTCATGGAGAGGAGGAATGGGTCACATGTGAAGGCTAGAAATGAGCCTAGTATTGATTAGAGTCCGCTTGATTAGTTCCACCAATTTCTGAGCAATGATCGAGCTTGTGTAGTGAGGAATGGTAATCGGATCGTGATGAAGATTTCTCTATTTTACTGGGTTCACGAGACTTTATTTTTTAAAATCATGAGTCCTCATATCCCTACGTATATTGGCTCGCCCCAACCACCTAGGAGATTCCTCCTCCGTGTGAATCCGGTCCTGGTCCGACATCACCTAGAACAGACCTAGCAATCATGGAAGAGCTGGTCCGAGGTCTGGACTCACGGGCGTTGGTAGAGACAATTGACTTCATTGATGGGGCTCGCGAGGTGATTGTTTCTGACGATCTTAGTGCATCACCTTTGACGAGAATAGCTTGGACCTACTTAATTTGACCATTTCCCTATATTTTTACTTTGTTTGTGTCTCGTTTTACCTCTTTAGCATTTTATTGAATAATTGTGCTAAGCCTCGTTCAATGGTGATTTTTCATATGTTTTAAAAATATTCATCATTGGTCTCACTGTGTAGTTCTTGAAAAAAAGAAAAATACTGGTGCAAGAACGAGGTCGATTGGAGCACAACCGGAGCGAGAATGAGTGAAAGAAGCATAAACTTAAAAGAAGGAAAGGTTGCCGCTGAGCAGGCCACGTGTCGCGCGAGCAGAATTTAGTGTGGCTTAATGCAGGTGTCACGCCCCAATTTCAGGAAAACCGAACTAGGGACGCGAACATTTTAAAACATAGAAACACTTGAAAACCTGTTTTCATTAAACACTTTAAAAGTACCATTTGTTCAACAAAATAATAAATACAGTTTAAAACACGTCCCAACAAGTGGACTAAAAACAAGGTATCCGTCGCTAGACTCAAAACTCCCAGAAACCCGCTTCAAGCTCTTCAAGCTTCAGAAGCTCACCTAGTCCAGCCTACGAACGATACCTGTAGGAAAAGCAGCTAGGGGTGAGCGTTCGCTCACCACCGCGGATAACAAGCTGACTACGACATAATTAGCAGAAAAAGCCAGTAACGCTAAAACCAACCCAACACCGGGACTACAATCCCCAACTCAAGAACCCAACTGACGCACAACCCGTTACTTTCCTCAACAGACTCAACACTCGGTAAAGTAATGTAGACCCGACACAACTATCGACAACCTCCTCCAAGGACACGACAGAAAGACTACACAACGACAACAAGATCACAAAGGATCGCACACCAGCTGCTCAGTAACCAATCTCAATCAGGTCAGGGATCGACCTATCGCAATTCCTCGACACGAAGTCGGATCAGGCTGTCGACCTTTAGAACTCGCAATTCATCGACACTAAGTCGGATCAGGCTGTCGACCTTTAGAACTCGCAATTCATCGACACTAAGTCGGATCAGGCTGTCGACCTTTAGAACTCGCAATTCATCGACACTAAGTCGGATCAGGCTGTCGACCTTTAGAACTCGCAATTCATCGACACTAAGTCGGATCAGGCTGTCGACCTTTAGAACTCGCAATTCATCGACACTAAGTCGGATCAGGCTGTCGACCTTTAGAACTCACAACTTCAGGTAACCACAATCACAATCACAGGCAAGTTCAATCACACAGGCACTCAAGGCCACTCAAGACACCTCAACAGTCAAGACTCGGGTTCAACAACCCCACGGGCACTCACTGCCACTCAAGACACACCAACGGTCAAGACTCGGGTTCGACAACCCCACGGGCACTCACTTCCACTCAAGACACACCAACGGTCAAGACTCGGGTTCAACAACCCCACGGCACTCATTGCCACTCAAGACACACCAACGGTCGAGACTCGGGTTCAACAACCCCACGGCACTCACGGCCACCCCAAAACATCAACAGTAAGACACGGGCACTCATGGCCACCCAAGACACCAATTTAAATACACGGGCTCTCAAGGCCCAAACTCAACAATAAATAACACGGGCTCTCAAGGCCGCACAAACTTAACAATAAATAACACGGGCTCTCAAGGCCAGCCAAACTCAACAATAAATAACGCACCAAAACCTCCGGCATACTCGATGCCTCAAACAGTCCTAAGATCACTAGTTTCACAAACAACCTCCGGGCATGGTCATATGCCTCCAGTAAATCAATTACGCTAAGTTCTCTGCTCCTACGACACTACTAAGTGTCACATGCTTTTCTCATAATCGCTATGATCTCGTATCATGCATTTCTAATAATTACTACGATCCCGTATCATGTTTTTCTAATATTTAAAATAAACCTACATCAACCCACGACACCCCGGTGTCACATGCAATTCTACTGTTAACTTTCCCCAGTCAGGGCCGAGATCCGGCTACTTTTCCCTACCTCGTGCGTGTTCTCCCAAAAGCCAAACCACGAGCTCCGGTGATGAACTCAGTCACTCACCCATCTTTCCCTTGCCTCGGTCCGTGGCACGATCTAAAGGAACACAATTTAAAGTCACTAAACAACTCGCAGGAATAAACCGAAAACCAATAAACTCGATGCCAAACTTAACCCCGACAATGTCGATCACTCCCAAACTTCCCAATTACTCGACATTGTTGATAAAGGACCCGTAACGGCCAGATTCGCCCGACATGGCGAATCTGCCCGGGTTTTGGTTAATTGCCTTCCGGGGCTCCAAAAGTCCCCGTTTTCGTTTGTACGGTCTTAGAATAATTCAAGTAACCCAACGCACTTGACGGAATCGAATTCCGACTTCTAAATAAATTATTAACGTTTAAAGTTCCTAAAACCCGTTAATTACAACTTCTCCAATTTAATTCCAATTTTCGATTCGATTAAGGATAAATGGTCCGGGGAACGTTTTAAACCACCCGAACATTAAAACCCGAGCAACCGAGCACGTGGGCCCCACCCAAGAGGCTTGGCCGAGACCCTAGGGTTTGAGGGGAGGCTCGGCCACCATGTGGTGGCTGCTGCCAGCTCCGGCCAGCCACCTCATGGCCGGCCGGCCACCACCCACGGTGGCCGGAGCTCCTCCCGAGCCTCCGGTCACCGGAAAACGTGAAATTAAACCCCCAAACACCTCTAAAACGTCTCCAACACCTCCCCACACTCTAAACAACCCTAAGCCTTAGTTTAAAATCAAACCCTAGCTTCCAAGAAAATAACTAAAACGAGAATCGGTTCGGGTATTACCGTAGAGGAGAACGAGGGGAACGGGATTGCTCTTTGCTTTGACTCGATCCAAGGGCTCGATCACGAACCCTAGCTCAACCTCCATTCTTCTCTCTTCTTCTCCTTCTCCTTCTCTCTCTAAAACCACTCTTCTAATTTCTAATTTAATTAAACTAACAACAAAACTAATTTTCCTCCTTTAAAACCCCATACTCGGCCAACTATTCTCCTCCACACAATTTCCCCCCAAAACTAACACCACCACCTTTAGGACATGTGTCAAGGTGGGTCCCACACCTTGTGGAAAATATCTATTTGATATTTTTCAATCAGTTTCGCGAAAATCGGACGTTTCGGGCCCCGAACGGGCACTTTTCCCCAAAAATTACGAAACTTGGCGGGCCACAAGGAAACGGCTCAACTAAGACCGCTGCAACGACGGCTAAGCTTTTCGGATCCAAAACGGTCCTCGAATGGACCAAAACGTCGCTCGGTTGACTTTTCCAGTGAAAAGTCAACATTTCCCAAATTGATCAGAAAGTTGCCCTGAGTCCCCCGTAACTCACTTTGGTCAATAACGGGGTCAACTTAAGTCCGATATGACCCTCGGGGTCCAATCCCTGTTCAATTTAGTGCCTGCTCAAAAATTTTAAATTTTCCTGTTTTTCGCAGGTTTAACTAGCGTTGACCGAGAGTGGTTATTACAGCAGGCCTTATCGTGAGCCCACGTTTCAACAACTTTTGGATCGACTGACTTGTGGTTGACAAAGATCCTACCATCCATGTTGGTTGCTTGACATCTCCTTACAACCATGAGATCAACTGACCACGAGATTAACGACTCATCTAGCCGGTTGCAGCCAGCCTTTTGTGCTCCTATTCACACTAGATAAAACGCAGCTGCTCAGCATCTTCCCTTCCTCCTACAGCTCACTCGCGTGCATAATACTGATGGGAACATTTTTTTCTTTATATATGAGTGTTTTGTGAACTCTCTCGTTTTTTCTTACTTCATCTTCAAGATTGGATCAAAATCTACCATCTAAAACCATAGTTTTGACGACCCAAGGAGGTTTCAAGCATCCATGAGCCTCCCACAATCTTCATGTTGTCCATTTTCCGTGTTGAAGCTTTGGAGAATTGGAGATGGTGGGTTTGCAAGGTAAAGGAGTTTTTGATTAACTTTTGCATCCCATTCTTAGTTCTGATCACTATCATGTCTAGATTAATTATAAAGTAATATTTTTTTGGATTGTTTGAGTAGGATTTTGAATTCATGACCTTGGATTTCAATCCTTGGTCATAGGTATTGTGCAAATACCAATTTCTTTTGAGTTAATTCATGGTTTCATGGTTAATTTAGATTTGGTGATGTTATTTTGCATGCCTTGGATTTTTTGAGTTTAATTAGAATCTAATTGCTTGTACGGGTATTTATCTATATTTTAGGTACTCGATGTTTATTTATGGTTATCATACTTTGTGTTCGAATTATCATGTTTATGAACCCGATTTCATGTGTTAACTATGTTATCTCTTGGGTGTATATCAAATTCTAGGCTAGGGTTGATAGATTTGCAACACTTAGCCATTTGGTGAACTTATCTAGGATTTTCCACATTTTTATGTCTTGATTTCCTATTGACGAGAATGGAAATATGCTAGGATGTGTTTCTCAATTCTCTTGAGTGTTTCAAACTTACTGAACGATTTATGATTTTCCATAATTGTTGTGTGCACCATGTTGATTCATGTTTGGAGAAATCCATGATTTGATTTAGTGTTGAGTTGAGATTTGCTTCTATGAGAATTTACTTACGTTTGTGTATTACCAGAATACCGTGATTCGATGTTCTATGTAGTTCTCCTTAATCATCGTGTAGGATTCTATGATGCAAAAACGTAGCGGAAGTTAACGAAAATCTCTAGAAAAGCCTTTGGATCCATGTAATTCCGAGTAAATTGACAAACGAAAAATTCAAGGAAATTACCTCTCGGTTTTGATATACACCCAAGAGATAACATAGCTAACACTTGTCGAAACGTGTTCAAAAGGATCCATCCTCTTCAGTTATCCACACCAATAGATATTCCCAAAATCGTTTGTGTGCTAGAACAAAAGGAAGAACTCTTCTTCTTTCTCTCTCGTTTTCTTCTTCTCAACTTTTCTCTAGTTTTGCATGCTTACCATTCCCAAACACGATCCCACTATCTTATGTTTTAAAAATCCAACACATGGGCTTCAAAACTTGACAAGTGAAGACATTTTAGGAGTGGTGGACATGCAAGAGAAACCTCTTTGAAATTCTGAAATTCAAGAGTAATTTTTGCATATAAATTTCCTAACATAATTTTATTATATTAGCAATTTAAAACGAGTAATGAATAAATAAATATTATATCAAATATAATATTATTTAATTCACTCAATGGACTTCCAAATCCTAATTCGATTTTGGGCTTGTTGTTATGTGTGACCCTATAGCTTCATACAACGTTTGGCAGTGGGCCCGAAATCCATGTTTCGTCCACATGCCATAGTTGGCCTCTAGCAAGACATTATGACTATCCAAACGTTTATGATGATCTTCAATCTGATTTAAACTTTTACTACTAATATCTTAATCCCTTTGTCATTGATATCTCGATCGAATATAAGGCATAGAGTTGTCACCCTTATTTCATTTGGTCACTGTTTCTTGATCTTAAGTAGGCTGTAGTTGTCATAACTCATTATCGATTCGCATGGTCATGCATTTTCACAGTCTCACTTATCAAGTGGCCCAAACGATATCTTTCTCATATTTACATGAGGGACAAATCCCTTATCAGTCAACCACTCTCACATAGACAATTAAGTATCCAAAAATTATCTTTATCGTTGTCTAGTTAAAGAAAACATTTAAATGCGTCATGGCACACAACTATCTATGTAGAAACCCATGATGACTATAAGGTCAAAGGACTTAAGTAATATTACGGTACTGAGAAATTCTCATGATAGTTCCTATGTAGTATTCTCACAGTTGGTCATCCAATAATATTTCACTAAATGACATCTTTGACTTGACTTCATATCCAATATGAATGATCAGTAAAACGTGATCACCAGTCAACGTCATCCTTAGTATATCAATAAGACCAAGGATCATTAGAATAATACTCTTTCTCTTCTAAGAGTTTTATTATCAAGTCACGTACTTGATGATCTTAGAAAGAGTCGATTATTCACGCTATTAGCATTTCAGAAGTACCAATGTATTAATAAATGATAATGTCATACAAGATCAAGATTGGCCTAGGGCATAAAACTAACACAACGATGACCGTATTTATTGTGGTATTCGGTAACTAAGCTGATTGAACTAGGCGTAGCTAAGTAGATTCGACGAGCATTTTTTAGTTTACTTATTTTGTGTATTACCAGAGTCCCATGATTCGTTACTCTATGTAGTTCTCTTTGATTATCGATAATCATCTTGATCGGTGGTGCTCGGTTTTCAATATATGTTGAACTAGTCGCAGCTAAATAGATTCATCGATTTATTTAGGGTCTACTTATGCTTGTGTATTACTAGACCTTCGTGATTCGCTTCTCTATTAGTTCTCCTTCATGATCGATTACATTCGGTCGTAAGGATGTTGAACTAGGCGCAAATAAGTAGATGCATTGAGTGATATAGATATCTTCACTTGTGGTAGTTAGTAGCGAGAGTGACATTCATTCGTTGTTGTTATTTCTTGTTCAAGGAGTAATCGAGCTTCACTCAAAATCATAGAACTACACCATATTGTTATTTCTTTTTCCGATGATTGGTGGTGTGCATATCTTTCCGGGAAATGGTCTTGTGGCCTCTCCTCATAACTAGTATGTGGTTGATTTTGTGATACCTCATGGATAGGAACTTACTGTTTTAAGACCATAAGGAAAGCATTGTTTGACTTTTCCCATCGTTAACCATGTCATGTGAAGACGGGGTTTTAGCATACGCTCTTTAACGTGCTTTCGTACACGGTCGTTCAAGAAATATGTTTATGACGGTAAGTAACTGGTCGAACACTAAGGAGCAGTCAAACAATTATTGTATTCAAAAGACAAGACACTAGACTGTCACTATCTAATATCTACAAATATGTGCAAGTATGTAGTATGGAAATGGTAGATGTGTAGAAAGTTTAATTGAAAATGGTAAATGAAAATAAATGACAACCTACCTAGAGCAAGCAACAATGAAAAAATTAGATAAGGCAAGCCATGCATGCAATCACGTACGGGATCAATCAATACAAGGAGAGTGAAAAGATGTGGTGAAGTATCCTATGTTCTTGGAAAATACATTCTTATGCTCGTGATCTCATATCCTAATTCACAAGTTTAGTCTCGGGAAGAGGGTACAAGACCATTCTCGGACCTAAATGAACACAACCAATAACAGGATAAAAAGTGAATGAATCCAATTCAACCATCGGCAATTAGCATACTTAAACGCCAATCGACCTAGATAGCATTCTATCATTCAAGGGTAATCTTACCAAGTCAAGAAGCTAAATAAATGCACAAATTGGAAACTTAAAGGCACGACGTCTAATTCGATACAATAGGTGAACTAGAATTCCAACATGATCAAAAACTCAATGGTAATTAATTCAAGTTAAAATGCCAAAACCTAGATGGAGTTCTAACAATCCAAGTGAGTTATCGACTCAAATTCAAGGAGAACTCGATATAATACAACGAATTAAACATACCTAATGATCATAATCACATCAAGCATATGAATCAACACTGTCACGCCCCGAATTCAGTAAGACCGAACCCGGAACGCGATGGTGAAACAATAAAACAATTTTCAAACACTTTCATAAAACCGCTTAAAATCACCACTTTGAGTTAATCAAAAATAATATTTTACAACTTAAAATACGTCCAAAACAAGCGGACAAAAACCAAAGCGTACGCCGCTAAAACTCCCCAAAACCCGGACTCCCGCTTCCAGCTCTTCAAGCTTCGAGAGCTCCCCTAGTCCGTCTCGCGACCAGAACCTGTAGGAAAAGCAGCTAGGGGTGAGCGTTCGCTCACCACCACGGATACCAGACTGACTACGGCATACTAGAAGAAAATGCCGGAAACACCAACAACAAACCAAACACCGGGGACTACTATCCCCAAACTCAAGTAACCCGACTGACATACGAAAACTGTTACTTTCCCCAACCAACTCAAACCCGGACGCGTAATGTAGACCCGACACAACGGTCACGACCTCAACCCAAAACGCGAAAAATAACCACGCAACACCCAAGATCAAAAAGGATCGCACACGGCAAACAAGATCACAAAGGATTGCACTCCAGCTGCTCAGTGCCGGTTGCTAACCGGCTGGGCTCGAGTCTGCCCCACGCAACTTCCCCCGAATGCAGTCGGGCCAGGCGGTCGACCTGTTAGCGACATATAACGCAATACTTTTCCGATAGCTAGTCGGAAGGGGAGCCGCCCTTCATTGCCGAAGAATGCACAACTTTATCGGTGGTTAACCCGGAAGGCTAGCCAACCCCCACGCGCGCGACCACGGAACTCTTTTATTGTCAGGCGGGCCACCAACCTCAAGCAGAAGAATGCACAACTTTACCGATGGTTAGTCGGAAGGCTAGCCAACACCCACGCGCGCGACCACAGGACCCCTTTATTGTCAGGTGGGCCCCCAACTTCAGGCAATCACAATCAACACCCAAGGTTCAACACCCCAAAGGCGCTCATGGCCACCCACGACACACCAACAGTAATACACGGGTCAACACCCCAAAGGCACACATGGCCACCACGACACACCAATAATAGTACACAGGTCAACACCCCAAAGACACACCTGACCACCCACGACACACAAATAGAAAAACACGGGTTCAACTCCCCACGAGCACTCATGGCCACCCACTACACACAAACAGTAAAACACGGATTCAACTCCCCAAGGGCACTCATGGTCACCCTGTTGGGTCTCGAGGTAGGGTTGGAGATGAACCAACTCACAGCGGAAAATCAAGGAAAACCAAGAGACGATTAAAACCATGAAACAACTAACAAAGAATGGATTCACAAGAGAAAAATTCAGCACTAGTTCTTACCAAAACAAGAACACCGGGTAACGAATGATTGGCTTGAGTCTCCAAGACGCCTACGTATCCACATGGGAATCAAAGCCACGTAGTTCTTCTCTTTGAGGACTCAAGAACACAAAAATGGAGGAGGAAACTAGCCAAACCCGAAATGGCCATGGAAGAGGGAGAGAAAATGTGTTTCCTATTCTTGTCTTGTGTTTGTTATGTTGAAAAAAGATGACTTAAACATAACAAAACTCATACTTGTCCAACTAAAGGTATGGGACAAGTATGGTGTCAAGTAAGGTGTAAATAGGACAAAGTATGGCAAGACAAGATTGGGTTAGGTGGTGAATCACCAACACCTTAATCCTTGTCTTGCTTACTTAGTACTAATTAATCAAGACTTGATTAATTAGTTCCATGGGCCTTGGTTGCATGGGCCTTTCATGGGCCTCTTGGAACATGGCCCGTGGCCATTTCCAACGAGGTCCCGTGATTCGCTCATCGCCTCCAAGCCTTCCATACCGGAAATGTCCAACATTATCCGACGCGATCAATCCCAAGACTCCAAGCCTTGTCTCGATCCGTAAAGTCCTATTCACTTACGGGCACATGACCCAAAACCCAGTTTTGGTCATGTCCCGAGACAACTCCCTTTTGGCCATTCTCCATAAATGTGTCAATGAGTTTCATCCTCCGGTGTGACCCTTAGGTTTATGCATGTCAATAGATCAACGTAAAATCCCATTTTACTTGATCCTATTTAAGTGGCAACTAACGAGACTTTAGTATTGCCCGACATTACATAACGAATCGACCCTGTCGATTCTAACCTTTCCGTCGTCCCTGTCATTATCCTTTTATCTCCGATATCCTGATTGAGATAAGGCATAGAGCCGTCATCCTTATTATTCTCAATCACCGTTCCTTGATATGTGAGATGACTGAAGATATGATACCCAGTATCATGTGCATGGCCATGCTATTCTTCCAGTCACTCTCGATCAAGCGGCCGAGAACCGATATCTTTCCCATACCTTAGTATGAGGGATAAATCCCTTAGCCGTCTTTCGTGTCACTCATGTAGCCCGTCCCCAAGCCAATCTTGGCCGTTATGGAAGCCCTGTTACGGACAACGTTAGGCTCAGGTCAAACTCAGTTGTTCACTACATAGCGATCACAAAGAATCCTTGGTCTAAGGATACATGACAAGCTACAACACTGAATATGTTCATGACTTAATCTATGGCACATATTCAGGGCGGGTCGTCCAATATCATGTCCCACATGATATCTATGATCAGACTCCGGAATCCCATTCCAATGACTAACAGAACGTAAGCCATAAAGAGCCATCTTTCATACTAGTCGCTTCTAGTGAAGCTTTGTTGACTAGGGACCCATCGAGTGTGATCTATCTCGATCTATGGTTCTATTCGCATGGTGGGCATAGATCAGAGCACACGTCGATATATTACTCCAACACATAAGTAATATAAAGTCGCTTTAATTTTATTGCTAACGATGATATGTACATTTGGACATTTAGGATTGAACTACGGGCACTAAGACTAACACACCCATGACACACAAACAGTAAAACACGGGTTCAACACCCCAACGACACTCATGGCCACCCACGACACACCAACAGTAATACACGGGTTCGACACCCCAACGACACTTATGGCCACCCACGACGCACCAACAGTGATACACGGGTTCAACACCCCAACGGCACTCATGGCCACCCACAGCATACCAACAGTATTACACGGGCTAAACACCCCAACGGCACTCATGGCCACCCACGACGCACCAACAGTAATACACGGGTTCGACACCCCAACGACACTCATGGCCACCCACGACGCACCAACAGTAATCCACGGGTTCAACACCCCAACGGAACTCATCGCCACCCACGACACACTAACAATAATACACGGGTTCAACACCCCAACGGCACTCATGGCCACCCACGACACACAAACAGAAAAACATGGGTTCAATTCCCCACGGCACTGATGGCCACCAATGACACACAAACAGTAATACACGGGTTCAACACCCCAACGACACTCATGGCCACCCACGACACACCAACAGTAATACACGTGTTCAACACCCCAAAGGCACACCTGACAACCCGCGACACACAACAGTGAAATACAGGTTCAACTCCCCACCGGCACTCATGGCCACCCATAACCACAAACAATTCAATCAACCTCCGGGCACAACCAAATGCCACCAGTATTTCTATTGTTCGATAAGCTCACTTATCCTACGACACTACTATGTGTCTGTTAGTCTTAGTGCCCGTAGTTCAATCCTAAATGTCCAAATGTATATATCATCGTTAGCAATAAAATTAAAGCGGCTTTATATTACTTATGTGTTGGAGTAATATATCGATGTGTGCTCTGATCTATGCCCACCATGCGAATAGAACCATAGATCAAGATAGATCACACTCGATGGGTCCCTAGTCAACAAAGCTTCACTAGAAGCGACTAGTATGAAAGATGGCTCTTTATGGCTTACGTTCTGTTAGTCATTGGAATGAGATTCCGGAGTCTGATCATAGATATCATGTGGGACATGATATTAGACGACCCGCCCTGAATATGTGCCATAGATTAAGTCATGAACATATTCAGTGTTGTAGCTTGTCATGTATCCTTAGACCAAGGAGTCTTTGTGATCGCTATGTAGTCAACAACTGAGTTTGACCTGAGCCTAACGTTGTCCGTAACAGGGCTTCCATAACGGCCAGGATTGGCTTGGGGACGGGCTACATGAGTGACACGAAAGACGGCTAAGGGATTTATCCCTCGTACTATGGTATGGGAAAGATATCGGTTCTCGGCCGCTTAATCGAGAGTGATTGAAAGAATAGCATGGCCATGCACATGATACTGGGTATCATATCTTCAGTCATCTCACATATCAAGGAACGGTGATTGAGAATAATAAGGATGACGGCTCTATGCCTTATCTCAATAAGGATATCGGAGATAAAAGGATAATGACAGGGACGACGGAAAGGTTAGAATCGACAGGGTCGATTCGTTATGTAGTGTCAGGCAATACTAAAGTCTCGTTAGTTGCCACTTAAATAGGATCAAGTAAAATGGGATTTTACGTTGATCTATTGACATGCATAAACCTAAGGGTCACACCGGAGGATGAAACTCATTGACACATTTATGGAGAATGGCCAAAAGGGAGTTGTCTCGGGACATGACCAAAACTGGGTTTTGGGTCATGTGCCCGTAAGTGAATAGGACTTTACGGATCGAGACAAGGCTTGGAGTCTTGGGATTGATCGCGTCGGATAATGTTGGACATTTCCGGTATGGAAGGCATGGAGGCGATGAGCGAATCACGGGACCTCGTTGGAAATGGCCACGGGCCATGTTCCCAGAGGCCCATGAAAGGCCCATGCAACCAAGGCCCATGGAACTAATTAATCAAGTCTTGATTAATTAGTACTAAGTAAGCAAGACAAGGATTAAGGTGTTGGTGATTCACCACCTAACTCAATCTTGTCTTGCCATACTTTGTCCTATTTACACCTTACTTGACACCATACTTGTCCCATGCCTTTAGTTGGACAAGTATGGGTTTTGTTATGTTTAAGTCATCTTTTTCCAACATAACAAAGACAAGACAAGAATAGGAAACACATTTTCTCTCCCTCTTCCATGGCCATTTCGGGTTTGACTAGTTTCCACCTCCATGTTTGTGTTCTTGAGTCCTCAAAGAGAAGAACTACGTGGCTTTGATTCCCATGTGGATACGTAGGCGTCTTGGAGACTCAAGCCAATCATTCGTTAACCGGTGTTCTTGTTTTGGTAAGAACTAGTGCAGAATTTTTCTCTTGTTAATCCATTCTTTGTTAGTTGTTTCATGGTTCTAATTGTCTCTTGGTTTTCATTGATTTTCCGCTGCGAGTTGGTTCATCTCCAACCCTACCTCGAGACCCAACAGTGTCACATGCCTTTCTATTGTTCGATACGTTCACGTATCTTACGACACCACTAGGTGTCGCCTGCATTTCTAGTGTTCGATAACTTACGTATCCTACGACACTACTAAGTGTCTCATGCATTTCTACATTTAACTTTCCCTAGTCAAGGCCGAGATCCGGCTACTTTTCCCTACCTCGTAACGCTTTCCTAAAAGTCCACGCCCAAGCTCCGGCGTGCTCGCGATCACTCACCTAGCTTTCCCTTGTCGCGGTCCTCGGCACGATCTAACAAGATCACAATTAAAACACTTTTTAAGTTTGCAGACAAAGCTGAATTCTAATGTCGATCACTCAGCCCCGACAATGTCGATCACTCCCAAACTTCCCAATTACTCGACATTGTCAATAATGGGCCCGGAAAGGCCCGATTCGCCCGGCTCGGTGAATCTTCCGGGATTGGAAAACACCCTTCCAGGGCTCCGAAAATTCCTGTTTTCGTTTCTACGATCTTAGAATAATTCAAGGGTTCCAACGCAATCGACGGAATCAATTTCCGACTTCCGAGCAATTTAATTCGCGTTAAAGTTTCTAAACCCGTCATTTCCAACTTTTACAATTCAATTCCAAAATTCGTTCCGGGTGTGGATTAACGACTTGGGGATCGTCCTAAACCACCTAAACACGAAAACCCGAGACCCGAACACGTGGGCCCCACCCGGCCATTAAGACCCGTAGGTGGCTGGACCGGTTTTGGACCGGTTCACCACCATGGTGGCCGGTCCTAGCTCCGGCCAGCCACCACCCACGGTGGCCGGAGCTTCCCCGAGCCTCCGGTCATCGGAAACCGATCCTTTTCGCTCCAAAACGTTCCCAACGAATCCTACACCTCGACTCATCCATATGTAACCCGTTTAAACACAAACCCTAAATTTTAAACGTACCAAAACAAAAATCAATTAGGTTCTCACCGTACGGAATGATGACAGGAGCTCGATTCTTCAACCGTTGAGACGATCCGTCGGTTGGATCGTCAAGAAATCGCAAAGCCCTAACCCTTTTTCCATTTTCTTTTCCTTCTCTCCTTCTCCTTATTCTCTCTTCTTTCTCTCTCCTCCTTCTCTTCTTTTTTTGATTTGGCCGACACTTCCCCTTTCATTTCCTTTTAATTTGTTTTAAAAACCAAACCAATCTCTTCTTATTTACAAACTACCACTCATTTCCTTTTTGTTTTGTTCAAAAATATCTAACACCACCACTTGTGTGACAAGTGTCAAGTGGGTCCCACCTCTTAAAAAAATATCTTTGTAGATATTTTTCTGTCAGATTCGCGAAATTCGGCCGTCTCGGGCCCCGAACGGGCCTATTTTCCAAGAAATTACGAAACTTCACGGGCTACAAGGAAACGGCGCAACTAAGACCACTGTAACGACGGCTAAGCTTTTTGGATCCCAAACGGACCTCGAACGGACCGAAACGTCGCTCGGTTGACTTTTCCGGCAAAAAGTCAATCTTTCCCAAATTGGTCAGAAAGTTGCCCTGAGTCCCCCAGAACTCACTTTGGTCGATATTGGGGTCAACTTAAGTCTGGTATGACCCTCGGGGTCAAATTTAGGTTCATTTAAGTGTATGTCCCAAATTTTTTTAAATTTTCCTGTTTTTCGCCGCTTTGACTGACGTTGACCGGGAGTGGTTCTTACAAACACAATTTAACATATCAATTCCAACATAGCATTTAATTTAGGAATTTAAGAATTTCTCCCACAAACCCTAATATGTTCATCTTCACAAATGATGGATTAACAACAAATTAAACATCACCAACATTACATTTCAAAAATCCAAATACTAATTCATTATTGCATCCATACATGATTAGCACACATAACCAATGGAGACTACTCCATGCCCATGTAGCTAAAATCCATGAAAATCAAACTTGAAAAACGAGATTGAACTAACAGGAGGATAATATGAAACTAGAAATATTGCTAGGAATGATGATTCCTAGCTCAAGACCTCTAAAATAAGCTCAAAATAACTTCCAAACTCCGAAAATGCCTTCAACTCAAAATTGATTTTTAACCCTTTTTGAAGCTTGAATCTTGTTTTATTTAAGCCTAAAAGTCTTCTCCAATGTATTATTTAACTAGAGGGGAGTAAGAACTTCAAGTGGGTAGAAAGAACTCGCCGGATGGTCGCCGGAATTAGGAGATATAACACCTCAAAATTACTTTGTTCACCACCCAAATCTGAAGAATTTTGATCCATAAAATATGATCCGAAATTCCCATGCCCTCCCCTCTTTTTTGTACTGTTCAACGTGGAAGGGAAGCATGGATGGGCTTGGATTTGGTGTGGGCCCTACCATGTGAATCAATGGTTGAGGAAAAGCCACATGTGCAGTCAGCAAATCAATTATGAAGATCTAATGTTCTACAATGTACCACGTGGCTGAAGGAGGAGAAGCCACACGTGGATGCCAGCTGCTGGTGGTGGTAAGCCCTCTCCCATTTTATTACTTTTCGCTATTTTTTTTATTCCCGCCTCGTTAGAATTCTGATTGATTTCGTTCTTTAGCCGATAATTATCTTTTCCTAAGACCTACAAAATGAGATCAATGTTAGATATGTTATGAAGTACCAAAAAAATATCGACGATTAAGGGGTTTAAGACCAAATATTAAATAATGCTAAAAATGTAAAAAGCGGCGTAAATACAATAAAGATATAGGGAAAATAGTCTAATTAGGTAGGAAAATTTTTTACTCATCACCATTCTTTAATTTAAATTTTTGCTTAATTGTACCCATGACCGACTCTTGGTGTTTTTTTTTGGATAAGCTCGAAAAAATTTATTTAGAGAAAATTAGATCCAAGAATGATCTAACCAAACACAATCATTATAAGGGTGCTCTCATCGGGAGCTGCGGGTACACAACCCGAACACAATAAATCAACCAACAGTGACCCACTCCTCATCTTCCGAAGTCAAAGTGGGATCATCGAAGGCTTTAGCTGAATGAACTAGCTGAGCGTCCTGAGTTTGTAAAATCACTTTCCCAAAGTCCACAGGATACGCACGACTCAAGGGACGAGTTGGTTTAACATCAACTTTAACAGTATAGTAGTCCCCCAAAAATTTGGAAGGCCGACTCTGACAGCTCGAAGTTCTAGACGGAACTTGTTTCGGAGGGTTAGGCTTCGGAGGTTGAAGGAGAACCTCCTTCCACGGACTACTTTGATAATCGCCAATAGGTTCAATGACTGCCACCTATTGAGACGACTGATCTGTTGAGACATTTGTAGTTACAGGACCTGGAGGAGGCCCAATAACGTGAATGTCCAAGGTGTCATTATTTGGGCTTGGACTGGGCTGACCCACACAATTGACACGCGAAGCTGCGCCAACATTCAGTTCGGACGCGTTGTATATCGCATTCTCAGCATTAACCGGGCCTGAAGGAACGCCAAGCCCAACATGTTCAACAGGCCCAACTACATTCAATGCCAACCCAGACGCATCTTCTTCTTCCTCGCGAGATTCGCGATCAACAGGGTCTGCTGAATCGCGAACCAACTGTTCACGCGATCCAACCAAACGTTCTGAATTTGAAATTTGCCCAGAGCCGGTGCCGGAAATCACGGGATCTCCTCTATTCCCTCGAATCCCGCCTGAATCGGACGGAACAGACCTCCGACTCTTGCCAGCGGACTCCGGCGACTCTGCTATGTCGGACGACAAACCAATGGTCGGCGACATTGCTGCGAGCTTCAAGCCACCAGATTCAAGAGCCTGACCTTCCCTAGCTTGATGCAACTCTTGGTGTTAATAAATAGTTATGTATCTTAAGTGGTAGCGTGTATATAATTTCCTTTTTTTTTAAACTAAATCAACGTTTACATTTATTCCTTATGTTTTCCCTTTCGAGGATGTGGAAGTGACAACCCATGTCCCCTAGTTTTGGCGATAATACTAATGATACCTCTACTCCCTATGGGTTCGATCGATACTTAATTGTTTAATATTTCTTGATGGTCGTGTGTTGGTGCACGTAAAAGAGGGATTTGATTCATAGTAATCCGCACTCATCAGTCGTCTTGTATGGTCCTTGAGGTGGCATCTCGGTGTGATTCCAGTTTTGTTCCATATGCACAAGATTTGGTAACCATGGAGGAGCTAGCTGGAACAATTGGAACCGTGGAGGAGCTAGTTGGAGTCTCGGACTTCCGGTCTTTAGAAGAAAAGTGTGATACCATTGAGGTGGACGGGACCTACGTGTTTTTGGGTTCGACGATCTTTGAATATTTCTCCTTGATATGGTCCAATATGTGGATGTTCTAATCCTTCAACTTGAGGATATGGAGGATGCGTCTGTTTCAAAAGACGTGTTTGTCTCGGAGTAGTCGTTTTTGCCCTAAAGTGGTCTGCTTCAAGGTAGCCCACGTAAGGATGCCCTCTCAAACCTCTGAATCGTAAGGGACGTCCTTTTAAGCACCAGCTTGCGCCTTGATCAACTAGTCTTACATTTGTTTACAACACCATATCAAAGACTCGTTCTTTGAGTGAACGGGGTGTGAAAGTTGGGCCTTCGGGTTCAAACATGTGGAAACGGGAATCACTCAAGGCTCAAAACGATCAACACTTTGATGTCAAGAAGAAAGCCTTTGGTGATCCTACTTTGACCTCTGAAGATGAAGAATGGTACAAGGCGAAACCAATTGATCTTCACCTCTCACAACCTTCCTCACCCTACGACTTCCTCAATTTGGATATGAGACCACTATAGAAAACGAGGTCCTAAATCTAGATACGAGACCAACATGCTCTCTATCACTGGCCATGAACTATCTATCGTTATCGCTCGAGTTCTGTCGCTTCCATTGTTACCATTCTCCTTGTTTTGAAATATAGGGGCTAAGTCGCCACCACTCTCCGCCACTACTCCACCACGACGATAAAGGTCAATTTTCAATGGAAGATGAAGACTATATTTCATCAAAATGACGTGTTTCATCAAAATGCCCTCATCGTCGTCGTCACACTGTCAAGATCCCATCTCTTCCGATGTGCCTTTTTCAATTTTTTTGATCAATTTTAAAATAAAAATCAGAGTAAATGGGAAATTAAGAAAGAAAAAAATGCATAAAAATAATTAAGAAAATATCATTTTTGTTTACAGATTTTATTTGATTTTATATGAAACTGAAAAAAAATGAAAAATAAATATTTTTTTATTTTTTATTCGCAATGCAAAATATTTAAAAGAATAAATAAAACTAATTAAGATAACTGAAATATTTAATTAAGTAATGATTACTTGATAAATTATTAAGTATTAAGTAACACATCTGCAAAGATAGAAAATATGTCATCCAAGATGTCAACAGACGTCTTGTTCGTATATGTGTATCTAGTGTTGCAGATTTGTTTCCTAGTTAGAAGATACTTCTCTAATAGATATCTGCTCTATTCAGGAAAGTCTCTAATACAAGGAAACTAAGAGATTTTCCCTAATTGTGACTCTCTGGGTTGAGGAAACCCTAGGCTGCATGATACAAGGGTTATTCAAGCTATAAAATCCCAAGTAACTCTAGTAGCTCGGTTCGGATCATCAGTCATATTCTCTCCCAACATTGTAGGTCGTAACTGACCATTTTTTGTCAGTGGGGACTATTTGTTCGTTTTTCGTTGTTAATGATTTTAGGTTTCCTTAGCGTGTTGGACTACTATGTTAGGATACAGAATGAATAAAGCGAGGAGAAACGTTGTGATGCTCATCCTCGATTTATAACTAAAGAGTGATGGTGTTGTGTTTGCATGATTTAAGTGTCATGATCAACCATTAAAGACCGCAAGTCTGATCCGAGACTGAAGGGCTCCTAGAGCGGAATCAAGAGTGGATATTAGATTCTGGGGGGACACTGAGATAGGTTTATACTGTAATAATAGC
The DNA here is from genome assembly GCA_963921825.1 of Erodium maritimum. Classification (NCBI taxonomy): domain Eukaryota; kingdom Viridiplantae; phylum Streptophyta; class Magnoliopsida; order Geraniales; family Geraniaceae; genus Erodium; species Erodium maritimum. The sequence continues at coordinate 32,803,581 of OY997596.1, forward strand.
ATAAGTTTGATCTGGAGGATCAGAACTTGTATGTTGATTGATTACATATAGTGAAACCTTTCCACGAGTAAAGTGCCCCAAATGTAGGTGATGATGTACCGAACTGGTTAACCAACTAGTGTGTCTTCGTGTGTTTGTTTGTATTGCTATTATCCATTCTGTTCAAATGCAAGATGCCAGTCAACAAATCATAACATCTATTACGACATCTTGTTGATGCACTTGATCAGAATTTCAATTGTTATCTCAGCAGGTCACCCAATGTAGGAGTTATGATCCTAAAGGGAAATAATTCTACGTGTGCAAAATGGAATACTCAAAAAATTCTATAAATCGTCCACATGTGATGGATGGAGCAAACTATGACTACAAGAAAGGTAGGATGAGTGCCTTCATGAAATCTCTGTACACCAAAACTTGGAGGTCTGTGACCCATAGCTGGGAGCCTCCATTACTGAAACCTAAAGATGGAAAACTGGTTATGCTTAAGATAGAGAAGGACTGGAGTACTGCAGAAGACGAAACTTCTATTGGTAATTCTCGTGCCCTTAATGCAATATTCAATGGTGTCAATAGGATGTCTTCAAACTCATCAATACCTGCACAAGTGCAAAAGAAGCCTGGTAGATATTACCAACTGCATTTGAATGAACCACTAAAGATAAAGATCAGAGACTATAATATTTCACTACAATGTTTGAGGCCCTGACCTTGAGAGATGATGAGACCATAACCCAGTTTCATGTTCATCTTAGAGATATTGCAAAGGAATCCTACTCCTTAAGAAAACCAATGTTAGATGAAGAACTTATATATCAAGAAAACACCGAGACCTGTGAACTCAAGGTTCAAAATGAAGATAACAGTTATAAAGGAAAGGCATGACTTGAGCACCCTCAGATTTGATGAACTCATGGGATCACTCATGGAATTTGAGTTATCTCTTCAAAGCACAGATAAGAGAAATAGACGAGTGGCTCTGAAAAACAATGCACAAAACCTCAATGATCAAACATGTTTAGATCCTGAAGAAGAGATGGAAGAAACAGTGGCATGATAGTACAGAAAGTGATGAGGCGTTTCAATTGAATGACAGGACAATATGCTCGCTAAGATGTTAGTAAAGATGTTCGTCTACATGTACCGAACATCTCATACCAGAAGGGACAGAAATACGATGAAAGAAAAAATTAATAAGGACACAAACAAAAAGGAGTTCAATGGTATGAATGCAAAGGCTATGGTCATATTCAGTGAAAATGCCCAATCTTTATGAAGAAACAGAAGAAATGATTAAAGACATCTTTGTTTGATGAAGATGATGATCAAGTAAGAATCATAATGCATTTACTACTCATGCAACTTCTGTTGATACATGTAAAATCAGTGATGAAAATATCTCTCTGAAATCATTATCAAAACACGTTGTGAATAATGTTTATGATCACATGTTCACTGTATAGGTAGAAGAATCAAAGGTCCTGGAGAAACCAAGCAACCAAATTCAGACTTTAATTGAAGAAACTGCTAGATTGCTTGAAACAATTGATTTTCTCAAAAAAGAAGTAAATGGACTCAATGGAGAAATTAGTCGAATCACCAAGTCTGTCAGGATGTTAAACTCAAGCTCTAACATGCTGAATAATATTATTTTTGTTGGAAAATAGATAAGAATATGAATGAACTTGGTTATATTGATGAAGCATCAACTTCTCAAACTATGTGTGTTCCTTAACAAAATTCCTTCTATACATAGCTGCTGAAAAATAGAAACTTGACCAGACACCATCAACCCCCATTATACTCGTCATCCTGAACGACATTTTGTACAACATCCTGCAAGACATACATGATTCAGCAACATCAACGCTACTCTAACACTCAATTTGGATCTATATATGCGGATAATCACAAAATAAATTCATGGGAATGTCACTTTTGTGGTAAGATAGGTCACTTAAGGCCACACTGCTATCAGTTGTATGGAATGTCTCGTGTTCAACAGAGAAACCTCTGTCAGACTCAGACCTCTATGAATCAAGGATGGAAGGTCAAAGATAAACACTCTTATGCTAATCTTAAGCATGAATGGAAAGTTAAGGGGTAATTATCGATGGAATTTACCCATTTTATATAAATGAGACATTACTAGTAGTAGGACTTACCGTCAATCTGTTCAATATAAGACCACACTGCTACCGGTTGTATGGAATGTCTCGTGTTCAATAGAGAAACCTTCGTTAGACTCATACCTCAATAAGTCAAGGATGGAAGGTCAAAGGTAAACACTCTTATGCTAATATATAGGGGGAATGGAAAGTTAAAGGGGAATTATCGGCGGTATTTACCAGTTGTATCTAACTGAGACATTATTAGTAGAAGGAATTACTACCAATTTGTTCAGCATAAGTCAAAATTTTGACTTAGAGCTATCAGTGGAATTTACCAGTTCCATATGTGTTGTTTTGAACAAGAACATGCCTACTCTTTTGATTGGTATTCGATCAAAAGAAAATATGGTTAATTTGGTCTCCAAGAGGAACCATGTCTCCCACATGTCTTTCTACATCAACATGTCTGCCGACAAAGAGAAATGACATTGAAAAAGGGAACCAAAAGTTCAGTCATCTAAACATGAGAAAGCCTTATGAGTCCCATAACCAAGAAGAAGAAGGTGATATGTTGAACTTAGACAAAGGTGTAACTCATGATGTTATAGGTACAAATGTCATTATAGATGTCTCTCGAGAAGTCAAGATTGACCTTTGTGAAACTAATGAGAAATCAATTTCTCCAAATCCTAGAAACCCTCTCAAAAATGTATAAGGAGATCACTCAACTTATGAAAATGTCACAAGAAACAAGGATCATTCTATATCTCAAGTTGACACTCAGGAAAAAGAAATAAACATTGAAGAAGTCTATGATGCCCAATCTAAAAGTTGCATTGATCCACCCATGCCTCACCTGATCTATAAAGCTCAAATAATAAGGTATGATAAGCTATCTCAGTATATTAAGAAGAGTGGATAGAACTCTGTTTACTAGAAAGAAGCGTGTCTGGTAGAAGTCAGACAAGATGTCCCTACATGTGGAAAGACAATTACAGATCTAAGTCTAAAAAAGCATAATAGGAAAATATATTGATCAAGGTAAGCATAAAGGGACTTTAATGGCAAGAACAATCTAATCAGCTGGTCCCGTAAGAAAAAATCACTACACTACCTTATCAACCACTAGAAACATGTGTACTCATTAACTATGAAAGAATCAAATGTTTATCTGAGTAGGAAGTCAATCAAAATGTCATGACATCCTTCTGCAACATCATGCATCAGACTATTAGGGACTTTGATAAATACAAGGCAATTCACCTGGAATATATTGTTAGATAAGATATATATTGCATTTGTATTTTGTAATTATTGATGTATATCTTGTATTCAAAACAAGATCAGATTATTAGGTTGTATTTAAACAACTAACATCAATGAGAAAGGTAACAAACCTATTCCAACATGGTATCAGACTTTTGATCCAACTCTTCCGCCACTTTCTATTCCTTTTTCTCACGTTTTTTCTGCAGCATCGCGTTTCCAGCCGCCCTGTTCGTTTGTTCCTGCAGCAACTTCGTCTGTTCACTTCGTTCTTCATTCACAGGTGCCTTTTTCCAGTCGCAGCTGCTTCTCTTCACCATGTCTGACTCACGGCTGCACCCTGCCCTCATGGTCATGAACATCAGGAGCTCTATTCCTGTTGTTTTAGAGATGGAGAAAGGACAATATACCACCTGGTCGGAGCTATTCAAGATTCATTGCCGAGTTCACGACGTCTTGCACCACATTTTACCTGAGACCGAACTCCCTGTTTCTGATGAACCAGCGTCTCCCATTGCATCTCTCTCTTCTGCAGCGACTTCGGATGCTGCTGCCACAGGTGATGACACGTTGGCCGGCAAGGACAAGTCTACTGCCTCGGCACCCACTCAAGCCGTGACCTCTGCTCCGGCCGACCCGACTCCTTCGGCTGTCAATGGTGCATTATGGCACCGATTGGACGCAGCGATTCTCCAATGGATATATGGTACCATTTCCTCTGACTTGCTTCAAACTATCATTGAACCCAACACCACGGCTGCTCGTGCGTGGTTGGCCCTGAGTAATATTTTTCAAGATAACAAGCACTCTCGTGCTGTGTATCTCGAACAACAGTTTTCATCTACTCGTTTGGAGGATTTTTCTACTGTATCTGCATATTGTCAGGAAATTAAGAACTTGTCTGACCAATTATCGAATGTTAGAGCTCCAGTTTCCAATAGTCGTCTAGTTCTTCAGCTTGTTACAGGTCTTTCTGATGCCTATGATGGTATTGCTACCCTGCTCCAGCAATGTCACCCACTTCCATCTTTTTATGAGGCTCGGTCCCGTCTAATCATGGAAGAAACGAGAAAGATGAAGCAATCGGCCGCTGGTGCCCTTTCTTCTAATTCCGCCTTGGTCGCTGCTGCACATGATGAGCATCCTTCCCAGCATGGCTCCAAAGGTGCTGCTGACCACAATGCTCGTGGTTCGAGGTCTCGTCGCGGTCGTGGGCGCGGGAATTTTAGGGGCAACCAGTCCCAAAATCAGCAGCAGCCCCGGCCTACTTCCGGCAATGCACCTCCCCCGTCGTGGCCGGTTTGGCAGCAGCAGCAGCAACCATATGTTTGGAACGGCTGGTCCATGCCTCCGTGCCCATATCCCTCGCATCAGTGGACGGGTCCTGCTCCTCGGTTGTCTGTCAAACCGGCTCACCCTCAGCAACACCAGCAGCAGAGTCTTTTGGGTCAACATCCACAGGCACAAGCTCATTCTGTCTCATCAGTTCCAACAGACATTGATCGGGCCATGCACACGATGACCTTACAACAACCGGATCCAAATTGGTATATGGATTCGGGAGCTTCTTCCCATATTACTTCCAATTCAGGTAGTCTAAACTCTTATTTCAATTCTAGCAATACTCGTCAAGTCATTGTTGGTGACGGTACCCATATCCCCGTTTTTGGTTCTGGCCATGCCCCATTATTACCCACTCATCCTAACTTACGTTTGAATAATGTGCTTCATACACCTCGTATTGTTAAAAATCTTGTTTCGGTACGCCGTTTTGTTACTGATAATAATGCTACAGTTGAGTTTGACCCGCTTGGTTTTTCTGTGAAGGATTTTCGGACGGGCATTCAGGTTTTGAGATGTAACAGTTCCGGTGATCTATATCCTGTCACCTCGTCCGTGTCTCCTGGTTCTCCTTTGGCTCTTGCTGCTTTATCTCCTCAGATTTGGCATTCTCGACTCGGTCATCCTGGTGATCCTGTTTTTGATTCCCTTCGTCGTCAGCATTTTATTTCATGTTCTTCACATAATAATGTATGTCAGTCTTGTTTTTTAGGCAAACATGTTAAGTTGCCATTTTTTAATTCGTCAAACACTACATCATCTCCTTTTGACATTATACATGCTGATTTATGGACTACTCCTATTTTGAGTTCTGTTGGACATCGTTATTATTTGATGCTTCTTGATGATTATACTAACTTTTTATGGACTTTTCCTCTGGGTGCTAAGTCTCAAGTATTCTCTGTTTTTACAATGTTTAATACTTATGTGCGTACTCAGTTTAATTGCTCTATAAAAAGTTTTCAGTGTGACAATGGCAAAGAGTTTGACAACTCCCAATTTCATCGATTCAGTATGACTTCGGGATTGGTTTTTCGCTTTTCTTGCCCTCATACTTCTTCTCAAAATGGTCGTGCTGAACGTAAAATTCGCACCATTAATAATCATGTTCGTACTTTGTTGATTCATGCTTCTCTTCCTCCTTCTTTTTGGTATCATGCACTTCATATGTCCACATACCTTCATAATATTCTGCCATCTAAACTGTTACATTTTTCTTCCCCAACTCAGATGTTATATCATCGTACTCCTATTTATTCTCATCTTCGAGTTTTCGGATGTCTGTGTTATCCTCTTCTTCCCTCTACTACTAGGAATAAGTTACAACCTCGCTCTCTGCCTTGTGTTTTTCTTGGGTTTCCTTCACAGCATAGGGGTTACAAATGTTTTGATCTTACACATAACAAAATACTCATCTGTAGACATGTTATTTTTGACGAAACAACGTTTCCTTTGTCTTCATCCTCTAATTTCACTTCGGTAGATTACTCGTTTTTGGATGCTGATACACCACCTTTGCTTCATATTCAGTCATTATTGCCATCCAGCTCCCCCAGCCTCCCGCCCGGCCCTTCTATCACTGCCAGCCCGCTTGCTGCCAGGCCCAGCCCTCCTGCTCCTGCCATACCCAGCCCAGCTGATGTTGCCTCTCCTTCACCTTCACCCGGCCCGGCCCAGACCTCCTCCTCTAGCCCAGACTCGGTGCCAGCTCCTCTCATGCCCAACCCGCCTCCAATTCTTCATCCGATGATCACAAGAAAGAGGGCTGGTATACTTAAACCCAAAACCTTATTTAATCTCAATTCCACAGTCGTACCTTCTCCCATACCTTCCAATCCCAAGATAGCTCTTTCCGATCCCAATTGGAAACTGGCAATGGTAGACGAGTATAATGCTTTAATTGATAATAAGACCTGGGAATTAGTTCCTCGTCCTGTCAATACTAATGTGATTCGGTCTATGTGGGTTTTTCGTCATAAACGACGGTCTGACGGTTCTTTTGAGCGTTATAAAGCTCGTCTTGTAGGTGATGGTCGCTCTCAGCAGGTTGGTGTAGACTGTGACGAGACCTTCAGTCCGGTTGTCAAACCGGCCACTATTCGCTCTGTCCTCAGCCTGGCAATCTCTCGTTCTTGGCCCATTCATCAGCTGGACGTCAAGAACGCCTTTCTCCATGGCCATCTTAGTGAGACTGTGTATATGCACCAACCGGTTGGTTTTCGCAGTTCATCTCATCCAGACCATGTTTGTTTGCTGCGACGCTCTCTCTATGGTCTGAAACAGGCTCCGCGGGCTTGGTATCAGCGTTTTACAGATTATGTCTCCACTATCGGTTTTTCTCATAGCCGCTCTGATCATTCCTTATTTATCTATCACCAGGGCTCGGATATTGCATTCCTGCTATTATATGTGGATGATATCATCTTGACCACTTCGAGTGTTGATCTTCGATTATCCATTATGGCCTCACTGAATACTGAATTTTCTATGAAGGACCTTGGCCCTTTATCTTTTTTCTTAGGTATTGCAATCACTCGACACTCGTCTGGGATGTTTCTCTCCCAACGGAAGTATGCTGAGGAGATTGTTCATCAGGCCGGCATGAGTTCTTGTTCTTCTTCCGCTACTCCCGTAGACACCAAGGCGAAGCTGAGTAGTTCTGCTGGTGCTCCTTTTGCCAACCCGACACTTTATCGCAGTCTTGCAGGAGCATTGCAGTATCTCACCTTCACTCGGCCGGATATCTCCTATGCAGTCCAGCAGATCTGTCTACACATGCATGATCCTCGGGATGGTCATATGGCAGCACTCAAACGCATCATCCGATATGTTCAGGGGACTCTTCACTTGGGCATTCACCTGTACTCTTCCTCAGGCTCGGATTTGGTTGCTTACACTGATGCCGATTGGGCCGGTTGTCCTGACACTCGCCGATCTACCTCCGGATATTGCATATTTTTGGGCGATAATCTTATTTCTTGGTCATCTAAGCGACTGCCCACCATTTCTCGATCGAGTACGGAGGCTGAATATCGAGGCGTCGCCAGTGTTGTGTCTGAGTCTTGCTGGCTTCGGAATCTGCTTTTGGAGTTGCATTGTCCGTTGGCTCGGGCTACATTGGTCTACTGCGACAATGTTAGTGCTATTTACCTGTCCGGCAACCCCGTTCAACACCAAAGAACGAAGCACATTGAGCTAGACATACATTTCGTCCGAGAGAAGGTTGCAAAAGGTCATATTCGAGTTCTACATGTTCCCTCCCGGTCTCAAATTGCTGATATTTTCACAAAAGGGCTTCCACAAGTTCTTTTCACTGATTTCCGGTCCAGTCTGAACGTCTTGCCTCCTCCCGTTCAGACTGAAGGGGCGTGTTAGATAAGATATATATTGCATTTGTATTTTGTAATTATTGATGTATATCTTGTATTCAAAACAAGATCAGATTATTAGGTTGTATTTAAACAACTAACATCAATGAGAAAGGTAACAAACCTATTCCAACATATATCTCTACTGAACATTTGGAAAACATCTTCCATAAGGTTCTCATTGGTACTCGATTTGACAATTTAAAGACTGAACCTATGAACTATACAATTGGACATCAATATCTTCCTAGAAATGTCACACAAG